>JARWIR010000138.1:0-612324 GCA_029959085.1 Nemophila menziesii | reverse complement strand
GTCCAACTTAGAACTAAGAGAGAAGGCTTCAAAGCCAATTAAATTAAACTGGTCGAAAATCCTTCGAATGCAATTTTGAATCATTCGAAACTAATTAAATAAAATGGTCATAAAGGTCTCGGAGGGACCTTAGAATATTTGAAGGGTTAAGGCATTTAATTAGAGAATGAAGGTATTTAGTTAAATTAGGAATTTAATTTTTGTTGCATATGAATTAATGTTATTATTTATTTATATATTGATCAAACCGATAATCACGTAAATTTCACTCGGAAGAGGCCTCTAGTTGTGTTAGGTGGCCTTGTAAGCGATCCGGAAGGAAGTTAGAATCCGGATAAACTAAGAACTTCCTAATTCACCCTCATAACTAGAATCAATCATTGTCACTATAAGGGATTACTCGCAAAATTAAGTTATACTTCACATAAGTATCTCGTATTCTTCTTTAGTTTAATTTTATTCTTAGTCTAATTTATTGCATCTTAGTCTTTAAGTAAAAAACTAGACAAATATTATATTTTCATTTCTGTCTTATAGTAATAGCAACTAAATTCTCCACGCTTCCTAAGAACACAATATTATTTAACCTCATAATCCTCTTGGAGAACGGTTTTTTATTTACTCATTAATTGCAAACGACGTGTACCCTTGCGGGGAATGATCTCTAGGAGTGTCAATTGCTAAATTATTTTATCATACCTTTACAGTCAACAAATTTTTGGCACCGCTGCCAGGGACTATTTTGTTAATTATTCTGTTTTTGTTTAGTGTAGTAAGTTTAGTTGTTTTCAGTTTTACACTTTTCATTTGTCTCTTTCACAGTATCTTAGGCTTGGTGTATGCTATCGAATCTCAAGAAGTTGATTTGAGCTCGAAGAAGACGAGAAAGAGAGAGCGAGAAGCAATGGGTGAATTTGTATGTGCCATTGAATGTGTTAGGGGAAATATTATCCATCCACAAGAGGTTGTGCCACCTAGGGAACAAGTTAATCGAATCAAGTTCCCCCATGCGTTCAACCACTTAGGAAGTAATGGAAATGGAGGAGTCCCACTGAATAATAAATGTAGAGAACAAGGTTGTCTAGGTCAAGGAGGATAATTTCACGTTCAACTGTTAGGAATTTGCCCTCCAGTAATTCAAGTTATGCAATTTAAGCCTGATTCATGCATGTTGAACCAGTTCATGAGTTATGGAAACTATACAGGAGGCGTACATCAAGATTTGATCCCAGATGTTTAGAAATTCATACATATTTGTGACGCTAACATTACTCAAGGCATCATACGAGAGCAAATGTGTTACTTTACATTTTCAATTCTTCTTGACTGGAGGTGCGAGTGAGTGGCTTGATTGTCAACCACCTGAATCAATAATGTCATGGAAAAAACTTCAAGCAAGGTTCCTTAACTGTTTCTACCCACCGAGTATGAGAATGAATTATTAAATGGAACTTTCCAATTCAGAAAAGGTGATGGAGAAAGCATAGGAGAGACATGGACATGATTTCAGCAAAGGTTTGCAAAATGTTATAAAGGACTCGACAAGATTTCACGATTGAGGATTGATACTCTTGTAGGTGGTGGTTTTGCGTCAATAGATCCGAATGAAGCATCAGTTTGTACGGAAAGATAATAGATAATGAGAGGAGTTGGTCGTCGTCGCGAGCTCCAATTCCTAATGCAAATTTTTTTCTCTTTAGAGAACCAGCTGAAGCAGTTTGTAGTAGTTGTTAATAAAGGTCTTCAAGGGAGAGAAATCTGAGGTAAATGTAGTACAAGAATCATAGAGTTATCCGTATTTTGGAGTGAATTAGTGGTGGGGCCTAGGGTGTGATAAATTAAGATATACCTAACGTGCAAATAACACCCTAAACTACACGGTTCTGCAAGTATACAGATCGTATGCAAGTTTTAGATAAAGATTCGTTCCGCAGAGACTACAGAGGTTAGGAGAATCTTATGCAAATATCAAGTGTAAATAATTAAAGCTAGAACAACTAAACGCAAATAAAAGTAAAGACAAATAGATTTTTGTTTGATTTTCTAATAAACTAAATTAAAACTAAGGAATTAAAAGACAGAAAATAAATATGAAAGAGAAGTGATATGAGAATATAGCTTAAGTTATTAGCATGTAATCCCCACTAGTTTTGCCGTTCTAAACATGTAAGGGTGAATTATGTAGTATTTCCCTAATCGGTCCCAATATGCTATCGGTAGTTTAAAATAGGATTTACCTGTGTCAATAAGGCTTCCTAAGCAAACTTTTCCTGTAATTGGTAAATAGTCACAAAGACTAAACCATAGTGATTATCTAGCTAGGTTGGGTTGTCAGATCAAACCTAAAACTAAACGTTATGTGCTAAACATGTAATTAAACACCGTTGTCAATGGTATCCTAATTACTAGATGGTAATTCTAATGGCTGCAGTCCACAAGAACACAGAATATAAATCCAAACACATAAACAGAGAATAAAAACTATAATTCTATTTAAAACATTAAATTCCCAAATTAGATAGATGTCAATCAAAACTAGGGTTCATACATATATGCTAAAACTTAAGCTAAAGAAATTTAGTTCATGAAAGAAAAGAAAGAAATTACAAATCTAAAGGTAGAAGAAGACATTGTGATGAACAGCTCCTTCCAGACTTCTCTCTTGTGTTGTAAGCTTCCTCTTGGTTTAAGGTTTCACCAAGGATAATTTAAGAGTGTTAAGAGGCTGTATTTATAGTGTAGAGGTTGACCTAATTCGTTTCTTTAGAGATAAGTTAAGTAATGGACTTCTAGCCCAACTCAAATTCGTAAGGAAATAAAGATAAACACTGCTGCGCTGTTTTGAGTGTATCTTCTTCGTTATTGGTCGGATTGAGCTCCATAAGATACCAAAAGAATCGCAACAGAATTATCTAGACCCTTTATAAGGAAATTACCAAATTCGGCCTATTTCTTAGGTAAAAATGCATATCTTTGGACGTGTATGCAGATTCCCAGATTTAGGCAGCTTTTCTTTTTCCATCTTTTTAGCAATTGTTTCCTTATCTTCATTTTCCATGCAAATCTCCTTCCATAAGTTGTTGTCTTTGACTTGGACTCTAATTAATCTCCATAATTATCTTTAAAGCTTCACACTAAATAAACAATTAAACCCAATATGCTCTAAAATAATAATTCTACAAATCAAGACCCAAAATAGGAAAGTGCACTATATTAAGCTAAAATCAACCTATAAACTAATAAATAAGCCTAAAATGATGTCTCATGAGTATATTTTACTATCACACATGAGGAGACATCAAGACCCCCAACTCAAAGTTGTATCGTCCCGATACAATAAAAGTAAAGAACGGTAGGGTAGTCAAAAATAACAAGAAGAAGTCGGAGGAGAACAAGAACAAAATATAATGAGTGATCCTAGAGCATAAAATCCAAAAAATCTCATGCAGTAATACTCAAGAAATAATGCACAAATATGCCTAATATACATGTAATCAACAATCCATAAATTCAAGTTAAGATTAATTTCGCAATGCTAGAAAGAGAGGATGATAACTTAGTTCAGGTTAATGGCTATAGGTTGTTCATAGGTCCCAAATACAGCATCCAATGATCCACTTACCTACTACCTAATAGCTCAATTGTTTCTCCATCTAGTAGTTAGAAATCCTAAGGTCTTGGTTATAACGTGGCTTAAGGACGGGTGTGGTATATTTGGATAATGAAAAGTGAGCTTTTGGCTCTCTCCTCACTAGCCATCAACGAATCGCCCTAGAGCTTGAGTTTTCACTCGAAGATGTTCTCACTCAACCCAATTTATTGATGCTTTTTAATGTGCATCCCCAATAATCCCAATTAAGACCTTTGATGATATAAAATCCACTTTGCCGGTCCGAATATATATTTTCTTTTCACATCAATTTTTCTTTTGTATAGTTATGATTCTCTTTTGATGTTGAGATATCACACTATTTTTTCATATATATATATTCTTTTTATGCCCTTGTTGGCAAATTTAGCTCGTAGCTTCTTTTTCATTCACTATTACCCCGGCAAAGGGTTACAATAATAACAATTCATCATCAATAAAATCACAAAGATAATTCCCATTCCCAAAGTTCCCTAATGATGAAACCCACCACCCCAAACTCAAGCTCTAAAACGAGTGCCTCAAGTTTTGCGATTCGAGTGCGGGTCATATAGATAAGTCCTATAAACTAAGGGTATGGATTATAATGTGGTTCACTAAAAGGCTTTAGAAAGGCTCAGAGGGGCTAAGACGGATAAATAACAATAATATCAAACAAAAGGGTGAGAAAGTCTAAAGGTTTCAAGTGTTTTATCATGAAAGAACTGCCTTAGTCATTTTTCTAACTACCGGATTTCGTTACGTTTTCATTATTAGTTCATAGACAAGTGGGTTTTCAACTAATTTTAAACCTCACGTTCTACACACCAAATAACTATTCCTAAGTTTCAACGTGATTTCTTAGCATTGCTCATTAACTTTTCTATCCTTTATTTCCTGTTTTCATACATGCATCTAAACAAATTTGTTTGCATCTTTCAAAAGCATACTACTTACTATCATTGACCTAATAAAATCATGCTCAAATAGGTACATTCAAGATATTCTATGCCTTAATTCAACCTAAAAATTTTAAATTTTATGCAAAAACGAAAAGAAGATGAGGCCAACGAATCCCCACCCCCAACTTAAAAGTGAGTCGTGTCCCCACGACTCGGAAAAAGACTCAAGCATGAAATAAAATTTAAAATAAAACTAACTAAACTACCTAATGCATACAAGCTATTGAGAAAAATTAGAATGACCTACCTGGTTGGCCATAGAGATCCATCATATCATCCTCATCTTCCGAAGCTGAGGGATCGGTGTAATCATCAACATCCTTATACAAGGTCGAATTCTCTACCTTTGTTTCCAATTGCATGATTTCTACCCAAAGGTCTTTGTTATCTTCACGTAATCTTTCAACTTCGTTCTGTAACTTGATAGCCCAAGGAGGAAGATCATAAGCAATTTCAGAGGAAGAGGTAGAAGAACCTTGGTCTTGGATTTTTATTTTATTCAAAGGCCTCCTTGATGGTGTGGACATTCTAGCAGTTAATCTCTTCTTTGGTAGTGGTTGTTCAGGTGCCTGTTCTTTTGATTCTTCAGAAACCTCATCAAGATTGATGGGTTTTTCAATGGTGGCTCCAGGCAATTTCTTATTCTTCCCAAGGATTGAACACTTTCTCTTGTATTCCATAGCTTCAGATCTGTTAGTCATGCTTGATTCACCCACAACTCAAGTTATACCAAGGATAGATTAAAAGTTTAAGGAAAATTGGTGTAGCTTGATGTTGTTGCTTGGAATTGATGGAAGAGAAAGGTTTGCTGATTGATCTTGGAAGAACTCTTTAAAGCTTGTTGAATTTGATGGTGTAGTGTGATGAATTTGATGAAGGATTGTATTTATGGAAGATGATGGAGAGGATTTGATGAGTTGTTGTGTTAATTGTGAAGGTTTGCACAAGCTTTAAGATGTATATATAGGGTTTGGGTCTGAACAATTCGTGGGTGGAAGGCTAGGGTTAATCTCATAAGGTAAGAATTTGATTAGGAAAAGAATTCCTTCACAAACCGCCTCCTGCGGTGCACCGGACGAATCATGCGGTGTACCGCAGCTTCTGCTGCTCCAAATTTTTGCTCACTGGATAATACCCGAGCTAGCACCCCGTGGCACGTGTTTTGTGCGTGCGGACCAGGGGTGCGGTGCTGGGGATGGTCCGCGCCATGTCCGTCAAAAATCCCGTGGTACCCGACCCCGTGGCACGCGTTTTGGGCGTGCGTACCAGGGGTCCGGTGTACCGCGCCTTCAGGTCGAATTTTTTTCTTCTTTCTGGATAAAACCCGTGGTACCCGACCGTGGTACGGGTTTTTGGGGCACGGTGCATCCCTGCGGACCAGGGGGTAGTCCGCGGGGTAGTCCGCGCCAGGCTTTGAGTTCCTCCAATTTTTTCCTTTCGACCCCAAACTCGTTTCCTGCACAATAACACAATACCTTTCTCTCCTATTAGCTTGTAAACACAATTAAAAATATACACTAACTTAAAATTAAACACTACAAAGCAAAAACAACTAATCTAAAAAGCAATTAAAACAAGGGGTGTCTCCCAAGAGCACTTTTGTTTAACGTCTTTGAGTTAGACGTGTACCTCAGGCTAAGCGCATTCGACAAAGTAGATTTTCTCCCCTTGCCCAAAGTCCTCACTGTCATAGTATCTCTTCAAACGCTGACCATTCACCATGAATGTCCGTTGCTCGGCTGGATTTTCAATCTCAATCGCTCCATGCGGTGTGACTTTGGTAACAATGTAAGGTCCTCCCCAACGGGATTTAAGCTTTCCTGGGTAATTCGAAAATCGAGAGTTGTATAATAAAACTTTTTGTCCTATCTCGAAATGCTTTGGACGGAGCCGTTTATCATGCCATCGCTTTGTTTTCTCCTTATAGAGACGTGAATTTTCATAGGCAAGATAACGAAGCTCCTTCAACTCGTTCAACTGCATCATCCTTTGCTTCCCGGCCAAGTCTGGGTCTAGATTCAGAGTTTTAATAGCCCAGTAGGCTCGAGCTTCAAGTTCAATCGGTAGATGACACGCTTTGCCGTAGGCCATGCGATATGGAGATGCCCCAACTGGTGTTTTAAATGTTGTTCTGTATGCCCAGAGAGCATCATCTAGCTTTAAAGACCACTCTTTCCTCGATTTGTTCACGGTCTTCTCAAGAATAGATTTGATTTCCCGGTTGGAAACTTCAGCTTGACCGTTAGTTTGTGGGTGATAACCGGTTGAAGTACGGTGTTTCACTCCAAACTTCCGAAGAAAATGTCTCAGAGGAGCATTAAGAAAATGGGTACCTTTATCACTGATTAGCACACGTGGCGTACCATGTCTTGAAAAGATGTTTGATTTTAAGAATTTAATCACAGTTTGAGCATCGTTCTTTGGTGTTGCCACTGCTTCTACCCACTTTGACACATAATCTACCGCAATCAAAATATAAAGATTTCCATAGGACGTGACGAAAGGTCCCATGAAATCTATTCCCCATACATCAAAGATTTCGACTTCAAGAATGTTATTAAGCGGCATCGCGTCTCTTTTTGATATATTGCCAGTGTGCTGGCATCTGTCACATGACTGGACAAAACGATGACAATCTTTGTGTATGGTGGGCCAATAGAACCCGGATTGAAGAAATTTAGCTGCGGTTCTATCGCCCTTAAAGTGACCTCCATAAGATGAACTATGACAACCTTCAATGATTTTCTCCATTTCACCTTCATGCACACATCTTCTAACCACTTGGTCACTACATATCTTCCAGAGGTACGGTTCATCCCAATTATACTGTTTGGCCTGGTGACTCAATCTTTGTCTTTGTTGTGGGTGGAAATCTTTGGGAAAGACACCACTCACAATGAGGTTGACTAGATCTGCATACCATGGCACAAAAGCACGTTTAATAGCAAAAAGTTGTTCATCAGGGAATACCTCTTTGACCAACAATGGTTCTTTGTTCGCATCAGATCCTTCGAGCCTTGATAAATGATCAGCAACCTGATTATCGCATCCTTTTCGGTCTCGAATATCTATGTCGAATTCTTGAAGAAACAGTACCCATCTAATGAGACGCGGCTTAGCGTCCTTTTTCTCCATGAGGTACCTAATAGCTGAATGGTCCGTGTATACAATAGTTTTCTTCCCAACCAGATAGGGACGAACTTTATCGAAGGCATAAACCACGGCCAACATCTCTTTCTCCGTTACTGTATAATTCATCTGGGCAGCGTTGAAAGTCTTACTTGCATAATAAATTGTATGGAAAATCTTGTCTTTCCTCTGTCCCAACACAACACCCATAGCGTGATCACTAGCATCGCACATAAGTTCAAACGGAGCTTTCCAATCAGGAGGTATAACAATAGGTGTAGAGATTAGTTTTTCCTTAATCGTCAAAAACGCTTGAAGACATTCTTCAGTAAAATTAAAAGGAGTATCCTTTTCAAGTAAAGAGCAAAGCGGTTTGGCGATCTTGGAGAAATCTTTAATAAATCGTCGATAAAATCCTGCGTGACCCAAGAAACTTCTCACTCCTTTAACAGAAACCGGAGGTGGTAGTGTTTTGATAACTTCAATTTTAGCACGATCAACCTCCATCCCTGCCTTCGAAACTTTATGTCCCAACACAATTCCCTCTTGAACCATGAAGTGGCATTTTTCCCAATTAAGCACAAGATCTTTTTCTCTACATCTCACAAGGACTTTCTCAAGATTATTCAAACAATCGTCAAAACTATCTCCAAACAACGAAAAATCATCCATAAAAACCTCCAAGTATTTATCGATCATGTCCCAAAATATAGCCATCATGCACCTCTGGAACGTGGCAGGTGCATTGCATAACCCAAACGGCATTCTTCTATAAGCAAAAGTACCAAACGGACATGTAAAAGTTGTTTTGTGTTGATCGAGGGGATCCACACAAATCTGATTATAACCCGAATATCCGTCAAGGAAACAATGATATTCTCTCCCTGCAAGTTTGTCTAGCATCTGGTCAATGAATGGTAGCGGGAAGTGATCTTTCTTTGTTGCTTTGTTCAGTCTTCGGTAATCCATGCACACTCGCCACCACACAACTGGTCTTGATGGTATGGCTTCGCCTTGATCATTAAGGATGGTAGTGAAACCTCCTTTCTTTGGAACACATTGTACTGGACTGACCCAATCACTGCTAGCAATCAGATAGATAATTCCTGCGTCTAACAACTTGATAACTTCCTTCCTCACTACTTCTTTCATAGCCGGCATGAGTCTTCTCTGTCCTTCTATAGATCGCCCACCTTCGTTCTCAAGAATGATTTTGTGCTTGCAAACGGAAGGACTAATTCCCTTGATATCGGCAATAGTCCATCCGATTGCTTCTTTGTTTGCGCGAAGTACTTGAAGTAGCTTCTCTTCTTGAGGACCTGAAAGGTTAGCAGATATAATAACAGGCAGAGTTTTGTTCGTACCTAGATATGCATAGCGTAGGTGATCTGGAAGTGGTTTTTCTTCGAGAACAGGTGGACATATTATAGATGGTTGTTTCATTGGTTCAATGTCACCTGGTTCTCGAAGTAGTTCTCGCACGTTTAATGCAGCAACTTCCTCAGGGGGAATCTCGAGTTCTGGTGTTTCAGGTACTAAGGCTTCCTCAAGATCATCAACTAAGCTTTCTTCATTGAAGACTTCTTGCGTAATTTTTTCGATGACATCTACTTTGAAGCACTCGTCTTTTGCTTTAGGGTACTTCATAGCCTGAAACACATTAAATCGTATCTGTTCGCCTTGTACTCTCATGATCAACTCACCATTCTCAACATCAATTAGTGTACGCCCCGTGGCTAAGAATGGTCTACCCAAAATGATGGGGACATTCTTATCCGCGTCGTAGTCAAGGATAATAAAATCACAAGGAAAAATAAAAGAGCCAGCTTTAACTAAAACATCTTTAATTTTACCTATTGGTCGTGAGAGGGAGCGATCCGCCATTTGTAATACCACAGATGTGGGTACTACTTCTCCGATATTAAGCTTCTCGAACAGGGATCTAGGCATGAGATTGATGCTCGCGCCTAAATCACATAATGCTTTCCCGGTCCAACTATCTCCGATGCCGATAGGAATTGTAAAACTTCCGGGATCTTCTAGCTTTGGTGGCAACTCACTTTGACATATAGCACTGCACTCCCTAGGTAATCCAATTGGTTCCCCAGTCTCTATACTTCGCTTGTTGGAGAGAATGTCTTTCATGAATTTCATGTAGGTTGGCATCCTTTTGAGAGCTTCAACAAGGGGTATATTAACTTCCAATTTCTTCAACATGTCAATAAACTTCTTGAATTCTAGATCATTGTCCTTCTTTCTGACACGTGAAGGGTATGGTGGTGGAGGGCGTGTATTGATTTCCACAGGTTTTCTTGTCTTTTCAGGTGTCTCGGCTTGGATACTCTTTGGTTTAACTACCTCCTCGACTGCATCTTTAATTGTTTCTTCCCTCCTTTGTTCTGGAACAGGGATTGGTTCTTGTTCTGGTTCTGGTCGTGGTGGAGGCAGTTGTTTTCCACTTCGCAATTCAACCGCATGGCAAGAATCATCTCTAGGAGCAATAGTATCACTTGGGAGTTGCCCTTTCGGCCTAGTTTGTAATGTACTCGCCATCCGTGATATAGTATGCTCTAGTTGCTTGATAATCTTCTCCTGGGTTCGAACTTTTTGTTGGCTATGACTCATTTTCTTCTCAACTGTTTGCATTAATTTAGTCATACTCGAAGTCAAACTCTGGAGTTGTTCTTGTTTTGCCAATTGCATTGATTGTTTTGGTGGATCTTTCTTCGGTTCTTGACAAGTTTTGACAATGGGTGCCTTTTTCTGAATAGGTTGTGGTGGATTATAAGGTGGAAGTTGGGGTTGATGATAAGTCTCTTGTTTTCTGTCACAACTCTTTTGTTGTGGAGGTTGTTGATAATTAGTGTAGCTTTCTTGAGGATAATCATAACCATTAGAGTAATAGTTATCTTGAGGATTTTGAACGGAAGCTACTGCTGGATTATTCATACATCCTGCCCACACATGATTTCTTGATCCACAACCAAAACACGAAGGAATTGTGCGTACCGTATTCACCTGAGCAATTATTCAGGCTTGTTCCTTAAGTTCTTCGAGTTGTTTAGCCAATTCTTCAAGTTTCAGAGATGCTGAAGTGTTCTCCTTTGCTGATTTCTTTGGCAAACTTCTCTCGTTCTCAAGAATCCTTTCCATCCCCAACTCAGCTTCTTCAGGATCTAGTAACACAAAACCTGCGTTTCCTAACGAATCTGCTTTTTCTCTTGAATTATCATTAAGGCCTCCATAAGACAAGGTTAAATAATATTCCGGCGAAGATCTATGATATGGACATCTCGCCTTCTTATCTGTAAATCGTAACCATGCTTCACCCAAACTCTCTTCCTCTTTATGTATAAATTGTTCAAGCTCCAACATATCTTTTAAACGTCTACTAACCGGATAAAAACGGTCTAGGAATCTTGCTTGAAGCTTGTCCCAATCTGGAATAACATGAGGGTATTGGGTATCATACCAATCGCTTGCACATCCGGTCAAGAAGAACTGGAACATCAGGTAATATACTTGCTCCCTAGTAACTCCTCTTACGATATAAGCATCACAGATCTGCATGAATTTCTGAATATATCGGATCGGATCTTGATGTGCATCTCCGCTGAATAATCCATGAGATACAAATTGAGTTAGCATACCTGGATCAGGTTTAAATTTCGCGGCTTGGATTTCTGGAGCGCGAATTCCTCGTGGCTCCACTCTAAATTCGATGGGTAGCTCAAGTCTCCTTGGGTTCTCCATCTGTAACTAAATCTGAAAAACAAAAACTAAAAACAAAAGCGTAAAATAGAACTAACTAAAAATAAAAGCACAAGATATATGCACAAGGACTAACGATGTAGTCCCCGGCAGCGGCGCCAAAAACTTGGTGGGGCCTAGGGTGTGATAAATTAAGATATACCTAACGTGCAAATAACACCCTAAACTACACGGTTCTGCAAGTATACAGATCGTATGCAAGTTTTAGATGAAGATTCGTTCCGCAGAGGCTACAGAGGTTAGGAGAATCTTATGCAAATATCAAGTGTAAATAATTAAAGCTAGAACAACTAAACGCAAATAAAAGTAAAGACACATAGATTTTTGTTTGATTTTCTAATAAACTAAATTAAAACTAAGGAATTAAAAGACAGAAAATAAATATGAAAGAGAAGTGATATGAGAATATAGCTTAAGTTATTAGCATGTAATCCCCACTAGTTTTGCCGTTCTAAACATGTAAGGGTGAATTATGTAGTATTTCCCTAATCGGTCCCAATATGCTATCGGTAGTTTAAAATAGGATTTACCTGTGTCAATAAGGCTTCCTAAGCAAACTTTTCCTGTAATTGGTAAATAGTCACAAAGACTAAACCATAGTGATTATCTAGCTAGGTTGGGTTGTCAGATCAAACCTAAAACTAAACGTTATGTGCTAAACATGTAATTAAACACCGTTGTCAATGGTATCCTAATTACTAGATGATAATTCTAATGGCTGCAGTCCACTAGAACACAGAATATAAATCCAAACACATAAACAGAGAATAAAAACTATAATTCTATTTAAAACATTAAATTCCCAAATTAGATAGATGCCAATCAAAACTAGGGTTCATACATATATGCTAAAACTTAAGCTAAAGAAATTTAGTTCATGAAAGAAAAGAAAGAAATTACAAATCTAAAGGTAGAAGAAGACATTGTGATGAACAGGTCCTTCCAGACTTCTCTCTTGTTTTGTAAGCTTCCTCTTGGTTTAAGGTTTCACCAAGGATAATTTAAGAGTGTTAAGAGGCTGTATTTATAGTGTAGAGGTTGACCTAATTCGTTTCTTTAGAGATAAGTTAAGTAATGGACTTCTAGCCCAACTCAAATTCGTAAGGAAATAAAGATAAACACTGCTGCGCTGTTTTGAGTGTATCTTCTTCGTTATTGGTCGGATTGAGCTCCATAAGATACCAAAAGAATCGCAACAGAATTATCTAGACCCTTTAGAAGGAAAGTACCAAATTCGGCCTATTTCTTAGGTAAAAACGCATATCTTTGGACGTGTATGCAGAATCCCAGATT
Source organism: Nemophila menziesii (assembly GCA_029959085.1). NCBI lineage: Eukaryota > Viridiplantae > Streptophyta > Magnoliopsida > Boraginales > Hydrophyllaceae > Nemophila > Nemophila menziesii. Next base: position 599,541 of record JARWIR010000138.1, on the reverse strand, counting down.
TAGGCAGCTTTTCCTTTTCCATCTTTTTAGCAATTGTTTCCTTATCTCCAATTTCATGCAAATCTCCTTACATAAGTTGTAGTCTTTGACTTGGACTCTAATTAATCTCCATAATTATCTTTAAAGCTTCACACTAAATAAACAATTAAACCCAATATGCTCTAAAAATAATAATTCTACAAATCAAGACCCAAAATAGGAAAGTGCACTATATTAAGCTAAAATCAACCTATAAACTAATAAATAAGCCTAAAATGATGTCTCATGAGTATATTTTACTATCACACATGAGGAGACATCAATTAGCATAGTTGGGTAGAGTGCCAAGGTGATCGGGGGTTAGTGTTTTTCGTGTCAAATCGTGGAAAATACCAAATCGGGTAGTCATGGATATCAACATGGAAATCGTATTCACCCGGGTCTCCAGTGGTTAAATCCGAATGGGTTCGTGAATCAAGGTAATTCTTTTCAACCATGAACTAAGGGGAACAATTTTCAGCTAAGGTCCCAAAATCAGTATCAAGGGGGACAAGGCTATGGAAATCAAGCTCCACCATAACCCGTATATGATGCATATGTGAAAAGTCTTCCTTAAAAATCACTCCCTGGTCATCCACAAGAAAGCACCACAAGTAATCTACAACAAACATTGAAATCATTTATGGAGATTACACAAGATAAACTGAGATCAGACAATTAGAGGTTCAATGAGCATTTCACATCGTTGAAGATAATAGAGAATCAAGTCTCATAAATTACCAACCACATTCAAGTCCGACAACAAGGTCCACCTTTGCAAATCATCGAAGGTACAAATATTGAGGTTAAGGAAAATCATAATGTTGATAATATTGTTGGTTTGAGACATGTAAGTTAGTAGCCTTCACGTTGAAAAGATTGTGGACTTACCACCGGTTACACCTAATGAAGTAGAGATTTCGCAAGAGAACGAACCAACAAAGCCAAATTTAGATGAGGAAGTTGATGAGGATTGGGTTGAAGTAGTGGTTGAGAAACCAAAAGAGGTAGCTAAATCGCCGAGGGTGCAATAGAAACTGAGGGTTGGACAACCGCCACTACATATCCGTTTATTGCCACCATATCTGTTACGAATACTAATAAGAGTGATGACCTCGAGTACAAGAAGTTCATAGAGATGCTAATCTAGTTGAAACTAACACCCCTTTACTCGAATACATTGAGAAAGAGATGAAATATCAATGGTTCTTCAAGGATACACTCTCCAAGAAAAACAAATTTACCAAGAATGAGACTTTAGCACTAATTTAAGGGGTATCGGAACAAGTTCAATGGAAGTTACCACCAAAAATTAAAGATCATGGAGGCTTCGACCTCACAATCAAAATAGATAGTATATTTGAAGGAAAGGAGATATGTGGCTTGGGTGCGAGTTTGAATATCATGCCCACGAGTGTGTTCAAGAAGTTGGGTGTTGGAGATGCCAAACCAACGTCTGTCATCTTGCAATTGGCAGATTTATTTACAACAAATCTTTGGGGAGTAATCGAGGACGTGCTCATCCAAGTAGGTAATATTTTTATTCCCACTGATTTTATTATACATAATTGTAATGCAATGACAACATCTCGTTCATACTTGGGCGTCCATTCCTGGCCATAAACCGCACAATAATTAATATGAATGAAGGAACCGTGACCCTCCGTATTGAAGATGAATCCTAAAAAATTTACGTTTCGGGAAAGAAGTACAAGAAGGAGTCACAAGTTGTCTCGACAATCCAAATTGTGACACAAAAATCAGATGCTAAGATTCCCCAAGAAATCGTGAGAAATAAATGAGAAGATGAGTTTAGGGCGGGAGACAAAGTTGTGCGGAAAGCTCCCAAACCCGAGAATACCCCAAAGGTCCAGAGATGCTTGGATGGGGTTGTCCGTTGTCACACAAGTCGTTTTGGAAAAAGTGTTATAGGTACGAGCAAAGAAAGGTTGCAAATTCCAATTGCTTGATGTGGGGATTCTCACTCGTTGTTTGGGAGGCTTTGTAAAAAAAAGTAATGAGGTATCAAGCGTCGAACTTTGAACGAGGTAAAACAAAATGCTTGAAGGAGATAACCCACATTTTAATAAACTTTTATTACATATTTCTTTTTAGTAGTGTTAATTAGTTTAAGTTGTGTGTATTAGTGTATATTAAGTTTAATGCGAAAGGTATTAGCTGTTTTTGGTGTGTAGGTAATCAAGAAACTGAGTTTGGGGTAAATTAAAGGATAAAAGAAATTCTGCATCTATTAGCTACGGTACACCGCAAAATACCTTCATTTCACTACAATGCAAACCATGGTGACGAGTGAGTATCTTATTATATTTAATGGGAAAATTGCAAGAGCTTTTGCGGTACACCGCAATCTACCTACAGTGCACCAAACGAGCAAAGTATTTTCCTTGTAATATCACCATTGATGGACTGATGAAGGCTCAACAACCTAAGTCCCTTCCAGGGCCAAGCCCAGCATGGCACCTGTTAGAGTTGGGCTGAGCTTGCATGGTCACGTCGTGCTCCTTTTTTCACGCTATTTTATACTTTTAGTAATTTTGACTAACAAAATACCTAGCCAAAATTTGAATCTGAAAACCAAAAATAGATTTTTACAACTTTTCTAAACAAGAATAGAATCTCTACATTTTTCTATCGCAAATTAAAACGCGAAAAAATGATCATTTTACCATATGAATAATTATTTAAAAAATTTAAAAGTAAATATTACATATGGCAAAAAATTAACCTATTCATCATTAATGACTATACAGCAAAGAAAAGGATTGGCGATGCAACAATTTAATATTAAAAGTTAATTTTCAATCCAAATTTTTTGCCATATAATATTTGAGTCATGACTTCTAAGGACATAATATATAAATGAGTAATGCGGGATATCACCTCAAATTCTATCACCTTTATATCGCCTCCTAGGTGGATTTTAAGTGCACCAATCATGTGATGGAATTTGAGATGATATCCAGCATTACTCTTATATTTAATATAAAACCCACCTCTCTTCTTCATAACCATACGCCATTAATATCTCCTTTAAACCTTTATACACACCTACATTATACTAAGAACACACATTAAACCCATATGCTTCAAAATTTATCGAATTTTAAAAGTTTTATACACCTAGATAACTCATGGTACTCTACACTATAAGGTAAAATTCCTAATTAACATCATCATTTGTATAGTCTATACAGATCTTTTATTTTATAAATATTAGGGGCAACGCCCAATTAATTACACGAAGAGTGTAAAAATTTTCAATTAATTACAACTTCAACTTAATTCCTACTTAAACACAAAAAAAAATGGAAGATTACAAAAATACCCATAGGCAATTAATTAATTACTTTAATTATAATAATATTTATTTATTTATTTTCATATTTTTTTTTAAAATTTTTTTTTTTCAAATTCTATTTTTCTCGAATATAAAAGTTTTCGAATTTTTTTTTTTCAAAATTTTTTTCCCAGAATTTTTTTTTAGATTTTTTTTAATGTGTTTCATGAACACACAATTCTCAGATTTGTGTGTTGCAGGAACACACAGAATTGAAACAACCAAAATCAAGTTTTTTGTATTCCAGGAATACACAAATTTGAGTTTTATGTGTTCCATGAATACACAATTCTGCGATTTGTGTGTTCAGCCATATTGGAACAAACAAAATCAAGTTTTGTGTATTACATGAATACTCAAATTTGATTTTTATGTGTTTCATAAATACACAAATTTGAGTTTTGTGTGTTCCATGAATACACAAATCTAAGATTTGTGTATTCACAGAATTGAAACAAACAAAATCAAGTTTTGTGTATTCTAGGAATACATAAATTCGATTTTTATTCGTTTTATGAATACACAAATTTGAGTTTTGTGTATTCCATGAATACACAAATCTTATATTTGTGCGTTATAAGAATACACAATTCTGAGATTTGTGTGTTCCACGAATACAATGAATTGGAATAAACAAAATCAAGTTTTGTGTGACCTGGAACACACAAAACCCTAAAACATAAACACACAAGTGTTGGACAAAAAGATAATATATCAAGATAGTTAAAAACGAATAAAAATATGGTATATGCGATTAATAAAGAGAAAAAACAATTTTGTTAAAAGGAGAATCTTTAGATCGATTTTATGACTTTGTGTGTTACAGGAACACATAAATCTATATATGTGTGTTACAACAACACATAACCCGGAATTTCGATTTAAAAATAAATTTTTTTTTAAAAAAAAAATTGTGGAAAAAATTTAGTAAAAAAAATTTTAAAAAAATCGGGAAAATTTTTGAAAAAGATAAAAAAAATTTAAAAAAATCGAAAAAAAAAATCTGAAAAAAATTAAAAAAAATTAAAAATAATTAACAATAATAATAATAATGAAGTACCAAAAATCACATAAGTGCAATAATGAAAGGTTATATATGACAATGTGTTTAATTAAGAATCAAATTAATAATTTATAAGTAAGTAGAAAGTAATTTTTTTTTATATAAAGTGTGAAATTGTAATTAATTATGAATTATCCTTAAATATTATAGGGTTATTAATTAATTTTTAAATTTTTTTTTACGTGTTCCAAAGCATATGCTATTACATTAGAAGTTGATAAATTTTCACATAACCGTACATCATGTTAGACCTTATATTTCATATTTAATATGTTACACCAGAAGTATGGTATATAACACCTCTTACAGGTTTATAACTAGATATTCATGATTACTTAATGAATTTTTTTGAGTATAATTAACAGAGCTGGTTCTGTCCAGTTCCGGGCCTTGGGCGAAAATCTTAAAATAGGCCTTTGTATAGAAAAAAATTAACTTTTACTCATCTATATTATGACTTAGAAATTGAAGGAAAAACATCTGCAAGTGGTAAGAATATTTACAAATAAAAAAGTATTAATTATTAATTAATTAATACAATAAAAAAATATTTTCTGAAATTTGAATTTATCAGATTTTTTATGCTAAGTGTTTACAGAAAGAGCGTATTAAATACTCTGAAAAAATACAGTCATTTTTTTTTACTATTATTTGAATTCATCGGCATCATTAATTATTAACTGATAAACCTGAAAAATTATAAAAAAAATAATAATTCTGCATATGGTTCTCAACAAATAAAAATTTGTACTGCATTCTTTTGATCATTTCTGTATTCATTTCCAAAATCAAAACAAAAATAAAAGTTAACTTGATGGGAAAAAAATCGTTTCTTAAATCGTTAATTACAGATAAAAAAAATCCAAAATGTATTGTATTTAAACAAAGCATAACTTGCTAAAAAACTAAAAAGTTTCAATTTTTATAATTAAAACTAATGTGATTCTAACACTATCAAATTTTTCAGATTATAAAAGAAATTTGCCATCAATAAATTATAAAATCGATATATTTATAAATTATATTTATTTGATTATAAAATATCGATAAAATAAAATATCTGCCGGAACAAATTTATTAATTATAAAATAATTGATCTCCATTAAATTATAAAATTAATATATTTATAATTTATATATTATAATATTTGATTACACTATAACAATAAAATAAAAAATATATAATTTAGAATTTAGGAATAAAATTACCTGGGAGAACGAAATAGAATGAAAACTGAAGCATATTTTTTTTAATTTACACTATGTTTATATATAGTAAATTTTTTGCCCAATAATGTTTTTTAAATAAAAGAATGGACAAATGATTTTTAGAATTAGAAGAGTTCTCTTTCGTTATTTTTTTTTTTGTCAATAAAACTAAATTACAACTAAATATTAAAGAAGTTACACGCGCCAGTCACTGAATAGTCCTTCCAGGATGATAAGTCCTTGTTTAACCTAATACTTATGAGAGTTCTCTTTCGTTAAGATGTTGGGAAAAAGAAATTGAAATCTGGTAAGAATGCAGGTTGTTTAATAAATACAAAAATTGGGTTATGTATGGGCCTTTATCATTATATTTTATGTAGAATATAAAATAAAAAATGGGCCCTTGTAAATTTTGGACCCTGTGCGGTGGCTTTTGTTGCACCTGCTAAGAACCGGCTCTGACAATTAGTGTTGTAAGATTCTTTTGGTAATATATTGATTAATCCCTCATAAGTACGATTTATATATGAATCTTAGTTGCATTAAGTATATCTTATATTAAGATTCAAGTTGCATATATTGTGTGTATTATTTCCGTTTTAAAAATTATAGATGAAGAGAACCAGTTCCCTTGTTTGTTCGAATGAACATAAACGATTAATGATATATAGTATATACAAAGATTTGATTACTAACGTGGAAATCAAGCACGAGTGGAGAAATCATATATGAGATTAGTAAAAAAATATTCCTATCTACCAAAACTTTGTATCGATAAAATTAATAGTGATACCAAATGCCTTAGCGAAATTTTATTGGACGATGCAGATTCAAAGTTTGAACATAGTTTGGGGATGCAGGGGCGGATCCAGAAAATAAAATGAGGAAGGACTTGATATATATGGAAATTCGGAGTAATTGTTTCCAATTCTTTTTAAGATAAATATAAATAACATAAATTTATAATTACCCATGCCAAAATATAGATATGAACATGTAACACTATTGTAATTCTCGTTCGTTCAACAAAATGAATTTAAAAGTTATCTTTACCTGAAAATAATGCAAAATAATACTATTAACGCTACATTTTAGAAAAAACACCATCACAACAATTTTACATAGTATAACTAAAATTTTATTAATATTTTATAATGTTATATTTATATTTTAATTATCTAAACGGTAATTTTATCAAGCAATGTATAAAAGCAATGATAGCCTAAAATTCAGAATAAAAACTAATATAATGAATTATAATATTTTTATAAGTCGGTGAAATTTGACAAAGTTATGACTTAAATTTAGTAGAAAATTGAAAATGTTAAAATATAATGATAAAGGAAAGTTATAAAAATAGTTATGCAAAATATAAGATTTTCTATTTTAAGTTTATTTAAGTAAAAATAATTTTATATTTTATGTGTATTTAAGAAAATAAAATAAAGTAATTGCTATATTTCGAACATAAAAGCTCTATTCAAAATCTTAAAAATCAAGCATAGCATTCCGCTAAGCTAAGACATTTTATTTGTACTTTAAAGAAAGAATATATAATATAAACGTTCATAGAAGGCTAATTATTTTTCGGATGAAAATTACACTTGCATATCATAAAATTTACGAGTTCAGGGGGGCTTGAGCCCCCCTTGGGCCCCAAGTAGGTCCTCCCCCGGATGGAGACGTCCAATTTTGGGACAATATAAAGAAGGAAAATATTACCTATATGGTGGAGAATACTAATTACACATTTACATTTAAGACATTAAATATTCTTATACGGTCTTCGCAAGGCCTATGATCGCAAGCAGATTCCCGTCATCTATGATCCAGATTAAAAAATTGAACCATGGGTATTAGATAAATTTTCTAGGCACAGGAAGGTGATGCATTTAAAGAAGAGATATTAGTTTAAAAGGTCCACCAATCTAATAACCCACCTCTAAAAAGTCCAACCTATTATTTCATCCTAGGAAGGTTTAACGTCTTAATAGATATACCATCCTTATCCAATAGTTAATTTATTTTATCAGATTTCATCTATAATTATCTCAATCTATATATATCATTTTGTAACTATTTTTATTTTTATATAATATCTAATTAATCCTACAATAAAAAAAATATATCCATTCATATATTCAAATCTCTCTCTTTTACTCTACCACATAAATCTTCCATTATTGCATAGTCACACATTGTTATGTACAAACATGGTTGTTCAACACCATCATCAACATTCAACCCCGCCATCTTTGTATGGCGCCACCACAACAATGGCGGAGATAAAACTCTCAGATATGCGTGACTTAACGACGCATAGAAAGAATATGAGCACACTCCTGAATCTGTGGCCTGGGACTAGACTCATCTCTAGAAGCACGTCAAGTATCTGAAGGTATGGTAGGCCAAACCTCGGCCCGTAAAGCCGCCGGCGTGATAGTTAAAATGGTCCAGGATGGCAAAATCGCCGATTGAGGTGTCCTCTTAGCTGGTCAACCCGAAACCGGAAAAACAACTATTGCAATGGGTTATGTGTATAAGATCGGTGTTGTGTTAGTTAACATCCGTGGGTTGTAGTTAACATGAAATATTCAATCATCTGTTTCTGATGGGTTATGTGTGGAATATTAGTGGTGTGCTAGTTAATATCGGTGGGTTGTAATTTTTTTTAATCTTCTGTTTCTGATAGGTTATGTGTGGAATATTAGTGGTGTGCTGGTTAACATCGGTGGATTGTAATTAACATGAAATATTCAATCTTCTGTTTTTGATGGGTTAGTGGAATATTAGTGGTATGCTAGTTAACATCTGTTGGTTGTAATTGCTGGTGTTTTGGACAATATGAAAAACGGACGGGGTTACTCGGGTAGTTGTGGTCGCGTGTGTATAGAATTGAATGGGTTATATATGACATAGTGGACTTTGATCTAATTACTACGATTACAATCAAAACATATCAAAGATATATAATCATTTATTTCTATTTGTTTTATTAATTTTGTGTGTACTTTAATTTAATGTTTTTGGAAATTTTTTCCTTTTTGTTTTTATATTAATTGATTGGTTGCATATAATTAGGAAATTAGTTTTGGTAAGTCAAAAGATATTTATGGAGGAGAAGGGCAATCCAGACTTTTTGGGTGGGTGGTGGTCCTTTGTGTGTTCTAGAAAAATGCAAATAAGGATAAGAGAACCACAACCGCAAGTCTACGGTTGTCCCAAGTAATATATGTGACAAAACAGATTCGTTCTCAGGGACGGAATGGTTGACTCTAATGCTTATCAGGTAGTGATTAGTTGCACGTGAAAACAAGTAAATGGTTATAAGATTTGTTTGGATGGTTTTCTAAATGCTAAGACAATAAAATAAATTACTAAATTAATGCAAGTAATTAACTAGACGCAAGAAACTAAAGTGTTTACGCAAGATGAGAAGGCAGTACTTGAGAGACGCAAGGATTTCACCTAACTATCATTTATTTCATACATTGTTTAAGGGACAAATTGGTAAATTTGTATTGGTCGGGATTCTATAATCTCCTTACCCCCGTCAGGGTGGACTAAGGAACTACTCTCAAGTGCTACAAACCCCGTCAGGGTGATTATAGTCCACTCTCAAGTGGTTAAGTCTAAATTACCCAATAGGCCATAGGTTCAATTAAGCTCGTCAGAGTCAAATAATTTCTAACCTATATTCGTTAATTAATTTTGTACCCAGACCCCCTGTCAAGGTGATCCAATCGCCACTAATTGGAATAGCCAAGATACTAAGTCCTATTATCAATTGATCGGGTCAATAATAGTAAATTAAATGCAAATTAAAGAAAAATACAATTTGATTTAAATAATAATTATCCCAAATTCAAACATATGAAACGAAATTAAATTGAGATTAACCCATTATGCGTTCTCAAGCACTTAATTAAATTAGCTCATGCTAATGCGGAAAACTAAATTAAAAGAAATAAAAGTATTCATATTGTTACAGAAATAAAAGAAATACCTAATTTCGGAATTAGATTAGCTGAGATTTGGAGATATAGACCGTCTCTAGCTCTGTAGCTTTTCTGCTTCCTTGCCTTGACTTCTCTCTGATGCTTTGCTTTGTAAAATATGAATTGTATGAAAAATAGAAGTCAAAACCCTTATTTATACTTAGAAATTCGGACTTGGACCTTAGGCTAAAGTTTAAATGAAATAATAGAGGCACAAGTCCATTATCTTAGCCCAAAATCTCGTAACTGCTGCACCACCTCCACTAAAACAGCTCTATCCGACTTGTTTCAACTCGGATTGACCTCATTCCAGTTGCTAAAGTTCCGTAACTCAATTGGGCACGTTTTCTCTTCACAAGTAAGCGGCTAAATCTACTCTTAGGTGGCTCGAAATCAGCAATCTTTGAGAACTTTCCAGATTTACAGCTTTGAAATATCAATTCTTTCGGGATTTGTCTTCATGCTTTGACTCCATATCACGATCTTTGACTTTATTCTTGGATTCCTCTTCTAACTAATATTCAAAACCTACAAACTTTTCACTAAAATACACGATATTACGCGCAAAAGTTTAATAAATTAAAATTGCTAGAAATAAAAGAGGAAAATCGGATTATTGCATATTTAGTCCAAAAGTCTTTCAAAATAAACGAATAAACACCAAAAATCATGTCTCCCAAGGGTATAAAATTAGAACATTTAGGGAGACATCAAGACCCCCAACTCAAACCTTTGTCGTCCCGACAAAGCAAAATTAAAACAAAGGGGTAAGAAGTCAATGCAAGAGAAAGTAGAAGCTAGCAAATAAACCTAAAGCAATTCTTAAAATAAATCTCATATAGCAAAACTCTAGAAACTAGTATACACATACACCTATCATGAAAAATCGAACACAAATAATCTCAATCATAAAATTAAGGTAGCAATGCTTGAAGGTTACACTTGTACTTATCTCTGTATGATGGCTATAGGGTGTTCCTCAATCCTAACTCGCTTTGAACGCTCCACTTAGTATATTCCCTATTAACAGAATCATAAATTCACTATGCACTTAGGAATCACGAGGACTTTACAGTTTTAGCGTAGGCTTAGGGACGGTGTGGTATGTATATTTGGTAAATTCGAAGTGAGCTTTTGGCTCTCTCCTCACTTACCATCAACAACTGTCCACGAGCTTGAGTTTACACTCATATAATGTTCTCACTCAACCCATTTGAGACGCTAATGTTGCGTCCCCAATGTCAACCCAATATATACTAAGATGATTTCCAAAAATATTCCACTTTGATGGTTTATTTTATTCTTTCTTTTTATTTTCTTTTTCATTTCTTTTCTTCCTTTTTTTTGTACAAGATACCCATGACCCTCGTTTTGATGTGAAAGGTCATGTCTCTTATAAAAAAAAATCTCTTTTTTTTTTTTCAAATCCCGGCAAAGGGTTACAAATAACAATATCATCTTTTATTTTTGTGCCTCAATACAAACACATATAATCCCCTTCCAATGTAATTCCCCAAATGTGGACCCTCCACCCCAAACTCAAGCTCGAGACAGGTCTCAGGATCGTGATTCAAGTGCGGGTCATTTGGTCATGCCTAATAATCTAAGGGATAACGGGCTTATATCGTGGCTACAAAAGAAAGGCTTACGGCTCAAAATTGGGCTAAGACGGATAATATTCATATAAGGGATAGCAAACTAAAAGGCTAGAAATGGCTTAACAAAGAACTGCCCCTATCATTTTCCTAAGTACATAGCTCGTCTTTAGTTCATATCTAAGTGGGTTCTCTACTAATTAGGATTTCACGTTCTACACACCAAACATATTCCTTAAGTACAAGCTTACTTCATTTGCATTGTTCATTAATTTTTCCTATCAATTACCTATGTTTGCATGCAATTCTAAGTGTGTTTTATACTATTCCCAAAAGTCCACTATTTACTATCATAGATTTATCGAAAGTATGCTTAAAGGGACATTTAAGATCTTCTACAGTCAAACGCAACTCCGAAATTATTTTATTGAAAGCGATAAAACAATTAACACATAAAATTGGGATGAGGCAACGAACCTCACCCCAAACTCAAAAACGAGTCGTGTCCCCACGACTCGAAAAGACTCAACGCAAATAAACTAATATACACTAAATGAGAAAGGATAGAAAACGTATCTTAACCAGCGCGAGGCTGGTTGTTGGTGGGTCCTTGTGTGTTATAAAATAATGAAATAAAGAAAAGGAATAAAGGATCCACAGACCGCAAGTGTACGGGTCGTACCAAGTAATAGATAAGTAAAATCAGGATTATAGTCTCCACATGGATTTAAGTAGTTATTCTAAAGTTATGTTCAATATCAGAATAGATAGTTTTGATTGCTTTAAAAAGATAAATAATAATGGTGTTTGTTTTCTAATTAACTAAATAATAAAATAAACAATTAATAATTATGCAAGAAAGATAAGGATATGCAAGTATGAATCTATCCTATTGAATCTATAATTCCTAAGAATAAGGGTGAATGGGAAATCTCACACTAGTTGGGAATCTACTATCTCCCAAAGAATAGACAAAGTAGATATAATACTAATTTACCCAAAGAATAGAGATAGAGAAGTGTTGAACTGATGTAGTTAAGCTCTAGCTCTTGCTTCTTCCTCCTCTAGATCCTCTTGATTGCTTCTATGATGAATTATGTGTGTATATTAAGCTTATGCAGCCAAGGGGTGATTTTCCAAGGTTTAGAGCTGGTATTTATAGGTGCTAGGTCGAATTACTTGGAGTGGAAGACAAGGCAAGAATTTTTAAATTCGTAGCCCTAAAATCTAGGAAAGGTAAGATTCTGCTGCTGATTTGATCTGGTCATATATCTTTCAATACTTATCCGTTTGAGGAGTTCCAATATATGAAACCGCTTGTCTAGGAAAGAGATTTCTATTGGTGCAGACAACTCGTCCAGATTCCTAACCAATCTTAAGTTATGGACTCGTCTTTGAAACGTGGCTGGAATTTCAGATTCATAAGACAGCTTTTCCTTATCCTAGTTGAATTCTACTTCCTTCTATCTCCAGATTTCTTCAAGATCTTCTTTCCTTATCTCCTTAGCATTGATTTAGCATCTAATTTATTTCCATATTATCTCTAAAGCTTCACATTAAATAAATAACTAAACCGCATATGCTTTAAAAATAATAAATCATTAAATCAAGACTAGAAATAAGAAAGTGCGGTTTAAATTTAGGAAACTCGAATAAGCACACTAGAAATATTCTAAGAATTTAATTCTCACTTCTCCTCCTTGGATTGGGTTTGCATGAAATTCATAAACCTACTAACTTTGCACTAAAAATAAGTAAATTAACGCACAAAAGCTCTATAAATGCAAATAGTCTAATTCCATGGGGAGAAAGTGTAATATTGCCATTTAAGCACTAAAGTCAATATAAAAAGACCATTTTCACCCTAAAATGATGTCTCCTAAGGGCTTATATTTAGATCAAAAAGGGAGACATCAAGACCCCCAACTAAAACTTGTATCGTCCCGATACAATAAAAAATAAAAACATAGGGAAGTCTCTAAAATATCAGCCATATCAATGAAGCACAGGGGAGAAGAAGATAGCAGAATATATAGAATAAACTCAAGCAACTACTTATAAAATTTCATGTATTAGTATTTACAAACTACATACCTGCACACTCGTCATATCTACAATCAACACGGCTTGAATTCAAGATTGGATTAGCTTCGCAATGTAAGAAGGAGAGGATCTTTACTCAGTTCACCATGAAGGCTATAGATTGTTCATCAAACTTCACTAGTATCCAAAGATCCACTTAACTAATCTCTAACGGCTCAATCACTTCTAGATTACATAGCAAAGAATCATAAGGTCTTTAGGGGTGTAATGTTGGCTTAGGGACGGTATGATAAGTATATTTGGATAATTTAGAGTGAGCTTTTGGCTCTCTCCTCACTAGCCATCAATGAATCGCCCTAGAGCTTGAGTTACTCTCGTAAAACGTTCTCACTCAACCCAATGAATTCCTTGATGCACATATTAGCATCCCCAATAACCCAATTAAAGCAATAAGATGTTCACATAAAAATTCCTCTTTGCCGGTCCAAATATATATTCTTTTCATATCAATTTTTTTTTCCTTTTGTATAGCTATGACTCTCTTTTTGATGTTGAGATATCACGCTATTTTTCATAAATTATGCCTTTTCATAACTTTAGCTCGTAGCTTCTTTTTCATTCACTATTACCCCGGCAAAGGGTTACAATATAATAAACCTGTGAATCATCATCAAAATATAGAACCGAGCACACTTAATAAGCTCAAAAATCCCAACCCAATAATATTTCCCATAATGGTGGACCCACTACCCCAAACTCAAGCTCTAAAACAATTGTCTATGCATCGCGATTCGAGTGCGGGTCATATGGAAAAGTCCTATAATCTAAAGGGACATGGCTTATAATGTAATAAAAAGGCTTTAGAAAGGCTAGAAGGGGCTGAGAAGGATATATAATAATAAAATGGACAACAAGCTAAAAGGTAACAAGGGGCTTATGAAGGAATCGCCTTAATCACTTTCTCAACTATGCAATTTCGTCATTCTCTTACCTTTAGCACGTTCATTAAATGGGTTTGTCAACTAGCTTGGATCTCACGGCCTACACACCACTCATGGCTCCCTGAGATCGAACATACTTTCTATCGCATTGCTAACTGGTGTCTCCTAGTGTGTTCTAAATAAACACACCTAAAAAGGCAAGACACGTACCGCAAGTGTACGGGTCGTCCAAGTAATATCCGGTAAACGGAATTTCGATCTCAGGGACGGATTAGGTATGATTCAAAGTGTTATGCAATAAATGGAACTAGTTGCTTGAATGAAATTAAAAGTAAAAGAAATAGATTTTTGTTTGGTTTTTGTTTAAAGGACTAAAGTGCAATAAAGTAAATATTAAACTAAATTAAAACTAATGCAAGAAAGTAAATATGAAGAGACTAAAAGATGAGAGAATAGTACTTGAGTCACGCTAGGTTTCACCAAAATAAACTTAATCAATGCTTCTTCTAAGGGACAAACTAGTAACTAGTAATAGTCGGGATTCTAGGTTCTCCTAACCCCCGTCAGGGTGGACTTAGGGCTATTCTCAGGTGTTACAAACCCCGTCAGGGCGATCATAATCCACCTTCGAATGTCAGGTTCTCTATCCAATTGGCTATAAGATTAACTAAGTCCGTCAGGATCAATAATTTCTATCTTACGTTTATTATCTATGCCAGTAATTAAACCCCCCGTCAAGATGATCACTTCCCCACCAAAGTGAATAGCCTAATTACTCAAACCTATGTCTAATTGATCAGATTAAATATAGTGAAATTAAATTACGATAACAAACAATACTAAATTACTTAATTTTTGAATTAAATTATAAAAATCCCAAATCAGAAAGCATTCATTAAATAAATTAAGGTTCAACCCTTACAGCGATTCTCAAGCACTTAGGAAGTTTAGCTCATAATGGAAAATAAAATTAAAACAAATAAATTAAAAGACATAATGTTTTACAGAAAGAAATAAATAAAACCTAATGAAGAGGTTGGGTTTGGCTTGAATTGGAGATATAGACAGTCTCCAGCTCTAACTTTCTTCCTTCCTGCTTGCTCTGACTTGAATCCTTAAGCCTCTTTGATAATTATATGAAGTGTGTGTAAAAGAGGAGGCTAAGGGGTGTATTTATAGGTGTTAGGAGACCCTAGGTCGAATTTGCTTGGAGTGGAAGACAAGTCAAAGACTCTAAAATTCGTAGCCCTAAATTCTAGAAAAGGTAAGATTTGCTGCTGATTTGATTTGGTCAAATCATTTTCAATACTTGTCCGTTTGAGAAGGTCCAATATATGAAACTTCTTGTCTTGGAAAGAGCTTTCTATTGGTGCAGACCACTCATCCAGAATCCATGCCAATATTTAATTATGATTTAATCTCTAAAACGTGGTTGGAATTTCAGATTTCAAAAGGCAGCTTTATCTTTTCCTCCTTTGAATAAATCTTTCCTAAATCTTCTTTCCTTTAATCTTTATCTTGACTTGGTCTCTAAGTAATTACCATTTATCTTTTAAAGCTTCACATTAAATAAATAATTAAACCGCATATGCTTAAAAAGAATAAATCAATAAATCAAGAAAACGAAATAGGAAAGTGTAATCTAAAAATAGAAACTCGAGTAAAAATCATTCCTAACACTCTAAAATACACTAAGACTTTATTCTCACTCAAGAACCTATTTAACTTTGCATAAAAAATAGTCAAATTTACGCACAAAAACTCAGAAAATGCAAATAGTTAAATTCCAAGGGGGAAAAGTGTAATATGATCAATTAAGACTAAAAGTCTATCAAATAAGTCATTAATTCACCTAAAATGATGTCTCCAGAGGGCTAATAATTAGAACAAATAGGGAGACATCACTAACTAATCCTTTCTTTACTATCAATGTGTGTTTTCCTGCAAATGCTCAAAGCATACAAAATAAAGCAGCTCATAAACATACTACTTTCTATCATCAACTTACTAAGCTTATGCTTTCAAGCTATTAAACATATTCTATATCTAATCCATCTCTTAAAAATTTCAATTTTTTTCAAAGGTTCTCTAAAAAAACAATAAATCACATAAAAATGGAGATGAGGGACAACGAATCCACACCCCTAACTCAAAAATGAGTCGTGTCCCCACGACTCGAAAAGACTCAATAAAATAAAAAAAGCAAATAGTGCATATATATAAAATGGTAAGGAAGGAAGAAAACATACTCTTCGAGGCTATTGCCTCGCGTGCTTAATACCCAAGATAGGGTGCAGTGATTTCCTTGTATGTAAACTCCATGTATCACCAATTTCGCTATCCCTTACATCCTCTTGTGCTCCATCCCAATCAATCACACTCTAGATATCTCTTGTTTCTCATCCTCTACGAATTTGTTCTCGAATATTCTCTCATGTGAAGGTGTTCATCCAGGAATATTTTGTTGTGGAAACAGCTACTAGGGTCCCAGAAGCTTTGCTCATCTTTGGTCAAAAGGATACTTGATTTGTAGAGGTTGTGGTGTCTTCCTTATGAAATTTGAAACCTTTTTGCTCTTTGATTTTACCACTACATGTTTTCCTCTATTCCCTTGATCCGATTTACCTTATATTTTATTCCCAAAGTAGTACCCATCTCAATTGATTTCTTCTAGAACTCACCCAATACCTTGCATTGATACTTAATCTCCCTTACACTTGATAAAAGCTCTATCATCTCTTTATCATCTCTTTTGACCCCCCCAACTCAAAGCCTTGAACACTCTTGAAATTTGTAACTCTTGATTATAGGTGGAACAAGCTTTAATTGGTTAGGAAAGGTCTTAGGATGATAAATCTCCATATGGGTATGATGGAATCAAGCTTTGATGATATGGGTTTAAGGAATTTTGGATGAATTTTGAAAATTTAGGCTTTTGATTCTTGGATTCTAGATGTTTTGATATGATTTGGATGGTTGAATCTTCTTTGTAATGATGTAGGGAAGGATTTGTATGTGAATTCATGGTAATTTGGTTGTGTTTTGATGTTAGGTGAGGTTTGTTAAAGCTTTAATGGAGTTGTGGGAGGTTTGGGGAAGAAAGTGAGGCTTAAGGATTGAGAAATTCGGACTAGAACTCACCTCTTCCTTCTTATAAATTAAAAACGCGTATATTTTTCTCTCCAGCTGGTTTGGGCGGTATACCAGCCGTAGGGCCCGGTATACCGGAGCTACTGTTCCAGCAGATCCAAGCTTCGTCAAAAAACCCGAGTTGTAAACACGTGGGCACGGGTTTTGTGCTGGGCGGTATACCGGCCGTAGGGCCCGGTATACCGGAGCTTCTGTTGTTCGATTTGGGAACTCTCGGCAATGAACAATTGGTGATACCCGTGGGCACGGGTTTTCTGACCTGCGGTATACCGCCGGTAGGGCCATGTATACCGGTGGCAGGTCAGAATACTCCCGAAAAAAATTCGTTATTGCTTCCCGAACTCGATTTTTATGCTACCCGATCATCAAAAACACTAATACCTTCCTCAATAATGCACTATCAACTAAAAAATGCGTAACTAAATAATATACACTAAAACTAAACTAAGAAAGAAATTAAAGCTTAGGGTGTCTCCCAAGAGCACTTTTATTTAACGTCCTTTAAAGTTTGACGGGTTACCTCCATTATCCCTTGAGTATGTAACCTCCCCAGCAGTTGGTGAGGTTATATATGTCTACAATTCGCAGCTTTTGACCTCTCAAAGGTCGTATCTTTATTAATTTTGGTGTCACTACTCGAGTAACAACAAATGGTCCCATCCACTCATGTTTGAATCCTCGTGGTCTATTCTCTTGTTTGGAGGCCTTCCAAGCAACCGTGGTTCCGACCCCAAACTCATTTTTAGCTTTCTCCTTCACGGGTTCATGGTGGTGGTGCTTCTCCTTAACCTCTTTAGATACTTCTTGAACAATGGGGAACTCAAGTGACTCCTCTTCTAGAATTTTTTCTAAAACAAGGGATGTTTCAGAACTTTCTTTTGTTATGAGGGCCACGTTTTCAACCTCGATCTCTCCACTCGCATTCTCATTTGTTTCCGGAATATCTTGTTTCGGTGTGAGATCTTTTGTATTACTTTCAAGCATTTGGGTGTAGGCTTTGTCTTTACACACCTCTACAAATGCTGTATCGATGTCACCGTTTGAATGATTCGTCGTTATTGGATTTGATAATGACATCACTGGAGTACTAGGTGGTGAATCCATCCTAGTATCTTCTTCTTCAATCTCTTTTCTAACCAAGACCTCAATATTTAATTCCTCTAAGCGCGGCTTGGCTGGGTTTTCCATGGATGTAATCTTCCCTTCACAAGATTTAATTTCAATTTCGACACCATTACCAACAATTGACTCATCTATTCTTAGCGTGGTTGACTCTTTTATTATTGGAATCTCTAGTTCACTAGGTGTAACTTGTGGCGATTCCACTTCCTCCTCTTCTTGAAGGCTAAACTCTGTAGCTACATCGAACCAAACATCTCTATCAATTTGAATGGCCTCATCATCAAAATTTGTACCTTGTCCAGTTTGCATAGATGGTACTTGTTGTAATTTCTCAATTGTTCCTGTGAGTTGCGTCAATCGTTGCTCCATTAATTGATGGCTTTGTTGCATGACTTGCACTAATGATATGATAGCGTCGATTTTCGCCTCACTTTTTACTATATGATCTGTTGTGGCCTTCATAAAACAATTGAGGGAGTCCTCTAACTTCCTGAGCCTATTATAATAATATGTCAAGCTCCCCCGTGTCGAATTCGTGAAAGTAGATATTCTATCAAAAGAGTCTTGCAGTTCTTCTAACCACCACTATGGTGGAATTTGACCTTGAGAACGAGGCATCAAAAGTGGTGGATTTTGACCTTGGGAACGAGGCATCAAAAGTGGTGGATTTTGCTCTTGATAGAGGGAAATCTCCATACCTAAAGAAAAACCTGAAAAGAGACTAAAACAAAACAAACGTAAACCTGAAAATAACTAAAACTACTAATCTAACTTAAACACAAAATAAAATAACCGCTTTAAATCCCCGGCAGCGACGCCAAAAACTTGGTGGGTCCTTGTGTGTTATAAAATAATTAAATAAAAGCAAAGGAATAAAGGATCCACAGACCGCAAGTGTACGGGTCGTACTAAGTAATAGATAAGTAAAATCGGGATTATCGTCTCCACAGGGATTTAAGTAGTTATTCTAAAGTTGTGTTCAATATCAGAATAGATAGTTTTGATTGCTTTAAAAAGATAAATAATAAAGGTGTTTGTTTTCTAATTAACTAAATAATAAAATAAACAATTAATAATTATGAAAGAAAGATAAGGATATGCAAGTATGAATCTATCCTATTGAATCTATAATTCCTAAGAATAAGGGTGAATGGGAAATCTCACACTAGTCGGGAATGTACTATCTCCTAGCCCCCTGTCGGGTGGACCTAGGAGCTATCCTAGAGTACTATAAACCCATGTATGGGCGAATATGCCTTTTCGGATGAATACTATTTTACCTCTTTGGCTACGTGGTTAGTCAAGCCTGTCGGTCAAATAACGGATACCACACGTCTATATTCTAGTTCTGTAATTAAACCCCCCTGTCGGATGATCACTTCGCCACTAAAGTGAATAGCCTAATTACTAAAACCTACCCTTGACTCATGACGTCAATGATAGTGAACAAGCACAAGAATATAGTCAATGGAAATTAAGAACCAATTCAATTAAATACTAAAATCCCAGATTCAAACTAAAACAGAAAAACAATAATCAAAGGTTCATATAATTACAATCCCAAAGAGAAATTATGCATAATAAAACTCTTGAATAAATAGCTTAAAAATACCTCATAGACAAAATAAATCTAATACTAATTTACCCAAAGAATAGAGATGGAGAAGTGTTGATTTGATGTAGTTAAGCTCTAGCTCTTGCTTCTTCCTCCTCTTGATCCTCTTGATTGCTTCTATGATGAATTATGTGTGTATATTAAGCTTATGCAGCCAAGGGATGATTTTCTAAGGTTTAGAGCTGGTATTTATAGGTGCTAGGTCGAATTACTTGGAGTGGAAGACAAGGCAAGAACTCTTAAATTCGTAACCCTAAAATCTATGAAAGGTAAGATTCTGCTGCTGGTTTGATTTAGTCATATCTCATTCAGTACTTATCCTTTTGAGGAGTTCCAATATATGAAACCGCTTGTCTCGGAAAGAGATTTCTATTGGTGCAGACAACTCATCCAGATTCCTAGCCAATCTTAAGTTATGGACTCGTCTTTGAAACGTGGCTGGAATTTCAGATTCATAAGACAGCTTTTCCTTTTCCTAGTTGAACTCTACTTCCTTCTATCTCCAGATTTCTTCAAGATCTTCTTTCCTTATCTCCTTAGCATTGATTTAGCATCTAATTTATTTCCATATTATCTCTAAAGCTTCACATTAAATAAATAATTAAATCGCATATGCTTTAAAAATAATAAATCATTAAATCAAGAATAGAAATAAGAAAGTGCAATTTAAATTTAGGAAACTCGACTAAGCACACTAGAAATATTCTAAGACTTTAATTCTCATTTCTCCTCCTTGGATTGGTTTTGCATTAAATTCATAAACCTACTAACTTTGCACTAAAAATAAGTAAATTAACGCACAAAAACTCTATAAATGCAAATAGTCTAATTCCAAGGGGAGAAAGTGTAATATTGCCATTTAAACACTAA
Organism: Nemophila menziesii; assembly: GCA_029959085.1. Taxonomy (NCBI): domain Eukaryota; kingdom Viridiplantae; phylum Streptophyta; class Magnoliopsida; order Boraginales; family Hydrophyllaceae; genus Nemophila; species Nemophila menziesii. The sequence goes on along the minus strand of JARWIR010000138.1, from coordinate 578,560 downwards.
AGTCAATATAAAAAGACCATTTTCACCCTAAAATGATGTCTCCTAAGGGCTGATATTTATACCAAAAAGGGAAACATCAAGACCCCCAACTCAAACTTGTATCGTCCCGATACAATAAAAAATAAAAACATAGGGAAGTCTCTAAAATATCAGCCATATCAATGAAGAACAGGGGAGAAGAAGATAGCATAATATATAGAATAAACTCAAGCAACTACTTATAAAATTTCATGTAATAGTATTTACAAACTACATACCTGCACACTCGTCATATCTACAATCAACACGGCTTGAATTCAAGATTGGATTAGCTTCGCAATGTAAGAATGAGAGGATCTTTACTCAGTTCACCATGAAGGCTATAGATTGTTCATCAAACCTCACTAGTATCCAAAGATCCACTTAACTAATCTCTAACGGCTCAATCACTTCTAGATTACATAGCAACGAATCATATGGTCTTTAGGGTTGTAATGTTGGCTTAGGGACGGTATGATAAGTATATTTGGATAATTTAGAGTGAGCTTTTGGCTCTCTCCTCACTAGCCATCAATGAATCGCCCTAGAGCTTGAGTTACTCTCGTAAAACGCTCTCACTCAACCCAATGAATTCCTTGATGCACATATTAGCATCCCCAATATCCCAATTAAAGCAATAAGATGTTCACATAAAAATTCCTCTTTGCCGGTCCAAATATATATTCTTTTCATATCAATTTTTTTTTCTTTTGTATAGCTATGACTCTCTTTTTGATGTTGAGATATCACACTATTTTTCATAAATTATGCCTTTTCATAACTTTAGCTCGTAGCTTCTTTTTCATTCACTATTACCCCGGCAAAGGGTTAAAATATAATAAACCTGTGAATCATCATCAAAATATAGAACCGAGCACACTTAATAAGCTCAAAAAACCCAACCCAATAATATTTCCCATAATGGTGGACCCACTTCCCCAAACTCATGCTCTAAAACAATTGTCTATGCATAGCGATTCGAGTGTGGGTCATATGGAAAAGTCCTATAATCTAAAGGGATATGGCTTATAATGTGTCTAATAAAAAGGCTTTAGAAAGGCTAGAAGGGGCTGAGAAGGATATATAATAATAAAATGGACAGCAAGCTAAAAGGTAACAACGGGCTTATGAAAGAACCGCCTTAATCACTTTCTCAACTATGCAATTTCGTCATTCTCTTACCTTTAGCACGTTCATTAAATGGGTTTGTCAACTAGCTTGGATTTCACGGCCTACACACCACTCATGGCTCCCTGAGATCAAACATACTTTCTATCGCATTGCTAACTAATCCTTTCTTTACTATCAATGTGTGTTTTCCTGTAAATGCTCAAAGCATACACAATAAAGCAGCTCATAAACATACTACTTTTGTTCATCAACTTACTAAGCTTATGCTTTCAAGCTATTAAACACATTATACATCTAATCCATCTCTTAAAAATTTCAAAATTTTTCAAATTTCTCTGAAAAAACAATAAATCACATAAAAATGGAGATGAGGGACAATGAATCCACACCCCCAACTCGAAAATGAGTCGTGTCCCCACGACTCGAAAAGACTCAATAAAATAAAAATAGCAAATAGTGCATATAGAAAAAATGGTAAACATACTCTTCGAGGCTATTGCCTCGCGTGCTTAATACCCAAGATAGGGTGCAGTGATTTCCTTGTATTTAAACTCCATGTATCACCAATTTCGCTATCCCTTACATCCTATTGTGCTCCATCCCAATAAATCACACTCTAGATATCTCTTCTTTCTCATCCTCTACGAATTTGTTCTCGAGTATTCTCTCATGTGAAGGTGTTCATCCAGGAATATTTTTTTGTGGCAACAGCTACTAGCATCCCAGAAGCTTTGCTCATCTTTGGTCAAAAGGATGCTTGATTTGTAGAGGTTGTGGTGTCTTCCTTATGAAATTTGAAACCTTTTTGCTCTTTGATTTCACCACTGCTTGTTTTCCTCTATTCCCTTGATCCGATTTACCTTATATTCTATTCCTAAAGTAGTACCCATCTCAATTGATTTCTTCTAGAACTCACCCAATACCTTGAATTGATACTTCATCTCCCTTACACTTGATAAAAGCTCTATCATCTCTTTATCATCTCTTTTGACCCCCAACTCAAAGCCTTGAACACTCTTGAAATTTGTAACTCTTGATTATAGGTGGAACAAGCTTTAATTGGTTAGGAAAGGTCTTAGGATTATAAATCTCCATATGGGTATGATAGAATCAAGCTTTGATGATATGGGTTTAAGGAATTTTGGATGAATTTTGAAAATTTAGGCTTTTGATTCTTGGATTCTAGATGTTTTGATATAATTTGGATGGTTGAATCTTCTTTGTAATGATGTAGGGAAGGATTTGTATGTGAATTCATGGTGATTTGGTTGTGTTTTGATGTTAGGTGAAGGTTTGTTGAAGCTTTAATGGAGTTGGGAGAGGTTTGGGGAAGAAAGTGATGCTTAAGGATTGAGAAATTCGGACTAGAACTCACCTCTTCCTTCTTATAACCTTAAAAACGCGTATATTTTTTTCTCCTGCAGGTTTGGGCGGTATACCGGCCGTTGGGCCCGGTATATCAGAGCTACTATTCCATCAGATCCAAGCTTCGTCAAAAAACCCGAGTTGTAAACACGTGGGCATGGGTTCTGTGCTGGGCGGTATACCGGCCGTAGGGCCCGGTATACCAGAGCTTCTGTTGTTCGATTTGGGACCTCTCGGCAATGAACACGTGGTGATACCCGTGGCCACGGGTTTTCTGACCTGCGGTATACCGCCGGTAGGGCCCTGTATACCGGTGGCAGGTCAGAATACTCCCGAAAAAAATTCGTTTTTGCTTCCCGAACTCGATTTCTATGCTACCTGATCATCAAAAACACTAATACCTTCCTCAATAAGGCACTATCAACTAAAAAAATGCGTAACTAAATAATATACACTAAAACCTAAACTAAGAAAGCAATTAAAGCTTAGGGTGTCTCCCAAGAGCACTTTTATTTAACGTCCTTTAAAGTTTGATGGGTTACCTCCATTATCCCTTGAGTATGTAACCTCCCCAGCAGTGGGTGAGGTTATGTATGTCTCCAATTCGCAGCTTTTGACCTCTCAAAGGTCGTATCTCTATTAATTTTGGTGTCACTACTCGAGTAACAACAAATGGTCCCATCCACTCATGTTTGAATCCTCATGGTCTATTCTCTTGTTTGGAGGCCTTCTGGTGTCGCCTAGGGTGTGATAAAATTAATACAAATAAAGGTCAAGAAAACTACGCACTCTCACCCTAGACAGGCACAGTACTGCAAGTATTATAGGACGTATGCAAGTTTTAGTTGATAAGTTGAGTTCGTTCTCAGGGACTTAAGTGTGTTAATCACGTGGGTAGAGATAACGAGTAAGAAGTAAATAATTAAAGACAGAAAATAAAAGCAATAGAATTCCGAAAATACTAATTAAAACTAGGAAACTAAAGACAATAAAATAAAATACGAAGAATACGAGATGAGAAATATAGCTTAGGTTTTGCTAGTATGCACTAATCCTTCTAATTCTTTCTATTAGATCTAGTTAATAAGGGAGAATATTAGCTCTTGTATACTTAGTCAGGATTCTAAATTCCCATTCCTTAGACCTTGAGAGCGACTAAGGGGGCTACGGCACAACCAAGAAGCTGTTTCAAATAGGGTTATCAAACGCTACTAAGGCCCTAAGCAAACAATTCATTCAATTGGTGATATGGTGATATGCTGATTAAATCATACCCTAATGACTATCTAGTTAGAATCAGTTTTGTCAGGACTAATATCGACACTAGACGTTATGTGGTGGTTCAATAATTAGACACCCAGCTAAGGTGACCATCTAACTACTATTAAAACAATCCTAAAGTGATCAGTTCTAGAACAGACAATAAATCAAAACACATAAACAAATATAAAGGTAAGAAGCTAATATCAGATTAAAACATGTAATTCCCAAAGAAACTTAGATAGAAGAATTAGAATTCATAGTTTATACATGATGCAAAACCCAAGCTATGGGAGGTTTAGTTCATACCTGATGGAAATAAACTAAAAGAAATTACAAAAGACATCATCTTGCTCTCTACAATAAACTGGAAGAATAAAACCTTAAGAACTCATTATTATGAAGTAGGGAGGAACAAGGATGATTTACAACTGATATAAGGGTGTATTTATAAGTGTTTAGAAGACCTATCGTTTTCTTGAGGGAGAAGCAAAGTAATGGACTCCAAGCCCAACTCAAATTCGTATGGAAATAAAGATAAATTCTGCTGACTTGTCTTGAGCATATCTTCTTCGTTATTGGTCGGTTTTTGCTTCACAATATACCAAAAGAATCCTCCGCAAATTATCTACGTCCCTATGAAATGAATTTACCAAAATCGGCTTGGTTTTGGAGTTATCATCACTTCTTTAGGCGTTGCTGCAGAAATTCAGATTAAGGCAGCTTTTCCTTTTTCATATTTTTAGCTTTTGTTTCCTTATCTCCAATTACCATGCTAATCTCTTTCCATATGTTGTAGTCTTTGACATGGACTCTAATTAATCTCCATAATTATCTTTAAAGCTTCACACTAAATAAACAATTAAACCCAATATGCTCTAAAAATATTATTTTACTACATCAAGACTCAAAATAGGAAAGTGCACTATTTCTCAAGAAAATCGACTATTATGACTTCTAAAACACTAAAAATGATGTCTCATCCTACTATAAATCTATCACAAATGAGGAGACATCACCTTCCAAGCAACCGTGGTTCCGACCCCAAACTCATTTTTAGCTTTCTCCTTCACGGGTTCATGGTGGTGGTCCTTCTCTTTAACCTCTTTAGATACTTCTTGAACAATGGGGAACTCAAGTGACTCCTCTTCTAGAATTTTGTCTAAAACAAGGGATGTTTCAGAACTTTCTTTTGTTATGAGGGCCACGTTTTCAACCTCGATCTCTCCACTCGCATTCTCATTTGTTTCCGGAATATCTTGTTGCGGTGTGAGATATTTTGTATGACTTTCAAGCATTTGGGTGTAGGCTTTGTCTTTACACACCTCTACAAATGCTGTATCGATGTCACCGTTTGAATGATTCGTCGTTATTGGATTTGATAATGACATCACTGGAGTACTAGGTGGTGAATCCATCCTAGTATCTTCTTCTTCAATCTCTTTTCTAACCAAGACCTCAATATTTGATTCCTCTAAGCGCGGCTTGGATGGGTTTTCCATGGATGTAATCTTCCCTTCACAAGATTTAATTTCAATTTCGACCCCATTACCAACAATTGACTCATCTATTCTTAGTGTGGTTGACTCTTTTATTGTTGGAATCTCTAGTTCACTAGGTGTAACTTGTGGCGATTCCACTTCCTCCTCTTCTTGAAGGCTAAACTCTGTAGCTACATCGAACCAAACATCGCTATCAATTTGAATGGCCTCATCATCAAAATTTGTACCTTGGCCAGCTTGCATAGATGGTACTTGTTGTAATTTCTCAATTGTTTCTGTGAGTTGCGTCAATCGTTGCTCCATTAATTGATGGCTTTGTTTCATGACTTGCACTAATGATATGATAGCGTCGATTTTCGCCTCACTCTTTACTATATTATCCGTTGTGGCCTTCATGAAACAATTGAGGTAGATATTCTATCAAAAGAGTCTTGCAGTTCTTCTAACCACCATTGTAGTGGAATTTGACCTTGAGAACGAGGCATCAAAAGTGGTGGATTTTGACCTTAAGAACGAGGCATCAAAAGTGGTGGATTTTGCTCTTGATAGAGGGCAATCTCCATACCTAAAGAAAAACCTGAAAAGAGACTAAAACAAAACAAACGTAAAACTGAAAACAACTAAAACTACTAATCTAACTTAAACACAAAACAAAATAACCGCTTTAAATCCCCGGCAACGGCGCCAAAAACTTGGTGGGTCCTTGTGTGTTATAGAATAATGAAATAAAAGCAAAGGAATAAAGGATCTACAGACCGCAAGTGTACGGGTCGTACCAAGTAATAGATAAGTAAAATCAGGATTATCGTCTCCACATGGATTTAAGTAGTTATTCTAAAGTGGTGTTCAATATCAGAATAGATAGTTTTGATTGCTTTAGAATGATAAATAATAAAGGTGTTTGTTTTCTAATTAACTAAATAATAAAATAAACAATTAATAATTATGAAAGAAAGATAAGGATATGCAAGTATGAATCTATCCTATTGAATCTATAATTCCTAAGAATAAGGGTGAATGGGAAATCTCACACTAGTCGGGAATCTACTATCTCCTAGTCCCCTGTCGAGTGGACCTAGGAGCTATCCTAAAGTAATATAAACCCCTGTATGGGCGAATATGCCTTGTCGGATGAATACTAATTTACCTCTTCGGCTACGTGGTTAGTCAAGCCTGTCGGTCAAATAACGGATACCACACGTCTATATTCTAGTTCTGTAATTAAACCCCCCTGTCGGATGATCACTTCGACACTAAAGTGAATAGCCTAATTACTAAAACCTACCCTTGACTCATGACGTCAATGATAGTGAACAAGCACAAGAATATAGTCAATGGAAATTAAGAACCAATTCAATTAAATACTAAAATCCCAGATTCAAACTAAAACAGAAAAACAATAATCAAAGGTTCATATAATTACAATCCCAAAGAGAAATTATGCATAATAAAACTCTTGAATAAATAGCTTATAAATACCTCATAGACAAAATAGATCTAATACTAATTTACCCAAAGAACAGAGATGGAGAAGTGTTGAATTGATGTAGTTAAGCTCTAGCTCTTGCTTCTTCCTCCTCTTGCTTCTATGATGAATTATGTGTGTATATTAAGCTTATGCAGCCAAGGGATGATTTTCCAAGGTTTAGAACTGGTATTTATAGGTTCTAGATCGAATTACTTGGAGTGGAAGACAAGGCAAGAACTCTTAAATTCGTAGCCCTAAAATCTAGGAAAGGTAAGATTCTGCTGCTGATTTTGTTTGGTCATATCTCATTCAATACTTATCCGTTTGAGGAGTTCCAATATATGAAACCGCTTGTCTCGGAAAGAGCTTTCTATTGGTGCAGACCACTCGTCCAGATTCCTATCCAATCTTATGTTATGGACTCGTCTTTGAAATGTGGCTGGAATTTCAGATTCATAAGGCAGCTTTTCCTTTTCCTAGTTGAACTCTACTTCCTTCTATCTCCAGATTTCTTCAAGATCTTCTTTCCTTATCTCCTTAGCATTGATTTAGCATCTAATTTATTTCCATATTATCTCTAAAGTTTCACATTAAATAAATAATTAAACCGCATATGCTTTAAAAATAATAAATCATTAAATCAAGACTAGAAATAAGAAAGTGCAATTTAAATTTAGGAAACTCGACTAAGCACACTAGAAATATTCTAAGACTTTAATTCTCACTTCTCCTCCTTGGATTGGTTTTGCATGAAATTCATAAACCTATTAACTTTGCACGAAAAATAAGTAAATTAACGCACAAAAGCTCTATAAATGCAAATAGTCTAATTCCAAGGGGAGAAAGTGTAATATTGCCATTTAAGCACTAAAGTAAATATAAAAAGACCATTTTCACCCTAAAATGATGTCTCCTAAGGGCTTATATTTAGACCAAAAAGGGAGACATCAGTTGTCAGTGTTGCGTCCAGGTTGAGGTTTTGAATTCTTCTTCATCAATGGTTGCGTTTAAAGTGTTCTTCATCACCTCGAATTTATCGTCAAATTTCCCACGTTTTCATCTGTTCCCAATTCTTTGATCATCATCTCTTCTATGAAAATCTTCCCCCAATACCCAATTTTCTCTCTTCATGTTCTTCATACCTTTCCCAACCTTCATGGTCATCTTTGATGACCCCAAACTCAAAGCTTCAAGAACTCTAAAAAGTTTTGGATGATATTTGCGATTTTGGTGTTCTTGAAGGTGTATGGATATGAAATATGGTGTATTTAGAGCTAGGTCATAATTATTTCAAGGGTTGGGAAAGGTTTAATGGATAAAATTTAATCTTTGGTGAAAGAAAAATTGGGATATAAGTGTGCATTCTATGGTGTTTTGGGAAGATATATGGTATGATTTTGTGTTTGGATGATGTTTAAAGAGGTGGATTGGTGATATTTTGGTGTTTTGATGATGGAATTTGAGTTTTTTTGGTGCTTTGGTTCGTCATCAATGGTGTTTCATGTGTTGGAGGCCAAAGGAGAGGGAAAATAAGGTTTTCTTAAGCTTTAGATCAATTTTCGCCGACAGAAACCGGTGCCCCACATTTTCAAAACCGGGTACCCGTTTTTTTTTGTGGACGCAATGACCTTGCGTCTATGGCTACGCAATGATCAGAGAGTTGGCATAGGCAAACGTTATTTTTTGGGCGCAACGACCTTGCGTCTATCCCTACGCAATGGTCAGAGAGTTGGCTTTTAAAACCGGGTTCCCGACTTGTGAAAACGGGTTGGCTATTGGACGCAAAAGGTTGCGTATTCGCGCAGAAAATTTCCACCTTATTTTTTCGATTTTTCCTTGCCTACACCTCGGATTTTTGCAAACCTTCTACTCATTTTTAGTGGAAATTGCACTCACGATCCATTGGATGACTCAGATTTTCCATTGGAGGTACCATTTTTCTCAAAATTCTGTTCCTCTTCATTTCGCACCACAACTGCGTCTCTCTTTACGCACAGGTCAGAAACTTTTAGCTGTTCATGGGATATTTTTGACTTCACCATTAGATAGAGATCGAAAAGTTATGCAGTTTAGGCTCAAGAAAAAGTTCATTCCGACCTCCGAGCGTCAAGTTATGATCTTCCGAAGTTTTGATACCTGGGGTACATCACCAAAAACGGGTTCCCGGTTTTTAGAAACCGGGTACCCGGTTTGTCCTGTATTGTAACCCAGATTTTTCATTCTTTTTCGTTCTAGATACCTAAAACTCATGACCTTCACTCCTGTAATCATAAAAAACGCCAACCTTTCTCATTTCTAAAAATAAACACTAAATAAAAGACCATAACTCTAATTTACACTAAGAATTTAAAGACATGAAAGAAATAGACTAATATGCACTTGAAATAGCTTTTGTTTAACGTCGTTAAACTCGACGGGTTACCTCGTGTTTCATTCTTTAACATAACCTCCCCAGCAGTGAGTGAGGTTGTCAACATTTGCTACTCGAAATTTGCATCCTTTGGTTTTTATTCCAACTAATTTATCCGAGATAACCTTTGCAACCATGAATGGTCCTAGCCAAGAGTTCTTCGATTCACATGTCTTTGGAGGATGTTTAGGCTTTTTCATAGCAACTTCTTCACCCACTTTGAACTCCTTTTTCTTTCTTTCTTTCTTAGGTTCTTTTGGAACCTTCGTGACACGTGCTTGAGCTTTCTTCTTTGCATGATCGAGGTGTGGACTTCCCTTAGGATTTGGAGGAACTTTAATTGGTGGTTTCTTTCTTAGCTCTTTTTCCTCCACTCCTAAGGTTTCCACAACCTGAGTTAGCTCCTTTGGTCTCTGTTCAACTACATCTATACGAAAGCAATCCTCCTTGGAATCTGGAAATTTCATTGGTCTGAACACGTTGAACTTCACCTCTTCGTCTTGGCTTCTCATAATCATTTCTCCGTTTTCTACATCAATTAAAGTACGCCCCGTGGCTAGGAATGGTCTTCCCAAGATAATGGGGACATTCCTATCTGCGTCGTAATCAAGTATAACAAAATCAACGGGAAAAATTAACGTACCTGCCTTGACGAGGACATCTTCTATTCGTCCCTCTGGATGTACGAGGGATCTGTAAGCCATCTGTAAGACCATAGATGTTGGTTTTGCATCACCTATCTTCAATTTCTCAAAGATTGATTTGGGCATAAGATTAATACTTGCACCCAAATCGCATAACGCTTTTCCTTTCCACTCATTACCAATAGATATCGGAAATGTAAAGCTCCCAGGATCAAGTAGTTTGGGAGGTAATTTATTCTGACGCATTGCATTACATTCTTCGGGTAAACCAATCATCTCATTATCGCAATACGGCCGTTTTTTGGTGAGGGCTCTTTCAGAAACTTAGCGTACTTGGGTACATCTCTAATAACTTCTAACAACGGAATATTTATGCTAAGACCTCTTACCTTGTTAAATTTTTTTTGATAATCAGCCATATCACCCTTCGTTTGAACTGTAGATGGAAATGTCGGAGGAGGACAGTTTATTATAATATTATCTTTCTCTTTAGGGATTTCCGGGCTCTTCTCCACTTCTATCACTTCAGGTACATCATTCTTTTCTTTCACATCCTTTACCGGTTTTTCTTTATTGGTAATTTCTTTTCCTTCATAACTGGAAAAGGAGGTGGGGGAAGCTTCTTACCACTTATGAGTGAGATAGCATTACAATCTTCGTATTGGACAGGAGCCTTTGTATTACTAGGTAATTGTCCTTGTGGCCGCTGTTGAAATTGTTTTTCCATCTGAGTTACCTGATTTTCTAACCTTTTAATTGTGGCCTCCGAAGTTTGCTGACTTTGGATCTGAAGCGCGATTAATTTCTCTACATTTTTCTGAAGGTTAATTGTATCTTCTTGTGGTTGAGCAGGTAGGGCTTTCTGGTTCATGGTGTCATCATAGTTTTCTTGAGGAGGTTGTCTCTGAGCATAGTTTCCTTGATTCTGTCCCCCTTAATAATGATTCTGAGGTCTTGGATTATAGTTGTTACCTTGGGGACACGGCTGATATGCGTGAGTCGGATTTGCTGCCCCATTAGGATTTGAATACTGAACCCATGATGGTTTCTGTTAGGTTGATATCCTTGACCATTCGAATTGAAATTCCCTCGGTTGGAAACAAACATCACAGACTCTTGATTATTCTGACAATTCTCCCATTCATGATCATTCATACCACAATACGAACATCCATAAAATTCTTGCGCAGCATTCACTTCAACCCTTCTATTAGAAAAACCTTCTTTCACGGCTAGGGTGAGTTGCTTCAATTGTTGTTCCAATGTGGTTTTTAGTTTGTTCTTTAAAGAGGTGAACTTTTCTTCAATGTTTACATTATTAACTCCTCCTTTAACAGGTGTTCTTACAGTATTCCAACCCACTTCATTGTCGACCGTTATCTCTAAAATAATTCCTGCGTGAACGGGTTGAACTCGTAAAAACACACCACCACATAATAAATCCAAATCTTTTCGTGATCCACCATCAAGACCGTTATAGAAAATTTTCAATTGTTGTTGATCTGAAAGGCGATGATTGGGGACTCTTCGTAAGCAATTCTGAAATCTCGACCAACTTCTACCCAATGTTTCATCATATTCTTGTCGGAAATGTGTTAACTCGAGTTGAGCATCTAACCTCATGTTGGACGGATAATACCTACCGAAAAACGCAGCCTGTAACTGTTCCCAATTAGTAATCTTTCCCGGCTCTTGTGAATCATGCCAATCACTCGCTCTATCTATCAAGAAAAATCTTAATGTAGCAAAATACATTTGTTCTTTTGTTACTCCTTGAGTGATGTACAAATCGCAGATTTGCATAAATTTATGTACCGCGCGAATAGGATCTTCTCCGGGCTTGCCACGAAAATTTCCGAAATTCTGAAACTGAGCTAACATACCCGAATCTGGACGGAATCTCGGAACATTGATATTAGCTGGGCCAATCCCAAGAGGAGGAGCAAGGAATGGTTCTTGTGCTGGACCGGTAAGAAACCATTGATCAGCTACTTGGATTTGAACCGGAGGATTAGGAATAATTGGTGGCACTATTGGCTGGCCATTCGCGTCTAGCTGAACTCCTGGTTCATTGTTATGAAGATTAAGATATGCCATTTCGTTCGCTAGTCTTTCTAATTCTTGTGCTTCTTGTTCTTTCTTTCTCTTGTTAGCAAGTCTGACTAATGATTCCGGATTATCAAGGATCGGAAGTAATGTCTCAAGATCCTTAAAGAGTCTCCTTTGTTAGATAACCGATTCTCCCAAAAGCTTAAGCTGTCAGGAGGGGTCATCTTATATATTATATATGAGTATTACATGCTCAATACGCCCCCTCACGTGCAAGCTAGATTCATGTCATTTTTTTGCATGTCTAGTCTTTCATGTCATTTTTTTGCATGTCTAGTCTTTGCTACGTGAATTTTTAAATTGGGTGACGACGGCAAGACTCGAACCCGCGACCTCTTATGGATCTAGGTTCTGATACCATGTTAGATAACCGATTCTCCCAAAAGCTTAAGCTGTCAGGAGGGGTCATCTTATATATTATATATGAGTATTACATGCTCAATATCCTTCGCATACACCAAACCTAAAAACCTGAAAAAGATGAACAAACAAAGCGTAAAACTGAAAAATAAAAATGCAACTAACACTAAAGGATAAACACCGGGGTCACACGCTACCGTCCCCGGCAGCGGCACCAAAAATTTGGTGGTCCTTTGTGTGTTCTAAAAAAATGAAAATAAGGATAAGAGAACCACAACCGCAAGTGTACGGTTGTCTCAAGTAATATAAGTGATAAAACAGATTCGTTCTCAGGGACAGAATGGTTGACTCTAATGCTTTTAGATAGTGATTAATTGCACGCGAAAACAAGTAAATAATTATAAGATTTGTTTGGTTGGTTTTCTAAATGCTAAGACAATAAAATAAATTACTAAATTAATGCAAGTAATTAACTAAACGCAAGAAACTAAAGTGTTTACGCAAGTTGAGAAGGCAGTATTTGAGAGACGCAAGGATTTCACCTAACTATCATTCATTTCATACATTGTTTAAGGGACAAATTGGTAAATTTGTATTGGTCGGGATTCTATAATCTCCTTACCCCAGTCAGGGTGGACTAAGGAGCTACTCTCAAGTGCTAAAAACCCCGTCAGGGTGAGTATAGTCCACTCTCAAGTGGTTAAGTCTAAATTACCCAATAGGCCATAGGTTCAATTAAGCTCGTCAGAGTCAAATAATTTCTAACCTATATTCGTTAATTAATTTTGTACCCAGACCCCCTGTCAAGGTGATCCAATCGCCACTAATTGGAATAGCCTAGATGCTAAGTCATATTATCACTTGATCAGGTCAATAATAGTACATAAAATGCAAATTAAAGAAAAATACAATTTACCCAATTTGATTTAAATAATAATTATCCCAAATTCAAACATATGAAACGAAAGTAAATTGGGATTAACCCATTATGCGTTCTCAAGCACTTAATTAAATTAGCTCATGCTAATGCGGAAAACTAAATTAAAAGAAAAAAAATTATTCATATTGTTTTACAGAAATAAAAGAAAAACCTAATTTCGGAATTAGATTAGCTGAGATTTGGAGATATAGGCCGTCTCTAGCTCTGTAGCTTTTCTGCTTCCTTGCCTTGACTTCTCTCTGATGCTCTGCTTTGTAAAATATGAATTGTATGAAAAATAGAAGTCAAAACCCTTATTTATACTTATAAATTCGGACTTGGACCTTAGGCTAAAGTTTAAATGAAATAATAAAGGCCCAAGTCCATTATCTTAGCCCAAAATCCCGTAACTGCTGCTCTACCTCCACTAAAACAGCTCTAACCGACCCGTTTCAACTCGGATTGACCTCATTCTAGTTGCTAAAGTTCCATAACTCAATGGGGCACGTTTTTTCTTCAGAAGTCAACGGCTAAATCTATTCTTAGGTGGCTCGAAAGCAGCAATCTTTGGCAACTTTCCAGCTTTACAGCTTTGAAATATCAATTCTTTTGGGATTTGTCTTCATGCTTTGACTCCATATCACGATCTTTGACTTTAGTCTTGGATTCCTCTTCTAACTAATATTCAAAACCTACAAACTTATCACTAAAATACACAATATTACGCGCAAAAGTTTAATAAATTAAAAATGCTATAAATAAAAGAGGAAAATCGAATTATTGCATATTTAGTCCAAAAGTCTATCAAAATAAACGAATAAACACAAAAAATGATGTCTCCCAAGGGTATAAAATTAGAACATTTAGGGAGACATCAGTGGGTTGGACCTGATGGGCAACTAACGGTAGTCCGTGGACTCTGTCAGTTAATCACCCTATAAAGAAACCAATTAGGACTATATTTTAAAAAAGAAAGAAGATTTTGAGATTTTGACCCAAGGGGTCTTGAACACACACCCCCTAGTTCTAACCCAACCCCTTCTTTTTTAGTCTTCTCACTAAAGACCTCCTATTAGATTTTACACTATAGAGCTAATATTACAGTTACCAAAATACCCTCAAATGTTTTATGACCTAATATACATACCAATCAACATTCTCTCTCTCTCTCTCTCTCTCTCTCTCTCTCTCTCTCTCTCTCTCTCTCTCTCTCTCTCTCTCTCTCAATCTCACAGCTAACATAGCTTTTTTTGAATTTTCAATTTGAAAATTGTACGATTCCGATCGATCTCATCCTCTCTCTCTATTCCGTTCTTCACTTATTATATTTTCCGGTGGTGGCCTCCGGATTCGCTGATATTAACACTGGTTTTTCCCAGCTTTAGCTTAGATCGTTGTAAGTTAATCATCCATTATCAATTCGTGCTTTGAATATACTATACAGTGGCAATTGTTAGATGTTATTCTTTGTTTGTATGTGTGATATTTGCATTCGTATCATGTGTGTTAGTGTAGTTGCGACGAAACTCGGCGTTTTTTAGAGTTTATAATCACCATGATGCATGCATGCAAGTACTGTTGCTTAATACTCATCATTTACGCTAAATGCTACGTAATCATTGTTTAATGCATATTCATTTGGTTGTATTAGTAATTGCTGGGTAATTACTGTTGCCTATTAGAGTTTTTGCTTTTTTTAACGTGTTAATAAGCATGTTTTTAGTCATTTTTTAGTTTTGTCATAATAATGATGAGTATACAAGAACTGCTTGGTGTAACACACCTCTCGTAATGCTCCTGGTTTGTATGTATTAAACGCTGAGTTTATTGTGCACAGTCTTGATGGGTAGTATAATACTCATCATTTCCGTATGCTCTTCAAGAAATGATGAGTATTACACAAAAATTATAAGAATTATACATAATTTTGGTTACTCCTTGGTGATGCATTGCTCATGTTTTCGTATGTTGCAGGTATCATGTTTCCAAATGTCCTTGTTGTGTTCAAATCAGGTGTTGATCTGATTTTTCTCCCGTTTGACGAGTTGACTGATTTCCATTCAGTTAAGGTGTTTGTTAACCCCAGGTGTCCTAGTTTAGTTGATGCTCACACTTTATCTTATACCATATGAGACCATAAGGATGCTTTATTGGAGAATGACACAGATTTCCGCACAATTAAATGGATTCTTTCACGGGGTCAGTTTGAAAAGGTAGTTGTTTCTGTTTGTGATTCCCGTGCAGTTGTTTTGAATACTATCTTGACTGCCGAGTTAGTCGTTCTTCGTACACCCAGCTGCACTAATTTGATTAGGTCGGTTATTGCGGCGACACCTAATCCATTGTATTTTATGCATGAAGCGAAGGATATGAGGGGTGACTCCTGGAAATCTGGTCTAATAGGTGTTGGGAAGTGTTTTGTAGGAGGTGCCGAGCAATTCCGTTTCGTTCTTTGTAAACAGGCTGCTATTGATGGTTTTGACTTTGACTACATTCATAATAACAAGAACAGACATATCAGCGCGCATTGCTTCTACAAGAAGGAGAAGGGGTGTAATTGGTATATATATGTTCTTTAGAAAAGTCGAATGGATATTGGTACGTGCTATCATAAAAGGTTGTTCACACTTGCTTTAAAGTTTACAAGAAGACTTCACACTCTCGATTGGATTCTTCCATACTAGTCGTGTTATTTCAGATGAAGTTCATTCAAAACCGAACGTGGTGCCAATAGAAATTCAGGTTATTCTTATGGAGAGTTACGGGTTTGATATTTCGTATAAAACATGGTGGGGTACTATTAACAAGGCCAAGGATTATATATTTGGTGATATCGATTAGTCATTTACCGGTTGCAAGGGAACTTTGAGAATCTCCAGTTGCTCGACCCTCAAACTGTGTACTCGGTTCACGCACACCCCGATACTCGTGTATTTCATCGCTACTTCTTCTATTTGGTGCATGTATATCTAGGTTTGATTCGTGTCATCCGATGCTATTCTTAGATGCTACATTTTTGAAGTCTAAATACAAGGGGTCGTTTTTGGTTGCTACCGCAAAAGATGGAGACCAAGGTATTTCATTCTTGTGTCTTAGTTGACGACTTAATCCTTTTTCTGTCTGTTTGCTTTTTAATGAGTTTTTCTAAATTCTTTAGTTTGTAATGTTTCAGGTCTATTTCTGGTTGCTTTCGGTGTTGTCCTTGGTGAGGACACCGACAATTGGACTGCATTCCTCGAGTTTTATATCAGATCATCACTTGGGTCTAATAAATGCCATAAGAATCGTATTCTTGGCCCACCATCACAGTCTTTGCATCAAACACATCGAGAAGAATATCCAGCTTGCTGTTAAGGGTACATCCTTCTTCCGTGACTGTATAGTATACCTTCTCAAGAAAGTGGCCCATGCTCCTACCGTTGATAATTTCGATCAACAGATGTCTATTTTGCTACTAGAAGGAAGAAATAGGTGAGCGACTTTCTTAAGTCATTGCCAAAGGAAAATTATGCGAATGCTTATTTCCGAGGTAGGCGATATGGTGAAATGACATCTAATTTTTTTGATTCGTTTAATTATTGGATATTAAAACAGAGGACTCTTCCCGTGACTGAGCTTGTGGATACGCCTCGGGTTAAGTTAATGGAGTGGCTTCATAATCGGGCTTTGATCTCATCCAAGTGGACTTCACCTCTATGTCCAGCTATTATGGTGATATATAACACCAACGTCGGACTTAGCTGCACATGGACAATTAAGAAATCCACCCCTTCTGTTTTCCAGGTTGTCTCAAATCCCATCATAGTAGTCTATGTCGAGGCTCGCACTTGTTCATGTTGTCAATGACAAGAACTTGGCTTTCCTTGCCAACACGCCTTGTGTGCCTCCTCTAGTGCAAGTGTACGTGATCTTTTCGTATATGTGGAGTCCTATTTTTACTCTTCTTCTTACATGAAAACTTATTCTAAGAACATAGCTGCTATGTCTACGTTTCATGTTGAAGTCCCGGTAGATGAATTTGCAGCCATATTAGCTCCTTCAGTTAGGGTTCCACCGGGCAGGCCACAGTCCAAGCATTTCCGTTTTAGTACAAAGAAGGTGGTGCGGTTAATCCGCTGTGGAAGATGCAAGAAGATGGGCACAAACAATCGTTCCACATGCAGAGCTACTATTTGATTTCCTGCAGACACACGTATAACATATTTGTTTGGTTAATTGACCACTGGTTAATTTTATGTATATGTAAGGATTCATCTAATTTATACTAATGATAGTTTGGGTTCTAGAGTGTTTTAAAAAATTTACAGCTTGTATTTGTTATCTATTTGCGGATCCTAATGATTTTATAAAGTATACTTATCTTTTCTATAGGGTAACATATGTGTGTGTTTTGTTTTATTATACTGGATACCATATATATATATATATATATATATATATATGTTAGCTTGACTTTTTTATAGGGTATCTAACTGTAATAATGAGTACTCATCATTTTATGGATTTCAGCATTTTTTTATGGATACTCATCATTTTTTGCTATGCAGTTTTAGCATTCTCAATAATCATCTTTTTTGTGATTACTCATCATTTTATATGTATACTCACCTTTTTTTGAGGTATACTCGTTTTTTATTCTATGTACTTTCTTTTTCCCTTTTTTTTCGTGTTTTATAAGATACTCTTTATTATTAGTGTATACTCATCTTTTTCGAGATGAACACACATTATTTTATACCATACTCATCTTTTTTTTGATGATTTTGCTTAACTTCATATTTAGATATGACTATAGATATAACTTGTAAATTTATCTTTATAATGACATAATTAAGATTTTCTAATATATTAAAACTAAGCATGTCAATAATTAAACATCACAAGTACCAACTATATAATACATACTCAATTATACAGACAACATATAATCATAGTCTTAAGCAACTTAACAGTACATTTACACATTAAATACATAATCAAATACCCTGTTCACCATTTAGAATTTGATTTTTGAGAATACTTTTCGTGACGTAATAATTTGCGCACTACCCATGCCATCCCTTCGCCGATATTTTTTGGAGTGTAGGAGTAGTGTGAGATCCCACCCATCCTGTAGTAACTCTTTGCCCATAGGAGTATGAAAACTCCACAGTCTACACATCCTTGCACTTGCTGGGGCGATGTATGTGTATTAATAAGAACTTCTTTTGTTAGTTAGATCCTCAGCTTGCAACACATGTTCCACCAGGAATTTTCTATACCTCGCTGCAGTTTGTTCAGTTTTTGCGCCTATGGAGTTTGCATTTTTCGGCTTTATTGAGTTGTAATGTAGGAACGCATTTTGGTCCCTCTCGTATATCAGCAAGATCCAATGTGACGCGTCACCATCATTAACGAACAACTGTAATAGTGTGTAAGCATATCGCTCGTGGTTACGCCTGAACGGGCTTAGCACGTATATTTCACATACTTCCATACTTTGCAAATCAATGAGATCTTGTCTTGCATTTTTTTAGTTTACGTTAGCGTTCGCTATATATAGAACTTATATATAAATATTAAGTGTTGTTTCAATATTACCATGCACATTGCGCTTTGGTATACCACGTTGTGCTTGCCTCCGTTCTTGCCTCCATGCTCCTCGTCCACCATGAATAGCATTGCCTCGATCACCTAGAACGTTTAAGTGTATTTTTCAAAATTAATACTATGTTAACATCACACGTCGATATGATTTTAATAATGTTCACCTGCAAGTCGAGACTGCCCCTATGAGCAACATTAAAGACATCGTTTCCTGTCACCAGCATAGCATCGTCCTTCATCCACACCTTTTCGTTTAGTTTGGTTTTTGGTATTTGCTTCAGCTATCTGTATTCCGCTTCGTCTGCGCAGTGTTCTCCTTCCCATGTCTTAGCTTTCAAATCGGATTTGCTAGCCTTTTTATGGGGTGTTGCGGCTTCATTTACGTGGGCCTTCACGCTTTCGTTAATGTTTTCCCCCTTTGATTTTGTATCAGTCTCCTTTGATTTGCCATCAGCCACCGTGTTATTATTTTTCATGTTTTTCTTGACTATTTTCCTGCCATTTTTTGTTTCGTAGCTCTAGGGCACTTAACGGGTGGTTCTTCAACGAAATCTGAGTCCATTTGTTTTGTTGTTGCAGCGGCGCGCTTGTTTGTTTTCACGTTTCTTGGTATTGACCCAAGCGTGTTTAATCTGTAGATCCTTCTGCGGGCTATTGTTGTTGTCTTTTCTGTTGATTTTATTTCACTGACTATCTCAACGTCTTCCAGTTCACCATCTTTCTTTCTTTCAAGAAGTTGTGCAGCGGCTCTAAGATTTTCACACTCCGTTTTATACTTCTCCAACTCATCCAAGCTTTCGTTTTACCACTTGGTCAACTCCTGAAGCTCCTTGTCTTTCTCTTATACCTCGCTAGCCAATTTTATATTTCTTTCCTCCATCCTTACCCTCTAGATGTTCATTTTTCTAATTTTCTCTTCTTGCTCTATAATAGTATGCTCCGATTCTCTCGACCAGATTTTTTCTTTGTTTATTTGATCTCTAAGGCTCTCTATTATTTTATTAAGCTCTTTGTTCCTAGTCTTAAGTTTGTCGTATGCTTGTTCGTGATCCTGATATGCGGCAAGCATGTCCATATAACCATTACGTTTCTCGGTCAACTCTTCTACTTGTGCAACCAACAGGTTCAATTTGTTTTCCGAGTCGACTAATTTTTCTTGCAATTTTAATACTACTGGATTGCTTGAATCTTCTCCAAGTCTTCTTGGACCATCATATATATACCTACTAGGCCGAGCATCGTGTATAACAGGTCCTAGCTCTTTGTTGTTTAATTCCGAGATTTATTGTTTTGATCTTACTTCAGGATTTTGTTTTATTCTATCTTCATCATCCGTGTCCAAACTCGTCTCTATTGGGCAATCAAGGTCATTTTTTTCATTATCCTCACCACCTTTTGGTGGTCCATCTTCCACCGAGTCGTCAATATCCATCTCCCCTTCTGCGCTTGTATCTGAATGTTCGTTCTTTGCAATTGACCAAACAAGATCATCTAGGTTACTTCTAGTTATTAGTGGTACACGTCTATTTTCATATGTGCATGGGTCATTTGGTTGTTCTGCATTTTCTTCTTCCTCATTTGCCTTATTTTTTATGTAGCCACCTCCATACCAGAACCCTTCTCCTTTTCTACAGAATCGTGGAACATAAACATGTCCACGTCATCATTTAAGCATCCATCTACCATATCCGTTTCATCCTTAACGTCATCCTCGACATCATCCTCGTCACCATCCTTTACACACTCTTCATTATCATTATCATTTAATACATTTTCATTGTGTTGTGGACCTTGATCTACATCATCATCCTCGGCCGAGTTAACTACATTATCCACTTCTTCAACCAGACCCAGACCATCGTTTTCTCCTAACATTCCCTCCTCATTCATTTCTACACCAATGTTTTCGTCATTATTTTCCTCCACATCAAGGTTTTGACTGTTGATTTCAACTATGTTTTCTTCGTACACTGTCATCTGCTCCATCTCTGCAGCTATAGCCACTAACTCCCTTTTCTTTACCTATTAGAAGCAGTCAACCAATATATTATTAGTTAATCTCGTCAACAAAATTTTTTGATATCCAGTTTATTAACGTGTTTATAGACAAGTATTAACCTTATTTTTTTAACGGATCGTATGTCAATCGCTTTTGCACCTAACATATATTCCCATTTAAGGACCCTCAGAGGTGCCACAGGCTCCTTAATTTTTCCAACCTTCACATGCTCAAACACCCAGCGCTACAATTACAATATCAAACAAATTAGTATCAGATTATCAATTTGTTTTTTCATTTTAAAAGACGACGTCTTACCAATAGAACAAGTAGTCCTCCTTTCACCTGTGTCCTATCTGATCACTTTCTAATGGAGGCCATGATGTAATGGATCATTGCTGTCTCCTGGTGTGCTAAAAAATAACACCCCTAAAAAGGCAAGACACGTACCGAAAGTGTACGGGTCGTCCAAGTAATATCCGGTAAACGGGATTTCGATCTCAGGGACGGAATGGACATGACTTTAAATGTTATGCAGTAAGTGAGGATAATTGTTATATGATACGAAAAATAAATGAATAAATATTTTTTGGGGTTTTTTGAAGGACTAAAGTGCAAATAATGTAAAATACTAAATTAACTAATGCAAATAAATAAGACGCGAGTAAAAGTAAAATGAGTAGACGCAAGAATGAGAAGGAGTACTTGAGTCACGCAAGGGTTTCACCTCAAACTTTCTTAATTAATGCTTTCTGTTAAGGGATGAATTGCTATAATTGTGCTAGTCGGGATTCTAAAGTCTCCTTACCCCCGTCAAGGTGTACTAAGAAGCTCTCCTACGGTATTTTAAACTCCGTCAGTTAAAACTACTTTCAGATGATTCACGTTCTTACCGCATTGGCTATTAGTTAGTCAAGACTGTCAAGGTCATTAGCGAATACTAACGGCAATTACCTAGTTCGGTATCTAAACCCCCCGTCAAGGTGATCAGTACACCACTATATTGAATAGCCTAGATACTAAAAATCACCCTTAGTTCATGACTCTAAAGATAATAATTCAAGCATAAAATAAAAGCCAACACAAATAGCTAATTCAATTTAAACACTTGAATCTTAAAATCGAAAAAAACATAAATTAATCTTGTTTGGGTTCAAAGCACTAATGTATTTAGCTCATAATGTAATTAAAAACTGAAGTAAAATATGAAATAGTCGTATTCAATTACAAAAGATGAAATGGGTAACCTAATTAAAGGATTGATTTTGACTGTTGATGGAAGAATTGGATTTCTCCAGCTTTAGTTTTTTTCTCTCCTTTTACTTCTGACTTCTCTCTGGCGCTTCTATCTTGTGAAAAATTGAGGTGTCTCTTAAAAAATGAAGTCCAAGGCTCTTATATAGTGGGAAAAAAGGATTTGGCTTTTCTTTAAAGAGGGAATAGGTTAAATGAATTAAAAGCCCAATCCTTAATGAAATCCCGTAACTGGTGTATAGCTGTCACAAAAACAGCCGAAACTTTCGCGTCTGGACTCGAAATCACTCCATTCAACTTGCTAAATCTTCCTGACTCAAAGCTACACAGTCCATATTTTACGCTCCAAGGCTGAATCAGTGGCTAAGATGCTCAAAAACAGTGATTTGTAACAGCTTTCCAGATTTCATTCCCATCTAGTAAATTCTTCGAATCAACTTTCCTCGCCTTTGACTTTTACGCTCAATCTAAGACTTTGATTCACGTTTCTTCTCCTTGTCTTGGTGCTCCATATAATTCATGGACCTAAGAACTCTACACTAAAAACAAACAAATTAACGCACAAAAGCTCTAAAATGAAAATAATATAAATTCAAGGGAAGAAATCGCAATATAGCCAAATAAGCTTAAAAGTCTACTAAATAAGTCAATTAATCACCTAAAATGATGTCTCCTAAGGGCATATAATTAGAACAAAATGGGAGACATCAAGACCCCAAACTCAAACCTTTGTCGTCCCGACAAAGTAAAATGATAACACGGGCCTTAGGTGAAACGCAAAAAGGTAGAGTCTAATGAATAACACCCAAAGCATAGCTTAAAATTAATCTCATATAGCAAAAGTTAGGAATTAATATACACATACACTTATCATGCAAAATCAAACATAAATAATATCAATCTTATAATTAACTTCACAATGCTAGAAGGTTACACTTGTACTCATCTCAATATAATGGATATAGGGTGTTCCTTGATCCTCACTCGCTTTAAACGCTCCACTTAGTGTACACTCTATAAACTAACGATGCACCTAGGATTCACAAGGACTTTTCGGTTTTTTCATTGGCTTAGGGACGGTGTGGTATGTATATTTGGTAAATTTGAAGTGAGCTTTTGTCTCTCTCCTCACTTACCATCAACAAATGTCCAAGAGCTTGAGTTTATACTCGAATAATGTTCTCACTCAACCCATTTGACGCACTTATGTAGCATCCACATGTTAACCTAATACCAACTAAAATGATTTCAAGGAATTTCCACTTTTTCGGTTGTTTTATTCTTTTTAGATTTCTTTTTAGTACATGCGACAACCGGGTTTCCGGTCAGCGCCGGGTTCCTGTTTGTCTTCTGTATTGACAACTTTTTCACTTTTTTTTCAAATCCTGGCAAAGGGTTACAAATAATACATCATCTGCAATTGTGCCTCAATACAAACACATATAATTCCCTTCCAATGTAATTTCCCATAGATGGACCCACCACCCCAAACTCAAGCTCGAGATAGGTCTCAGGATCATGATTCAAGTGCGGGTTATATGAAAATGCATAATAAACTAAGGGGATATGGGCTTATATCATGTCGACAAAATAAAAGGATTTAAGGCTCAAAATTGGGTTGCGAAGGATATAATTAATTCATGGGGATAGAAGGCTAAAAGGTCTCAAATAGCTAACAAAGAACTGCCTCTATAATTTTCCTAGTTACATAGCTCGTCTCTATGTCATACCTAAGTGGGTTTTCTACTAATTTGGATCTCACGTTCTACAAACCAAGCATTTTCCTTAAGTACAAGTTTACTTTTTTGCATTGTTAATTAATTCTTCCTATCAATTACCTATGTTTGCATTCAATTAAAGTGCGTTTTATACTAACCCCTAAAGTCTACTATCTACTATCATAGATTTACCAAAAGCATGCTTAATGGGGATATTAATAATATTCTACAGTCAAACGCAACCCTAAATTAATTTTATTGAAATCAAATAAAACAAATAACATATAAAATTGGGATGAGACAACGAACCCCACCCCGAATTGTAGATCTTCCCGCCTAGGCGCGCCTAGAC
Source organism: Nemophila menziesii (assembly GCA_029959085.1). Classification (NCBI taxonomy): domain Eukaryota; kingdom Viridiplantae; phylum Streptophyta; class Magnoliopsida; order Boraginales; family Hydrophyllaceae; genus Nemophila; species Nemophila menziesii. The sequence continues at coordinate 554,465 of JARWIR010000138.1, read as the reverse complement.
GTCAACTCCCTCCTCATCCGCTTATGCCTAGTTAAAATTCTAGGCGTTTTTTCCTAGCGCCTTAGTCGCCGTGGAATAGGCGCCTAGCCCGTCTAGGCGCTAATTAGTGGCAAAATATGGCCGCATAGGCGCCGATTAATGGAAAGACATGCCCGCATAAACCTTTTTGTTATTTTTCTTATTCTCGAGAATTCTTTAGTTGATATTATAACTTAACTTTTAGTACTTTTATATTTACAATAGTGTTGTTAGATGAATTTTATGACTCAAATAGTTAAAATTGCTATAATTACTACATTTATATTACTAAATATACAAAATTACAAATCGGGATTCAAAATCGTATAATTCTGCCTAGGCCCCGTGTAATCCAGCCTAGGCGCTAGTCCTTGGTCGACCGCCTAGCGCCCAAAACCGAGATCTACAGCATAGCCCACCCCGAACTCAAAAATAAGTCGTGTCCCCACGACTCAAAAAGACTCTGAAAGAAAATAAAATTAATTTACACTACTAAATGAGAAAGGGAAGGAAAACGTATCTTAACTAGCACTAGGCTAGTTTTCACTGTTGCGTCCAGGTTGCGGTCCTGAATTCTCAAACTCTTTTTGTCGTATTTTCCATAGTTTTCATCGTTTCCTAGCCCTCTAAGTCATCTTCTCCTTTACGGAAATCTTCCCTCAATACCCAACTTTCTTTTATTTTCATGTTCTTTGTCTCTTTTCTAATCTTCATGGTCATCTCGGATGACCCCAAACTCAAAGCTTCAAGAAATATCAGAGGTTTTGGATGAAATTGTTGTTTTAGTGTTCTTGAAGGTGTATGGATATGAATTATGGTGTGTTTAGAGCTAGGTCATAAATATTTCAAGGTTTGGAAAAGGTTTAATGGATAAACTTTAAGATTTGGTGAAGAAAACGATTTGCATAAAACTGTGAATTATTTGGTGTTTTGGGAAGATTTATGTAATGATTATGTGTTTGGATAATGTTTAGAGAGATGTATTGATGATATTTTGGTGTTTTGATGATAGAATTTTGAGTGTTTTTGGACCTTGGATTCGTCATTAATGGTGTTTCATGTATGAGAGGCCAAAAGAAAGGAGAAAACAAGGAGATCTTAAGGTTTTCTTAAGTTTTAGGTCAATTTCGCTGACGGTAACCAGGTACCCGTTTAGGATTTTTTTTTGACGCAACAAATGCGTTACGTTTCCACCGCGGAGTTCAAAACTTTTGGCCTCCATGACCGTGTACCCGTTCGTTTTCTGACGTTTCCGACTTCACCACTGGATAGCTCTCAAAAACTTATGCGGTTTAGGCACCAAGAAATTTGAATTCCGATATCCGAGCGTTATGTTAGGACCTCCCGAAATTTCTGACCTTTGGCACAGTTTTTTTTTGCCAGACGCAAGAATTGCGTCGCGTTTCCACCGCGGAGGTCGGAACTTTTGGGAGCTACATCTCTTGAAACGGGTTCCCGGTTGGTGACAACTGGGTTCCCGCTCGCTGTCGATTGGCGCAACTCAAATGCGCCTTTTCTTGCGTGTGATGGGTTGGTCAACAGTTGCTCACCGGGTTCCCGGTTGGGGTTGCTTCTGTCTTGCAATAAATTTTTCCTTGTTTTTTAACTTTTGTACCACAAACTCGTGACCTTTTTACTCCTGAAATCATCAAAACACCCAACCTTTCTCATTTCTTTAAAATAAACACGCATAAACAACAATTACTCTAATCTACACTATGAATTTAAAAGACATGAAAGCAAATAAACTAATATACAATTGAAATGGCTTTTTTTTAATGTCGTTAAGCTCGACAGGTTACCTCGTGCATCATTCCTTAACATAACCTCCCAGCAATGAGTGAGATTGTCAACATTTTCTACTCAAAATTTTCATCCATTGGCTCTTATTCCAACTAATTTCTCCGAGATAACCTTTGTGACCATGAATGGTCCTAGCCAAGAACTTTTGGATTCACGTGCCTTTGGAGGAGGGTCAGGCTTTTTCATTGCAACTTCTTCGCCCACTCTGAACTCCTTTTTCTTTCTTTCTTTCTTGGGTTCTTCTGGAACCTTCGTTGTATGTGCCTTATTTTTCTTCTTTGCATGATCAATATGTGGACTTCCTTTAGGATATGGAGGAGCTTTAATTAGTGGTTTATTTCTTAGCTCTCTTTCCTCCATTCCCAAGGTTTACACAACCTCAGTTGGCTCTTTTACTACATGTCCAATTACATCTAACCGGAAACAATCCTCCTTGGAATCTGGAAACTTCATTGCCCTAAACACGTTGAACTTTACCTCCTCGTCTTGGATTCTCATAGTCAATTCTCTATTTTCTACATCAATCAAAGTACGCCCCAAGGCTAGGAATGGTCTTCCCAAAATAATAGGGACATTCCTATCTGCGTCGTAATCAAGTATAACAAAATCAGCAGGGAAGATTAACGTACCTGCCTTGACGAGGACATCTTCTATTCGTGCCTCTAGATGTACGAGGGGTATGTCAGCCATCTACAAGACGATAGAGGTCGGTTTCGCATTTCCTATCTTTAACTTCTCAAAGATTGATCTAGGCATGAGGTTAATACTCGCACCCAAATCACACAAAACTTTCCCTTGTGTAGCGAGATAGCGTTACAATCTTCGTATTGTGTAGGAAATTCTTTGTCACTTGGGAGTTGGCCTTGGCCTCGAACATTTAAAGTATTGGTGATCTTTGATATTTGACTCTCTAAGATTTTCAACGAAGCGGTATGTGAGTTTAAAGTTTCTTCCATCTTATTCTCTTTAACAGTTGTGGTGCTCATGAATCTAGATAACTGATCTTCAAGTTGGGCAGACTTACTTTGGGAAGATGATATGTATTGTGTCAAGGTAAGAGCTAAATCAGCTGCGATGATTGCACCTTCTTGAGGTCGAGCAGGAAGTGCTTTTTGAGCTAACGTATCATAATAAGCTTCATGATCGGCTCTAGTTTGATTTCCTTGGTATTGGTTTTGCAGCTTGAATTGATAACTGTTCCCTTGGGGCCTTGGTTGATAATTTTTTGGACTGGCAGCCCCTTGTGGATTTGAATATTGAAAGCCTGGATGATTCCTTTGTTGATTTCCATACCCTTGACCACCTGAATAATTATTACCTCGATTATTGACGAAACACACGGATTCTGGGATATGTGCACATGCTTCCCAACTATGATCAACTGCACTACAACTAGGACATATCTCTGGTTCTTGTACCACATTCACAATAGCTTGCTTATTTGACATAGATAGCTGTTTTAATTTATTCTCAAGTGCGGCAATTTTTGCATTCAAAGCTGTCTCTACATCTACGTTCAAAGTACCTTTTTCTGAAACTCTAATTGATGAACTTGATGGTTGCCAACTCATTTCGTTCTTCACAATTCTATCCATAATAGCTAAAGCTTGATTAGTTGTGACCATCATGAGACCACCTTGACACATAGTATCTACTTTCTATTTTGAAGCTTCATCCAAACTTCGATAAAATATCCCAAGCTATAATTCATGTGAGTACCCATGTAATGGGCATTTCCGTAGCAAAGATTGAAAATGATTCCAAGCAACTATAACAATTTCTCCCTGTTCTTGACGGAAACTAGCAACATCTAATTGCCCACTAAGTCTAACACTTTGAGGATAATACCTGCCGAATAATGCAGTCTGAAGTTGATCCCAAGTTAAGATTTCATAATATTGTTGCTGATCATACCATTCACTCGCTCCTCCAATAAGGAAGAACGAGAACATATGAAAGTATATTTGTTCTTGGGTTACTCCAGGAGTGACATATGCATCACAGATTTGCATAAATTTGTACATGGCTCGAATAGGATCTTCATGAGCTGCACCACTATATTGACCAATATTGATAAACTGATCAATCATAACCGTGTCTGGTCTAAATCGGATTCCTAGAATTCCGGGTGGGTGAAGTCCTAATGGTGGTAGACGGAAAGGTCTATATTAGTTAGGTTAGATGAATCGCGGAACATCATCTTGAATTCCTAGACCATTATTTTCGAGCGGTAGTTGACCCCCTGGAGGAATCTGGAATTGGGCGTTTTGATTTCCTATCGGTGGATCTGGCACAACCGGGTGACCATTTTCATTCAACTGAATTCTGGGATCTTGACCATTATGAATATTTAGATCCTCCATTTCTCTTTTTGCTCTTTCTCTTGCCTCTTTCTCTCTCTTGTTTTTATCTCGGAAAAACCTCTCGGGGTTTGAGTACATGCACCAATCTGTAAAACTTGAGAAGAGACAAAATAAAGAAAAGCGTAAAACCAAAAAATAAAATAAAAATAACAACTAAATCACTTACGGATAACATTGTGGTAACACGCTACCGTCCCCGGCAGCAGCGCCAAAAACTTGGTGTCTCCTGGTGTGCTATAAAATAACACCCTTAAAAAGGCAAGACACGTACCGCAAGTGTACGGATCGTCCAAGTAATATCAGGTAAACGGGACTTCGATCTCAGGGACGGAATGGATATGACTTTAAATGTTATGAAGTAACTGAGGATAATTGTTATATGATACGAAAAATAAATGAATAAATATTTGTTGAGGTTTTTGTTTAAGGACTAAAGTGCAAATAATGTAAAATACTAAATTAACTAATGCAAATAAATAAGACGCGAGTAAAAGTAAAATTAGTAGACGCAAGAATGAGAAGGAGTACTTGAGTCACGCAAGGGTTTCACCTTAAACTTTCTTAATTAATGCTTTCTGTTAAGGGATGAATTGCTATAATTGTACTGGTCGGGATTCTAAAGTCTCCTTACCCCCGTTAAGGTGGACTAAGAATCTCTCCTACGGTATTCTAAACTCCGTCAGGACGATTAAAACTACTTTCAGATGATTCACGTTCTTACCGCATTGGCTATTGATTAGTCAAGCCTGTCAAGGTCATTAGCGAATACTAATGGCAATTACCTAGTTCGGTATCTGATGTCTCCTTATTTGTGATGATTTAATCTATCTCAGAGACATCATTTTAGGTGTATTTATTAGTGTATAGGTCGATTTTTACATGATTTAGTACACTTTCCTATTTTGTGTCTTGAATTAATTGTTTATTATATTTAGAGCATATTGGGTTTAATTATTTATTTAGTGTGAAGCTTTAGAGATATATGGTAATTAATTATAGTCCAAGTTGGTTCTAAGAGCTAAAGGAAAGAAGATAAACATGGGAATTGAACATAAGGAAATAAAAGCTAAAAATATGGAAAAAGAAAAGCTGCCTTAAATGTGAATTTCAGCACCTACGACCACAAATCAGCTTATATCTCAAAATCAGTGAGGAATTTGGAGAAACGGTCAAGATAAAAATTAAAGATATTTCCGAGACGATGAATTTCGACTACTCATTCGCGTCAAATGGATAAATATTGAAGCTGTTAGGACCAAACCAAAAACGGGGTTGATTCCATGTTTTTAGGCTACGAATTTGAGTTAGGCTAGGAGTCCAATATTTACTTTTTCCTTCAAGAAAACGATTAGGTCTTCCTATACACTATAAATACAACCTATTATCATTTGAAAAATAATTAGAAAAATCATCCTTGACCAAACCTTAAGGTCAGGAAGAAGTTACAACAAGAAGAGAAGTCTGGAAGGAGCTGTGCATCAGTTATGTCTCTTTCAACCTTTAATTATGTAGTTCTTTTCTTTTCTTCTCTTAGTATGAACTAAATAAATTTAGCTTGAGTTTTAGCATATATGTATGAACCCTAGGTTTGATTGACATCTATCTAATTTGGGAATTCTATGTTTTAAATTGAATTATTGTTTTTATTCTCTGTTTATGTGTTTGGATTTATATTTTGTGTTCTTGTGGACTGCAGCCTTTTAGAATTACCATCATAGTAGTTAGGTCACCATTGACAACGGTGTTTAACTATATGTTTAGCACATAACTTCTAGAATAAGGTTTAGATCTGACAAATCAACCTAACTAGATAATCACCATGGTTTAGTGTATTGCTATTTAACCAATTGCAGGAACAGTTTGCTTAGGACTCCTTATTGACACAGGTAAACCCTATTTCAAACTACCTAGCGCAATTGGAACCGATTATTGAAAAACTACATAATTCACCCTTACATGTTTAGAAAGGCAAACCTAGTGGGGATTAAATGCTAATTACTCAAGCTAAACTTTCATACTATCTTCTTTTCTTTTATTTAATTTTCTGTCTTTTAATTTATTAGTTTAATTTTCTTATTTAAAAACCAAATAAATATATATCTCTTCTTTCTACTTGCATAGTATCTGCTCTAACTCTCTTATTTGCACTTTATTATTTGCATAAGTTCTTCTTAACCTTCGTAGTCCCTGAGGAACGAATTCTACTTATTCATTAAAACTTGCATACGATCTGTATACTTGCAGAACCGTGCTCAGCTTAGGGTGTTTATTTGCACGTATTTATATCATTACTTTATCACACCTTAGGCGACACCAAGTTTTTGGCGCCGCTGCCGGGGACTAAATCGTTAGTCCTTATGCAATTATCTAGTGCTTTTGTTTTAGTTAGTTCTATTTTACGCTTTTTTCTTCTAGTTCTTGTTTTAAAGATTTTTTCCAGGCGAGAGCATATTATTAGGAAAGGAAAGTTTTGTATTATTAGATCCTGAAGAAGCTAATATAATTATGGAGTACGTTCTTGAAACCAAGAGAAGTTGGCCGATAAATAAATCAGAAAAACAAACAGAGACTTTAGAATCTCTAAAGTTCAAAGAGTTAAACCAACAACTTGAGGAATTACGGGAACAAGCGCGAAAACTAGCTCAAGGAAATCTAGTACATACTTTACCTTCATGTCCTAGTTGTGGATCAAGAGATCACTCGTTGGATAATTGCATGAATAATCCAGCTTTAATTTCCTTCATACCTTATCAAAGAAACCGTTATTATGATGGTTATTATCAATCTCAAGGAAATTACGCTGATTATCAGCCCCCACAGAATTATAATTGGGTCGGAAATCAACAGACTTATTATCAACCGCGACCACAACCTTATTATCCTCTACAACCTATCTATCAAGAAGCGCCGAATTATAATGAAGCTTATCAAGAACCACTTTCTATTCAATGCAGCAAACCATACAAGAGAAACCTTCAAGTCTGAATTCAAGCATGGCTAAGATGATGAACTTAATGGAAGAAAATGAGCAAAGAAGTCAAAACTCATCCAAGATGCTTAAGAATATCGAGCATACAATGTCACAAATGGTGAATAAACTTCAAATACTTGCAAAAAGGCAACTCCCAAGTGATATTAGTGCTCCAGAAAACAGTGTTTGTCATGCAGTTGAATTAAGAAGTGGAAAACAATTACCTCCACCTAGAGTAGAACCAGAACCCACCTCTATTCCTGAAAAAGTGGTTGAAGAAACAATTGAAAACAAGGTGGAAGAGGTAATTGAACAAACAAGTGTCCCAGAGAAGACACCAGAAAAGAAAGAGAGCCCAGTGGTAACAAACACATGTCCTCCTCCACCATTCCCGTCACGTGTCAGAAATCAGAACAATGAAATAGAATTCAAGAAGTTTTTGACATGGTGTACGAGTTAAAGATCAGCATCCCGTTTGTAGAAGCTCTCACAAGAATGTCAAAATATCGTAAGTTATTGAAGGACATTCTTTCTAACAAACGAAGTTTAGAAACCGAAGAGATGAATGGATTGCCATAGGAGTGTAATGCTACATATGAAATAGAGTTACCACCAGAAACACCCCTTCCCATGAAATCTTGGTGGAAATTTCGCAAACCATAACCGAGGTAACACGTCTAACTTTAAAAGACGTTAAACAAAAGTGCTATACGGGAGACAACCCGTAGTTTCTTTTATGTTTTCATGTTTTTATGTTTTTAATTCATGTTTAGTTCAGTTATTTTTAGTTGATATTGCATATTTGAGAAAGGTATTAGTGTTTTTGATGTTTAGGTGCTAAAAGAAATCAAACTTGGGAGAAAAACGAAATTTTTCGGAAAAATCAGATGCCAGCTCCGGTATACCGGGCCCTAGGGGCGGTATACCGCAGGTGGAAAACCCGTGCCCACAGGTATCGCCACGCGTTTAATGCCGAGAGGTCAAATTTTGTGAGATGACAGCTCCGGTATACCTGGCCATACCTCCGGTATACCGCCCAACACAAAAACCCGTGCCCACGTGTTACGACTCGGGTATTTTGACATAACTCGACCTGGAAAAAAAATAGCTCCGGTATACCGGGCCCTATGGCCGGTATGCCGCCCACACCCGCTGTGTCGAAAAAGAAAAAAAAATCTGGACACAATCTGAGAAAACTTCGGCAAGTCATATCTTTGCGCTCGGATGTCGAAATCAGGTGATCTTTGAGCCTAAACCGCATAACTTTTTGAGATCTAGCTGTTGGGGAGGTTGTCGTTCTCGACCGGTATGCCCGCCAGAAGTCCGGTATGCCGGCCTGAAAACCCGTGCCCACGGGGTATCACCACGTGTTCTATGCCGAGAGGTACCTTTCGAAAGCAAGCAACTCCGGTATACCGCTCGACACTGTTGGAGAGAGAAAATTTTTGCGTTTTTCAGGTTATAAGGAAGAAGAGGTTGATTTAATCCGAATTTTTTAATCCTTAAGCTTCTCCTTCTTCCCCAAACCTCTCCCAACTCCATTAAAGCTTCATCAAACCTTCCCTAATCATCAAGACACTACCCAATCACCATAAAAACACATCCAATCCTTTCTCCACATAATTACAATGAAGATTCAACCACCCATATCATACCAAAACACATTGAATCCAAGAATCTAAAGCTTGAAATTCAGAAATTCATCCAACAATTTCTTAAATCCATATCAATCCATGAAGAAATCATCTTACCCATAGAGAGAATCATCATTAAAACACCTTTCCTAACCCAAATAAAGCTTGAACAACCAATAATCAAGAGTTTCAAATTTCAAGAGTGGTTAAAGCTTTGAGTTGGGGGTCAATTGAGATGATTAAGAGAACATTAACATTATCTACTGTAAGGGAGATGAAGAAAAGCAAGGTATTAGGTTTTATTAAGAAGAAATCAAGTAAGAAAAATTCTAGTTCCATTCAAAGGGTAAAACAAGTCAAGAGAAGAGAGGTTAGCATGCTGTGTTGATTCAATGGGGAAAAAGGTTCCAACTTTAGTGAAGAAGACAACACAACCTCTACAGATCGAAGACCCTACATCCGAAGAAAAAGAGAAAGCTTTAAGGGCCCTGATGGCTTCTCTGAAGAAACAATTAAAGGAACTACCTTTTGCTTATGATAAAGTATCTGAAGAAGAAGTTGATGAAGGAGAATACAAGAAGATTCATGGAGATTTGGAAAGATTGGGTTGGTCTATATTAATGGTAAAACGTTCTAAAAGACGTTCTTTTTGTTGAATTGTATTTTGTGAGGAGAAGAAGAGGATGTGGCACAGTTGACCTATGAGGAGGTGATACGATTTTCGGTCTCTCCTATCTCGTTATTAAATGCAATATCCTACTATGATCACGTGTCTTGATCGGAAATCTAATATAATTTTGGGTGAAGAAGAAACACGTGAATTTAAGATGAGTAATAATATTGACAATGATTGGATCATTAAATTTTTTGAGAGTAATTATGCAACTTTCAAAAGAAGAAAAGACGTTCATCAAACACTCCGCGAGCAATTAAAGAAAATCCAGCAAAATCCTATCTTGGATGTCGATAAGGCGAGGTAATAGCCTCGAAGAGTATTTTTTCTTTCTTCCCTACCATTTCTTTATGTGCAATATGTATGCTAATTTTAAATTTTATTTTTCTTAAGTCTTTTTCGAGTCGTGGGGACACGGCTCACTTTTGATTTGGGGGTGGGGATTCGTTGTCCTCATCTTCCTTTTTGTTTGTGCATAAAATTTAAATTTTTTTAGGTTAAATTAGGCATAGAATATGTTGAATGTACCTATTTGAGCATGATTTAATTAGGTCAATGATAGGAGGTAGTATGTTTTTGAAAGATGTCATAAATATGTTTAGCATGCATGTATGAAAACAGGATATAAAAGATAGAAAAGTTAATGAGTAATGCTAAGAAGTTACGTTGAAACTTAGGAAGATTTATTTGGTTTGTAGAACGTGAGGTTTGAAATTAGTTGAAAACCCACTTATCTATGAACTATTAGTGAAAAAGTAACAACATCCGATAGTTAGAAAGATGAATAAGGCAGTTCTTTCATATTGAAGCCACTTGAAGCCTTTTATACCTTCTCACCTTTTTATTTGATTATTGTTATTATTTATCCGTCTTAGCCCCTCTGGGCCTTTCTAAATCCTTTTATTGAAACACATTATAAATCCATACCCTTAGTTTGTAGGACTTATCTATATGACCCGCACTCGAATCGCAAAACTTGAGACAAGTCGTTTTTAGAGCTTGAGTTTGGGGTGGTGGGTTTCATCATTAGGGAACATTGGGTTTGGGAATTATATTTTTATTTTATTGATGATGAAAAAGTTATTATTGTAACCCTTTGCCGGGGTAATAGTGAATGAAAAAGAAGCTACGAGCTAAAATTGCCAACAAGGTCATAAAAAGAAAAATATATATATAAAAGAAATATAGCGTGATATCTCAACATTAAAAAGAGAGTCATAGCTATACAAGAGAAAAAAAATTGATATGAAAAAAATATATATATATTCGGACCGGCAAAGTGGAAATTTTATATCATCTTGAAAAAGGTTTTATTTGGGATTATTGGGGATGCACATCAAAAGCATCAAAAATTGGGTTGAGTGAGAACATTTTCGAGTGAAAACTCAAGCTCTAGGGCGATTCGTTGATGGAATGTGAGGAGAGAGCCAAAAGCTCACTTTTCATTATCCAAATATACCACACCGTCCTTAAGCCAAGTTATAACCAAATACCTTAGGATTTTTAACTGCTTGGTGGAGAAACAATTGAGCTATTAGGTAGTAGGAAAGTGGATCATTGGATTCTATATAAGGACCTATGAACAACCTATAGCCATTAGCATGAACTAAGTTACCAACCTCTCCTTCTAGCATTGCAAAATTAATTTGGACTTGAATTCATGGATTGTTGATTATGTGTATATTAAGCATACTTGTGCATTATTTCTTGAGAATTAATACATGAGACTTTTTAGGTATTTATGCTCTAGGATCATTCATTATGTTCTGTTCTTATTCTCCTCCTACTTCTTCTTCTTGACTACCCTACTGTTCTTTATTTTTATTGTATCGGGACGATACAACTTTGAGTTGGGGGTTCTTGATGGCTCCCTATTTGTGATGATTTCATCTATCTCGGAGACATCATTTTAGGTGTATTTATTAGTGTATAGGTCGATTTTTACATGATTTAGAACACTTTCCTATTTTGTGTCTTGAATTGATTATTTATTATTTTTAGAGCATATTGGGTTTAATTATTTATTTAGTGTGAAGCTTTAGAGATATATGATAATTAATTAGAGTCCAAGTTGGTTCTAAGAGCTAAAGGAAAGAAGATAAACATGGGAATTGAAGATAAGGAAACAAAAGCTAAAAATATAGAAAAAGAAAAACTGCCTTAAATCTGAATTCCAGCACCTACGACCGCAAAGCAGCTTATATCTCAAAATCGATGAGGACTTTGGAGAAACGGTCAAGAGAAAAGTTAAAGATCTTTCCGAGATGATGAATTTCGACTACTCATTCGCGTCAAACGGATAAGTATTGAAGCTGTTAGGACCAAAACAAAAACGAGGCTGATTCCATGTTTTTGGGCTACGAATTTGAGTTGGGCTAGGAGTCCAATATTTACCTTTTCCTTCAAGAAAACGATTAGGTCTTCCTATACACTATAAATACAACCTATTATAATTAGAAAAATCATTAGAAAAATCATCCTTGACCAAACCTTAAGGACAGGAAGAAGCTACAACAAGAAGAGAAGTCTGGAAGGAGTTGTGCATCAATTATGTCTCCTTCAACCTTTAATTCTGTAATTCTTTTCTTTTCTTTTCTTCTCTTAGTATGAACTAAATAAATTTAGCTTGAGTTTTAGCATATATGTATGAACCCTAGGTTTGATTGACATCTATCTAATTTGGGAATTCTATGTTTTAAATTGAATTATTGTTTTTATTCTCTGTTTATGTGTTTGGATTTATATTCTGTGTTCTTGTGGACTACAGCCATATAGAATAACCATCATAGTAGTTAGGTCACCATTGACAACGGTGTTTAACTATAGGTTTAGCACATAACTTCTAGAATAAGGTTTAGATCTGACAAATCAACCTAACTAGATAATCACCATGGTTTAGTGTATTGATATTTAACAAATTGCAGGAACAGTTTGCTTAGGACTCCTTATTGACACAGGTAAAACCTATTTAAAACTACCTGGCGCAATTGGAACCGATTATTGAAATACTACATAATTCACCCTTACATGTTTAGAACGACAAAACTAGTGGGGATTACATGCTAATTACTCAAGCTAAACTTTCATACTATCTTCTTTTCTTTTATTTAATTTTCTGTTTTTTTAATTTATTAGTTTAGTTTTCTTATTTAAAAACCAAATAAATATATATCTCTTCTTTCTACTTGCATAGTATCTTCTCTAACTCTCATATTTGCACTTGAATATTTGCATAAGTTCTTCTTAACTTTCGTAGTCCCTGAGGAACGAATTCTACTTATTCATTAAAATTTGCATACGATCTGTATACTTGCAGAACCGTACTCAGCTTAGGGTGTTTATTTGCACGTATTTATATCATTATTTTATCACACCTTAGGCGACACCAGTATCTAAACTCCCCGTCAAGGTGATCAATACACCACTATATTGAATAGCCTAGATACTAAAAATTACCCTTAGTTCATGACTCTAAAGATAATAATTCAAGCATAAAATAAAAGCCAACACAAATAGCTAATTCAATTTAAATACTTAAATCATTAAATCGAAAAAACATAAATTAATCTAGTTTGGGTTTAACCCAATATGCGATTCTCAAGCACTAATGCATTTAACTCATAATATAATTAAAAACTGAAGTAAAAGATGAAATAGTCATATTCAATTACAAAGATGAAATGGGTAACCTAATTAAAGGATTAATTTTGACTATTAAGGGAAGAATTGGAATTCTCCAGCTTCAGTTTTCTTCTTTCCTTTTGCTTCTGACTTCTCTCTGGCGCTTCTATCTTGTAAAAAATTGAGTTATCTCTTAAAAAATTAAGTCTAAGGCTCCTATATAGTGAGAAAAATGGATTCGGAATTTCTTTAAAGAGGGAATAGCTTAAATGACTTAAAAGCCCAATCCTTAATGAAACTCGGTAACTGGTGTATAGCTGTCAGCCGCAACTTTTGCGTCCGGACTCGGAATCACTCCATTCAACTTGATAACTCTTCCTGCCTCAAATCTCCACAATCCCTATTTTATGCTCCAAGGTTGAATAAGTGGCTAAGATGCTCAAAAACAGTTATTCGTAATAGCCTTCCAGATTTCATTCCCATCTAATAAATTCTTCGAATCAATTTTCCTCGCTTTTGACTTTTACGCTCAATCTAAGACTCTAATTCCCGTTTCTTCTCCTTCTCTTGGTGCTCCATCTAATTCATGTACCTAAGAACTCTACACTAAAACCAAACAAAATAACGCACAAAAGCTCTAAAATGAAAATAATATAAATCCAAGGGAAGAAATCGCAATATAACTAGATAAGCTTAAAAGTATACTAAATAAGTCAATTAATCACCTAAATTTATGTCTCCTAAGGGCATATAATTAGAAAAAAATGGGAGACATCAATCATATCTGATGCCAAGTTATAACTCTTCAAATTGTCCAAGTCTTCGCATATGGCTATATGTTGCTGCGTTGCTTGGTAATTTCTCTTTGTCATGAGGAGGGAGGTTAATGTTAGTATTGAGAGAAACTTTTCCATATCCTCCTTGGCCTCCATCATAATATCTATATTAGCGTGTGTATGGACTATATCTTTTATCCTCCTTGGATGTTTTTTGCGTTAACGACGTCTACATCTCCGAACACTCTCAAGTACCATTCGGATTGGTTGTCTTCGACGTTGTTAAACTCTGTAGGTACATGATAAAATCCACAGTCCAGCCCTAATACTATTCAGATCTCCCTCTCAGTTATATTCAACTTTCTCTCCCCAATCACAAAGCAATGTCTTTCGGTAGAATAACTGTTTATTGCCCTCATTTCAAACAGACTGCTCCATAGTCTGCTGAATGGTGTACGGTGGGATTCGGACAAGTGATCCTCTTTAAATACTAGAATTTTCATTATCTCTAACAAAGAATTAAGAGTTAGCGATATTGAATGCCTTTTCGTCCCATCCTGCAATAAAATAGACATTACATATGTTAGTGTTCTACTTTTTTGCCTTTAACATATGTTGAATCCTATGTTTAATGTGTTATAATGTTGAGTACTCATCGTTTATAAGGCTTTTACTTCAAATTTGATGAGTTTCTACACTATATGTGTTGAACTCATTATTAATACAGAGTACTCCATTTAATGATGAGGACTTTGTTTTTTATTGACTTACAAGAAATAGTGAGCACACATGTAATTATGCATAAAGCTTAGTATTATGCTAAATCCTAGTATGATGATCTAGACTCGCTACACACAGATTGATATATGCAGTTAAATACGGAAACTAGGATAAAAACACCAAATACAAAGAATAGAAGAGAATCTAGTGCACTAAATGTGAATTGATGAGTTTTAGGCAATACCAAATCTATTGCATAGCACAGAGTCTGATGAGTATCTATACAACTAGGGTCTATTAAACACAAATCATTAAACACCCAACTGAATATACGGAGTATGGATACTCATAAACCCCATAGTACACTAATTTAGTTGAGAGACCTCAAAACACTGTAAATCACTTATACAGAAGGGTATTCCTGATTGTTACCCGTATAATATGGAGTATTACTAGATTCTAACTCCTTTTTATGATTTTGACGAGTTTCGCCGTCAGTGAGTTCGTCGATAGAGAGAAAGATGAGAGTTAGGGTTTTGAAACACCAGAAAATACTGGAACATAAGGGTATTCACGTTTGTTACATGAATAATGCTGAGTAGTGGTAGACTTGACCTCCGATCTGATCTTTTCTTGCTTGATTTTGATGAGTTTTCACTTGTCGGCGAGTGCGTCAAGAGAGAGAAAGAGGATAGTTAGGGTTTTGAAACAACAGGAAACACTGAAAATAAGCGGTAGTCACGAAAGTTACCTAAATATTACTAAGTACTAGTAGAATCCACCTCCGTTTTGGTCTTCTCCGGCTTGATTTTGATGAGTTCAGCCGTTGGTGAGTTCGCTGAGTGAGAGAAGAAGAGAGTTTGGAGAGAGAGGAGAGAGAAAGCAGATCTGAACAATTAGGAGGCGAAAAGGTTGAACTCGTTTTTTGATGAGTTTTTATACTACCGAGGGTATTCTTGACATTTTGTAAATTTGAGGTCCTTTTGGAGAACCAATAATTCTACTAGTTTTTTTAGGCCAAAAAACTAGTCTCTAAGACCTTAGAGGTCAATCACCCAAAGATATTTTGGAGAAAAATTCTGAAAATAATACATTGATATTTAGTTTTCTATTTTTTGTGTTACAATTTCATTTTCATGTCTCTTTATTTATATAAAAAAACATAAGAATATGGAAAGACGTGTAACTCATATAATAAGTTGTCATATTGATAACTACTCTTATAATTTAATATTGAAACCTATAAGTTATTTCTCCACTAATTCAATTTAAAGGAGAAGATAAAAATTCTAATTTATTTTACTTTATTCCACTTTATTATATTATTTTATTCTTTTTTGTTTTTGATTTATTCCAACAATGACACCCGTAAATTAAATTTGTTCTTCATTCCGAGAGCTTCAATATTTTTTGAGAAATGCAATCCTCCGAATGGTTTTGAAACACATCAGCCAGTTGATCTTCACATTTGCAATATTGTAGATGAACTTCTCCTTCATTGACAAGTTCTCTTAAAAAACGAAATCATACTCGAATGTGTTTTGTTCTTCCATGCAAGATTGGATCCTTTGAGATGAAAATAGTTGAACTATTATCACAATATAACACAATAGGATCTTTTTGCTTGAACTTCAAGTTCTCAAGAACTCCTCTTATCCAGATTATTTGACATCCCGCTAAAGAAGCTGCGATATACTCTGCTTAGGTATTAGAAAGGGCCACAATTGGTTGTGGTGTCACCTAGGGTCTGATAAAAATATGATAAATAAATCCAGAAAAAAATGCATTAATCACCCTAGACTAACACGGTTCTGCAAGTATTACAGGACGTATGCAAGTTTTAATGATAAGAAGATTCCATCCTTAGGGACTTAAATGTGTTAGACATATGGGCAAATAATCAGAGTAGTAATAATTAATTAAAGGACAGAAAATAAATACGATTAATTGATAGATGATTGATTAAACTAAATAAATTAAAAGACAATAAAAAAAATATGAGAAAATATGAGATGAGAGAGTATAGATAAGGATTTGCTAGTATATCCTTCTAATTCATTCTATCAAATTCAGTTTATAAGGGAGACAATAGCTCTTAGATATGTAGTCGGGATTCTAAATTTCCCCTATCCTCGGAGAGCGAACTAGGGTGGCAACCTCACAATCACGAGGGAACTCACAAAGGGTTAACCTGTGCCACTTGGGTCCTAGGTGTAGTCCTACCTACTAATGACGATTGGTGATGAAAATAAACCTTAATGACTATCTAGTTAGTCTGGTGTTGTCAGGACCAATTCCTTATTCTAGAAGTTTATGTGGTGTTTCAATAGTTAAACACCCTTCTGGGAAACCATCCAACTACTATTAGCAAAGCCCTAAATTGATCAGGTTTAAGACAGACAATAAATCAAAGCACATAAATCAAATATATGGTTAAGTAGCTAGAATCAATTTAAAACATATAATTCCCAAATAAACTTAGATAGAAAGGAGATAGATTTCATAGATTATACATAATGCAAAACCCAAGCTATGGGAAAATTAGTTCATACCTGAAAGAAATAAACTAAAGGAATGATACAAAGATTTCATCTTGCTCTCTTCAATAACTCTAATGATATAAAACTTAAGGAATAACTTATGGGAGGCAAGGATTGTTTTAAAAAGGTTTAAGGGTGTATTTATAGGTGTTTAGAAGACCTAATTCGTTTTCTTGGAGTGGAAGACAAGAAACTTGGACTCCAAGCCCAACTCAAATTCGTAACCCTAAAATATAGAAAAGGTGATAATCTGCCGCTGTTTTGTTTTGGCATTACCTTCTTCGTTTCAACTCTGATTGACGCGTTCCAATTGTCGAAACTGATCGTCTCGGAAAGCTCTATAACTTTGCTTCAGACCATTCTTCCAAATTCCTATCCAATCTCGAGTTATGATCACTTCTATGGTCGTAGGTGCTGAAATCCAGATTTATTTGGCAACTTTATCTTTCCATATCTTATCTTTTCTTTCCTTATCTCCAATTTCCATGCATATTTCTTTCCTTTATCTCTTAGAATTGATTTGGCATATAATTAATCACCATATATATCTTTAAAGTTTCACAATTAACAAACAATTAACCCAAATATGCTCTAAAAATAATAAATCAATAAATCAAGAAAAGAAATAGAAAAGTGCACTAAATCATATGAAAACTCGACTAAAAGACCTCTAAAACACTAAAAATGATGTCTCCAACTAAGATTAAATCATCGCAAATGGGGAGACATCAAGACCCCCACCTCAAAGTTGTATCGTCTCGATACAATAAAGATAAAAATAAAGGGAAGTCTCTAAATACACACGTATGTCAATTAAGCACAGTGGGAAAGAAGATAGTAGAATATATAGAATAGACATTAAGCAACTACTCAGAAAATTTCATGTAATAATATTTACAAACTACATACCTGCACACTTTTCATATCCACAGTCAACACGGCTTGAATTAAAGATTAGATTAGCTTATCAATGTAAGAAGGAGAGGATCTTTACTCAGTTTACCAAGGAGGCTATAGATTGTTCATCGAAATTTACTAGTATCTAAAGATCCACTTAACTACTCTCTATTGGCCCAATTACTTCTAGATTACATAGGAAAGAATCAAAATGTCTTTAAGGTTGTAATGTTGGCTTAGGGACGGTATGATAAGTATGTTTGGATAATTTAGAGTGAGCTTTAGGCTCTCTCCTCACTAGCCATCAACGAATCGCCCTGGAGCTTGAGTTACTCTCATAAAATGTTTCTCACTCAACCCAATGATTTCTTGATGCACAAAGTAGCATCCCCAATATCCCAATTAAAGCATGAAGATGTTTACATAAAATTCCTCTTTTCCGGTCCAAATTCTTTTTAAATCAATTTTTTTCTATAACTATGACTCTCTTTTTGATGTTGAGATATCACGCTATTTTTCATCAATTTTTTTTCTTTTCATGCTTTTCAGCTTTTTTCCATTCACTCTTAACCCGACAAAAGGTTGCAATATAAACCTGTGAATCATCATCAATATATAGACAGAGCAAAATCAATAAGCTCAAAAATCCCAACCCAATAACAATTCTCATACTGGTGGACCCACCACCCCAAACTCAAGCTCTAAAACAATTGTCTATGCATCGCGATTCGAGTGCGGGTCATATGGAAAAGTACTATATTCTAAAGGGATATGGCTTATAATGTGGCTAAATAAAAAGGCTTTAGAAAGGCTAGAAGGGGCTGAGAAGGATATAATATAATAAATTTGGACAACAAGCTAAAAGGCAACAAGGGGCTTATGAAAGAACCTCCTTAATCACTTTCTAAACTCTTCAATTTCGTCATTCTCGTACCTTTAGCACGTTCATCAAATGGGTTTATCAACTAGCTTGGATCTCACGACCTACAAATCACTCATGGCTCCCTGAGAGCGAACATACTTTCTATCGCATTGCTAACTAATCTTTTCTTTACTATCAATGTGTCTTTTCCTGCAAATACTCAAAGCATACAAAATAAAGCAGCTAATAAACATACTACTTTCTATCATTAACTTACTGAGATTATGCTTTCAAGATATTAAACACACTCTACATCTAATTCCCATGTATCAAAAAATTTAATTTCTACCTAAAAACAGAAAAATTGAGATGAGAGACAACAAATCCCCACACCCCCCAACTCAAAAATGAGCCGTGTCCCCATGACTCAAAATAGACGTGAAAAAGAAATTAAAATTAGCAGATAAAGCATTTACAGAAATGGTATGGAAGAAAGAGAACATACTCTCGAGGCTATTGCCTCGCATTATTGACATCGAAGATAGGATTTATTGAATCTTTCTTTAATTTCTTAAGGAGTGTCATGATGTGCACTTGATTAGCTTTGATTTGTGCCACATCTTCGGCTAAGGAAGTTTGAGCTGCTTCGACTTTGTTTAATCGCTCCTCTACCTTCTCTTTCCAAATACAATCCTTTTCTTCTTTTCAAAGTTGTGTAACTCTCTTGCTACTCTCAAAACTGTCTTGATCCAATTGTTGTCAATATTGTTCATCATGTTATACATTCGCTTCTCTTTTTTACCCGGAATCACATTCGCTTTTGGCACAAGGCATGTGATCATAGTATGATATTTCAAACTAAAGAACGAAGTAGGAGAGGCCGAAAATCGTACCATCTCCTCGAAGATCACTCTTGCCACATCCACTTCTTCTCCCTTTAAAATCCAATTCAACAAGATTGCGTTCTTCTTAGTTACCTCCGAGTTTCTTAGGGTTCCAAAGACATTTGCTATAAGGAAGTGGTGCCAAACTTTTGTATCTCCTTGGAGGTATTTGTAAGGCCAAGGTGCCTTCAATTCTCCCTTATTTTCTTGCACTTTATCCTTGTCCAATAGATGCTCAAAAAGTAGATTCTGATCAAAAGTCTTGATATTTTCCACCGCTTCTCTATACTTACATGGTCCAACCAATTTCTTAAACCGGAAGTAGTTTCGAATCTCTTCAACTGTGAAAGGAACTATCTTGCCTCTAACTGGAACACCACCATTACTATCTTGACTAAAGAGGCCTAAATAGAAATCGGAAACTAACTCTCTACATAAATTCGATATTCACAACATGAATGTATACCAACCCAATCTATCACACATCTCTATGAATCTCTTGTATTCACCTTCTTCAGCTTCTTCTTCAAATACTCTCTCATAAGCCAAAGGAAGTTCCGTTAAGTGTTTCTTTGCTGAAGCTAACATGGCCTTGGAAGCTTCGTTGATCTTGGTCACAGGATTCTCTATTTGTAAAGGTTGTGGTATTTTTCTTATTAAAGTTGAAACCTTTAGGCTTTTTGAATTTACCACAGCTAGCTTTCCTTTATTTTCTTAACCTGCTTTACCTTTCAAATTGGAACTTGAACTTTTCTCAATTGCTTTCTTCTCACTAGGACCCAACACTTTATTTTGATTCTTCTTCATCTCCCGGACACTAGATAAGGTTTCTGTTCTTTTCGTCATCACGATTGACCTCCAACTCAAAGATTTAACCACTCTTGAAAATTGAAACTCTTGATTATAGGTTGTACAAGCTTTATTTGGGTTAGGAAATGTGTTATTAAGATGATTTTGTATATGGGTAGGATGAATTCTTCTTTATTGGTATGGATCTAAGAAATTGTTGGATGAATTTTGAAAATTTAAGCTTCTGATTCTTGGATTCAAGGTGTTTTGGTAAGATTTGGGTGGTTGAATATTCTTTGTAATGATGTGGAGAAAGGATTGGATGTATTTTTATGGTGATTGGTTGATGTTTGGTGAAGGTTTGATGAAGCTTCAATGGAGTTGGGAGAGGTTTGGGGAAGAAAGAGAGGTTTAAGGATTGAAAATTTCGTGTAGAAACTAACCTCTTCTTTTAACTCCTGTAATATACCCTTTCTTTTTGGCTCTGTCGGCGCCGTGCGGTGCACCGGAGGAGTGCTGCGGTGTACCGGACCTGTGGGTTTGGAAACCGTGTTCGCGAGTTGTCGACACGATTTTGAAGAGCTGGTCTTTTTCCTCTCGTAAATGTACCGTGGTGGAAACCGTGACCACGGTTCTTGATGGTGCGCTGTATCGCGCGTACCCGTTGTTCATACCGTGGTCGCGATACGCGACACGGTTTTTTGGACCTTCTCCTCGGCAATATACCGTAGCGAAAACCGTCGCCGCGTTTTTTGGACCTGCGGTGTACCGAACCTATCCTGCGTTAAAGACATAAAAACATAAAACATTGCGGGTTGTCTCCCGTACAACGCTTTCATTTAACGTCTTTTAAAGTTAGACGTGTTACCTCTATCAAGATTTGCGAATATAGCCCCCCCAGCAACGAGCAAGGCTATGAACGTCTACTAATCTCTGTCTAATGGCCCTCTTGGGCCTGCTCTCTATCACCTTAGCTAAAACAACTTTAGTGACTACAAATGGTCCCATCCATGAGTAATGACCTTGTGGCCTATTCTATGGTTTGTGGGCTTTCCATAGAACTTCATGGCCGACCCCAAACTCAGTCTTTGGCTCAGTATCCACAGGTTTTGCGTGGATCTTCTCTTCAGGGACTTTGTGATGTGAAAGGTTATGGATGATAGGCACGGTGGGATCTGACTTCCTTGCTTTCTTACCCCAGACATAGAATGTCATAGATACGTTCTTAGCATGAAGAGTAATTGTCCCTTCCTGGAAGTTTATTATGCTCTGACTTGTGGCCATGAAGGGTCTTCCAAGTATGATTGGAACCTGCTTATCTGCATCGAAATCAAGTATAACAAAGTCAGTAGGGATGGTGGTATTACCTGATCGGACGTGAACGTCCTCCACTGTTCCCCATGTCTTGGTAACTGAGTTGTCAGCAAACTACAACTTCACTAGAGGTTTTTCTGATTTCTGAAGTCCAAGTCACTCGAACACGGACTTTGGCATAAGATTCACACCTGAACTGACATCACACATATCTTTCACCTTGAGCGTACCATTTATTTGTATAGGAAGATTAAAGCTTCCCGGATCTTTGAGCTTTAATGGTAACTCTTTCTCTACTTTTCTTGAGACTCTCGGATTTTTCTAAATCTTCACCTCATCTTCAGAACAGTTAGAGTCCACGGGGCTAAACTTGGTTGGTTCTTCTTCGGTACTAAGAACCTCCACAGCACTTTCGGCAGCATGCGGTACTTCCTTATTTTCTTCAATCTCAAAGCCTATAGCCTTACAAGCTTCGAACCCAACATTGATATATCACCTCCTTCGATAGCCTTCAATTCTTTTGCTTCCATAACATTAGTAAGAACTTTATTCATTTGTTCTACTTGCGTACCTAAGATTTGAATTGAAACTTCTTGTTCTCTTAACTTCTCGTTCTGTGAATGCATATCAGTGGTCATAAGATCCATAAAATAACTCAATTGTTGATCACCCACAACTCCTTCTTGGGGATATTGTGGTAGGCCGTTCTGAGCTAAAGTATCGGTATATGCATCATTAACAGGTTGTTGTAGAGAGGCAGGTCGATTATAATTCTGATTTCTCTGATAAGGAGCTTGACCTCGTTTTGGAAAGAGTTATTCTGGGGGCGAGGTTGGTAATGACCTGGATTAGCGGCCCCCTGTGGATTTGAATACTGCATACCCGGATGATTCCTGTTACCAAATTGATTTTTTCCTCGGTTGGATATGAAATAAACAGATGCTGGATTTCATCCGTACTCTTCCCATGTATGATTTGTGACCCCACACTATTGACAACCTTGTGCTTCTTGCACTACATTCGCTGCGGCTAAATTTTTCTGCATCTCAAGCTTAATCTCTTTGATTTGATTCTCTAATGCGGCTAATTGAGCTGAGTTTGGAGTTTCTGCATCTAATCGAAGCGTACCTCTGGTATTTGTACCAGGAGCTCCCGAAAGTGGCCAACTCCTTTCTGTTTCTATTATTTTTTCCAAACCTTCGGCGGCTTCTGTAGGATTCATGGACACAAAATTTACCTTTCCAAGATTGTTTACCCTCAGTCTACTTTCGGCGTTGATACCTTGATAAAATATAGCTAATTGTAAAGATGGGGTGTAACCATGGAGTGGACATCTAGCTAACTTCTGTTGAAACCTTGTCCATGCGTCTCCTACTTCTTCTCCATTTTCTTGACAAAACTTCGCAAGCTCGCTTTGGTTTTTGAGTCTCATACTCTTCGGATAAAAACGGTTAAAGAATGTGTCGTGAAGTTCTGCCCATGTATTTATTATACCTGGTGGTTGTCTATCCAGCCAATCACCAGCTTTGCCGGTCAGAAAGAACGAAAACATGTGACAATACAGTTGCTCACGTGTAATTCCTGGAGTAACATAGGCATCACAAATCTGCATGAACTTCTGAATCGCTCTTACCGGATCTTGAACTAGTGCACGACTATAGAGTATGAAATTCTGAAATTGACTAAGCATGCCCGGATCGGGCCTGAATTTGATATTCAGGATCTCTGGAGGACGATAACCTAATGGTTGAACATGAAACGGTGCTCCCAAGCCTGGGAGATCTTGTTCAACTCTGTTTTGATTATTGTTATTGTTTTTGTTATCTTTTGGTGGTGGTTGTTCTTGGCCTAAAGGACCAAGTAGTGGAACTATAAGTGGTGGATCTACTCCATGTTGATTTTCTGCCATAGCTCTTCTTTGGTTTCTTTCTTCTCTTATACGTCTGTTATAAGCTCTGAAGCTATTTTCGGGCTCAAAAAGAGGAGGCCGAGGATGCACTGCTAAAACCTGAATAAGACTAAAGCAAACCAACAAGTATAAATTTGGAAAAATAAAAATAAAAACTAAACAATAAAATTAATTAAAAACTACTACTAGAAATAAATAACCCACATGCTAACAAGACACAAGTCCCCGGCAACGGCGACAAAAACTTGGTGTCACCTAGGGTGTGATAAAAATAAGAGAAAAAAAATATGGAAAACAATGCACTAATCACCCTAGACTAGTATGGTTCTACAAGTATTACAGGACGTATGCAAGTTTTAATGATAAGAAGATTCGTTCCTCAGGGACATAAATGTGTTAGACAGATTGGCAAATAATTCAGAGTAGTAATATTAATTAAAGGACAGAAAATAAATATGATTAATTGAGAGATGATTGATTAAACTAAATAAATTAAAATACAATAAAATAAATATGAGAAAATATGAGATGAGAGAGTATAACTTAGATTCTGCTAGTATGCACTAATCCTTCTAATTCTTTCTATCAAATTCAGTTTATAAGGGAGACAATAACTCTTAGATATGTAGTCGGGATTGTAAATTCCCCTATCACCAGAGAGTGAACTAGGGTGGCAACCTCATAATCACGAGGGAACTCACAAAAGTTTAACCTGCGCCACTTGGGTCCTAGTTGTAGTCCTACCTACTAATGACGATTGATGATGAAAATAAACCTTAATGACTATCTAGTTAGGCTGGTGTTGTCACGACCAATTCCTTATTCTAGACGTTTATGTGGTGTTTCAGTAGTTAAACACCCCTTCTGGGCGACCATCTAACTACTATTAGCAAAACCCTAAATTGATCAGGTTTAAGACAGACAATAAATCAAAGCACATAAATCAAATATATGGTTAAGTAGCTAGAATCAATTTAAAACATATAATTCCAAAAGAAACTTAAATAGAAAGGAAATATAATTCATAGATTATACATAATGAAAACCCCAAGCTATGGGAAAATTAGTTCATACCTGAAAAATATAAACTAAAGGAATGATACAAAGATTTCATCTTGCTCTCTTCAATAACT
The DNA here is from genome assembly GCA_029959085.1 of Nemophila menziesii. Taxonomy (NCBI): domain Eukaryota; kingdom Viridiplantae; phylum Streptophyta; class Magnoliopsida; order Boraginales; family Hydrophyllaceae; genus Nemophila; species Nemophila menziesii. The sequence continues at coordinate 529,558 of JARWIR010000138.1, read as the reverse complement.
CTAATGATATAAAACTTAAGGACTAACTTATGGGAGGCAAGGATTGTTTTACAAAGGTTTAAGGGTGTATTTATAGGTGTTTAGAAGACCTAATTCGTTTTATTGGAGTGGAAGACAAGTAACTTGGACTACAAGCCCAACTCAAATTCATAACCCTAAAATATAGAAATGGTAATAATATGTCTTTGTTTTGTTTTGACCATAACTTCTTTGTTTCAACTCCGATTGACGCGTTCCATATGTCGAAACTGATCGTCTCGGAAAGCTCTATAACTTTGATTCAGACCATTCTTCCAAATTCCTAGTCAATCTCGAGTTATGGTCACTTCTATGGCCGTAGGTGCTGGAATTCAGATTTATTTGACAACTTTATCTTTCCATATCTTATCTTTTCTTTCCTTATCTCCAATTTCCATGCATATTTTTTTCCTTTATCTCTTAGAATTTATTTGGCATATAATTAATCACTATATATATATATATCTTTAAATCTTCACGATTAACAAACAATTAACCCAAATATGCTCTAAAAAATAAATCATTTAATTAAGACAAGAAATATAAAAATGCACTAAATTATATTAAAACTTGACTAAAAGACTTCTAAAACACTAAAAATGATGTCTCCAACTGAGACTAAATCATCACAAATGGGGAGACATCAGGTTGTTATTTCGAACCCCACAAAAATGCTCCACTTTCGAGACTAAAGACTCTGCTTCGGTAGTAGAAAGGGACACAATTGGTTATCATGCTCTTGTGGATTGGAGATGGCATTGGAAGCTCAGTCTTCAGGTAGTGGAGAAGTGAATTATAATATTTTATAAAATACCATTTGGAAGGGTAATATGCCAGCAAGAATTAAGAATTTTGGTTGGAGAGTTTGTAATAACGCGTTACCAGTTAAGAAGAACCTGTAAAAATGGAAGTGTATCAACGAGGACATATGTGAAGGGTGTGAACTTGATGAAGAAAATATTGCGCACCTTTTACTTAAATGCCCTTTTAGTATTAAAGTGTGGGCTTCATCACCGCTTCAGATTAAAATTGATAGGAATATGAATGAAAGCTTTACGGATTGGCATAAAGACAATTAAAGCATATGTTGAGAGTGGATGGGATAAAAAAGTTGTTACTACATATATCCTTACTATCAGCTGGAATATTTGGAGGGAGGGGATGAAACGTTATCATGAGGGCAAAAGATGTGATATGGTGAACATTATTAATAAGTTTAAAGATCTTGTGAATAAACTCTTTGGCCCCAATTTTAATATTGGAAGGGGCAAGTTGGTTGATGAGTGCACTAACACGACTGAGGCGTATAACCTAATCCTGAACGATGATGCTGAAATGGTGTGGATGTGTGATGCGTCATTTAAGATGACTAATGAACCTGCTGCAATTGCATCTATCGGTGTTAATAAGGAAGGAATAATTTATCGTAAAAGGAGATATAGATGTAAGATTAATAAGGCAGTCGATGGTGAAGCTTGGCTGTTATCTTGGCTATGAGATCGGCTCACGATCTCCCCATCCAGAGTTTGTCATTTTACTCTGACAACCTTGAATTAGTTTAAGGTATTGACATGATGACCGGACTCCATTGGAGTCTTAAACCGCTTGTATCGGAAATTAGGAGATGGTTAGGTCGTAATCCTTTTTGAAGAATCTCTCACGTGAATAGAAGGTTCAATACTACCATGGATGCATTAGCTAAATGCACTAGACGATATCTAGAGACATCAAGATGAAATGGATATTCACTTATTTTCTTTGATTTCTTCTTAAGAACTTTGTCTTGTATTACCTAATTGATGTATTTTATTGGAAAAAAAGAAGATAGAAGAATTTTCCACTTGCTAATTAGTAATTTCAAAAAAATAGTGTCCAATCAAAAGTAGAGACATATAAGAAACGAATTGTATCTCTCGTAGTACTCTATCACCTTCCTACGTATACAAATAATAGAATAATAAAATAATAAAATAAATACTTTATACTCCTCCTACCTTTCTTCATTTTAGTCGAAATATACTATATATATCCGTATCATTAGTATACAACTTGTGAATTTCGTCTCTTCCATTCCCTCAATTCTAAAAACCTAAGCGCGTCAAGGTCAGCCTCCATCACTTCTCTTTATTACTAATTATTTATCAACTGTGTGTATTAATGGTTTTGAATTGGCGTGTAGAAAATGGCGATTAATGATGAGTTGGATTCTACTAATGAAGTTCGAACAGTGGTTCTTGTTGGACGTACTGGTAATGGAAAAAGTGCAACTGGAAATAGTATCATTGGTTATAGGGCATTCAAATCAGGGTCTAGCTCAGCTGGTGTAACAAGTACTTGTGAATTACAAATGACTACTCTTGATGATGGCTTAATTATTAATGTCATCGATACTCCTGGTACTATTATTAATTATCATTCTTATATATTTAGTCATTATTTAGTTATCAACTCATCTATCCATTATATACAGGGTTGTTTGAAATTACTGCTGAGCCTAAATTACTCTCAAAAGAACTTGTGAAGTGCATTAATATGGCAAAAGATGGTATACATGCTGTGCTTGTTGTGTTGTCTACAAGAACTCGATACTCTAGAGAAGAAGAAGCTGCTGTAGAAAGTTTAAGAAATTTTTTCGGTGAAAAAATTAGTGACTATATGATTGTAGTTTTTACTGGTGGTGATGATCTTGAGGATAATGATGAGACTTTGGATGATTATTTAGGTCGTGACTGTCCTGAGCCTTTGAAGGTATTACAAAACTTTTTTTTTTATCTTTCTTTTTAATCTTTATAAAGTTTTATAAAGTTTATCTGTGATGTTTTTGTAGAAAACTTTGGGAATGTGTGGAAATAGAAGGATAATATTTGATAACAAAACTAGAAATAAAGTGAAGAAACAAAAACAACTTGAGAGTCTTCTCACGCTTGTAGATACGGTGATTGCTAAAAATAATGGAAAACCGTACACAGATGAGTTATTCATGGCACTCAAGGTAAAATATAAAATAGAAAATAGAAAAAATGTAAATTATATAATGATGTTTTTCCAATTTTTTAAAAACAGAATGGAGCTGCGGAATTAAGTTATCAAACAGCGGAAGTTAACTCATCAAGTGAGATAACAGAATTGAATGAGCAAGTGAAAAAATCTTATACGGAGCAGTTTAATATGATAAATGAGATGGTATTTAGTTTATTTATTTATATATAAGTTTAGTGGATTATTTATTAGTGGAATTATTATAGGTTGAAGTGAGGTTAAGAGATACTACTGCAAAATTACAAGCTATGTTGGCAGAAGAGCATGCGGCTAGAATAAGGGCGGAAGAAAATGTTCAAAATTTGCAAATGAAATATGAGAATGAACTTCGTAAGCTTAGAGAGGATCTAGATAATGCTAAGAAGGAAGCTGATGAGGAGAAAATTCGTATTCTTAGAAAGGATCTAAAGAAGGCTAAGAAGGAAGCTGATAGGTATCATAGACAAGGTGATGCTATAAGATGTCCTATTCTTTGATAAGCTTTTGTATATATTAATAATAATAATAATAATATCTATTTATGTTTTTTGAGTGTTGGTTTGGAAACTTGTTTGTTCATTTGCGTTGAGACTGTTTGACTTTTAAGTTTGTATTTCCACATTATTAAGGGAGAAATGTTTATGTTTTTTATAAGGTGTGTGTATATATTTCTGATGCTTATTAATATTCATATTGTTACTTGCATAGATTTAACTTGTGAAGGTCCATTAACGACATATATATAACCAATTGACCAGCAGTTGTGTTGTGTGATTTTTGTTGATTACTTTATTCTCTTTTGGAAGTGAATACTGAAAACAAGTACAGGAGGCTTATGATGTTTAATGATATTGGGTGAAAGATTAGTGAGAATAGATGAATTATTTTAGGTGCTGGAGATGTAGGTACAAGACCCTAGAACAGATGTATAACAGATAAATAGAGACAAACCACTAAAATTACTACCACATATTAAGAATTATAGAGGTTATGCATTTGTTTTGAAGTTGTTCCTGGACAAAAGAAAAACACTTAAAGAAGTATTGTTGCATCTGAAAATTAAAACTACTACACATCATCTACCAAATAGACAGCTGGACATTATTTGTGGAACTTATGCAAATATCTTTAGAAGGAAGATAATATGGTAAAGCGAGCTTAACAATTTTTCTTGGAGTAATGCTATATATCACCCCATCACCCTACCCTGTATGTAGAGCCTGTGTAGAGATTAAATAAAAGAGAAAGAAAAAAGTCATCTAAGAAAGAGAAACATCAGGATTGGTTATTAATATCTCCAGACTCAATATAAAGGGTGAAGGGGTGATGTATAGCATTACTCTTTTTGTTGAGAGGTAAAATGCAGACAATTGCCACTGTATACTTATCCATCAACCATAAACACGAACTGATCAAGATATAATTACTTATGAGATCTCATTAATTGTACCAATAGATAAATTTAATTAATTAAGTTCACACCCCATACCATGCACCATTCAGAATTTCAACGTAACCTTCGTACCCTCGCAGGATTCCGAGCATTAAACATGCTTGAACAGAAGTTCAAACTTTTGAAGCTTAATCTTCGGCCGTTCAAACTACTATGCCTAAACAGTTCGAACATTAGAAGGTTCTTTCCAACCTTAATTGTTCTCGAGAAGCCCCACTTCAGTCGTTCGAAACCAAGTGAACTACACGAATTTTTGCCAAGATTTTATTAAACAAGTTACTTAGCCGTTAAGTAACCTATCTCTACAAAAATTTTTACGGACCTTGCCCTAATTGTAATCTTAGCCCTTAACGTCTATGCTTATCAACCTCTTTAGTTTTGTAACAATCTAGCTCATATACTAAAACTCGAAGCCAAATTTTATCATATGCATAGTTTATGGGTTTATTATAATCATGTGAATTTTCAAATTATTTGTGATTTTTATGGTGTTTTATATATTACATGAGTAGGAACAACAAGTATGAGAGGTTTGTGGGCGGCATCTCAATGAAAATTCATGGATCTGCGACACACATATATAATACACGATAGTACTTGAGCTTCAGTGAGCCAATAATGAGAAGTTTCATAACCAAAGCCTATACTGTATAGGTGTGGATAAATTTGTATGCTCAAAATGGAGAGGGCTCTTTACCGTGAATAGAGAATTCTACGCACATTATGACAAATACTCAACTGAAAATTGATTAATCATTAGAGATAAGTGGACTGGTTTCTCCACAGAGGCGATTAACTACTTCTATAGAATCCGTAACAGAGAGGAGTACGTTAAGTGGCTTAAGCTGTCAAACATAGCACTTCCAAATTAAGCGGACAAAGACTAGTAGATTACGGTAGATTCAATTGGGTTGACCACACTTGGTTAAACTTAGATGAAGATATATTCGATTGGTTTGACCACACTTGATTAAAATTTATTAGTTCATGTAATATTTAATTAGAATTTAATATAAATTAAACGGCAAGAGGTTTATCACAGGAATACCTCTTGAATAGTAGCGGAAATGAATCGATTGCTCAAATAACTCTTAATTGTTTATATCCTGCGGTACCCCCAGACTAATAATTTGTTGTATCATATTTCAGTAACTCTGACCCCTTTATATTTATATCACATCGTTTATGTGATCAAAAGAGTTCACTGACATAACTTCATGTGTATCACTATCATGTTATAGTCTAAATTGACTTACTTGATCGTTATACCTGCAAGTACACACTTTGATACACAATTTTAGTCTTCCCTTTACATTTAGATCCTTTTACGTTGATTAGGTTGCTTTCCCAAACATACTCCATTAGACCGAATCATTCATGATCATTGGTAATATGTTCAAAGTAGCATACACCTAATCAATATATCAAGATATAGTCAAAAGTAATAAGGGCACAATTAAAGGCATCACACAGTGAAAAGACAGGGATCGACTCTTCACTTTCTTTTGGTCGAAAATACACGTGGTATGAGACACGTTCTATGGTATTATTCATATCAAGATCCAATTGTATGTCACAGTTTTATAAATACCATACAGATATATAATTAGACAAGCCTCTTTACCTAAGATGAGTTCTTCGATCGATCAACCCTTCTATGAAATCAATCAAGCATCTCATATCTGGCTATTATAGACTAAGTAGATAGTGGGATTCTACTTCGATCATAATATAAACTTAATATGTATCATCCATGTTTATGATCTCATCTGAACACTTATTTCAGGCGACTATCTTAACTCAAGTTCTCTCAAGGGCCCTTCACTACTATGAGTTAGTCTCATCTTTGCTCACTTCTTACGTCAAAGGCGATTGCCCGTGTTATAGGGCCAATCTCAGTCTATAGGACATACATCCTTCTAAACACATACGCATTATAACATATATCAAACATGATATTATTAAAAAAACCAGTTAAGTAAACATACTAATGAAAATATATGCATGCATGCACATAAACTTGCAATATTCATACATTATATCTTGCTTAGTCATATAGATCCAACATATTCATAAATATATCCCTTGGGATATCCTTTGTGAATGGATCAGCAAGCATATTGCGTGTGTGTATGTATTGCAAACCAACATCCTTTTGTGCAATAATATCTCTAACAAAGTTATACTTTATATCGATTTGTTTAGCCTTACTGTGATACTTAGGAGCTTTCACACAAGCCTTTTCAGCTTGACTATCACAATGTATAGTAACATGACTCCCACTATCGCTTGAGAATCCTAAATATTCAAAGAACCTTTTTAAGCAAACAACTTCTTGAACCGCAACTGAGCGTGATACAAACTCAGCTTCCAAAAATCATACAGGTTTGTTTCTTGCTACTTCAAGAAATTGCGCAATTATTCAACACGAATACATAACCTGAGGTAGATATACGCACATGTATATCACTATCCCAAACAGCGTAATATATCCTTCTAGGTGTAATCTATTTCCTCGAAAGCATAAGGCATATGATCCATACTGCCTTTTAGATATCTCAATATCCTTTTCACATCTTTCAAATACTCTTGTCACGGGTTCGATTGAAAAATGACTAACTAAACCTACCACATAACATATGTCTGGCCTATTTCATATCATAACATATATAAGACTATCTATGGCACTATATACATTTTTAGTTTCTCTTCTAGAGTACTAGGAAAAAGTCGAGAGTTAAGTTTATTCCCTTTGCTACAGGAGTGTCAATGGTATTGCATTTAGTCATACTAAAGCATTCGAGTATATTCATGGTGCAAGGTTCTTGAGATAAAAATAATAGTCTTCTAGACCAATCTCTGTAAATCTTAACACCAAGAATATAATTTTCTTCTCCCATATCTTTCATATCAAATTGAGAAGCTGGTCACTCCTTATAAGTTTGACTAAACCTTTTATAATTCCCAGCTAATAAGATGTCATCCACATGTAGAGATAAAATTACAAAATCTTTCTTGGAACGTTTAATATATACATAGTGGTCTTCACTCATCATCTCAAATCCAATTGATGAAATGACTTCATGAAATCTCAAATTCAACTGTCTCAAGGCTTGCTTAAGACCATAGATTGATTTTAACAATCTACATACTTTATTCTCTTGATCTGTTGTAATAAAACTCGAGGTTGTTCCATGACAATAACCTCTTTTAAATCTCCATTTAGAAATGCATTTTTGACATCTATTTTGGTCTTCCATTGCTTTTCTCTATTCGTTCTTAGCAGGACGTGAAAGTGCTTCATTTACTATTCGAGGTTCTTCCTTGTCTTTTGGAGTCATCAAAAAGACTCTCCTTCGGTTTCAAATCCATGACGAGGAACTAAACCTCTAACACTTTTCTTAGGTTTAGAATATTGAGAAATAGGATTATTAGATGATGCAATGGTTTCAACTATCTCAAGTTATACATGATTGTCATTCTCTACTTCTTGAGTATGTGTTACCTCATTAGGTGTCACATTTATTTGCATATCATCTTCCCGATTCTCATTATATTCACATAGAATAGAATTTATATCAACCTCACCTCTACTAAGAAAATCATTCTATAAGAATGTAACATCTCGTGAATCAATTTCAGTAAGACCTCCATCATTGTGTTCTCCAATAAACACATATCCTTCAGAGTGCTCTGGGTGCCTCTTGGACCTAATTTTCCCATATATATGAGATAGATCATGAACATAACTTGCCGACCCCCAGGAGCGCAAGTAGTTCATAAGGAGCTGATGGAACAGTCTTTGTGGGTACTCGGTTAAGTATATAACTAGCGGTAAGAAAGGCATCTCCCTAATAAGATATTGAAAGATTAGCTTGTGCCATCATAGATTTAACCATTTCTAGGAAAGTTCTCCCTCTTTCATCGCGCAGTTCTTTTAACTGTTTCAATAGATATTCACGTCTACGATTAAGGTTTAAGGTTTTCCACCTTCCTCTCTAACTGATTTTCTACTTCATTGAAATATATCATAAGAACATTTCAATGCTTCAGATCTATGAAAAATCAGGTAGGCATAACCAAACCTAGTGATATCATCTATAAAATTGATGAAATAATGTTCCGCACGTCTATTTTGAAATCATTGGGTCACATATTTCTAAATGAATTACTTGCAATGGGAATTCGACTCTTTTAGCCTTTCCAAATGGTTATCGTTTTTCTTTACCTGCTAGACAATATTCATAAGTTGGAAAGTTGACTTCAGTCAATGAACACAAAAAGGTTAGCCTTAGCCAACAAATTCATGCGGTATTGACCAATATGACCTAGTCTAGCATGCCATACACTTTCTTCCATATCAGAATTACTAGAAGAAGTATTAGTAGAAAAACAACCATTTATATGATAACTATTAACGATTATCATCATCTTGTACAATTAAAATCATGAGAAATAAAACCAGAACCATAATACTTAGCGTTATAATAGATATCCACTTGTATGTTACGAAAATGCATAATAAAACCTAATCCTAGAAGAACAGTGACTGAGATCAAGTACTGTCGAATGTCAGGTGCGTAAAGTGCATTAAGCAGGTACAAAGTATGACCACTTCGCAAGTTCAACTTGCAAGTTTAAAATCCTTTTTCTACAACCATGTTGTTTTTTTTTTTGCCGTTTAAACATAATTTAGATAATAATAAAAACGTTTACAAATACAATAAGATAAGATGTTTGACCCTAGCCTATCCCCTCTATTACAAAATCCATTTCGAGAAGATTAAGAAATTTAGGGGTTGGATTAGAAATCCAATCTACCCTAAGAGTTTCAAGCCTACTCTGTTTAGCAATGGAGTCCACTGTCTTGTTGAATTTCCTTGAGACATAATGGAAATTTAAATCAATGCTAAGCGCCAATCTTTGAATATCTTCAAATATATGAAATAGATGACGATCTTCAAACTTTGTGCCCTTCATTAGAGGTTTTATGATGCTAAGACAATCATTTCGCAAAATATATCTTCTTGTTGGTTCTTTTGAAGCCTCGATTAAAGCATTTCTGATTCCAATAGCTTCGGCTTCTTGAGGAGAATGTGCCATGAATTTCCAAATTCTTCCTCCAAAAAAATGGCCCTTTTTATCACTATAGATTACAGCAGAAGAAGCTATGTTAGTATCCTTTGAATAAGACGCATCAGTATTAAGATAAGTAATGGGAATAGTATTATCTTTCCTGTTCAAGTGAAGACTTTGATTTTCAGTTTTTTGAGTTGTTGTTTGTTGTATATTAGCCTCAGATATATTATATAAGTAATTATTGAAATCATCATAGGCTTTATACGCGTTTTTCATGTTTATTATGGGACATATTGGATGATTCTCAAAAATAAATTTGTTTCGTGATTTCCAAATGTACCACATAAGCCATATTGCCATCTCAACCTTTGGTCTTTTTCTCTCATCATTAGGGAGTTTTAGCTCAATTAAGTTAAGGAGCCATTTTTGCAGATTATAAGTGTAATCATGCGAGGTGATATGACCAAAGAGAGTTGCAAACCAAGTGGCTCTTGCGCTTGGGCAATGAAAAAAGAGATGTTCAGTAGTTTCTACATCATTTCCACAAATTTTACAAATATTATTCAAGGCACATTTTCTATCAAATTTATTTTTCTCAGTAGGAATAGCATTTGAAATAACACGCCATATAAAATTTTTCAGCTTTGGGGGCAGGTTTAAATTCCAAATGGTATCCCAAATTTTTTTTCCTAAGTGCAGTGATGAAGAAGGTAGAGAAACCTCCTGAGCTTTCTTTTCATCAATGATGTTATTAGTAATAAGATCATACATTTTATGGGCAGTAAGATTACCATTCTTTGCATGATTCCAGACACAAGTATCAGGTGCATTAGTAATACTTATATTGAGATTTTTTACAACAGCAGTTTTTTCATTTCCAAGAGTGCAATTTAACTCGTGTTCTTTCCATTGTTTATTATTATCAATAAGAGAATCGACATAGATAATGGGAAGAGAGGCAAAATTTTCAGGTTTTGTAAAGTTTGGAATCCAATTATCCTGCCAAACCCTTGTATTTTTACCATTTCCTATTATCATTTTTGTGTCTTTTATATAAGCATTTCGACCTTTAAGTAGACTTTTCCAGGCCCAAGATGGGTTATAACCCAAAGCAGCATTTTCAAAGGTATCATTTGGGAAGTAAATCCCTTTAAAGACTTTAAAGGCAAGAGAATTTTTATTAATATTGAATTTCCAGGCCGAGGAGGCAAGTAAAGCAGTGTTGAGTTGAATAAAAAATTTAAAATTCATACCTCCCTCGGATTTTGGAAGTTCCATATATTTCCAATTTTTCCAATGAATTCTTTTTTTTCCATTTGCACCCCACCAAAAAGATGCTATTAAAGAAGAGATTTTTTGACATATAGATTCAGGAATATGGAAGATAGACATGATATAAACAGGTATAGATTGAGTGGCAGCTTTTATTAAGGTTTCTTTGCCAGCTTCAGATAGGAATTTTACATTCCAGTCCTCAAGCTTCTGAATTATTCTTTCAATAAGCCATTCAAGTGATTTAATTTTTGACCTACCCCAATCCGAAGGTAAGCCAAGATAAGTTCCTAAATTAGTAAGATGATTCATTTGAAGTATATTAGTAAGATCATAGGCTACGTTTGTGGGCGTGTTTTTACTATATATTACCCCACTCTTATTCAAGTTTATAGTTTGGCCAGAGGCAAAACTATACATGTTCATAATATCATTGAAATGATGAAAATTATCATGATTAGCTTTTAACATAAAGAGACTGTCATCAGCGAAGAGAATATGAGTTAAAGAGGGGCAATTTCGACTAAGTTTAATACCATGAATTAAGCCTTTATTGATTTTATCATTGATAAGTGAAGTTAAAGCTTGGGTTACAATACAAAACAAGAAAGGGGACAAAGGGTCCCCTTGTCTGAGCCCTTTAGTAGGTCTATTAAGGTGTATAGGGCTACCATTTAAGAGAATAGAATATGAGACAGTTTGAACACACATTTTAATCCAGTTTATCCAAGTAGATGTTTAACCCAAGGCTTTCATTGTATCAAAAAGGAAATCCCATTCTATACTTTCAAAGGCTTTAGATATATCAGCCTTAATAATGGCTGAGTAGTTTTTTGAAGTTCTTTTATTTTTAAGATAATGAACAGCTTCATGGGCAACAAGAATATTATCAGTGATGCTACGATTTTTAATAAAAGCTGATTGTTCCTGAGAAATTATTGAGCCCATAAAAGGTTTAAGCCTCTTAACAAGGATAGCCGCTATAATTTTATATATAAAATTGGGGCAGCTTATAGGTCTTAATTGAGAGACAGTAGCTGGACTTTTTACTTTTGGGATAAGTGTTATATAAGTTTTGTTAATAGATGTTAAATCACCTTTGTTCCATAAGAAATCAGATACACATTTCATAAGATCAAATTTTATAATATCCCAATGTTTTTTATAGAAGCTATCAGTAAAACCATCAGGACCAGTGGATTTGTTTTTACCCAAATCCCACACTGCATCTTTAATTTCATGTATAGAGACAGGTGATTCAAGAATAGAGTTCATATAAGTGGTAACAGTAGGTTTTATTTTTTGAATAATACTTTGATAATTTCTAGGGCCTTTGGTGGAATAGATATTATTATAATGATCTTTGATATGGTTTTCAATATCATGCATACTTTCCATCCAAATATTATTATGATTAAGCAATCTAGTGATTTTGTTATGCTTTCTTCTAGCTTTAGTAGAGTTATGAAAAAAAGTGGTATTCTTGTCGCCTAAGTTAACCCACTGAATTCTTGATTTTTCTCTCCAGTAGAGTTCTTCTTTATTCCAATAATTTTCAATTTGTGAAGTTATAAAATTATTTTCATCTCTATTATCAGTGTAATTATTAATGTTATTCTCAAGTTGTTTCATAAGATCTTGAATAATTCTTCTATTGTTTCTTCTTTTAGTCTTGTTCCACTTTGTTATAACATGCGAAATATTATAAAGTTTTGTTCCAAATTTGATAATTCCTTTATGTAAGATATTAGTATAAGAATTCCAATGATGTTGAATGATATTATTAACTTCAGTATCATTATTCCATTCTTTTTTATACATGAACCTATCAAATTTTTTATAGGGAGTTTTATTGGTATGAAGAATTAAAAGGCTGTGGTCAGAACCAATAGGTGGGAGGATAGCAATCCAGGCCTCAGGATAAATAAGATCCCAGGCTTGGTTTGCTAATCCTCTGTCTAATTTTTCTTTGATGAATTTATTTCCTGCTCTTCTATTGTTCCAAGTAAAGTAACAGCCTTTTGAGGAGGTTTCAGTAAGATTATTATTGTTAATAAAGCAATTCAGTAAGTTATCATGAGTATCATTATTTTCATTTCCTCCAATTTTTTCAAAGCTAAAGCGAATCATGTTAAGGTCACCAATTAAAAACCAAGGCTCGTTTTGTTTATTTTTCATAAGTTTTTCAATGTCAGTGAAGTTTTTTTCTTTTTCATTATCATATGAAGAGATGTAAGTATAAGTATAATAAGCCGAATTTCCATCTTTATCAGTGATGAAGCAATGAATAAAGTTTTTATTGGCAGTGATAAGTGTAATATCTAAATCATGCTTGGCCATAACCACTAAACCCCCAGCTTTTCCTATAGGTTCAATAGTCGCTATATTACGCATACCAAGCATTTTAATCAAAGAGTCAGTTTTTTCAGTGCAATTAAGAGTTTCGATAAGGAAAATTACCTCAGGCAGATGGGTTTTGACCGCATCCTTGAGTGTTAGAATTGTCAAGGGGGTACCAATCCCTTGACAATTCCAACAAAACTGTATCATTGGGTGGTGTGGGTTTGTTCAAGGACAAACCCGCAAACCTTTTTTTCAGCTTCGATTTCATCATTTTCATTCGCTTCTTTTTCCATATCCATTCCTTCAATGTCAGTAGTTGCTTGATTGGTTGAAGAAGCTTCATTTATGCTTTCATCGGTAGATTTCCATCTTGTAGCCCAGAGTTTGTCGTACTTTAAGGATTCCATCGTGATTTTGCTCTCATTTTTTATTTCAGTTTTTGATTTGTATTCTTGAATCCTATGGTGAGTTGGTGTTTTGTATTCATCAAGAAGAGAGAAGGGTATGGTAAGAGCGGATTGATTAGGGTTTTCATTAGTGGTGGTGTTGGAAGTGTTATCGACGGTGGTTTGGTTTGGTATTTTTTTTCCTGATCCGAATTGAAGATAGTGTTGAGGTGTTATAATTACTGGGTTTTCATTTGACCCAAATGTTAAAGAGGCCGGAGTGTTTGGGTTTAGAATGTTAGTGGGCTGGGTTATTTTAGGTGGGCTGCTGAATATATTATCTTCCATTTCTTTTTCTATCTCAGCCCAAGTTTTAACGGGCCCGTCATAATCAGTCTTAGCATCTTTGACCACTTTTATTCTTTCTCTAACCGAGGTCAGACTTAGCAGATTTTCTTTCCTCTTTCTTTGATAATTCGAAATGTGCTTTCCTTTCGATGCTGCACTATTTTCCTCTATTGCCATATTGTTGTCAGCAGCATTAAAGACATGAAGGTAAGATAATTCAATTTTTGAATTTTTGTCTTGTTCTTTAGGGTTTTGTGAGATTTGGGCGGGATATTTTTCTATATCCGATTCTGGTTGACTCGGTGGGGGGTTTTGACTCGGTGGTGGTGGTGGTGGGTTTCGAATTGGTTTTTGATTTTCAGAAATTTTAGGCTCGAATCCAAAGATGTTTTTGTTGAGTTTGAATCTAAGCCTTTTTTTGTTGGTACAATCATTTTCCTCATGATCGAGCATACCACATAAGTAGCATAAATCACATAATTTTTCATATTTTAACATACCTCTAATCTTCTGTCCATCTCCTAGATTTATATTGTAGGCTCCTTGAATTGGATTAAAGATATTCCAATTGACCCTTACTCGAACCGCGCTAAATTCCATAAAGTTTTCAATAGGTGGAAGAATGATTTTTTCAACAGCTCCGATTTTAGTAGCAATTTTTCTGGCATTATCTTCATTGATTAGAGTAGGTGGTATGTCATGAATTTGGACAATGAAGGAGGATGTGGTTAATTGAGCATCAGATTGTAGTTTTGCAATATTCCATTGTTGTAGAAGAACATGCTTTCCAACCAGATTCCAAGGTCTGTTGTTCCACACTTTTTGAAGATCTTCATCAGATTCAAAGGTAATAATACATGTGTTAAAACCACGTTTTTCAGTGTGGATTTTTCCTTTAACACCCCATGAATTAATGATGTTTTTTCGTAGGTAGTTGAAGCTTACTGCTTTGTTGGAGATGATTTTTGCATAAAGTTTAGGGCCCTCAAATTGAGCATATACCGAATTTGGATCCTCAGTCAAGATGAAAGATTCATCAGCAGTGTTAGGGTTGCTTCTAGTGTAAAACTCCATAGTAATAAAGAGATTATAAATGTTAGAAACAGAGGGAGTGAAGATGGTGGTTGAGGAGTAAAAGCAAGAAGTAAATGCGAGGAAAGAAGAAGTGGGATTTAGAAGAAAAGAGTTATAGTGAATTTGATAAAGAAATCAATGTTTATGTGTAAGTAATGTATTTTTGCAATTTGTATAAAGATTAGAGTGAAAGACATTTGATTGTAATGGTTTAAGTTATGATTTGGTGTGGTTGTTTGATGGTGGTGGACGGTGGTAGAGTGCTTCTCAGCTATTCCTTGGGGGATGTGCCTGAGAGCATTTTTGCTGAATGTATGTTTTTTTACAACCATGTTGTTGTCTCCTACATGAATCCCTCATGTTCCCTCTAGAATTAGACACTACTCTCCATATGCCTCTCAGTCTTTGGCTACATAGTCTGTCGCTCTTGAATCCACATTCCACAAAGGATTGGAATCAACTAGGAATACAGTAGTGGTAACACGCGTAAAGTTACAAGGAGTAAATAACATTGCTATCTTTCAAGGTTTCATTACACTCTCAAGTGAAATGACACATCATGTCACAATTAATGTCACAAATATAGCATTTCACTTTACTCTCGTCTTTCTTCTTACAAAAAAAATTCTTTTTTTTTTCGTTACCACCATTCTTGTTCTTCTTGGAAGCATGCTCATTTAGTTTCTCTTCCCATTGTTCTTGCACTTAATGCCAGAATTTTTGTGGGAACTTGACTCAACAATACATAAGTCTGACCTTGATGCTTAATTGCATCAAAACTTTCATCTTAATGTCATATGAAGAGTAAAATCATCAAAAGTTTTTGATATAGTCAAATGCTCCCACTTATTTGAAAGAGATCGGATCACAACTTGAACCTGATGTTTATCACTAAGGTTATGACCTGTCGTCTTAAGTTCCCCAATCATGTTAGACATCTCCTGGAGATGTTGTTGCAGGGTTTGATTAGGCTTCTTCTTACAAGTGTCAAAACTTAATGATCAATTGACTAAACTTAGTCATAGTCGTACCCTTGTACTTTATTAAGAGCGTTCCACATCTCGTGAGTAGTGGGGTATTATTGACACTCCTAGACAAGATCGTCACGTATGGAGCATATCAAGATGCCTCTTGCAATGGAATCTCTCTTTTTCCATTTCTCGTAAGCCTCCATGTCCCTTTTGTTTTGTGCTGTGTTTCCTTCCTCAAGCTGATCCATGACATTGTTAATAACCTCAAGAATATCTTGTTCCTCTAGAACATAATGTATTTTGAGTTTACCAAAGGTATAGTTCTCACCATTCATTTTGTCTCCCTTGAGATCATCAATGAGGGTTTTAGATGTCATTTTCTTACAAAGTAAGAGAATTCCATTAGCATACATACAATTATTTAACTACCAAATGCTATTAATGCAAATATAATGAACAAGAAAGATAACAAAATAAGTGATAAAGAAAGTTCACTATGTTCCCAATCATGAATCACCATATTTTGTTCGTCTTAACCATTCATTTAATTTCATTAACTGCAAAATAGTTCCACTAGAACTCCCACTTACTCTAACATGAATAGAGTAAAATTGTATGGAAAACAACTAAAACATATATTCAAAGAAACAAGTTGAATTCATACATAACAAAAATACAAGTTCGATAAGCAAATAACTGAATTGAAGAAAAATAGCTAATGCAATACCTAACGAACAATGATTAAAAAAATTTAAAAAAACAAACTACTAAGCAAGCTTTCAGAACATTAACTTAGGAATGGACTCCTTAAAGTTCGCTTCCACATAGAGATGAATTGGATGAAATTTATCCATATTAGTAGTTTGAGAATGCATCCTACAGTTGCACTGGTCCGACCTAATGGAGCTAATATAATGCTTCCACAAATGGGATTCAGTCAAAGCATAGACTAGCCACTCATATGTTGCTTCTCTCCCATGAACATGGTCCGTGGGAAAATTTCTTTCCCATAAGATATCGAGACTTCTTCTCATACGTCTTGGAAAAGTATAGAAAAGAATATAAACCTTTTCATGTTCATGTAAGAGAACACCGCAATTAATAACATCTTGAATTGTCTTATTCACAACTTTACATGTTGTATGAAAGTGTGATTAGCTCTCATCTTATAGCAGAGTGCATTGAGGCAGTCCTCAAATGCTTGATTTTGTTCCAGTGTCATTTTAACTTTTAGTTTATGAACCCGTAATGGTCCGTTGAGACTTCTTACTTTCTTGTGGAGCCCTCTGTACTTTTCTAGTAGTTCGAGTCTTGATACTCGGGATCCTGGATTCGTGTCCACACTATTTTTCTCTCTAGAAAAATAAGATCAGTAAAAGAAAAAACACCAAAATTGATTAAAAAATATATATTTCGTAACGACAATATATAATTACAGACACTATTCTAATCGACAACAAGTTTTAGATAATACAAGTGGTTAGACAGCTAGTCACGAATAGAAGGTGCATAGGTTCAAACCCTATTTACTGCATTCCAGTTTTCTTAAAAAAAAATCATCCGAAATTCAAAAATAAAAAATGCACGTTATTCTTAAATCGTAATGCAATACCATTAATAAGTCTCTTATATAATGACTGATGCAAAAGAAAAAAGAAAAAACTAATCTATAATCAAACCCATAATTTGTTTAATACTGGGCCACCATTACATATGCCAAATTTTTTTTTAATAAGAAACCAAAGTTGAAACATAAATTTTTTCTATGCATAATAAAATGGAGTATTTAATGCATCAGAAACATATTAACGTTCATGCTGCAGTAATATATACATACATATACGTTTTACAGAACACAATCTCACTACAGCAGGTCGGGTATTTACCGACGACAGCTGTCGTCGATAAAAATCCCGTATTCGTCGGTAAAGATGTTTACCGACGACTTCTCGTCGGTAAACTGTCGTCCCTAGAAGTTTGTCGGTAAAATCATGATTGCCGACAACGGATTTGGCTCCTCGTCGATAACACTGGACAATTTACCGACGAAACGAAAGTCGTCGGTAAACCTAATCTTACCGACGACCTTCTGACTTGTCGTCGGTAAAACACATCACTTTACCGACACATTACAATAAGAATTTTTGTCGGTAAATAGTTTTTTTTTTGAATATTAATAATTTACCGACACTTTTGATTTTTTGAATCTCGTCGGTAAATAGAATTTTTGTTTTTTTTTAAATCTTTACCGACGACATTCTTTACATGAATGTTGTCGGTGTTTTTTTTTAATTTTTTTTTTAATCTTTACCGACGACATTCTTTGTATGAATGTTGTCGGTATTTTGATTTTCCTTTTTTTTTTTTTTTTTTTTAAATTTAAATTGGTTTTTCGATTTTTTTTTTTAATTTAAATTGGTTTTTCGATTTTTTATAAATTAATATATTATGAAATCATGAATATAAATAGAAATCATGGATTATATTCATAAAAAGATAAATAAACCCGGGTAGTCAAACCCCGGGCAATAAAGTCAAACCCCGGGGTTAAAAGTCAAAATATTACATAAACACTTAATAAAAGTCATAAAATATAAACTTAAATAAAATAAAAGTCTTAAACACAATCAAACAAAAATCAATCATCACTATCTTCATCTTCTTCTTCATCGGAGAGCGGATCGAGACCATTCTTTTCACGAGATTCGTTGAGGCCGTTGAGAAACTTCGTGAAAAAATCATCGGACCTAGAGGAGCTCGGTGGAGCATTTTCATCCGGCATAGGAGGTAATCCTTGGACTGCGCGGATCTCGTTCATCCCGTCGAATATCCGCTGTAACTTTCTCGCGTTCTTTTTCGCGATCTCGTCCGAAACAGGCGGCTTCGGGTCCTTCTTCTTCTTGAAGACAGCTCCGATCGAAGGGATCCAGTGTCTACTCTTAGCCGGTTTCATCACCTCCTGAACCGTCTCCTTCAACGCTCCTATCTGCTCCTCCACTGGAACATCCTCAGCCGATTGGGACCCTGTCTCGATAACCCGCTCCTTAAGCTTCTCCCGATAAAGTCCCTGTAATAAAATTTAAAATAAATAATTAATAAAACAATTTAAAATAAATAATTAATAAAACTAACAAAGATATAAATTTAAAGTTAAATAAAAACTTACACTAGCCTGCTCCCATCTATCATCGACCCATTTGCCCTTCGCCCCATCATAGCCCAAGTACTCGAAGTATCCGCCCATCTGTGGAAGTGGGACCTCCTCTTGGGTCTGCTCGTCTATATAGCTCAGGGGCTCCTTCGTATTAATCTTCAGCTTACCCTATAAAAAAATATAATTATTAAAAAATTAAATAACTAATGAAATTTATTTTTACTTTAACAAATTATACCTCGATAATCTCATGGCGGGTCTGGGGTTGGTTCCGAGAACCAGACTTGTTCGGCTTCTTCTGGTTCTGCCGATTCTTCTTATTAATCGCTGACTGGGCCTGTTACAATTCAACTTAAAAAAATAAATAAACAATAATTTAATAATTAAATAATTAAATTAAAATTTTACCTTCTTACTCGGGTCATTCAACATCTTCAGGGTTAGCTCCCAATCCTCGGGAAGCACGTCAGGTGGACACTCACCCGATTCGCCATAATCGGCGTTCAAGTCATACTTCCACCGTCTGTAAGCAGCGGACTGAGACTGGGATAGCTTCCCTCTAATAAAGTTCCAATCGCCGCGGGCCCTCCACTCCTCGAGGTTGAAGAACTCCTCGAGTTTTTCGAGGATCGCTTTCTTCAGGTTGGGTGGAACGGCACTCCACGAGGGGTAGTAGGGAGGGACTGATTCTCGGACCGCGAGACCCACCACTTGGGCCACGTGTTTCCCATATTCTCCGTATGGGTTCCACGTGTCGTCAAGGATACAGAAGTCGACCGGGAGGGGCCCGCCTAGCTTCTCCTTAGCATCGTTGGCGGTTTTGAGAGTGGAGACATTTCGGGGTCTCCTCTTTCGCTTAACTGTTTAATAAAATTATATTAAATACATTACTAACTTATATTAATTGAATTTTATAAATTAATTTATATTACCGGGTGGCTGGTTACAGTCATTGAGGTTTGGGGGTTGATTCGAGTTCAGATCTTCTCCGTTCCCGTCACCCCGGTGGTAGTTAGGCATCACATCGACCATCTATAATTTAAATAAAATTAATAAATTAGATTTTTACTATAAATTGCATTTTAGACCTTTTTTAATTAAAAATTACAAAAACACCCATATAAATTTCAAAAAATATATATTTTTCATAGTTTTTAAAATGTATATTAGAAATTGCATTTTAGTCCTTAAATGTCATTTTAGTCCCTAAATTGCATTTTTAGTCCCTATAGTTTTCATATTTGCCTAAAATACCCTAATTTCTTAAAAAATGTAAATTTTTTAAAATTGCATTTTAGTCCCTAAATTGCATTTTAGTCCCTATAGTTTTCATATTTCCATAAAATACACTAAATTTCACCAGTATCAACAAATTTAACTTACACAAATTAACAAATATCAAGCAAACAATTACATTTTTATACCAAACCCTAATTTTTCTAAAAATTAACAAAAAAAACATGTTACATGGTATATTTAACAACAAAATACATATTCAGAATCTACAATACATCAAAGAATCTCGGAATTAACAAGAAATTCAATAGAACATTTAAAAAAAATTCAATACGAAAATTAAAAAAAAAAGGTTTTGTATTGTATTTGTGGTACCTGTTACGTGAAGATTATGTTGAATATATCCAGCAATCCATGCCAAGCAAGAGTAGAGGAAAAACAAAAACGAAAAAAAAGTTAGGATTTGATTTAGAAAAATGAAAAAAAATTGAAGAAATGATTAAGATTAGGCATGGAATCACTTACATTTGATGTTGTTTGCGTGTGGGGATGCCTCGGAATAGCTTGTTATTGCTCGGAATCGAATTTCTGGAGAGAGTTTTGAAGAAATGAAGCTCGGTAGGGTTTAATAGATTAATTGTTTACCGACGACACGCCAAGTCGTCGGTAAACTAGTCATATCCGTCGTTAAACACGACACGCGTCAAACAGTCGTACGCACGATTATTGCGTGTCCTGTTTACCAACGACTTCTTTTCGCAAGTCGTCGGTAAACCCTTGGGCGGGAAAAAAGAACCGCCCACTTTTGGCCAATAAAATTTGGAATTAAGTTTGCCGACGACCTGGGGTCTTGAATGTTGTCGACAAAATTTTACCGACCACATTCTTGAATAGAATGTCGTCGTTAAAATTTTACCGACAACATTCAATTCAAGCAGGTTGTCGGTAAAATTTTAATGTCGTCGGTAAATTTTTTTTTTATAGTATTATATTTTTTCCTGATTTCTTTTCTATTTTTATTCTTGTTGGGATTAAGATATACACACACAAATTAATGTTCGAGATGTTTAGTCAACAGTTAGGGTCAAACTTGAGTGTTCGAGGTATTTAGTCAACAGTTAGGGTCAAACTTGAGTGTTCGAGGTGTTTAGTCAACAGTTATGGTCAAACTTGAGTGTTTGAGGTGTTTAGTCAACAGTTAGGGTCAAACTTGAGTGTTTGAGGTGTTTAGTCAACAGTTAGGGTCAAATGTTAGTGTTCGAGGTGTTTAGTCAACAGTTATGGTCAAACTTGAGTGTTTGAGGTGTTTAGTCAACAGTTAGGGTCAAATGTTAGTGTTCGAGGTGTTTAGTCAACAGTTAGGGTCAAACTTGAGTGTTTGAGGTGTTTAGTCAACAATTAGGGTCAAACTTGAGTGTTTGAGGTGTTTAGTCAACAGTTAGGGTCAAATGTTAGTGTTTGAGGTGTTTAGTCAACAATTAGGGTCAAACTTGAGTGTTTGAGGTGTTTAGTCAACAGTTAGGGTCAAACTTGAGTGTTTGAGGTGTTTAGTCAACAGTTAGGGTCAAATGTTAGTGTTCGAGGTGTTTAGTCAACAGTTAGGGTCAAACTTGAGTGTTTGAGGTGTTTAGTCAACAATTAGGGTCAAATGTTAGTGTTTGAGGTGTTTAGTCAACAGTTAGGGTCAAATGTTAGTGTTCGAGGTGTTTAGTCAACAGTTAGGGTCAAACTTGAGTGTTTGAGGTGTTTAGTCAACAGTTAGGGTCAAATGTTAGTGTACGAGGTGTTTAGTCAACAGTTATGGTCCAACTTGAGTGTTTGAGGTGTTTAGTCAACAGTTAGGGTCAAATGTTAGTGTTTGAGGTGTTTAGTCAACAGTTAGGGTCAAATGTTAGTGTTTGAGGTGTTTAGTCAACAGTTAGGGTCAAATGTTAGTGTTTGAGGTGTTTAGTCAACAGTTATGGTCAAACTTGAGTGTTCGAGGTGTTTAGTCAACAGTTATGGTCAAACTTGAGTGTTTGAGGTGTTTAGTCAACAGTTAGGGTCAAACTTGAGTGTTTGAGGTGTTTAGTCAACAGGGTCAAATGTTAGTGTTTGAGGTGTTTAGTCAACAGTTATGGTCAAACTTGAGTGTTTGAGGTGTTTAGTCAACAGTTAGGGTCAAATGTTAGTGTTTGAGGTGTTTAGTCAACAGTTAGGGTCAAATGTTAGTGTTTGAGGTGTTTAGTCAACAGTTAGGGTCAAATGTTAGTGTTTGAGGTGTTTAGTCAACAGTTATGGTCAAACTTGAGTGTTCGAGGTGTTTAGTCAACAGTTATGGTCAAACTTGAGTGTTTGAGGTGTTTAGTCAACAGTTAGGGTAAAATGTTAGTGTTTGAGGTGTTTAGTTAACAGTTAGGGTCAAATGTTAGTGTTTGAGGTGTTTAGTCAACAGTTATGGTCAAACTTGAGTGTTCGAGGTGTTTAGTCAACAGTTATGGTCAAACTTGAGTGTTTGAGGTGTTTAGTCAACAATTAGGGTCAAATGTTAGTGTTTGAGGTGTTTAGTCAACAGTTATGGTCAAATGTTAGTGTTTGAGGTGTTTAGTCAACAGTTAGGGTCAAATGTTAGTGTTTGAGGTGTTTAGTCAACAGTTAGGGTCAAATGTTAGTGTTTGAGGTGTTTAGTCAACAGTTAGGGTCAAATGTTAGTGTTCGAGGTGTTTAGTCAACAGTTAGGGTCAAACTTGAGTGTTTGAGGTGTTTAGTCAACAGTTATGGTCAAAATATTCTAAGACTAATAAATAAATACAAAATACCCTAATCTGTTTCATATCCACTAATATCTATAGGTTCATCATCGCTATTAACCTCTATTTGTTGTTCTTCATCACCATATTCTTCCCACGTGTCATCTTCGATTTCCTGGTTTTCATCAATAACCATTTCAAAAGCCATCTCAATACGAAAATGAGCTGGGTCAATCTCGATCTCCTCAGTAGTTGCCAAGTTCTCCGGTTCGGAAACCGTCTCACTGTTACCCAATGGTATGGTAATGCTCTCGTTGTTAGTAGGTAGTGATTCCGAACCCCATAACTCGGGATTCCATCCATGACGATCATTTATTTCCCAAACGGCTTTCCAACCGTTCATTGATTTCTTCGCACTAATCTCGTCAATGTAGAATACTTTCTTGGCTTGCGATGCTAAAATGTATGGTTCGTCTTCCCACTCAAAGTTTGTCGTGTTAATAAAGGTTACCCCATGTTCTGTCCTCGATTCAGCCATTTTGTACCACTTACAAACGAATAAGACAACTGAACACCCTTTAGTGTAATGAACCTCCAATATTTTCACTAATTCTCCATAACATGGACGATCTTCGTACGTGGTACAAACTCCGTAATCCTGCGTCACTCTTTTTTCTCCTTTACCCTTAGTTACCCACTTGACACCATTCACGACACATGAATCATATCTATCCACCGCACCGAAATACATGCTGGCCAAGGATACCATCTCAGTGGTAGCTAATGCATCACCTGCCTCTTTCATCCCTGAACCTGTCATACATAAATAATACTAATTAAGATCTTTGACGATGGTATGTTTAAACCAACGTCTAAAGTACATACCTTTTCCAAAAACCAACTCTTAAACCTTTGACGATGCATAATCTCTATTTCATCATCCGTTCCCGTAAGTGTGGACTTGTGTTCACTAAAATCACAAATGAATATAAATAAGTTAATATAAATGTATATAAATATATAAATATATAAATATATATAAGTATATAAATATATATATATATATAAGTATATATATATATATATATATATATATATATATATATATATATATATATATATATATATATATATATAAGTATATAAATATATATATAAATATATATATATATATATAAGTATATAAATATATATACAAGTATATAAATATATATACAAGTATATAAATATATATACAAGTATATAAATATATATACAAGTATATAAATATATATACAAGTATATAAATATATATACAAGTATATAAATATATATACAAGTATATAAATATATATACAAGTATATAAATATATATACAAGTATATAAATATATATACAAGTATATAAATATATATACAAGTATATAAATATATATACAAGTATATAAATATATATACAAGTATATAAATATATATACAAGTATATAAATATATATACAAGTATATAAATATATATACAAGTATATAAATATATATTTAAATATATAAATATATATAAGTATATAAATATATATATAAATATATTAATATATATAAGTATATAAATATATATATAAATATATTAATATATATGAATATATTAATATATAAGTAAACGTTACTTACGTCCTATATGGTTCGAGTTCGTCGCAGTTATTCAAAATATACCAACTAACGTGCTCCTTCTGAAGAGCTGGTAAAGCACCTGACTCTTTCTTGCCAATCGGAGTGCACTGAGAATTGAAAACGGATAGATCTTTTGTTTCTGGCAGTTGTTCGTTGTATCTACCTGGATCGTTGAACTTTGTTTTTTCTTCACTAAGATACCGTGATATGAAAGTCAACGTCTCTTCCGCCACGTAACCCTCGGCTATGGAACCCTCAGGCCTAGCCGGGTTTCGAATATACTCTTTCAACTTCTTCAAATACCTTTCAAATGGGTACATCCACCGCATTTGAACCGGGCCCCCTAACAACGCTTCATCGTATAAGTGAATCACTAAGTGGATCATGATATCAAAAAACGCGGGAGGTAAGATCATTTCTAACTTGCACATCACTTCAACCACTTTCGCCTTACCCTCCACCAACTTTTTCCTACTCAGATTATTGTTACAAACGACTCTAAACACGTTAACTAACCCAATAATTGTGTCGCTAATCGATTTATCATCTAGAAGCCCAGGGAGACAACAAACAAAAAGGTACTGCATCATAACATGACAATCATGAGATTTCATTCCAATGATCTTCCCCGTATCGGCGTGAACGTTATTCCTCATACTAGACGCGAATCCATCGGGAAACCTCTGTACCTGTAACCACTCAAGAAACAACTTCCTCTTCTCCGTTGACAACGTATACTTTCCACGTTTTAGAATCGTTTTCTTTCCTACTGTTGCCAACCACAATTCTTTCCTGAATTTCATTTTCTTAAGATCCTCCCGCGCCTTAACGTTATCTTTGTTTGGTTTCCCATCGACTGCTATAACTGTACCGAGAAGAGCATCACACACGTTTTTCTCGCAGTGCATGACATCAATGTTATGCTTCAACAAATTTTCGGACCAATAAGGTAAACGATAGAAAATACTCTTTTTCTTCCAATTCGTCTGGCGAGGACCTGTAGTCTTCGTCACCTTGCCTCCAAAATCCTTGTGTTTGCCGGGAAACACAATGGGAAGACCATCTAACTGTGTCTGAATACTAGCTGGACTATATTTCTTTGGTCGCTTAGTAAAACTGGTTCCCGGGTACGAAACATAATCTTTTCTAAACCGATGTCCGAAGGGTAACCAACGTCTATGGTCAAAGTAAACAACACCTTTTGTCACACCCAATGACGGTGTGGAATCCATGCATTCCGGGCAAGCCATGTAACCTTGAGCCGACCATCCTGAAGTGTATGACCGAGCGGGGAAATCATTGGTGGTGGACAACAGACAAACCTTCATAGTAAACTCTTGCTTTGTATGGGCATCATACGTAAGGATCACTTTACTCCACAACTCGTCCAACTCATCTATCATAGGGCAGAGGTAAACATCCATGTCCTTACCGGGCGAACGAGGACCCGGAATCAACAAACAAAGCTGAAAAGTGGTTTCCTTCATGCATACCCACGGTGGCAAGTTGTAAACGGTTAATATAACAGGCCACATGCTATACGAGTTGTTTTGCATAGAGAAAGGACAAAACCCGTCGATACCGAGACCCAAAAATACATTACGAGGTTCGCTAGCAAACTCAGGGTGTAGCGCTGCAAATCTCTTCCAACTATCACCATCAACAGGATGACGCAACACATCCGTATCGGCACTCTTACCGGTATGGTGCCAAATCATGTCTTCAGCGGTGTGCTTTGAAGCGTATAGTCGCTGTAACCTGGGAGCAATCGAAAAATAGCGGAGCTTCTTATGTGGTACTTTGATACCCTTCTTTGGGTCCCATCTAGACTGGCTACAAACTGGACACTTATCGAGGTCTTTATACTCTTTATAAAATATGGCACAATCGTTCAAACAAACATCGATGGTAATATACCCCATACCCAAGCTTTTCAACTTCTTGTTGCATGAATCATACGAATCGGGCAAAGTGTGAGGTTTGGGCAAAATACGACCAATCAACTCCAATAGCTCGGTGAATGACGTGTTAGTCCACTTGTTCTTAACTTTTACGTGAAGAAGCTTGGCAATGAAGTTCAATGAACTCATCGCATCACAACCCGGATATAATTCTGTCTCCAATTCGTTAAACAGTTTTTTGAAACTACTTGGAATTTCTGCGTCTCTCATCTCGGTGTCACCCTGATGACCGCCAACATCGTAACTGTGTCTCACATCGTCATAAACCTCGGCAATTTCATTAACTATATTCGGAATAGGGTTTTCTTGGCGAACGACCGGCTGCTCACCGTGTTTTAACCAAACCCGATACGACTTCATAATCCCTTCATTATAAAGGTGGTTCGTAACCGTCCGAGAGGCTAATCGACGATTATTTTTACAATAGTTACACGGGCAATAAATAAGATCTCCATATTGCGAATGTTGTTTTGCATATGCGATAAAACCCAAAACCCCAACAAGATAGTTTGGATCGAATAAATTCGTAGCATCCATCCAACTCTTATCCGAAGCCATCTCTTTACAGACAACTACATTCATATGAAAATAAAATAAATAATTATTACAACCCAATTGATAAAATGAAAAAAAAAATTACAACACAATGAATAAAAATAACACAAATTACAACCCAATGGCTTGAATATAAATACAAACCAATAAATAAATAAAATTACATCACAAATAAATAAATAAATAAATAAAATGACATCATAATAAATAAATAAATAAAATTACAACACAATAAATATATAAACAATTTCACATAAATAAACACACAAATAAAAAAATATATGAAACATAATATATGAAATAAATGAATGTATGCATGATTTATACACAATATATAACAAGACAATCAAAAAATATACAAAATAATAACCTTTATATATCAACTAATACACAATTCAAAATTCATGCATAAAAAAAAATTAAAAAGTTTGAAATTTTAAGAAAATACCTTGAATTGGTGGAAGAAATTGGATATTGATTATGAAGTCTTAACCTTGATAATGTAATAATAAGCCTAAACCCATAATATTGCAAGAATTACACCCAAATATGATCATAAAAAAAAAAAAATCAAGAATTTACCTAATCTTTGTAGATGAAATTGTGTGTTGATGATGCCCCACCTTGATTACAAGCTTGCAAATTGTTAGAGATGAATTGGAGAAGGTATTGCAAAAAATTTGAATGAGTTTGGTTGATGTTTTTGGAAGAAATTGGGAGAAAAAAATGGGGTTTTTGGGGTTTATGGAGATAAAAATACAGGCTGTTCGCATATATGCACGTCAAATTTACCGACGACACGTAAAGTCGTCGGTAAATTTGACGCGTCGTCGTTAAAATCAAAGGTTTAACGACGACTTTACAAACTGTCGGTAATTTACCGACGACAAATCCAAGCAACAAAAAAAAAATCAATAACGACGGCGTTTCGTCGTTTACCTACGACAACAGTCGTCGGTAAATTACCGGCGGACTGTTTCTCGTGGGTAAGTGAACGTCGTCGGTAATTAACAAAAGTTTACCGACGACTTTACGTGTCGTCGGTAAATTCTCGTGGGTAAATCCCCGATCTGTAGTAGTGTCTCCTTTCCTTTTTTTTCGGTTAAGCAATAATAAACACATTAAAGTGTTAAAATAATTGTATTTTTTTTCATCATGGCAAGAAAAAAGACGAACAATACAAAAATTGCATCAAATATTATTGCAAAATAAAATCAACAAGCAAAACACTAAGTATTCTAATTATATATTACATACTCTATACCAATTATAATATTTAATTAAAATTGAATATAAAATAAATGACAAGAGGTTTATAACAAGAATACCTCTTAAATAGCAGTAAAATTGAATCGATTGAGAATTGTATAATCTTGCGGTCGTGGATCTTTTTACTGAAAGAGAAACCTCTATTTCCACAACCTAAGAGCCTTTGTGAATTTCTGATCAATGTGTATTGTAGAAAGAAGAATAAATATTAGAAAAGAAGCGTTCTTGGTTCTTGTGAATTAGATTCATTAGTCCCTCTTCTGATAAAACTATGTCTCTTAAATAGTGGGTAATTGGAAATTGTTATAAAATATAACTTCCACAGATATTAATGTTAAATTTTAAAATTAATAACCTTATATTTAGTAACTTACTTTTGACGTACTAAAAATATAATGAAATAATAATACATAATTATCAATTCATATATTTTTCTTACCGTTCATCACTTGCGTCAGCACCACCAGCATCACAGGTCCCTTTGAGAGCTATATGAATTTACAATGGGATTGAACTGAAAAATTACATCGATATGGAAGCAAAGACTAACGATGCGAGTCTCGTAGGAATATTATTTGAACAAACCAAAATCTACCAATGCAAGGATGATGACTTCGTGACCAACCTTTACTATAGTTTCGTTGGTTCGATCTACGATGCGTAGTTCAAACTATACAAGGATCTCTACATTGCCGCTCATTTTCCATGATCAGTAATCGCAAAAGTTGACTTGTTTTACTAGTAATTTAGTTCAGTTATTGTAATCAAGGTGACTATGAAATTAACCCATTAGGTTGCTAGCTTACATCTTTAAATTTTTAGGTAGAAATGTAGATTTTATTTTATGTTGTCATGTTTCCTTCACAATTTGATGAAATTTTATGTTATTTTTTATTTGATATCGATAAAAAATATTCAGGATAACAATAGTCTGGTATAACAATCATGGATCCATACGTGGATTCTTGCCACTATCAAGCACCAACTTATAAAATTATTAGTTACAAACTTCAAGGTAGTATGCTTCTTTGACCTTACTTTGATGTCCCATATACACGTTGTAGTGAGATCACACTAGAATACTTAAGTGTGGGATGAGAAGTAAGACCAAGTCTAATAGGTTTTCAATTGTAACAAAAAGGTACAATGGGGGTTGGATAATGAAAAAACAATTCCAACAGGGTTCTAATTTTGGCTAAAGCTAGGGAACCCGATTTTTAAGAAATGTTAGCTACATATGGCTAACCCTAATTTCATCCCAAATTTTTTTTGTTTTATATTTTATATTATTTTCATTAATCAAAACAACTTATTTTCAACAATCTATTTTATTAATTTAACACATATTTCCAATAAAGCCTCATAATTAATCAATGTATGTTATTAATTTATTCTATTATTCAAATATTAGTAACTTCGATTATATATATGGATAAATTTGAAAAACTAATACTTTTAAAATTCTCGTATAGAAATAAATAATCGACATAATATTATAAAAATATTATGACAAATAAAAACTATATTTAATTATTTTTAGTAATATTTAATAAAAAAAATTAATATTAAATATATTAATTTTAATTTCAAACATTTGTGTATAATTTAAAAATAAACATATACATATACATAAAAAGATATAAATTATTATAATTATTTAAAATAGAAAAATTATTGAGATAAATCTAAAATAAGATTGGGAGGTTGAAATTAGGGGGCTGTTGGAGTAAAACTGTTTTCAAAGTTGCTATTTGAAAGAAATACCCTGTTTGACTTCGAATTCTAACTTTTCAATTGGGTAGCTATTGGACTTAGCCTAAGGACTCGAGATATACATGGTAGTATTGTGTCCTATTCAATTTCATGATTCCATAGGTAGTTAGGACATGGTCAAAGTGTGGAGTGTGAGAAGGAAAATTTATATTTTCTTAGAAATAAAAAAATATAATGATTGTGTATAACATGTATTGTTAATATAGTTTTTTTTTTCTTTTTTTTTTACATAGGAGAGTCACTTTAGAGTCGAAGTCATTATAGCTTTTTCAATATATAACATATGAGAATGATTAGCATTGTCATACTATACTGCAAAACATGATACTTTGTATGATATTATCGATTGGGGGATTATAAAGAAAACTTCAAGTTTTGGGAGAGGAACCTAAGAGAGGACTTAGTCGATCAAACAGAAGAAGACGAAGCAGAAGTTACTTTTAATTGTGATGCCTCATTCACTAACAAGTTTGAACCCACTGAATTGGGTGTCGTATGCAGTCTCAGAGACTCGGTGGAACTATAAATAAAGGGTTTACTAGGAATTGCGACTCAGCGGCCGAAGGAGAGGCAATAGAGGTACTTAAAGCGATCGAGTTATGTAAGGTATTCTCGGGTAGACGAAAAACTATCCTTACATATAACTTGGAACTTCCAAGGTATTAAGAAAGTGTCAGCAGCTAGTTTGAATATCCTACCCATCCTTAGGAAAATTATTCAGGAGTCAGTTGAGAAAGGTCTGAGTTCATTTCGTTTCATCCAAATGAACCTCACAGACAAGCGGATGAAGTTGTGAAGGAGGCTAGGCACAGGGCTATGAAGAATAGGCTTATGACTATTAGTCATTTGAACTAGATTTTGAATTTTCGAAACTTGATATCGGCTGAGTTTAGGGCTTTATTTTACTTGGTGCCTAGGCACCTTCTACTGTCCAAAAAAAAGATACTTTGTATGTATTGTTATCAATAAACATAGGTTATTTGAATCTTAATACCATGTATTTAAAGTGTGGATCATTAGTATGATAAATAAGTAAGTAAAACTTTACTTGACTTATTTTACTAGACTCACAATAACAGACTTTTTTCCATCTACATATGTTTTAACATTTAATTGAGTTTTCTTTTAAACATAGTGGATAAGTCTAGTGTCATCCGAGATCTTCGCTAAAATGATAAAAATGATGTATTATACCGTGAATATGGAAAGTCATAAAACTATTATGTCTCGGGTTAGTAGGGTACTTAAAGAGATATTTCATCATGTAAACCAAAGATTCTTGTGATATGGGGTTATCAACCTTAAAACTCGTTAGAGGGATACAATGCGCTTGTATGCCACAACTTACATAAAAAAGAGCTCACAAGAATATTTTAAGAAAAGAATGTGAAAAGATCCATAATGGTGTCTCCTTATGTGTTCTAAATAAACATACTAAAATACGAAAAACACGTACCGCAAGTGTACGGGTCGTCCAAGTAATATCCGGTGAACGGGATTTCGATCTCAGGGACGGATTAGGTATGACTTTCGATGTTATGTAATAAGAGAAATTAATTGTTATTTGATGCGGAAAGTAAATGATATAAAGTTTTGTTTGGTTTTTGCTTAAGAAACAAAGTGCAAATAAATTAAAGTACTAAAATAAATAATGCAACTAAGCTAGACGCAAGTAAACGCGAGAGGGGGAGACAGTACTTGAGTAACGCTAGGGTTTCACCTAAACCTGTTCAATCAATGTCTTGTCTAAGTGACGAATTTGTAATTAGTATTAGTCGGGATTTGATATTCTCCTTACCCCCGTCAGGGTGGACTAAGGAGCTATTCTAGGGTGCTACAAACCCCGTCAGGGTGATTATAGTCCACCTTCGAATGGTCAAGTACTCTACCTAATTGGCTATAGGATTAATTAAGTCCGTCAGGATCAATAGGTGATCCATACGCCACTATATGGAATAGCCTAGTTACTAAATCCTATTATTGATTAATTACTTCAAGAATAGTTATTAAATGCAAAATAATAAAATAAATACTAAATTACCCAATTCGTATTAAATCATTACAATCCCAAAACCAGAAACATTGAATTAAACAAATTGGGGCTCAACGCATTAATGCGTTCTCAAGTACTAATTAAATTTAGCTCATGAATGACATAAAAACTAATATTCATATTGAATTACAGAAGTAAGAAAAACCTAATTAAAGGGTTGATAATTGCTGTTGTTGGAAGAAGGAATTCTCCAGCTTCAGCTTTCTCTCTCCTTTTTGCTTCTCTGACTTCTGCTAGGTGTTGCCTCTTCTCTAATATGAATTGTGTATTAAAAACTGAAGTTAAAGGCCTATTTATAGTGAGAAAAACGGATTGGGCTTTTAAAAATAAGGATTAGGTTAATTAGAATAAAAGCCCAATCCATCTAATAAAATCCCGTAACCGGTGACCAACTGTTACAAAAACAGCTGTAACATTTGCGTCTAGGCTCGGAATCGCTTCGTTCAACTTGGAAAATCTTCCTGACTTCAAGCTCGATCTACCTAATTTTATGCTCCAAAGCTGAATCAGTGGCTAAGATGCTCAAAAACGGTGCTTTGTGACAACATTCCAGATTTCATTCTCCACTAATTACTTATTCGAATCAATTATTCTCGCCTTTGACTTCAACGCTTAATCCAAGACTTTGATTCTCGTTTCTTCTCCTTGTCTTTATATTCCATCAAATCATAAACTTAAGAACTTTACACTAAAAATAAAAGAATTAACGCATAAAAACTCTTAAACACAAATAATCCAAATCCAAGGGAAGAATTCGTAATATGACCAAATAATCTTAAAAGTCTAGTAAATAAGTCAAATAATCACCTAATTTGATGTCTCCTAAGGGCATATAATTATAACAAAAAGGGAGACTTCAAGACCCCAAACTCAAACCTTTGTTGTCCCGACAAAGCAAAATAAAAACAAGGGTTCAACCAAATAAGCTTAAAAGTCTAGTAAAATAAGTCAAATAATCACCTAATTTGATGTCTCCCAAGGGCATATAATTAGAACAAAAAGGAAGACATCAGATAACTCAAAAAATATATGTCATGAAATATACAGATGACCAAGATGATGCCATATAACATTCGTAACATAAGTTGAGATGGCATAAAGTACAAAGTAGAGAAAACCCTACTTTCTAGCTTGATCTGAATTTTTTAATATATGCTTAGACGTAAATTAGGGATTCAAAAATTAATTGACCTATTATAGTTGGAGTAGGATTTTAAATATTTTGGTTTTCAAAGAATATATACTCTCTATTGTTTTATTTTATATTCTTTCTTTAAACTATTTGTTACTATTATATGGCGAATATAATATCTTTTCACTTGCAAGTACAAATACAAATACAAGTACGTAATGAAGTCATTATGACTAAGACCACAAACATGCTAGTTATAAGAAATGCCCTAATATAAGGTTTATTTATAATTTAAGTGTAAAGACACGAAAAACTGTCAAGATGCTGGCACACATCTCGTAGGTTAGTTCCTTGAGATACTAAAATCATAAATACTTCTTGACCAAGTACACACTATTTGAAACTTTGTTTGCATGGAGGTTGACCATAATTGTAGGTGGCATGCCTATGGTCACCATAGTATTCCTCTATATGATAAAATTCACCACTACATCTGGCTATGTATTGAAGGAACATATACGGGATCACATTCCTGAAAGTGAATGGTAGCTACCAAAGACTGAATACTCTTTTAGTATGTATTGATGCTATGAGCATGTTAAGTAAGTTTACTTTGATATACTATGAATGGAGGTCTATCATTACTCTATATTTTCTATATGTTGGGTATAATGCTTAAATGATAACGACTTGTAGACATAAAATAAAATCTAGGTGATATCCACTTAATTTCTTGACTCCTTAGCTTGGTATTTTCATCCTTGGATCCTCCATGTTATAAAAGCTACAAAAAAATAACACAAAACTATCTCAAATTTCTCCAAAACATGTATAATCTCATATAAAAGCTAAGAATTCAATATATGATAAATAAAATGGAAAGTCCAATATTTAATCAATAAACAACCCAAAAGGATATCTCAGAAGTTTTAACATGTATCACAAATGAGAAGACATCACCACTTCATATTAGGTTGTATTGATTAACTTCACTCCAAACGGACAATATGTGGTATATAATATTTTGTTGATTTTGAGTTGGATGTTTGAAAGCTAAGAGATAATACTAGTTAAGGTGATCTAAGTGTTAACTTGATAACTATGCATGATATAAACTCAACAATTTATTGGTGAGATACTAGATCGGTAAACTGGTCAATTCCAACTTAGTATGTCGAGGACAAGGATCGTTTAAGTCGACACTATGTATATACAATATTTACCCATATGAGTTTAATCGTATTTTCTTAGTGGAGCAGTTACACAAATTTTAGTTGGATAAAAGCTTTATACTAGTATACTAAAAATTTGAAGGTAAATATATTTTTTGGTCTAACCTATCAAAACTAAGATAAATTATGCTGCTATTTTAGTAGAATTACCAGAAATAGATTAAATAAAAACAAAAATAGAAAAAGACTTTAATTATTGTTTGAATAAATATTAGGAAAATACTATTTTAATATTATTTCTTATATTAAATAAATTAATTATTTAAAAGGAGACAAAAATAATATTTCATCAATATCTTGTTATTTATATTTATTATTAGTTTAATAAATATAAATGAAGATTAATAAATAATTATAATCTTATATTTTAATTAATTTAATTATTGATTAAAATAAATAATTTAGAGGGAAGAAATAGAGAGTAGGTTTTGGACTCATTCTATTTTTTAATTGGGTGAAAAGATTTGATTTGATTCTTTAGAATAAAAACTAACAAAAGACATTTTTTTCTCTTATACTTAGTTTCTTATTCCAAAACACAAGGAAACAAAAGCGTACAACACACACAAATACATACACAAAACTGGAAACGACTATACGACGTCAATTACTATCAATGATAAGAGAGAAGTTAAATATAAAATTACGAAAAGGGGTAAGGTTAAAAGTGCAGCGGAAGAAAAATTTGGGCCGTTCTTTGGGACATGAGATCTGCAGCAAATCTCAGCATTCAGAGTTTCTCGTTATACTTTGACAACCTTGAGATTACTCAAGGTATTAACAGGAAAATAAGAATAAATTGGAGAATCTAAGCAATGGCTACCGAAGTATGGAAATGGATGAAAAAATTCCCGAATTGGATAATCGAACATGTGAAAAAAGAATTTAATGAGATGACAGATAAGCTAGCAAAATGCGCAAGACATAACGTGGACTACTCGAGTTGTCCCAATAACCGGATTATTTATTTCTATAATAGCCTTTGTCTTATTTGTAATAATAGAGGAATAGGTTAACTCTTTGTTTTATTTTGTTTTACTTTGAAAAAAAAGAATGATAGTTAATGATGGAGATTTTCGTACTAAAAATTTCAACCTGAAATTCGTTATCGCTCACAAATTCCTAATTTCGGCCGTGATTCCAAAGGACAAACATGACGCAAAAGTGACCCCTTACGAATCCTATCTACTGTATCTCATCTTCCACAAACAACCATTAAATCTTGCTTCGATCATGTTCAAATAGATGAATCATGCTTGCACGACTAAGTCCAACGTTCCATATGGTATATTTCTTACTCATTTGTTTTGCTCGAACGAAATATCATTTGCAGGGACGAATGTCAAGACTTTTTCAGCGACATGAATTTTGGTTGCTTGACGATTAGGAGGATGAAGTTTTGATGTCTCCCATTTGGTTCTAATTATATGCCCTTAGGAGACATCATTTTAGGTGATTAATTGACTCATTTAGTAGACTTTTAAGCTTATTTGGTCATATTGCATTTTCTCCCCTTGGATTTGTATTATTTGCGTTATAGAGCTTTTGTGCGTTAATTTGTTTGTTTTTAGTGTAGAGTTCTTAGGTAAAGGAATTAGATGGATCACCAAGACAAGGATAATAAACATGAATTAAAGTCTTAGATTGAGCGTAAAAGTGAAAGGCGAGAAAAATTGATTCGAAGAATTTATTATATGGGAATGAAATCTGGAATGATGTTACAAATCACTGTTTTTGAGCGTCTTAGCCACTGGTTTAGCCTTGGAATAGAATGAGGATTGTGGAGCTTTGAGTCAGGAAGAGTTAGCAAGTTAAACGAAGTGATTTCGAGTCCGGACGCAAAAGTTACAGCTGTTTTAGTGACAGCTACACACCAGTTACAGGATTTCATTAAGGATTGGGCTTTTAATTTATTTAACCTATTCCCTCTTTAAAGAAAATCCCAATCCGTTTTCTTCACTATATAAGAGCCTTAGACTTCATTTTTTCAAAGGGAACTCATATTACAAAAGAAAAAACGCCAGAGAGAAGTCACAGAAGCAAAAAGGAGAGAAAAAACTGAAGTTGGAGAATCAATTCCTCCAACAACAGTCATATCAATCCTACAATTAGGTTTCTTTATCTTTTATTTCAGTAATTGAACATGAATTCCTAATATTCTATTTCTTTAGTTTTTAATTCGATTATGAACTAATTCCATTTGTGCTTGAGAATCGCATATTGCGTTGAACCCAAACTAGATTAATTCACGTTTTTCCGATTTGGGATTGAAGTATTTAAATTTAATTGGATATTTGTGTTGGATTTTATTTAATGCTTGAATTATTATCTTTAGAGCCATGAACTAAGGGTCATTCGTAGTATCTAGGCTATTCAATATAGTGGCGTATTGATCACCTTGACGGGGGGTTTAGATACAAAACTAGGTAATTTCCGTTGGTATTCGCCAATGACCTTGACAGGCTTGACTAACCAATAGCCAATGCGGTAAGAACTTGAACCATCTGAAAGTAGTTTTAATCATCATGGCGGAGTTTAGAATACCGCATGAGAGCTCTTTAGTCCATCCTGACGGGGGTAAGGAGACTTTAGAATCCTGACTAGCATAATCATAGCAGTTCATCCCTTAATAAAAAACATTACTTAAGAAGGTTTAGGTAAAACCCTTGCGAGACTCAAGTACTTCTTCTCATTCTTGCGTCCAACTATTCTACTTGCATTATTTTCATTTCAGTTTAATTAATTTATAATTTACTTTATTTTCGCATCTTAGTTATTAGATAAAAAATCCAAACAAACTTTTATATCATTTACTTTTCTGTATTTGCAATTAATCCACTATTTGAGCCACACCTGAGTTGTACCTAATCCGTCCCTGCGAACAAATCTGATTTATCGGGTTGTTACTTGGACAACCGTACACTTGCAGTTTGTGAGTCCTTATGCTTTAGCACATTATTTTATAATACACAAGGACCCACCAAGTTTTTGGCGCCACTGCCGGGGACGGTAACGTGTGACCCCGGTGTTAAAAATTTAGTGTTTAATTGCATTTTTATTTTTAGTTTTACGTTTTGCTTAGTTTTATTTTGTTATCAGGTTTTACAAGTTTGGTGTATGTACTCAAATCCCTAGAGGTTAATCCGAGATAAAAACAAGAGAGAGAAAGAAGCAAGAGAAAAATTAAGAGAAAAAGCAAAAAGATAAATGGAGGATCTGAACATTCATAATGGTCAAGATCCCGGAGTTGAGTTGGATGCGCAAGGCAATCGGGTAGTGCCACCAGTTATTCATAACCATCCAATACTCAACAATCAACAAAACCATCTGCCTATACAACAATTTCAACCCCAATGCATAATGATCCATGGTTCATACATGGTCCAAAACAAGTTTCCTATCGTGCTCTTGCTCTTGGTATTGGTCCTGCAAATATTAACATAGCACGTTTCAGACCCGACCCTGGTATGTTGTCCCAATTTCAATACTTTGGAAACTTTCGTGGAGTACCAGGGGAAGATCCTATTCGTGAAGTTCAAAAGTTCATGCGAATATGTGATTCATACATAACTCAAGGAGTGACCAAAGAGCAGATGTACTATGCTAATTTCATATTTTTCTTCTTCTTTTTTTTTTTGCTGGGCAAGTAGCAACTATTTTATTACTCAAACATATCCAAGTACATGGGCCTAAAAGGCTATTACATCATTTAGACTTTCTAATGGGCTATAAAATAAACACCTAGTCTAAATAACAAACTAATGGGTCATATGGCCCATTTACATTTTCAGACAAAAGAACATAATGAGACAAAAGTGAATCTAACTTAGTCCAACTAAGTACAACTAAGTACACCGCCTTTTCACTTACACCACTTCGATACGGTCAACTCCACCGCTTTTCTCTCTCTTTCTCTCTGAAACCTTGCAAGGTTCTCTCGGAAAGCCAACGAGATATCATCAAACAACGTCTCTTCCGATTTGGATTCCTTCTAAAAGATCCGGTTATTCCGTTCAATCCAAATCGTATACACGGCTACCGATAGAAGAGTCTTCAAGATGTTGTCAGAAACACTCTTCGTGTTATGTTGAGAGATGAACCACTTCATAAGCGTATTCCAATCAGTAAGTTTCTCTCTAATTCCATGAGTTTGTAGACATTTAGTCCAGATCCTATTTGTAGCTGAACATTCCCAGAATAAGTGGTTTCGATCTTCGCTTTTCAGATTACAAAACTCACATATAGGGTTAGATATAACCCCCCGTGTAATTAATCGCTGTTTAGTAGCGATTCTGTCCATCTGAACCAACCATAGTATGAATTTATATCTTGGGAAACCTCTTGATTGCCAAATAACCCTACACCATTCTTTTTCAGGTTGTTTAGCTCGAATCTGTTCATATGTTTCTCGAAAGGTAAATTTACCTTTCTTTGTGTGTTTCCATATAATTTTATCCTCAATTTCATGATTATGTTGTATCTCTCTAGTGATTTCCTCCATAAATTTAAATCTTGCAGGCCATTTCCACTGATCTTTGTTTATAAACTGAGATAGCTTACTATCAATGAAGTACCCTGAAGCTAAGCTCCTTCTTTGTAAATCACATAGCCTTTTACCATTTGGAAGCCAATAGTCCCACCACAAAGATGTACTGTTACCATTACCAATGCTATAAGAAATAAAGTCTTTAGCTATACATCTCATTTTTAAAATTTTCCTCCATCCCCATGATGTATCCTGAGGGATATCCACTTGCCAGAATGATTTGCCTTTAAGGAGAACCTGTTGAACCCAATTAGACCATAAGGTATTCCTTGGAAAGCAACAGTTCCATAGCAATTTAAGAATGGAGGCTTGGTTTTGATATAAAGGATTTTTAATCCCCAAGCCACCTTCTTTTATTAGTAAGCATATAGTGTCCCAAGCCACCTTAAAACCACCTTTTGCTTCACTTGTCCCTTTCCAGAGGTATGAAGTGATTTTACTTTGAATACTTTTAATAATTTTCTTAGGTATAGTAAATATGCTATACCAGTAAGATGCCAAGTTACTGAGTACCATTTTTATTAACTGTAATCTTCCAGCAAAAGATAAGCTCCTTGAACTCCAGTGTTCAATTTGTTTCACCATTCTTGATATAATTGGCTTACAATCCTCTATATTTAATCTTCCAGATATGAGAGGCACTCCAAGATATTTCATTGGGAGTTTACCCTCAGTTATTTGTAATATATTCCACATTTCATCTTTTGTTTTATCATTACACCCTCCATAGAATATATTACTCTTACTAGTACTTACTTGCAGGCCTGACAGTCTCTGAAATATATTAAGACAAACCTTTATAAGTATAGCTGATCTCTCAGATGGTTTAAAGAATACCATCAAATCATCAGCAAACATAAGATTGTTGAGCTTTAAGCTTTTACATTTAGGATGCCAATCAAACTTTTTCTTTGTCCCTATACTCTTCATCAGTTGGGTAAGCACTTCCATACATATAACAAATAAATAGGGAGAGATTGGGTCCCCCTGTCTCAACCCTCTCTCTCCTTTAAAGAAGCCTCTTGGCCTCCCATTAATCATGAGACTGTAAGATGTTGAGGTAAGACACATTTTAATCCATTCAATTAATTTCTAAGGATACCCAAATGCCTCTAAAGCTTTTATAACAAAGTCCCAATCTAATGAATCATATGCCTTCATAAGATCTAGTTTTAAGGCACATCTCTCTGATATTTGATTCCTGCTGTAACCTCTGACCAATTCTTGAGCTATTAGTATATTTTCTCCAATGTTTCTACCTTGTATAAAAGTTGATTGATTATTTGAAATAAGATCAGGTAGAGTTACTTTTAGCCTATTGACTATAATTTTTGATATACATTTACAGATCACATTGCAACACACAATTGGTCTATAACTCTTAACTGATGTTGGATTCTGAACTTTAGGTATGAGTGTTATAACAGCTGAATTAACTTCCTTAAGTAGTTGATTATCATTCAATGTGCTTTGTATAGCTTTACACACATCATCCCCAGTTATATTCCATGTTTTTTTAAAGAAAGCTGATGTGTAACCATCAGGCCCTGGACTTTTAGAACTATTAATTGAGAACATAGCACTTTTGATTTCTTTCTCAGAGACAGGCTGAATCAAATCTGAATGTAAGTTCTTTTCTATCTCCTTTTTACAAATTTTCCTTAATAGCTCCACATTATATACTTCCTGATCAGATCTTTTTGTTCCTAGCAGGTTTTTATAATATATGAGGAATTTCATTTACAATTTCATCCTCCTTTGTGGTAATGTTCCCATCTTCCTTAGTAATATTTACTATTGTGTTTTGGGCCTTCCTACCATTAATCCACTTCATGAAATAAGATGTATTTAATTCACCATCTGAGATCCAAATTGGGCTAGATTTCTGTCTCGCAATTGATTCTTCTTTGATTTTTTCACTATGAATATCCTCCAGTAGTTTGTTCTCTTCTTCTAATAAATTACTAGACTTATTACCTTGTAACCTCTGTTCTTGAATAACTCCCAGACTGTCCTGCATATGAAGGATTTTGTTGGGTATTTCTTTAAAGTATATATTATTAAACACCTTTAATTCTTGTTTCAGGAGTTTGAGTTTCCTTGTGAGGATGTACATTGGGGTTCCATTGAGTTTCTCCTTCCATACTTTCTCCACTAAAGGCAAGAACTCTTTGTGATCCATCCAAATGTTATAGAATTTGAATGGTACTGGCCCTTTACTCTTTTCATTTATAACCTGTAAATGTTGGCTACAATGATCAGATACTCCAGGGGGTTTTAACACCAGTGAGGTGTGTGGAAATTTATTAATCCATGTAGAATTGACTAAAGTCCTATCAATTCTACTGGCCCTCATTTCATTATCTGAAGCTTTATTTGTCCAGGTGTATTGTGGACCATTATATTTCATATCAATGAGTTCAAGCTCATCAATACACTCTATCATTTCCTCTGAACTCTTTAACAGTGATGAGCAATTTAATCTCTCTTCAATCTTAGTAATCTCATTAAAATCTCCTTGAATAGCCCAAGGTTTATTATTAGTGATAAGGTTCCAGCCCCTAAGTGTGCCCCACAAATGATGTCTGAGCTTATCATCATTTAAGGCATATATTGGGGTAAAGTAAAATTCAATATTAGATTGGATATGTTTGACCTTACTTAGTATAGCCTGGTCAGTCATATCCATGATTGTAACATTAACTTTTGTGGGGTCCCAACATAACCATATTCTACCTTTAATATCTTGAGAATAATTTGTTGCTACTTGCCATTTATTGAATACAGAACTAATGACACTATTAGACTTGTGTTGTTTGATCTTGGTTTCTAGAAAGCTGAATAACCAAACTTCTTTATTAACTACTTGCTTCAAACAATCAACTTGTTTGAGCTTTTTATTCATCCCTCTTACATTCCAGGTCACTATCATTGATGAGATGGAGGATCTGGAGGTTTTTTAGCAACCCCCTCTGTTTCTTCATTGATTAACATATCAACTGCATCACTTATATTATCCTGATGAAGTATATTAAAGCTGTTATTAGTACTTGTAGAGGCAATATTGTTCTGATTGTTTGGTGAGTTTACTCTTCTTGCTACTACAGTTGTCCATTTCGGGTCATTTTGACTCGAATCAGTAGTTTTAGCTGGTTCAATAATTTTCTTAGGCACCCATACTTCCTTAGTATTTCTACAGGTACTATCAGAATGACCTAACATCTTACACTTCTTACACAGGACTGGTTTCCATGTATACTCCACAAGAACAGTATCTATCTTATCCTGTCCCATATCGAGATCAAAATCCTCTATAAGCTCTTGATTTAAATCCATCTCAACACAGACTCTTGCATAACTCAATCTTGTATGTGAGGCTGTAATTTCATCCATCTGAATAGGTTTACCAAGGGCACTAGCAACTACACTTAAGCCCTCTTTATTCCACAATTCACCTGGTACTTTCCTCAGTTTTACCCATACAGGTACTTTATCCAGTTTGAATTTCTCAAAATGTGTGTTAGGTGTCCATTTTCTGAGTAATAATGGCCTGTTATTAACATGCCAAAGCTCACCTAAGACTTTTGAACATGCTTCCTCTGTTTCAAACTTAAAGGTGTATAGCCCTTGTTCAGATGTACTTATAATAATCTTACCATACTCCTTCCATTGTGTGTTGACCATGTTCTTCACCATATGGAAGGGCTGAGGTCTCTCGAGAAACTGACCCACCAAACACTTTTCCCAATTTTTGCAACCATCCTCAATGATTTTTGGTGAAGGAGCAACCCTAATTCTGCCATTAACTTTGGTAGGTGTG
Organism: Nemophila menziesii; assembly: GCA_029959085.1. Lineage (NCBI taxonomy): Eukaryota > Viridiplantae > Streptophyta > Magnoliopsida > Boraginales > Hydrophyllaceae > Nemophila > Nemophila menziesii. The sequence goes on along the minus strand of JARWIR010000138.1, from coordinate 486,493 downwards.
ACAAAATCTAGCTTGAATTGTTCCTTTATAGACCCATCAAACATTGAACTCCATGACTTAGTTGGTGAGGCTTTCTGGGCCATTGCCCTAGGTTCTGGAGCTTTCATTGCTTCTAAAACTTGAAGAGGAGGATGATGAATTTGTTTTGACTCCTCACTAGACACAGGATCTATGGTTTTACCCATAGATGAAGGAAGAGGTGGGAAATCCCCTTTGTTTGGCACATTTTGATTAGTTGGAGTTACAGATCTGGGTACTTGAGTTGCAGATCTGACTCCACTAGTTGAAGGTAAATTCCTCATCCCACTATTTTTATTGTTTATAGTAGTAGGACTTTGAAATAAACCAGATCTAGAACTAACAGTTTGTTTTTGCTCTTTCAGATCTACTTGTTGTGCTCTAGTTGCTCTTCCTCGAGCCATGATCTAGCTACTCAGAAGGATATAGCTAGAGATTAGGGTAAGAAGAAGAGAAGAGAAGGAGCGAAAGAAGAAGACCAAGGAAAAAACAGAGTGATTTTAGATGATCTAAGCTAAAACTAAGAAAAACAGAGTATACTTTGCTAATTGTTGATGTAAATTTGATGTTTATTTGAGTTGGGTACACGTTAGCGAGGCTAACGTGCACCTTAAATGTAACTATACTTGGGAGAACTTTTTCGCATGAGAGAGAAAAACTTAATCTAATTTTTCTTCTTTCACTTTCTTTTTAACGCTATTTAATTTCAGATTTTTCTTGATAGACGCAACTAGTAAGTGGCATGATTCACAAGAACCAGGAGCAATTAACCATTGGGATGAGTTACAGACGGCGTTTTTTGATCGTTACTATCCGACTAACATGAGATTAGACGCACCGGGTTGATTTGACATCATTTGTCCAAGAACAAGAAGAAACTTTGGGAAGATGTTGGACAAGGTTTCAGTTGTGTTTGAGAAGAGTTCCTGATCATGGCCTTACAGAACCACAACAGATGAAGATATTTTATGAAGGCCTTGATGGAGGATTAGAAAAGACCTCGATTTATTATGTGGTGGATTCTTACAAGTAGCTCCAGCGCATGCTAGAATTATTTTGAATCGAACTGTAGAGAATGAGCAGGGTCGGAATACAGTAAGAACACCTATCCGAAGTGGAAAAGAAAGTAGTGTTGTAAACGATGAGAAATTCTCCTCTTTGGAGAATAAGTTGAAGAACACATTCGAGCAACAATTGAAACATCTTACCTTAGCTGTTAAAGAAGGTTTTCCAGGTAGGAAAGGAGATGTCAAGGTTACTCAAGAGGTATATGGGTGTTCGAATTGTGGTGTACAATATTATGATTGGGAGCATTGTCAAAGTAATCCAGAACCCGTAATGTTTGTTTCTAACCGAGGGAATTACAATTCAGGTGGTCAAGGGTATCAACCAAATAGAAACCATCCGGGTTTCCAGTACTCGAATCCAAGTGGGGCCACCAATCCGACTTATGCATTTCAGCCGCGTCCCTAAGGTAACAACTATCAACCAAGACCACAGAATAACTACTAGGGGGACAAGGTTACAGAAATCAAGCTCAGAGACAACCTCCCCAAAACACCTATGATGATACGATGAATCAGAAATCTCTACCTGCTCAACCTCAAGAAGGTGCATTAGATATTAATCAACGATTACAACAATTGATTGCCCTTCAAACAAAAGCTTTACAAGATCAACAATATTCTGCTGCAGCAATTAAGATGTCAGAAAATCAGATGGCTCAAATGGCAAAGCAGTTGGATCAACGTCCTCAAGGACAACTGCCAAGTGCCAAGTGACACTGAAAATCCAAGGCAGAAAGAAGATTGTAATGCTATAGCGCACAGAAGTGGTAAGAAGTTTCCCCCACCTCCTTTTCCTGTTACTAAAGAAAAAGAAACAACCATAAAAGCAAAATCGGGAAAGGATGTAGAAGAAAAAGATGTTGAACCTGAAGTAGTGGAAGTGGAGAAGATACTGGAAGTTCCTAAGAAGAAGATGTTGTAGAAACACGCCCTCCTCCATCTTTTCCCCCAAGAGTTCAGAATAAAGGAGATATGGAAGACTATCAGAGATTTTTTAATATAGTGAGAGGTCTTAACGTTAACATACCATTATTAGATGCTATAAAAGATGTACCAAAGTATGTGAAATTTCTGAAGAGGACCCTCACTGATAAAAGACCATATTGTGATAATGAGATGATAGGGTTGCCTGAAGAATGCAGTGCCATCTGCCAAAGTAAGTTGTCACCTAAGTTACTCGATCCTAGGAGTTTTACGATTCCGATTTCTATTGGTAATGAGTGGCAAGGAAAGGCTTTGTGCGATTTGGGTGCAAGTATTAATCTCATGCCCAAATCAGTTTTTGATAGGTTGAAGGTCAGTAATGCTAGACCTACCTCTATGGTATTACAAATGGGTGATGGATCCCTCGTACATCCGGAGGGATGAATAGAAGATGTCCTCGTCAAGGCAGGTACTTTAATTTTTCCCGTTGATTTTGTTATTCTTGAATACGACGCGGATAGGAATGTCCCCATCATTTTGTGATGAACATTCCTAGCCACGGGGCATACTTTGATTGATGTAGGGAACGGAGAATTAACTATGCGAATCCAAGACGGGGAGGTGAAGTTCAATGTGTTTAGGGCGATGAAGTTTCCTGATTCCCAAGAGGACTATATCAGAATGGATGTAGTAGAGCATGCCACACAAGAGGTATATGATTGTTTTAATTATGACGATATTTTGTAGGCTGCCCTTACACTTGACTTACCTGAGATGATTGAAGAGCTTGCCGAGACAGTGGCGACTCTCAATTATGAGAATCCAAAATATAGGCGTCCTGCCTATGAACCTGTGAGAGAACCGGGTGATATCACAACTAAAAAGAAACCATCCATTAAATCTCCTCCGCAGTTGGAAGAAAAGCCACTACCAGCACACTTGAGGTATGCGTGTTTAGGTACTAATGACACTTTACTTGTTATTGTTTCAGCTACTTTAACAGGCCCTCAAGAAGATAAACTGGTGCGTGTACTAAGAGATAATAAAGAGTTCATTGGTTGGACCATTGCTGACATCGAAGGTATTAGTCCTTCCTATTACCAACACAAAATTATTCTGGAGGATGATAGTGCATGCTCAGTTGAAGGCCAAAGGAGATTGATGCCAGCTATGAAAGAAGTGGTGAAGAAAGAAGTTATTAAGTTTCTAGATGCGGGAATCATTTATCCCATAGCTAGTAGCGAATGGGTAAGTCTAGTTCAATGTGTATCGAAGAAGGGTGGTATCACTACTGTCCTAAATGCTCAGAATGAAGCTATTCCCTCGAGGACCGTAGTTGGTTGGAGAGTGTGTATGGATTATCGTAAGTTGAACAAGGCTACTAGAAAATATCACTTCCCTCTTCCGTTCGTAGATCAGATGTTAGATAAATTGGCTGGTAGAGAGTATTATTTCTTTTTGGATGGGTATTCAGGGTACAATCAAATTTATGTAGATCCAAAATACCAACACAAGACGACTTTTACATGTCCTTTTGGTACCTTTTCTTTCCAAAGGATTCCAATTGGACTATGTAATGCACCTTCTACTTTTCAGAGATGTATGATGGTGATATTCTAGGACATGATAGATAATTTCCTTGAGGTATTTATGGATGACTTTTCTGTGTTTGGTGATAACTTTGATGAGTGTTTACAGAACTTGGAGAAGGTATTGATTGGATGAAAGGAAACTGATTTGGTTATAAACTGGGAAAAATGTCATTTCATGCTTCGAGAAGGTATAGTGTTGGGACACAAGATTTCGAGTGCAGACTTAGAAGTTGATCGTGCTAAGATTGAGGTAATTAAGACTCGTCCCTCTCCTATTTCTGTAAAAGGGGTGAAAAACTTTTTAGGCCATGCTGGGTTCTATCGCCGTTTCATCAAAGATTTCTCTAAGATCGCTAAACTCTTGTGTAACTTACTCGAAAAGGACGCTAAATTCTTTTTTGATGAAGCTTGAATGAAGACATTTCAAGAGATTAAAAAGAAGCTTATTGTTGCGCTTATTGTATTACCTCCTGATTGGAAGATTCTGTTTGAAGTTATGTGTGATGCTAGTGATTTAGCTATGGGTGATGTGTTGGGTTAGAGGAAAGATAAGGTATTTCATTCTATCTACTATGAAGTTAAAACCTTCACTAGTGCTCAGATTAATTATATGATGACTGAGAAAGAACTATTAGTTGTTGTGTATGCAATTGACAAGTTTCGTTCCTACCTCCTTGGGGCGAAAATTGTCGTGTTCACTGATCATTCTGCGATTAAATACCTTATGGAGAAGAAAGATGCTAAGCCTTATTTGATCAGATGGGCATTGTTGTTACAAGAGTTTGATTTAGAGATTCAAGATAGAAAGGGGTGTGATAATCAGGTTGCAGATCATCTGTCTCGACTTGAAGGTTCTGAAAGCAATAGTGGTCCTGAGTTGGTCCGATGAGATTTTCTTGATAAGAGTTTGTTTGCCATATATGATGATACTCTGTGGTATGCAGACATTGCAAATCTTATTGTGAGTGGTAACTTCCCTGAAGGAGCTACTTCACAAGATAAGAAGAGATTAATAAGTCGTGCTAAACAGTTCTTTTGGGAGGACCCCTTACTCTACAAAGTATGTAGTGATCAGATGGTTAGAAGATGCATACCTGAGAGAAAGGTTTTGTCAGTAGTTACAGGTTATCACAATTCACCCTATGGAGGACATTTCAAAGGTGACCGCACATCTGCTAAGGTACTACAATCTGGTTTTTATTGGCCTACTTTACATAAGGATTGTCATCAGTATGTTAATAAATGTCATAGATGCCAGTTTACTGGTAATAAATCTAAAGGGATGAGATGCCACGTAATAATGTTCTCGAAGTTGAGATTTTTGATGTGTGGGGTATTGAGTTCATGGGTCCCTTTGTACCATCCAATGGAAACCAATACATCATACTAGCTGTTGATTACGTGTCCAAATGGGTAGAGGTTGTAGCTCTACCAACAAATGATTCGCGAGTGGTGATTAAATTCTTAAAATCACACATCTTCACTAGACACGGTACGCCTTGAGTTGTTATCAGTGAAGGAGGTTCCCATTTTGTGAACAAATACTTGAAGGCCATTTTAGAGAAGAATGGGATAAGACCTTGTATATCCACCGCTTATCACCGACAAGCCAATGGTCAAGCTGGGGTCTCTAATCGCGAGGTGAAATCTATTTTGGAGAAGACTGTTGGTCCCACACGGAAAGATTGGTCAATGAAATTAGATGATGCGTTGTGAGCATATCGTACTACGTTCAAAACACCTGTTAGTGCATCTCCATATCGAATGGTTTATGGTAAGGCTTGTCACTTACCTCTTAAACTTGAATTAGGTGCATATTGGGCTATAGCGCATTTGAAATTGGATCCTACTTTAGCCGGTGAAAATCGCATGATGAAGTTGAATGAACTTGATGAGTTTCGATTACATGCGTATGAGAATGCTAAACTTTTCAAAGAAATTACTAAGAGGTGGCATGATAATCGTGTTCATGTAAAAAGATTTGAAGTTGGACAAAGGGTCCTAAAATACAAGTCCAAGTTCAGTAATTATCCGGGTAAGTTGAGATCGAAATGGTCTGTTCCTTACATTGTGACCAAGGTTACGCTTCATGGAGCCATAGAAATTGAATATCCAATCGAGCACCGCACCTTTATGGTGACTGGTCATCGATTGAAGATTTATCATGGAGGCAAGGATATCAATCGCTCGAAGGATCCACATCCCAGAGAGGTCATGTAGCTCATCGAAGCTCCGTAGAAGCGGGAGGTAATCCGTCGAGCTTAACGACGTTAAACAAAAGACAATTCGTTTGTATATTAGTTTCAAGTCTTTTAATTTCGTAGTGTAAAATAGCGAATTGGTGTTTATTAGTGTATAATCTTAAAAAGAAATGAGAAAGGTGGTGTGTTTTTGATTATTACAGGTACTTAATCTGTGAGTCTGGGGTTAACAGGTTTGAGACGCAAGAAAAAGCGTGTTTTTGGTCAAAACCTTGATCACTCGCACCGGCTAGCGGGTCAGCTGACCGGTATGCCGGTCAACGAGCATCAAACATACTGTCTTGGGACCCATTACACGCAGCTATAAACTGCGTCGCCGAAAATTCATTCGCGCGACCGGTAACCGATCAACAAAATTCATCACAGCGCGAGCTACTGTGTTGGAAGCAATTACACGCAGCTATAAAGTGTGACGCTGAATTTTTGAATCGCACGACCGGCTAGCCGGTCCCCTGACCGGTATACCGGTACATAAAGTTTGGCACATCGCAAGCTACTATTCGCGGAGCACTTATACACAACTATATATTGCGTCTCTTAAAAAAATCAAAAATTTCCATTTGCGACCGGCAACCCGGTCACATAACCAGTAACCCAGTCACATAACCGGTAACCCGGTCAAGCTCTCGGCAAAAACTGAACAAGATATATAGGAGCCACCGGCTAGCCGGTCAAATGACTGGTATGCTTGTAAACTCACTGTAATGGAGCACAATACACGCAACTATGCATTGCGTCCATGAGATGAACGAGTAATTGAAAAGATATTGGGACCGGTAAGCCGGTCAATCCACCGGTATACCGGTGCGGCCGCCGACTTGAAAAACCTTGACCCTATATTACCAAATTTCCTTCTCTTGGACACAACCTCTCACACAAGAAACCATTATTTACGCACCAAAGCTCATTGAGTACCTGCAAAACAGTATTAAAACACCCAAAAACATCAAACTTTTCCCTCTAAGCCATTCCTAACACATACACAACATCAAATCCTTACACAAAAAACAAAAATTATTCACTTTAATCCTTCTTTTCCCTTAATCAAAGCTCCAATTCCATCCATTAAACCTCTCCTACTACATTCAATATTCATTACCCATCTCATATCACACCTTCAACCATCTTCCTATATCCTCAAAACATCAAAATTCTAAACTTTTCTCTAGTTTTTGAATTTTTGAAGTTTTTGAGTTTAGGGTTCATTGAGATGATAAACAGAACTGATTCCTTGTGTTACAACCGAAGAACTAGAGTTACTCCCAATACTAGTGGGGCTACTCTAGCTAATTCCATTGATATTCCGGATTCAAGTTCTAAGCCGAATACAGGAATACTCTGAAGAGAAAAGAGAACCCAAATAATGTTGTTCCAGAAAACCCTATCATAGATTGAGATAAAGATGAAGACAATGAGTAAGTGAACTGATTAACCCTCCTCGTTCTGTTAGAAGAAAAGCAATGGCTATGAAAGCTAAACCTAAAAATCCACTTGTACCATGGAGAGAACAAGTTCGTGAGAGATTTGCTAGTATTTCTTTTGGTGTTGAAAAAGGATGATTCAAAGATTATGTGGTTGCATGCAACGAGTTTGGATGGAAAGAGTTGCGATAAAGAGAGTTGACTTATATTTCAGCCATGGTGCGAGAATTTTATGAAGCATTAATCTCTGCGAATGGTAATGTTATTGATCTCCGTAAGAAGATTGTTCCTTTCTCCGTTGAGCATATCCGTAAGGTCTTTAATTTACCAAACTTGAATGGTCCATGCCAATATCAACAAGAGCTTAATAATCCGGCATTCAAATGGGATTTGTTTTATCAAAGTGTTTTGATTCATGGGATTCAGCCCATACCCAAGGGTGCTAGATATGAAGGCCAGGCCTTTAGTAGTGATTTATTGTCGTGTGCTAGAGTATAGTCCCGTTTTATCATTCCGAAATTCTTTGGTAACAATCACATCTCCGAGGTAACACTTGAAAAACTCATCTTCATTAAATGTATTATCGAGAAAAAGAATATTGATGTAGCTCGCTTAATTTACAACTCCATTATGGCCTATATAAGTCCCATTTTTTCACGCAACCTCAAGTTCCTAATAACTATCACCAAAATTTGCATTGACGCAAATGTGCCACTTGGGAACATTGAGGATGAACCGATAGAAAAAGGTGTTGCTCTCAAAACGATTTCAATTGCAAATATTCACAATGAGGCAAAAAAGAATGGGATTGAGTTAGACATGCCGTTTGGTCAAGACGACAAAGAGAGACCTCCAAAACTAAGAGTTAAAGTTTCCAAAGATCATGAAGTTAGTGAATGAATGAAAGATCTAGAGGAGAAACATGAAGAGGTGTTGAAAGCTATAGGGAGCGTCACACGAGAGTTGGTCTATATGAAAAATAGGTTGGATAGGTTGGGAGATCCCAACATGCCGTGTCCACTATGCTTAAGAAGATGACCCAACCTGGACGCGACACTGATAATCAACCTAGTGCCAGTTAAGATAGGTTTTCCTATCCTTTTCTCATTTAGTAGCGTGTAATAGTTTATTTGCTTTATCTAGTATTTTCGAGTCATGGGGACACGACTCATTTTTGAGTTTGGGGTGGGGTTCGTTGCCTCATCCCAATTTTCATGTGTTATTTATTTTATTTGCTTTCAATAAAATTAATTTTAGGGTTGTGTTTGACTGTAGAGCATTTTAAATGTCCCCATTAAGCAAACTTTTTATGAATTTATGATAGAAAATAGTAGACGTTAGGAGTTAGTATAAAACATACTTAGATTGCATGCAAACATAGGTAATTGATAGGAAGAATTAATGAACAGTGCAAAAGAAGTAAACTTGTACTTAAGGAAAATGTTTGGTTTGTAGAACGTGAGATCCAAATTAGTAGATAACCCACTTAGGTATGAACTAGAGGCAAGCTATATAACTAGGAAAATGATAGAGGCAGATCTTTGGTAGCCCTTTGATACTTTTTAGCTTTCTGTCCCTTGATTTATATTATTCGTCTTAGCCCCATTTTTAGCCTTGAAGCATTTCTTTTGTCTCCATAATATGAGTCCATATCCCCTTATATTATTAGACACTACCATATGACCCGCACTTTAATCACAATCCTGAGACTTCCTGTCTTGAGCTTGAGTTTGGGGTGGTAGGTTTCATTACTGGGAGACTACATTGGGAGGGAATTTGTATGCGTTTGTACTTATGCGCAATTTTTGATGATGTATTATTTGTAAACCCTTTGTCGGGGTCTTTGAAAAAAAAATTATAAGAGACATGACCATTTACATCAAAATGATGGTCATGGGTATCTTATTCAAAAAAAAGGAAAAAAAGAATGAAAAATATATATATATATATATATATATATATATATATATATATATATATATATATATATATATATATATATATATATATATGAAAAATAAAGTAACCAGCAAAGTGGAAGTTTTGAAAATCATCTTTAGTTCTTATTGGGTAATTTTGGGGACGCTACATTAGTGCATCAAATGGGTTGAGTGAGAACGATATTCGAGTGTAAACTCAATCTCAAGGACAGTTTGTTGATGGTAAGTGAGGAGAGAGCCAAAAGCTCACTTCAAATTTACCAAATACACATTTCATACCGTCCCCAAGCCTACGCTATAACCATAAAGTCCTCGTGATTCCTAGATATATATTGGATTTGTAATTCAGCTAATAGGGAGTATGCTAAGTGGAGCGTTCAAAGTTAGTGAGGATCGATGAACACCCTATAACCAAGATCTTGAGATAAGTACAAGCGTAACCTTCTAGCATTGTGAAGTTAATTTTAAATTAATTATTTGTGTTTGATTTTGCATGAAATTTGTATGTGTATATTAATTCCTAGGTCATACTATATGAGATTTGTTCTAAGTTATTTTTTGGGTGTTATTCATTAGACTCTACCTTTTTGCGTTTCACCTAAGGCCCTTGTATTTATTTTACTTTGTTGGGACGACAAAGGTTTGAGTTTGGGGTCTTGATGTCTCCCATTTTGTTCTAATTATATACCCTTAGGAGACATCATTTTAGGCGATTAATTGACTCATTAGTAGACTTTTAAGCTTATTTGGTCATATTGCCTTTTCTCCCCTTGGGTTTGTATTATTTGCGTTTTACAGCTTTTGTGCGTTAATTTGTTTGTTTTTAGTGTAGAGTTATTAGGTCCATGAATTAGATGGATCACCAGTACAAGGAGAAGAAACAGGAATTAAAGTCTTAGATTGAGCGTAAAAGTCAAAGGCGAGAAAAGTTGATTCGAATAATTTATTAGATGGGAATGAAATCTGGAATGTTGTTACAATTTACTGTGTTTGAGCGTCTTAGCCACTGATTCAGCCTTGGAGCATAAAATGGGGATTGTGGAGCTTTATTCAGGAAGAGTTAGCAAGTTGAACGGAGTGATTTCAAGTCCGGATGCAAAAGTTAAAGCTGTTTTAGTGACAACTACACACTAATTACGGGATTTCATTAAGGATTGGGTTTTTAATTCATTTAACCTATTACCTCTTTAAAGAAAAGACCAATCCGCTCTTCCCACTATGTAAGAGCCTTAAACTTCGGTTATTTCAAAGGGAACTCATATTACAAAAGAAAAAACGCCAGAGAGAAGTCAGAGAAGCAAAAAGGAGAGAAACAGATGAAGTTGGAGAATCAATTCCTCCAACAACAGTCATATCAATCCTACAATTAGGTTTCTTTATCTTTTATTTCTTTAATTGAACATGAAGTACTATTATTCTATTTCTTTAGTTTTTAATTCGATTATGAACTAATTCCATTTGTGCTTGAGAATCTCATATTGGGTTGAACCCAAACTAGATTAATTCATGTTTTTCCAATTTGGGATTGAAGTATTTAGATTGAATTGGCTATTTGTGTTGGATTTTATTTTATGCTTGAATTATTATCTTTAGAGCCATGAACTAAGGGTAATTCGTAGTATCTAGGCTATTCAATATAGTGGCGTATTGATCACCTTGACGGGGGGTTTAGATACAAAACTAGGTAATTGTTGTTGGTATTCTCCAATGACCTTGACAGGCTTGACTAACCAATATCCAATGCGGTAAGAACTTGAACCATCTGAAAGTAGTTTTAATCATCCTGGCGGAGTTTAGAATACCGTAGGAGAGCTCCTTAGTCCACCCTGGCGGGGGTAAGGAGACTTTAGAATCCCGACTAGCATAATTATAGCAGTTCATCCCTTAACAAAAAAACATTAATTAAGAAGGTTTAGGTAACACCCTTGCGAGACTCAAGTATTCCTTCTCATTCTTGCGTCCAACTATTCTACTTGCATTATTTTCATTTCTGTTTAATTAATTTAGCATTTAATTTATTTTCGCATCTTAGTTATTAGACAAAAAACCCAAACAAACTTGTATATCATTTACTTTTCTGTACTTGTAATTAATCCACTATTTGAGCCAGACTTGAGTTGTACCTAATCCGTCCCTGCGATCGAATCTGAATTATCTGTTTATTACTTGGACAACCGTACACTTGCGGTTTGTGAGTCCTTAAGCTTAGCACATAATTTAATAACACACAAGGACCCACCAAGTTTGCAATTTACAACAACACTTATCTTTCATGGTCGGAAATTCTCCGCATTGCCAATTAGGATCTTCGTATCCGTATTTTAAAATGCTACGCAAGCCACCGAAGTCCCGGATTTTGCTACTCTCACTCTTCTACCCGTTCCGGCCCCACAAAATCCCGTAGTCAATCCCCTTTCAGCTTCATCATCTCATCCTCCTACTAGTGATTTTTCCGCATCCTTCTCCCGTCTTGAAGCAATATTATATACATTCATGGCTTTTGTGGGACAAAAGCTTGAAGCTTTGGAGCAAAAGGTTGATGCGATTAGATAAGATATGTCATGCCCCGATTGTCTCTCTCGTAGGCACTCTTGTAGCCGCTACACCCGTGATCGTCGTCAATTTCATTTCGCTTTTTATGCTCTACGTTATGTGTTTGTTTCGTGAGGAACTTGTTCTTTAAATTATTTTGTGTTTGGATTATTACATTGTTGATTTTGTATCTTATTATGTATTTTGGATATAATATTTTAATATAATATTGTGTTGCTAATCTTTTTCTTGACGTAACAGGTGGAATTGCACTTTAAATCCTTCTTTTTCATACAATTGCATTTTAGTCCCTAAACTTTATAAAACTGCATTTGAGTCTCTATATTTTATTTACATTGTTTTTCTAATGCTAAATTGGAAATTCGTTTTTAAGTCTTTGAGATTTGAAAAATTGCATTTTGGTCCCTCTATTTTGAAAATTGCATTTTAGGTCCCTATATTTTGAAAAATTAGATTTTGCTCCCTATACTTTACAAAATTGCATTTTTACCCCTACTCTTTCTAAAACTAGTCCATCGTTTCTTTTTGTTGTTGACAAAGACGGATAAATTTTAGCTAAACTTTTTAAAATGGATATAAAAAACTCTATGCATTTTGTAAGGGGGGTTTTTAAATAAACTTATCTGTAAAAATCTTACGCTTAGGCTGAGGGGGAGTTTTAGATTAAAAATGTGCCTCTTGCTACTTCAAAAGTTTTCGATTCGTCAAACATCAAAAAGAGGGAGAATGTCGGCCTGACCTTGTTTTTAATCCCGTTTTAGTATTCGACAAATCTCGTTTTAACTAAAATTATTATTATGATTATTAATAGTTGTGTTTTTATATTTAAAAGATGTTTTCTCAACCTTCTTTAATAGATACACATTTAGGAAAATAATCTTTACTTATTATATTACATTACAAACATTTTCCTTAAAGATTTTCAGTACCCAGCTGCGGTACACCGCACAAAGGGTGTGATACACTGCACATGCGCAGACCCAAGCTCACCTCGCATCATGAAAACAAATTTTCAATAGGGCGAACCTGTGGTACACAACGTGGACCCTGAGGTGCACCGCTTGTTAGGTTTTTCTGGTCAAACTACAAGACAAAGAGTTTATGACCGTTGGGTTTATTTTATATCCGTTAGACACATGTCTTGTGACCGTTAAGAGCTTTTTTCAGCTACAAAATGGAGCTCATTGAAGGCGTAACTTACACCTTTCATCTACCCATCTCAAGAGCAATTATTGTTATCATTAAAAAAGGTTTTTAAGTGCATTCAAAGTCATATCTACACATTCAAGCTACATTATTCTATCTACTCATTAGGGAGATATTATCAAAGATTGAATCAAACTTTAAACACTTTCCTTCCTCTTAATTCAAACCATTGTAACTATAGGTAGCATATTTGGTTCCTTGTGTTTGTGAATTATGATAACACAAGTGGTTTGCTTCAAGCTTGTGAAGTGCTTGTAAAGGGTTTGTGATCTCACCCGGTTTATAGAGATACAAAGATTATATTAGGAATCTTAAAAATCCTAAGGTGGACACCTTAGGTAGTAGAAGTAGAGAAAACCGAACAACTATACATCGTTGTGTATCTTTTGATCTCTACACTATTTATTTTATGCACGCTTTACGCTTGACAATATACTTGCATGAATAGTTTATATATATTGTCTCTTAGTATTATCTAATAACGACTCTCTAGTTTATTAAAACAATAAAATTTAAATTAGCTTTTAATTTTATTTACTTCGAATAAAATTAAGTGATTAATTTTTATAGTCCTATTTTTTTTTTTGGACGCGTTTATAGTCTTATTCAACCTATATCTTGAACGTATATTAAATATCTAGTTGCCGCAATACTGGGTCACTCATGGGTTAAGAATATCTCCTTATTCTCCCTCGACCAATAAATAATTGATATTTATTATCATCATAACCTTCGTTCTGATGAATTTTAGGAGGTTCCATACAACAACCAGGTCATGCAAACACATATAATGGGAAACAAACCCATTCAGCCAAAAAACATGACTCAGTTAGTAACAAACTAACAATGACGGCTCAAGAATTCGGATAATTTTTAAATGACATATCTTTATAATAATATAACTTCAAACATTGACTTTCTTTTCCCAACTTGCAATCTGAAAAGCAGAATAGTTGATTAAAGTAGGGATGAGCATAATTTAGATACTCCATTGTCCATTTTTATTTGTCTCATTTTTAAAAAAAAAAAAGAATATCTGATATTATTTATCAATTTTTCATTACCAAGACATTTTTTCTTTACTTTTTCAATATTATTCCTAATTAAATAATAGAAAAAATTACGTAATAAATAATTTCATGTATATTAATTAAAGGTATTTGTGTAAAAAGGGAGAGTATTAAATACTTTGTTTATCCTTATGCACCAAAAAAGTGGATAAATAAAAATGGAAAGACGGAGTAATAGGTAAATGGATCCACTGGATAATTAAATCTGGCCTAAAAAGTGTTAATTTTACCCCAACCCAAAATATATCATAACATAACATTCAAAATTAGATTAGATTTGATGATCCTGCGAATTACTTGTGGAGCTTTATTATAAATGATAGGTGTGAACGTGCAACTGCTAAACTTGTACTAGATTCCCAATAAAAATCATGTTCTTTATGTAACTTTACTTTCTTAACGGCTTTCCCAAAAAAAAAATAAGCTAGGTATTTAATTTACCATGGGTTGAACTTTTATTAAATACCAGACGTGTACACTATTCATTAAAAAAATTATATACTCATTTATTTTGTCCTTTGGCCATTTTCGTTCATCAAAATTAAACAAATCCTTTAAACACTTACCTAATATGTTTCTTCATATCTTTTTGTTTGAAACCCTAGTTATCTTTCTGCTTCTTTTTATTTCTTTCCATCAAATCCGTAACAGATTATCCATGATTTGCTGGTTTTTTCACATCTTTTATAGACCCTTTTGTATAAATCTATGACTTGTCATTATTACTTCCGTTTTTTGTGGATGAATCCGATTCTATTCATTAAATGCTAGGCTCAAATCAAAAATTTATATCCAATATTGGCCTGTAAAAGTCATTTCTGATGTGACGTTATAGAGGGTGCGTTAAAAAAATTTACTTTTTGATACTATATATTCTGACAAAATTTAGAATTGGTGTATTATCTCCCTTCTTCATGTACTAATTTCTCTCTTTATCCCTTCTATTTTTCTAATTTTTAGAAATTATAAATTCTATGTTATTTAATTACTGGATACACTAATGTGCAGTGGCGGAGCTCTTTGAGGGCTCATTGGGCTCAAGCCCATCCTCAATTAATTAAAAAAATATTACTATATACTTTAATTAATTTTTTAAACTCATTCTTATTATAATAATATAATTATGATTTTTTTAATTAATAATTATAGTAAATTAACGCTTTGATGAGTTGAATAATAAAGATAAAAAGAATTAGGGTTTGTATCTTATCATTTTTTTCAGATATATGTGATTATTAATTGATTTAGTTTATTATAATATTATATTTTTTATCAATATAAAATAGAAATTTATGACATTTTTGTAAAATATCAAAAATAAACAAATCAAGGACGTTGTCATAAACTCTCGATACTTGAAGCCTATCCTCACTTGTATTTCTGGATTCGCCACTGCTAATGTGTATGTGTATATCAGTTGTGCAACCTGTGTGTTAGCTTTATTAATTTATTTTTCAATTCTCAAAAAGTTTCACTTTGACTATCTATATTAAACAATCCTGCCATATTCAATTTGTTGTGATTTGGAGAAATGAAGAAACTACAATTAATTTGATTGTGAGTTTCTTCAAACTAATTTTTTTACTCGGTGATTTAATTAATTTGTTTAAATGCATAGTATCTAAAGCATAATTTGGTTTTTAATCACAGTTGTCTTTCAAGTCCGGATGATTATAGTGATGCACAGGTTTAATATAACTGACCCCTGATCCCGATCGATAGGATGCTGGTTTTAAGATGAAGATTATGTTTTACATGTTTAGTATCACTTATCGATTTGAACTTTGTATGAAGTTGTAATTTAATTCAAGTTGTAATTTTTTTTATTCAAGTTGAGTTAGATTCCTTTTGATTGATTAACAAAATTGTATTTTATTTTGGTTGAAGAACTTGTACTCTCTGTATTTTATTTTAAAGAACAAAAATTGTTTTAATTGCGGAATGATCCTTGAACTTTATTTAGTTTTTTTTTGGACTTGTAATTATGATAAAATAGTGAATTTTATCAAGGATAAAACCCGGGTAACCCGTTAGTTAATCCGTGGTAAATTTTATTTTACCATTAACACGGGTTTACCCCTTAACTTTTACCACTCTCCAAATTTACCATACCCTTATCCTAGACCCCAACCCGGGATAAACCCGATCCGTGCTCATCCCGAATTAAAGTGTTACTAAGCTGAATAACTCGTTTTTGGTCAACTTTCTAGCTAGATTGACTTACAAAGTTTGCGCACCCCCACCCCTAGCTATAAACACGTGTAACATGGAGGGAAATTCTACAAAAGAAGAAGGATCTAATGGCAGCAGTATGCTCAGGAAACCATTACTATCCATCTTCTTTTTTATCTTTATTTGTTCTAATCTTTCAGTTTCATATGGAAGGACAATTAGTCCCAGCTTTCAAGTAAAGGCTGTTAATCTAGGAGGTTTGGTTGGTTACAGAAGGCTGGATTAAACCATCTCTTTTTGATGCCATCCCAAACAAAGATTTCTTGGTACGTCATTTATAATCTCATAAATTTCATATTGCAATCATGCTAATCTAGAAAAATTTCGTTTGACCAATAATATATATAGGATGGTACTGGACTCCAATTCAAATCAGTAACGGTGGGATAATATCTAGTTGCTGAATCAGGTGGAGGAAATGTTATAATTGCTAATAGGGCTTCTGCTTCAGGATGGGAAACATTCAGTGTATGCATCTATCTTTACTTTATCACAATTTTGTTTCACAAAACCAACTATCTTAACATTTAAATTATTAGAGAACATGTTCCTTAAGAAGTGCTGGGTTATATGTATTTATCATCTATGACATAAAAGCATCTATATTTTCTTGATGTTGTGCAGTTATGGAGACTCAACGCACTACAAGAAATAGTAGCATTAGCGGGGAAGCTAATGAGGCAACAATTAAAATGGCCTCTAATGATAACATTAGCGGGGAAGCTATTGCGGCAACAATTAAAATGGCCTCTAATGATATTTTTAAAAACCAAAATGGCCTCTAATTATATTTTAAGCGGCAATATTTGCCGCTAAAGATAAAGTTAATAGAGGCAAAAACAAATAATTTGCTACTAAAGGTATCTATAGCGAGAAACTTATAGAGGCGAAAAATAACGACTATTAGCGGCAAAATTAAGAATTTTAGTGTTAAATTTTTTGCCGCTAAAGATACTATTTCTTGTAGTGACGAGTCACATTTTCAGTTGAGGGTATTTAACAAGCAATTCGTTGGACTAGACGTAGCCAAGTATCAATTCAAAACACTCCTGGATTATCAGAGACATTCGAGATTGTAAGAAAAGCAGATGACCGTAACCGTGTTCGTATCAAAGCTCATAATGGTCGCTTCTTACAGGTTTGTGCCATAACATTATATACTATCCTAATTATTAATTAGGATGGATGAATGAATTCCCGCTCTGGAAGGTCTCGTATATTAGGAGAGAACACAACTCAATTGCAGATGCCTTAGCAAAATGCGTTAGGAAAAACATTAACTTAAGCGGATGGAAGGAGTTCTCGGTTGCTGATTCAACCAGTTTCTTTTCAAAAATCTTGTGTAACTTGTAGTTTGTGTTTTCCTGTCAAAAAAAAAAAATCCTAATTATTAAATATTGACTCATAAATCTTTTATTTGTGACTAACATTACGAAAATAAAAATTATTAGTTGGTCTACTCTAGTGGTTAGACTATTCCAAAAAATTAAGAAATTCTGAAATCAAATATTAAAAATCAAAATAATATAAAATATTCACACGATATTTTTTTGTGTTCCAAACGCTTATGAATATTCACACGATTAAAGTAGGCCATCGACCATTAGAAATGAGTAATGATATATACCATTTAAAATTATATTATCCAAATATCATTTAAGAATTGGTTGACTATAAATATTTAATCTATTTTTTTTATCTAATTAACGATTTATTACCGATCAATTCATATCATGTCATTGAGTGCTATATACTATTACTAGTTAAGAATTGAATTCAAATTTCTTTTTGTCATAACAATTGATTAATATGAGTCTTCATTGCTTATAGTGGTAGCACAATGTAGATAGATGCACGGTTAAGTGCTTGTTTGGAAGTTTTTTTTTTTTAAAAATACTTAAAAGTGTTTTTATATGTTTAAAAGTATTTTAGTGTCTGTTTGGAATTGATTATTTTAAAGCTAAAAGCGCTTTTTGATTAAAATTTTAATATTTGTTAAAAATATTAAAAAATATTTGACATCCAAAATTATTTGAAGTAATTTTTTTAATAATCACTTAACTAGTGTTTTTCCTAAAAGTGATATTAAATATCTAAAGTATTGTTAAGAATCTAAAATCACTTCAAATGATTGTTTTTAAAAGCAATCCTAAACGAGCTCTTAAACTCTTAGAAGCATTTTTAA
The DNA here is from genome assembly GCA_029959085.1 of Nemophila menziesii. Classification (NCBI taxonomy): domain Eukaryota; kingdom Viridiplantae; phylum Streptophyta; class Magnoliopsida; order Boraginales; family Hydrophyllaceae; genus Nemophila; species Nemophila menziesii. The sequence goes on along the minus strand of JARWIR010000138.1, from coordinate 468,024 downwards.
TAAAAGCACCAAATAGGCGTTTCTTAAAAAAAACACTTAAATGATTCTAGATATTCAAAAAAAATTCAATAATTTTTTTAAGATCTAAATTTTATTCTAAAGCTTATTTTTACTCTAAAATAAGCACTTTCAAACAGACCCTAAATTTCAAAGATGCTTTTGTTTCATTTAAAACTGTACTTTTTTTAATGTAAACGATATTAATAAAAGTGTGTTTTTATTGAATGGTAATGTGCTAAATAAACCCTAATAAAAGTAACTAAAGATTAAGTGTAATTTTTAATAATTTATTTTATAAAAAATATCTAATAAAATAATTATTCATAAAAATATCCTTTCTATCTTTTATACTTTTACTTATCTTTTTATTAAATATATTATATTATTTTAATAAAATATTTGTTTTTTAATATTAAACAAATAATGAGACAATTCCACCACCGCTACAGCCACCACCACAACATAACCACCACCACCACCTACTACTAATTCTATCACATGCGCGTGTCTGAGATTTTCTAATAATCGTCATAACTAATTCTAAAAATATCAGAAAAATAAAAAATTTGCATTTTTGGATAAATCAACTTAACATTTATGTCTACGATTTTTTTAATTTTTTTTACGCAAATATGAAATTCATTATTTTAAACATGAAATTCATTATTCGAAACAGTGATTTTTTCGCAAACATGAACTTCACTATTCTAAACATGAATTCACGTTTCTAGACATGAAATTCACTGTTCGAAACAAAGAATTTCATGTCTACGAAAAAATTCAAATAAATTCAAAAAAAATATAGATGTAAATATTAATTTGTCCAAAAATGCAATTTTTTTAAGAATTAGTTATGATGATTTTAAAAAAAAAAATACCGGACACGCACGCGTGATGAAATTAGTAGTAGGTGGTGGTGGTTGTGATTGTTGTTGTCGTGGTGGTGGCTGTGGTGGTGATAGTAGTTTTAATAGGGTGGTTCAGTTTAAATAATAAATAATAGTGTAATTAAAAAGATTATGTAAAGGTATTTTTGTCAAGGAATGTTTTTATTAAATAATGTTATTAGAACATGTATTTAATAAATAAGATTTTCAATAGGATGTTGTTGAATAATGACTCTTCATTGAATTTTAATATTATATTAGATTTTTTTTTGGCCAACAAAGAAAATTCTACCCTAATGTACGATCAACCGATTCCTAATCGAGAGAATTGCATCATCAACGATTCTGGTGTCACGATGTCCTTCCTTGCCCTGTGTCTGGCTCTTTTCACTAGGGCGTCAGCTCGACCATTGAGATGTCTCGGGATGTGCTTAAAAACCACTGGCCTAACTTCTGTGGCCAGTCTGTTAATATGCCTAAACAATGGGTCGAAGCCTCCAGCCTGCAGCCGACACTTGCTGAATACCTTGAACTAATTCAAGGTTGTCTGAGAAGATAGTAATCCCCTCATTGTTAACTTGTTTTGCTTGTTGCAACACAAATACTACCGCCTGTGCCTCCCCTTCCGTGCTTGAGTTACACATGGTAACAGCCGAGTGTTCTGTCCTCTGACCTGTATCTTTAACAATATGCACTATTCCAAGCCCAGTAGGTGTGTGTGGATGCTCAAACGATGTACCACAAGCATATGCTATCTTTGTCTAGAACGTAAGGTCAACTGGTGTCGGAGTATCCGCCTCCCTTGTAGAACATAGTATTGGATGATTCTTCACCCAGTTGTTGCCGAATCGTTCCACCATACCTTTATTCGTAGATCTGATAATGTCATCTGTATTTACTTCGTGATTACCATGTATGCTCTTCATTTTCGACTTCCAAATATTTGATGTCTCCTCATTTGTGATAATAAAATATACTCATGAGACATCATTTTAGGCTTATTTATTAGTTTATAGGTTGATTTTAGCTTAATTTAGTGCACTTTCCTATTTTGAGTCTTGATTTAGTAACATAATATTTTTAGAGCATATTGGGTTTAATTGTTTATTTAGTGTGAAGCTTTAAAGATAATTATGGAGATTAATTAGAGTCCAAGTCAAAGACTACAGCTTATGGAAAGAGTTTGCATGGAAATTGGAGATAAAGGAAACAAAGGCTAAAAAGATGGAAAAGGAAAAGCTGCCTAAATATGGGATTCTGCACACACGTCTAAAGATTGGTGTTTTTACCTACGAAATAGGCCGAATTTGGTAATTTCCTTCTAAAGGTCAAGATAATTCTGTTGCCATTCTTTTGGTATCTTATGGAGCAAAATCCGACCAATAACGAAGAAGATACACTCAAAACAACGCAACAGTGTTTTCCTTACGAATTTGAGTTGGGCTAGGAGTCCATTACTTGAAGTTATCTCCAAGAAACGAATTAGGTCAACCTCTACACTATAAATACAGCCTCTTAACACTCTTAAAACATCCTTGGTGAAACCTTAAACCAAGAGGAAGCTTAGAACACAAGAGAGAAGTCTGGACGGAGCTGTCATTAACAATGTCTTCTTCTACCTTTAATTTTGTAATTTCTTTCTTTTCTTTCATGAACTAAATTTCTTTAGCTTAAGTTTTAGCATTAATGTATGAACCCTAGTTTTGATTGACATCTATCTAATTTGGGAATTTAATGTTTTAAATAGAATTATAGTTTTTATTCTCTGTTTATGTGTTTGGATTTATATTCTGTGTTCTTGTGGACTGCAGCCATTAGAATTACCATCTAGTAATTAGGTCACCATTGACAACGGTGTTTAATTACATGTTTAGCACATAACGTTTAGTTTTAGGTTTGATCTGACAACCCAACCTAGCTAGATAATCACTATGGTTTAGTCTTTATGACTATTTACCAATTACAGGAAAAGTTTGCTTAGGAAGCCTTATTGACACAGGTAAATCCTATTTGAAACTACCGATAGCATATTGGGACCGATTAGGGAAATACTACATAATTCACCCTTACATGTTTAGAACGGCAAAACTAGTGGGGATTACATGCTAATAACTTAAGCTATATTCTCATCTTACTTCTCTTTCATCTTTATTTTTCTGTCTTTTAATTCTTAGTTTTAATTTAGTTAATTAGAAAATCAAACAAAAATCTATTTATCTTTACTTTTATTTGCGTTTAGTTGTTCTAGCTTTAATTATTTACACTTGATATTTGCATAAGATTTATCTAACCTTTGTAGTCTCTGCGGAACGAATCTTAATCTAAACTTGCATATGATCTGTATACTTGCAGAACCGTGTAGTTCTAGGGTGTTTTTGCACTTATTTTATATCTTATTTTATCACACCCTAGGCCCCACCAAGTTTTTGGCGCCGATGCCGGGGACTACATCGTTAGTCCTTGTGCATATATCTTGTGCTTTTATTTTTAGTTAGTTCTATTTTACGCTTTTTTGTTTTTAGTTTTTGTTTTTCAGATTTAGTTACAGATGGAGAACCCAAGGAGACTTGAGCTACCCATCGAGTTCAGAGTGGAGCCACGAGGAATTCGCGCTCCAGAAATTCAAGCCGCGAAATTTAAACCTGATCCTGGGATGCTAACTCAATTTGCATCTCATGGATTATTCAGCGGAGATGCACATCAAGATCCGATCCGATATATTCAGAAGTTCATGCAGATCTGTGATGCTTATATCGTAAGAGGAGTTACTAAGGAGCAAGTATATTACCTGATGTTCCAGTTCTTCTTGACCGGATGTGCAAGCGATTGGTATGATGCCCAATACCCTCATATTATTCCAGATTGGGACAAACTCCAAGAAAGATTCCTAGACCGTTTCTATCCGGTTAGTAGACGTTTAAAAGATATGTTGGAGCTTGAACAATTTATGCAGAAAGAGGAAGAGAGTTTGGGTGAAGCATAGTTACGATTTACAGAGAAGAAGGCGAGATGTCCCTATCATAGATCCTCGCCGGAATATTATTTAACCTTGTTTTATGGAGGCCTTAATGATAAATCAAGAGAGAAAGCAGATTCGTTAGGAAACACAGGTTTTGTGTTGCTAGATCCTGTAGAAGCTGAGTTGGGGATGGAGAGAATTCTTGAGAACGAGAGAAGTTGGCCAAAGAGAGTAATAAAAGAAGACAATTCAGCATCTCTGAAGCTTAAAGAATTGGCTAAACAACTCGAAGAACTTAAGGAACAAGCCCGAACAATTGCTCAGGTGAATACGGTACGCACAATTCCTCCGTGTCCTGGTTGTGGATCAAGAAATCATGTGTGGGAAGGATGTATAAATAATCCAGCAGTAACTTCCGTTCAATATCCTCAAGATAACTATTACTCGAATGGTTATGCTTGTCCTCAAGAAAGTTACACGAATTATCAACAACCTCCACAACAGAAGAGTTGGGTCAGAAATCAAGAGACTTATCATCAACCCCAACTTCAATCATATAATCCACCACAACCTATTCAGAAAAAGGCACCCATTGTTAAAGCTTGTCAAGAACCAACAAAAGATCCACCTAAACAATCAATGCAATTGGCAAAACAAGAACAACTCCAGAGCTTAAGTTCGGGTATGGCTAGATTAATGCAATCAGTTGAGAAGAAAATGAGTCATAGCCAACAGAAAGTTCGGACCCAAGAGAAGATAATCAAGCAACTAGAGCATACTATATCACATATGGCGAGTAAATTACAAACTAGGCCGAAAGGGCAACTCCCAAGTGATACTATTGCTCCTAGAGATGATTCTTGCCATGCAGTTGAATTGCGAAGTGGAAAACAACTTCCTCCGCCAAGACCAGAACCAGAACAAGAACCAATCCCTATTCCAGAGCAAAGGAGGGAAGAAATAATCGAAGATACAGTCGAGGAGGTAGTTAAACCAAAGAGTGTTCAAACCGAGACACCTGAGAAGACAAGAAAACCAGTGGAACTTAATACACGCCCTCCACCACCATACCCTTCACGTGTCAGAAAGAAGGACAATGACCTGGAATTCAAGAAGTTCGATGACATGGTGAGCAAGGTTGAGATTAAAATGCCGTTTGTTGAAGCTATCAAAAGAATGCCGAAATATCTAAAATTCATGAAGAACATTCTTTCGAACAAACGAAGTATAGAAACCGCGGATATGAGTGGATCACCAGAGGGGTGTTATGCTATCAAGTTACCACCAAAAGAGCCCCTTCCCACAAAATCTTGGATGGAACCATCCATACTTATGAAGAATCGAGCTGAAAAGTTCGTGGGAATCAAAGGAAAGGGGTGGAAATTTCGTCATTATTAATCAAATTAATTTCAGTTGAACGAATTGGAGGAGTTTCGTTATCTTGCCTATGAAAAGGAGAAAAATAAGCGATGGCATGATAAACGGCTCCGTCCAAAGCATTTCGAGATAGGACAAAAGGTTTTATTATACAACTCTCGATTTTCGAACTACCTAGGAAAGCTTAAATCCCGTTGGGGAGGACCTTACATTGTTACCAAAGTCACACCTCATGGAGCGATTGAAATTGAAAATCCAGCCGAGCAACGGACATTCATGGTGAATGGCCAGCGTTTGAAGAGATACTATGATAGTGAGGATTTTGGGCAAGGGGAGAAAATCTACCTTGTCGAATGCGCTTAGCCTGAGGTACACGTCTAACTCAAAGACGTTAAACAAAAGTGCTCTTGGGAGACACCCCTTGTTTTAATTGCTTTTTAGATTAGTTTTTTTTGCTTTGTAATGTATAATTTTGGGTTAGTGTATATTTTTAATTGTGTTTACAAGCTAATGGGAGAGAAAGGTAGTGTGTTATTGTGAAGGAAACGAGTTTGGGGTCAAAAGGAAAAATTTGGAGGAACTTCAAGCCTGGCGCGGACTACCCCATGGTCCGCAGGGATGCACCAAGCCCAGAAAACCCGTACCACGGGTCGGGTACCACGGGTTTCATCCAGAAAGTAAAAAAAATTCGATGGACAAGCGCGGTACACCGGACCCTAGTCCGCACGCCTCAAACGCGTGCCACAGGGTCGGGTACCACGAGTTTTTTGACGGACATAGCGCGGACTACATCCTGCACCGTACCCCTGGTCCGCACGCCCAAAACACGTGCCATGGGGTGCTAGATCGGGTATTATTTAGTGGGCAAAAATTTGGAGCAGCAGAAGGTGCGGTACACCGCGGGTCTAGTCCGGTGCACCGCAGGAAGGCGGTTTGTGAAGGAATTCTTTTCCTAATCAACTTCTTACCTTATGAGATTAACCCTAGCCTTCCATACACGAAATTTTCAGACCCAAACCCTATATATACACCTTAAAGCTTGTGCAAACCTTCACAATTAACACAACAACTCATCAAATCCTCTCCTACATCTTCTATAAACACAAGTTCTTCATCAAATTCATCACACTACACCATCAAATTCATCAAGCTTTAAAGAATTCTTCCAAGATCAATCAAATAACCTGTCTCTTTCATCAATTCCAAGCAACAACATCAAGTTACACCAATTTTCCTTAAACTTTTAATCCATCCTTGGTATAACTTGAGTTGTGGGTAAAACAAGCATGACTAACAGATCTGAAGCTATGGAATACAAGAGAAAGTGCTCAATCCTTGGGAAGAATAAGAGATTGCCTGGAGCCACCATTGAAAAACCCATCAATCTTGATGAGGTTTCTGAAGAATCAAAAGGAAAGGCACCTGAACAACCACTACCAAAGAAGAGATTAACTGCTAGAATGTCCACACCATCAAGGAGGCCTTTAGAGAAAATAAAAATCCAAGACCAAGGTTCTTCTACCTCTTCCTCTGAAATTGTTTATGATCTTCCTCCTTGGGCTATCAAGTTACAGAACGAAGTTGAAAGATTACGTGAAGATAACAAAGACCTTTGGGTAGAAATCATGCAGTTGGAGACACGGGTAGAGAATTTGACCTTGTACAAGGATGTAGATGATTACACCGATCCCTCCGCTTCAGAAGATGAGGATGATATGATGGATCTCTATGGCCAACCAGGTAGGTCATTCTAATTTTTTCTCAATAGCTTGTATGCATTAGGTAGTTAGTTAGTTTTTATTTTAAATTTTATTTCATTCTTGAGTCTTTTTTCGAGTCGTGGGGACACGGCTCACTTTTGAGTTGGGGGTGGGGATTCGTTGTCCTCATCTTCTTTTCATTTTTGCATAAAATTTAAAATTTTTAGGTTGAATTAAGGCATAGAATATATTGAATGTACCTATTTGAGCATGATTTTATTAGGTCAATGATAGTAAGTAGTATGTTTTTGAAAGACGCAACAAAATTGTTTAGATGCATGCATGAAAACAGGTAATAAAGGATAGAAAAGTTAATGAGCAATGCTAAGAAATCACGTTGAAACTTAGGGATAGTTATTTGGTGTGTAGAACGTGAGGTTTAAATTTAGTTGGAAACCCACTTGTCTATGAACTAGTAATGAAAAAGTAACGAAATCCGGTAGTTAGAAAAATGACTAAGGCAGTTCGTTCATGATAAAACACTTGAAGCCTTTAGACTTTCTCACCCTTTTATTTGATATTACTGTTATTTATCCGTCTTAGCCCCTCTGAGCCTTTCTAAAGCCTTTTATTGAAACACATTATAATCCATACCCTAGTTTTTAGGACTTATCTATATGACCCGCACTCGAATCGCAAAACCTGAGACACTCGTTTTAGAGCTTGAGTTTGGGGTGGTGGGTTTCATCATAAGGGAACTTTGGGAATTGGGAATTATATTTGTGATTTTATTGATGATGAATTGTTATTATTGTAACCCTTTGCCGGGGTAATAGTGAATGAAAAAGAAGCTACGAGCTAAATTTGCCAACAAGGGCATAAAAAGAAAGAATATAATATATGAAAAAAATAGTGTGATATCTCAACATCAAAAGAGAATCATAGCTATACCAAAGAAAAATTGATTTGAAAAGAAAATATATATTCGGACCGGCAAAGTGGAATTTGTAATTCATCAAAGGTTTTAATTGGGATTATTGGGGATGCACATTTAAGCATCAAGAAATTGGGTTGAGTGAGAACATCTTCTAGTGAAAACTCAAGCTCCAGGGCGATTCGTTGATGGCTAGTGAGGAGAGAGCCAAAAGCTCACTTTTCATTATCCAAATATACCACACCCGTCCTTAAGCCAAGTTATAACCAAGACCTTAGGATTTTTAACTACTAGATGGAGAAACAATTGAGCTATTCGGTAGTAGGTAAGTGGACCATTGGATGCTGTATTTGGGACCTATGAACAACCTATAGCCATTAACCTGAACTAAGTTATCATCCTCTCATTCTGGCATTGCGAAATTAATCTTAACTTGAATTTATGGATTGTTGATTACATGTATATTAAGCATCTTTGTGCATTAGTTCTTAAGCATTATTACATGAGACTTTCTAGATATTTATGCTCTAGGATCATTCATTATATTTTGTTCTTGTTCTCCTCCGACTTCTTCTTGTTTATTTTGACTACCCTACTGTTCTTTACTTTTATTGTATCGGGACGATAGAACTTTGAGTTGGGGGTCTTGATGTCTCCTCATTTGTGATAATAAAATATACTCATGAGACATCATTTTAGGCTAATTTATTAGTTTATAGGTTGATTTTAGCTTAATTTAGTGCACTTTCCTATTTTGAGTCTTGATTTAGTAACATAATATTTTTAGAGCATATTGGGTTTAATTGTTTATTTAGTGTGAAGCTTTAAAGATAATTATGGAGATTAATTAGAGTCCAAGTCAAATACTACAACTTATGGAAAGAGTTTGCATGGAAATTGGAGATAAAGGAAACAAAGGCTAAAAAGATGGAAAAGGAAAAGCTGCCTAAATCTGGGATTCTGCACACACGTCTAAAGATTGGTGTTTTTACCTACGAAATAGGCCGAATTTGGTAATTTCCTTCTAAAGGTCAAGAAATTCTGTTGCGATTCTTTTGGTATCTTGTGGAGCAAAATCCGACCAATAACGAAGAAGATACACTCAAAACAACGCAGCAGTGTTTTTCTTACGAATTTGAGTTGGGCTAGGAGTCCATTACTTGAAGTTATCTCCAAGAAACGAATTAGGTCAACCTCTACACTATAAATACAACCTCTTAACACTCTTAAAACATCCTTGGTGAAACCTTAAACCAAGAGGAAGCTTAGAACACAAGAGAGAAGTCTGGAAGGAGCTGTCATTAACAATGTCTTCTTCTACCTTTAATTTTGTAATTTCTTTACTTTCTTTCATGAACTAAATTTCTTTAGCTTAAGTTTTAGCATTAATGTATGAACCCTAGTTTTGATTGACATCTATCTAATTTGGGAATTTAATGTTTTAAATAGAATTATAGTTTTTATTCTCTGTTTATGTGTTTGGATTTATATTCTGTGTTCTTGTGGACTGCAGCCATTAGAATTACCATCTAGTAATTAGGTCACCATTGACAACGGTGTTTAATTACATGTTTAGCACATAACGTTTAGTTTTAGGTTTGATCTGACAACCCAACCTAGCTAGATAATCACTATGGTTTAGTCTTTATGACTATTTACCAATTACAGGAAAAGTTTGCTTAGGAAGCCTTATTGACACAGGTAAATCCTATTTGAAACTACCGATAGCATATTGGGACCGATTAGGGAAATACTACATAATTCACCCTTACATGTTTAGAACGGCAAAACTAGTGGGGATTACATGCTAATAACTTAAGCTATATTCTCATCTTACTTCTCTTTCATCTTTATTTTTCTGTCTTTTAATTCTTAGTTTTAATTTAGTTAATTAGAAAATCAAACAAAAATCTATTTATCTTTACTTTTATTTGCGTTTAGTTGTTCTAGCTTTAATTATTTACACTTGATATTTGCATAAGATTTATCTAACCTCTGTAGTCTCTGCGGAACGAATCTTAATCTAAACTTGCATATGATCTGTATACTTGCAGAACCGTGTAGTTCTAGGGTGTTTTTGCACTTATTTTATATCTTATTTTATCACATTCTAGGCCCCACTAATATTCCAAATGGTAAGTAGCACATATGATATAACGACCTCCTTCAGCCACCCTCCTTGTACAAATGTCTCTATTATTGCCAATACCCACTCTCCAAGTCTTCGGCCTCCTGTCCAATGTTAATCTGCAATGCTGGTGTCGCCTAGGGTGTGATAAAATTAATACAAATAAAGGTCTAGAAAACTACGCACTCTCACCCTAGACAGGCACAGTATTGCAAGTATTACATGACGTATGCAAGTTTTAGTTGATAAGTTGAGTTCGTTCTCAGGGACTTAAGTGTGTTAATCACGTGGGTAGGAATAACGAGTAAAAGTAAATAATTAAAGACAGAAAATAAAAGCAATAGAAATTCGAAATTATTAATTAAAACTAAGAAAATAAAGACGATAAAATAAAATACTAAGAATATGAGATGAGAGATATAGCTTAGGTTTTACTAGTATGCACTAATCCTTCTAATTCTTTCTATTAGATCTAGTTAATAAGGGAGAATATTAGCTCTTGTATACTTAGTCAGGATTCTAAATCCCCATTCCTTAGACCTTGAGGGCGACTAAGGGGGCTACGGCACAACCAAGAAGTTGTTTCAAATAGGGTTATCAAACGCTACTAAGGCCCTAAGCAAACAATTTATTCAATTGGTGATATGGTGATTAAAACAAACCCTAATGACTATCTAGTTAGAATCAGTTTTATCAGGACTAATATCGACACTAGACGTTATGTGGTGGTTCAATAGTTAAACACCCATCTAAGGTGACCATCTAACTACTATTAAAACAATCCTAATGTGATCAGTTCTAGGAAAGACAATAAATCAAAACACATAAGCAAATATAAGAGTAAGCAGCTAATATCAATTTAAAACATATAATTCCAAAAGAAACTTAGATAGAAGAATTAGAATTCATAGATTATACATGATGCAAAACCCAAGCTATGGGGAGTTTAGTTCATACCTGAAGGAAATAAACTAAAAGAAATTACAAAAGACATCATCTTGCTCTCTACAATAAACTGGAAAAATAAAACCTTAAGAACTAATTACTATGAGGAAGGATTGCTAGGGTGATTTTACAAGTGATATAAGGGTGTATTTATAGGTGTTTAGAAGACCTAATTTGTTTTCTTGAGGGAGAAGCAAAGTGGTGGACTCCAAGCCCAACTCAAATTCGTATGGAAATAAAGATAAATTCTGCTGACTTGTTTTGAACATATCTTCTTCGTTATTGGTCGGTTTTTTCTCCATAATATACCAAAAGAATCCTCAACGAATTATCTACATCCCTATGAAAGGAATTTACCAAAATCGGCTTCTTTCTTGGAGTTATCACCACTTCTTTAGGCGTGTGCTGCAGATTTTCAGATTTAGGCAGCTTTTCCTTTTCCATATTTTTAGCTTTTGTTTCCTTATCTCCAATTACCATGCTAATCTCTTTCCATAAGTTGTAGTCTTTGACTTGGACTCTAATTAATCTCCATAATTATATTTAAAGCTTCACACTAAATAAACAATTCAATCCAATATACTCTAAAAATAATAATTCACTAAATCAAGACTCAAAATAGGAAAGTGCACTAATTCTCAAGAAAATCGACTATTATGACTTCTAAATGACTAGAAATGATGTCTCATCTTAACATAAATCTATCATGAATGAGGAGACATCAAGTGCCAAACCCGCCCAAACCATCTTTCCTACACCACATGTTAGTAGTAAGTGCTCCACTGTTTCCTGCCCAAATTTGCACCATTGACACTCTATTTCCACATCGCAGTGCCGCTTTACGAAGGTCCTTCCGGTCGGTATAGCATTATTACAAGCTTTCCAATTGAAGATTCTGACTTTCGTAGGTAAGTTTGAATGCCATATAGTTCTCCAGAGCTTACTGTCTCGTGGTGTAGTACTAGATTGTCCTGGGGCTCCACCAATTTCTGCTTCTGTAATGATTTTGTAACCTACTTTCGTTGTATATTCTCCATTGGTTGTATATGGCCATATAAATCTATCTGATGTGTCTCTTGCGAATACCTTTTCCCGTAGAATAACCGGTATAATTGGGGTCGGAAATAGATTATCTAGTATCTCAGTATCCCATTCTGAGGTCCCTTCCTTCCATAGATCCTTGACTTTCAAGATTTCACATTGTGTCAGCTTTTCTAGATTCTAATTCGTATCCAACCATTTATCAGTCCATATGTTAATAGTTTCTCCATTACCTATTTGATATTTACCGTATCGTTTTAACATGTCCCTTCCTTCTATCAAACTTGCCCATGACCATGTTCGAGATTGTCTTAATTTAATATCGAGAAAGTTCCTTTTAGGATAGTAGATACCTTTTAGTAGTCTGGCTGCTAACGTGTCCGGGTTATTAAGAATTCGCCGCGCCTGAGCTGCTAGCAGTGCTGTATTCATTCTCCTAAAGTCCCTGAATCCCATGCCTCCTATAAATTTACTTACCGCCAATTTCTCCCATGCCAACCAGTGTATTCGAGATTTTTCCCCAAAATTCCACCAAAAGTTCGAGATCGCAGATATAAGTTTATTACAAAACGTAATCGGAAACGAGAAAATTGACATTGCGTATATCGGAATAGCCTGTAGTATAGCCTTGATGAGCACTTCTTTCCCTCCTTCTGATAACAATTGTGCCTTCCATCCCTCCGCGTGTTTGAACAATTTCTCCGCTATCCACTGTAGTGACTGTACTTTTGACCTTTTATGACATAGCGGTATTCCCAAGTATTTGCCCAGATAATCTTTCTCTTGAATTCCTATCGTCCTGCCTACTTGCTGTCTAATATTCTCTAGTGTATCCCTATTGAAGCAGATCGAGGACTTTGTGAAATTAATTCGTTGCCCTGATCCTGCGCAATAGGTAGATATACACTCTTGAAATTGTTCAATCTCGAGGTCGTCTATTGTTAGAAAGAAAAGCGAATCATCCGCAAATAAGAGATGTGTAATAGTCGGACAGTTTCTAGTTATTTGAATACCTTTCATCGTTCCTTGTTCCACTTTTTTGTCAATTAGACTAATTAAAGATTCTGTCATCAGAGAAAAGAGAAAAGGGGATAGTGGGTCCCCCTGCCGAAGTCCTCTCCCTGATTTAAATTTTTGAAGCCGTTTACCATTGAAGTTCAGTTGAAACGTGACAGAGGACACGCAATTCGCGATCCAAGATATCCATTTCTGACAAAATCCTAACTTAGTTAGTACCAAAAAAAGAAAATCCCAACGTACCTGGTCATAAGCTTTAGCCATGTCTTGTTTAACTGCCGCTATCGACTTTGGATTCTTTCTTTTTCGTTTCATATAAAAGGATATCTCCTACGCTATAAGAATATTGTCCTGTATCGCTCTGTTTTTAATAAACGTTGTATGTGTTGGGGATACTATGATATTCATAAGATCTTGTAGTCTATTTGCCATTATCTTTGCTATTATTTTGTATCCAAAGTTAACACATGATATTGGACGATAATCCCGGATACTTTCTGGTGTCTCCCCTTTTGGTATGAGAGTAACCAATGTTTCATTTAACTTATCGAGAGAGATATTATTCATGAAAAAATCTTGCACCATTAAAAAAAGTCGTATTGTATTGTATGCCAATATTCCTAATAGAACTTACCGTTTAGTCCGTCTGGACCAGGAGCTTTGGATGGTGACATGTCAAAAACTGCTTTCTTTACCTCATCTAATGATGGAAGTTGAGTCAGTTTTTCATTCATTTCCCCCGTTACCTTCTTTTGAATAGAACTTGTGGCCTCTTCCATTTCTTTTGTATTCCTTTCCGTGAACAAATCCTCGTAATAGGTTTGAAAGCTATTTCTCACTTCCGATACCTCCTCCTGCCAAATTCCTTCGTGATTCTTTATTCGTTGTATTCTATTTATATGTCGTCTTTTAATCGTTTCCAAATAAAAGAATTTCATATTCTTATCTCCATACTTAATCCAATTTTGTCTGGCTCAATCATACCAATATTTCTCCTCGGCTATATATGTTTGTTTTTCTAACTCTTCCTTCAGTCTGACTTGCTCCTCAGTAGTATCTCTCATGTGATCTTGTTGTTCTAAATCTTGTAGCTTCTTCGTCAATTCTTTTATTTTATTCGCATTGTTCCTGAATGTCTTTTCGCTCATCCATGTAATGCATTGATAGTATTGTCCCTTTTCCCGGTAAACTTTGGAAGAGACTCTTCTGTCCTAGCCTCACCCCAAGCCGTGTTAATCACGTTTTCACACTCTGGATGGTCGACCCATAACGTTTCAAATTTGAACCATCTCAAACCTGTTCTTTGTGTCCTATCTTGTTGTAAAATGAGTGGGCAATGATCAGATCCAATTGTTGGTGGTATATAAACCTGTGCATTAACAAACCTGTGCAACCAATCACAAGACGCAAATGCCCGATCAAGTTTGACCTTGACTGGCTTATCAAGTTGACGGTTAGACCATGTATAATAACATCCATAAGATTTTATTTCTCCTAAATTATTCGCAGAGATAAATGAATTAAAGTTCTGAATATGTCTATTGTTCGGAGGAGTGTTACTCATTTTTTCGCATCTTTTTAAAATATCATTAAAATCCCCTATCAGTACCCATGGTTTATTATTATTCTTGTTCCAAATGGTAATTTCTTCCCAAGTTTTTAACCTCTGTTATAATTTGGTCGGAGCATGAACACATACGCATTTTTAATATATATAATTACGAAATACTGACTAGACAAAATAATTTCAAGCTTAATATCCGTCTGCCAAAGAACCAAAATGCCGCCGGAATAATAAGCATTACCGACTGGATCCCTAATATAACTATTATCATATCTAAAAAGTTTTAGAACATTAGGAGCATCTACCGCACATAAAATTGTTTCAAAAAAACACAAAATCCCCGGTTTAAACTTATAAAGAATGGACTTTATACTAGAGATTGTCAAAGGTGCCCGTATCCCCTGACAGTTCTATACACAAGTTGTCATTTAGTGTCTTCGGACGTCTTGGGAACAGTCCGGATATCCCTTATGACTTTAAAATTGATCAAACCATTTTTCATACTAATATTATGTGATTTACCCAATTTAATTAGCCCAAGTTCTATCTTTTTTATCAATTCTAACCCATCCCATATTATTTTTATTAGTAGCTTTTATTACATGACTAGGTCCAATATCTTCTTTCCCTCTCTAAGCCCAAGTTCCCCCTTTATTGGCCCAACAAGCCCAATGTCCAATTCCACTCCACCCCCCTAAGCCGTCCCACTTACTCCACCACCTAGCAATAAACACGTACACTGTCCAATGGAAATGAATCTTCATTTCCTTCATTTGCATAACCAAAAACCTTCTTATTATCTTCTTCCAATGAAAACCCAATCCATCCCCATTTTCCAACTCCATACGTCTACATCCCATATCATTTCTCAGCAAATTCCTTCTAACCATGAATCCATCTTCAATCTCTCTCCTTTTCCATATTCGTAATACAACCCATTTTGACATCTCAGCATAGAGAACATCACGGCGGTCATTAAACTCCACAAACTCGTGAGCACCGGGAGATTTATGTGGATCTACCACAGTGAGATTATCCCCGCAAAATTGAAATTCATGCTCCTGGACACTCTTCCCGCAAAATTGAGATTTATGTGGTTCTGCAAGTATACAGGACGTATGCAAGTTTTAATGAATAAGTAAGTTTCGTTCCTCAGAGACTACGAAGGTTAGGAAGAACTTATGCAAATTATCAAGTGCAGATATGAGAGCTAGAAAAGATAATACGCAAGAGTAAAGAAGAGAAAGATAGATTTTTATTTGGTTTTTAATAAAGGAAATTTAAACTAATAGACTAAAGACAGACAATTAAATAAGAAAAGAACATATAGTATGCTAGTTTAGCCTGGGTAATTAGCAAGTAATCCCCACTAGTTTTGTCGTTCTAAACATGTAAGGGTGAATCATGTAGTATCTCAATAGTTGGTTTCAATTGCGCTAGGTAGTTTTAAATAGGGTTTACCTGTGTCAGTAAGAACCTAAGCAAACTTTTCCTGCAATTGATTAAATAAGAATACACTAAACCATTGACTATCTAGTTAGACTGATTTATCAGATCTAAACCTTATTCTAGACGTTATGTGCTAATTCTATAGTTAAATATGTCGTTGTCAATGGTTATGTAACTACTATGATGGTAATCATATACGTTGTACACCGCAAAGAACACATAATATAAATCCAACACATAAACAGAGAAATCAAAACATAAATTCAATTTAAAACACAGAATTCCCGAATTAGATAGATGTCAACCAAAACTAGGATTCATACATATATGCTAAAACTCTAGCTAAATTTATTTAATTCATACTAAAGAAAGAAAAGAAAAGAATTACATAATTGAAGGTTGAAGCAGACATGATTGATGCACAACTCCTTCTAGACTTCTCTACTTGTGTTGTAGCTTTTTCCTGGCTTAAGGTTTAGCCAAGGATGATTTTCTAATGAAAAGAGGTTGTATTTATAGGGTATAGGAAGACCTAATTCGTTTTCTTGAAGGAGAAGGTAAGTAATGGACTCCTAGCCCAACTCAAATTCGTATGTAGATAAGGATAATTACTGCTGACTTGTTTTTACCATATCTTCTTCGTTATTGGACCGTTTTTGACCCATAAGATATCAAAAGAATCCTCACTGAATTATCTATCTACCTATGAAAGAAATCTTCCAGAATCGGCTCGGTTTTTGAGTCATCATCACTTATTTAGACGTAGCTACAGAAATTTAGATTTATTTGGCAGCTTTTCCTTTTCCTAATAGAACTCTGTTTCCTTCCATCTCCAGATTTCTTCAAAATCTTCTTTCCTTATTTCCTTAGAATTGTCTTGGAATCTAATTTATTTCCATATTATCTTTAAAAGCTTCACACTAAATAAATAATTAAACCCAATATGCTCTAAAAATAACAAATCATTAAATCAAGACTAGAAATAGGAAAGTGTACTAAATCATAATAAAATCGACCTATACTCTAATAAATACACCTAAAATGATGTCTCCAACTACTAATAAATCATCACAAATGGGGAGACATCACTTCCACGGCACTAACGGCAGCATGTGTTACTTCCTTCATTTCTTCAATCTCAAGGCAAATAGCCTTACAAGCTTCGAACCCAACATTGTCATCACCTCCTTCGATAGCCTTCAATTATTTTTGTTCCATAATGTTTGTTAAAACTTTGTTAATTTGTTCGACTTGAGTACCTAAAATCTGAATTGAAGCTTCTTGTTCTCGTAACTTCTCGCTCTAGGAATGCATATTAGTGGTCATAAGATCCATGAACTTCGTCAATTGTTGATTATCCACAGTTCCCTCTTGAGGATACTATGGTAAAGCTTTCTGAGCTAACGAATCGGTATAGGCATCTTGAACAGGTTGTTGTGGGGGAGCAGGTCTATTCTGGTATTGATTCTAATACTGACCTCTTGGTTGGAAAGAGTTATTCTGGGGACGTGGTTAATAATGACCAGGATTAGCGGCCCCATGTGGATTTGAATACTGCATACCCGTATGATTCCTATTACTAAATTGATAACCTCCTCGGTTGGATATGAAATAAACAGATTGTGGATTCCCTTCGCACTCTTCCCAAGTATGATTCATTGCCCCCAAAATGTGGACAACTTTGTGCTTCTTGCACTACATTTGATGCGGCTAAGTTGCTCTACATCTCAAGCTTAAGTTCTTTGATTTGATTCTCTAATGCGGATAATTGAGCTGAGTTTGCAGTTTCTGCGTCTAATCGAAGCGTACCTCGGGTTTTTGTAACAAGAGCTCGCAAAGATGGCCAACTCCTTTCTTGTTCAATGCAATTTCCTAAAACCTCGGTAGCCTCAGCAGGTTCCATGGACACGAAATTCCCTTTCCCAATATTATCCACCTTCAATCTAATTTCTCTGTTGATAACTTCATAGAATATAGCTAACTGTAGAGAGGGGGTATAACCATGGAGCGAACATCTAGATAACTTATGTTGAAACCTTGTCCATGCTTCTCCTACTTCTTCTCCATCTTCTTGACAAAACTTTGCAAGCTCGCTTTGGTCTTTGAGTCTCATACTCTTTGGATAAAAATGGTTAAAGAAAGCATCTTGAAGTTCTGTCCATGAATTAATTGTCCCTGGTGGTTGCCTGTCTAGCCACTCACCAGCTCTACCGGTCAGAAAGAACGAAAACATATGACAATACAGTTGCTCGCGTGTAATGCTTGGAGTAACATACGCATCACAAATCTGCATAAACTTCAGAATCGCTCTTACCGGATCTTGAACTGCTGTACCACTGTAGAGTCTAAAACTTTGAAACTGACTAAGCATACCCGGATCGGGTCAAAATTTAATATTTTGGATCTCTAGAGGATGGTAACCTATCGGTTGAACATGAAAAGATACTCCCAAACCTGGGAGGTCTTGCTCTACTCGGTTTTGATTGACATTGTTATTCCCGTTACCTCTTCCTAGTGGTGGTTGTTGATGTCTCCTCATTTGTGATAATATAATATACTTCCGAGACATCATTTTAGGCGTATTTATTAGAGTATAGGTCAATTTTCTCATTATTTAGTGCACTTTCCTATTTTGAGTCTTGATTTAGTAACATAATATTTTTTAGAGCATATTGGGTTTAATTGTTTATTTAGTGTGAAGCTTTAAAGATAATTATAGAGATTAATTAGAGTCCAAGTCAAAGACTACAATATATGGAAAGAGATATGCATGGAAATTGGAGATAGAAGGAAACAGCGTTCAATTAGGAAAAGGAAAAGCTGCCTAAATCTGAATTTCTGCAGCACACGCCTAAAGAAGTGGTGATTACTCCAAGAAATAAGCCGATTTTGGTAAATTCCTTTAATAGGGACGTGGATAATTTACTGAGGATTCTTTTGATATATTATGGAGCAAAAACCGACCAATAACGAAGAAGATATGCTCAAAACAGTTCAGCATAATTTATCTTTATTTCCTTACGAATTTGAGTTGGGCTTGGAGTCTATTACTTAACCTTTCCTTCAAGAAACGAATTAGGTCAACCTATACACTATAAATACAGCCTCTTAACACTCTTAAATCATCCTTGGCCAGACCTTAAGGCCAAGAGGAAACTGCAACACAAGAGAAGAAGTCTGGAAGGAGCTGTGCATCAATCATGTCTCCTTCAACCTCTTATTCTGTAATTCTTTTCTTTTCTTTTCTTTATATGAAATAATTTTATTAGCTTGGGTTTTGCATCATGTATAATATATGAATTCTAATTCTTCTATCTAAGTTTCTTTGGGAATTATATGTTTTAATTTGATATTAGCTGCTTACTCTTATATTTGATTATGTGTTTTGATTTAATGTATGTTTTCCTTGCGGTGCGCAACGTTTAGGATTACCTTAATAGTAGTTAGATGATCACCTTAGCTGGGTGTTTAACTATTGAAACACCACATAACGTCTAGTGTCGATATTAGTCCTGACAAAACATGATTCTAACTAGATAGTCATTAGGGTTTGTTTTAATCACCATATCACCAATTGATTGTAGTGTCTGTTTAGGGCCTTGGTAGCGCTTGATAACCCTATTTGAGACCTCGTCTTGGTTGTGCCGTAGCTCCCTTAGTCGCTCTCAAGGTCTAAGGTATGGGAATTTAGAATCTTGACTAAGTATACCAAGAGCTAATATTCTCCCTTATAAACTAGATTTAATAGATAGAATTAGAAGGATTAGTGCATACTAGTAAAACCTAAGCTATATCTCTCATCTCATATTCTTCATATTTATTTTATTGTCTTTTATTTTCTTAGTTTTAATTAGTTATTTCGAAATTCATATCTTTTATTTTCTGTCTTTTAGTTAGTAGTTTAGTTTCCTTTATAAAAACCAAATAAAAATCTATTTTACTTTTCTTCCTTTGCGTATTATCTTTTCTATCTTTTATATTTGCACTTGATAATTTGCACAAGTTCTCTCTAACTTTCGTCAGTCTCTGAGGAACGAATCTTTTTATCATTAAAACTTGCATACGTCCTGTAATACTTGCAGTATCGTGTTAGCTTAGGGTGTTTATTTGCATCTAAATTATATCATCTTTTTATCACACCTTAGGCCACACCAGTTGTAAAAGTCCTAAAGGACCTAGGACTCTTAGATCTACTGGTGGATCTACTTGATCTCGTACGTCTGCCATAACTCTTCTTAAGGCTCTTTCCTCGCGAAGACGTTTGTTATAACCTCTGAAGCTCCTCTCAGGCTCCGGTAACGGAGGCCAAGAATTAAACACGGTTAAAACTTGAAAAAGAATAAAGCAAACCACAAGCGTAAATCTGGAAAAATAAAAACTAAATACTGAAAAATAAAAATTAAAAATTAACTAATAACTACTACTCGATATAGATAGCCCATACGCTAACGAGACACAAGTCCCTGGCAGCGGCGCCAAAAACTTGGTGCCGCCTAGGGTGTGATAAAAATAAGATAAATATAAGCCAGAAAATAATGCACTTACACCCTAGACAAGCACAGTACTGCAAGTATTACAGGACGTATGCAAGTTTTAATGATAAGTTAAATTCGTTCTCAGGGACTTAGTGTGTTATACGAATGGGTAGAAATAACGAGTAAGAAGTAATTAATTAAAAGACAGAAAATAAAAAAGATAAATTCGAGATATCTAATTAAGCTAAGGAAAATTAAAAGACAATAATTAAAAACTAAGAAATATGAGATGAGAAGTATAGCTTAGGTTTTGCTAGTATGCAATAATCCTTCTAATTATTTCTATCAAATCTAGTTATTAAGGGAGATAATTATCTCTTAGATACTTAGTCAGGATTCTAAATTCCCATACCTTAGACCTGGAGAGCGACTAAGGGGGCTACGGACACATCATAAGGCAGCCTAAACTTAGGGTTATCAAGTGCTACCAAGGCCCTAAGCAATTCAATTTCAAACATGATGATAGTGGTTTAATTATACCCTAATGACTATCTAGCTAGAATTAGTGTTGTCAAGACCTATATCGAAACTAGACGTTATGTGGTGTTTCAATAATTAGACACCCAGTTAAGGTGAACATCTAACTACTATTAAGAAAGCCTAAAGTGATCAGTTCTAGGACAAACAATAATTCAAAACACATAAACAAATATATAGGTAAGAAGCTAATATCAAATTAAACATATAATTCCCAAAGAAACTTAGATAGAAATAAAATAGAATCCATATATTATACATGATGCGAAACTCAAGTTATGGGAAAATTAGTTCATACCTGAAGGAAATAAACTAAAAGAAATAATAAAAGACTTCATCTTGCTCTCTACAATAGCTAAGAATTAATATAACGTTTAGAACTGAGTAAGGATGATTTACAAGTAATATAAGGGTGTATTTATAGGTGTATAGAAGCCCTAATTCGTTTTCTTGAAGGAGAAGGTAAGTAGTGGACTCCTAGCCCAACTCAAATTCGTATCCCTAAAAATATGAAATCAGGCCCGTTTTTTTTGGTCCTAACAGCTCCAATTCTTATCCGTTTGACGCGTATGAGTAGTCTAAATTCAACGTCTAGGAAAGATATTTAACTTTTCTCTTGACCATTTCTAGAAATTCCCCACCGATTTTGAGATATAAGCTGATTTGTGGTCGTGGGTGGTGAAATTCAGATTTATGGCAGCTTTTCCTTTTCCATGTTTTTAGCTTTTCTTTCCTTATCTCCAATTTTCATGTTTATCTTCTTTCCATATCTCTTAGTCTTTGACTTGGACTCTAATGAATCTCCACAATTATCTTTAAAGCTTCACACTAAATAAATAATTAAACCTAATATGCTCTAAAAACAATAGTTAACTAAATCAAGACTAGAAATAGGAAAGTGTAACATTTCTCAAGAAACTCGACTAGAAAGACTTCTAAATCACTAAAAATGATGTCTCATCGTAATATTACTTCATGGCAAATGAGGAGACATCAGATGCGATGTACCGGACCTGAGGGTTTGGAATCCGTGTTCACGAGTTGTCGACACGGTTTTGAAGAGCCGGTCTTTTTCCTCTCGTAAATGTACCGTGGTGGAAACCGTGGCCACGGTTCTTGAGGGTGCGGTGTACCGCGCGTACCCGCTGTTCATACTGTGGTCGCGATACGCGACACGGTTTTTCGGACCTTCTTCTCAGCAATATACCGTAGCAAAAACCGTCGCCGCGTTTTTTGGACCTGCGGTGTACCACAAGGATGGTCAGATTTTTGCCGTTTTTCGTTCTTCTTTTCCCAACTCGATTTCTTAAGTACCTGAACATCAAAAACACTCATACCTTTCTCAATAATGCAATATCAACTAAAAAACAACTAAACAAAACAAAATTAAAGACATAAAAACATAAAAAAAATTGCGGGTTGTCTCCCGTACAACACTTTTATTTAATGTCTTTTAAAGTTAGACGTCTTTCCTCTATCAAACTTGCGAATATAGCCTCCCCAGCAACGAGCAAGGCTATGAACGTCTACTAATCTCCGTCTAATGGCCCTCTTGGGACTGATCTCTATTACCTTAGCTAAACCAACTTTAGTGACTACAAATGGTCCCATCCACGAGTCTTGATGACCTCGTGGCCTATTCTCTGGTTTGTGGGCTTTCCATAGAACTTCATGGCCGATCCCGAACTCAATCTTTGGCTCAGTATCCACAGGTTTTGCGTGGATCTTCTCTCTAGGGACTTTGTGATGTGAAAGGCTATGGATAGGCACGGTAGGATTTGACTTCCTTGGTTTCTTACCCTAAACATAGAATGTCTCATATACGTTCTTAGCATGATGAGTAATTTTCTCTTCCTGGAAGTTGATTATGATCTGACTTGGTCCATGAAGGGCCTTCCAAGTATGATTGGAACCTGCTTATCTGCATCGAAATCAAGTATAACAAAGTCAGTAGGGATGGTTACCTGGTCAGGCCCCATGTCTTGGTAACTTAATTGTCAGCAAACTGCAACTTCACTAGTGCTTTTTTTGATTTTCGAAGTCCAAGTCACTCGAACACAGACTTTGGCATAAGATTCACACCTGAACCCACATCACACATAGCTTTCACCTTGAGCGTACCATTTATTTGTATAGGAAGATTAAAGCTTCCCGGATCTTTGAGCTTCAATGATAATTCTTTCTCTACTTTTCTTGAGACTCTCACAGTCTCTTTCTTGGCTTCTACACCCGCTCCTTTCTCTGGGATAACTTGCATAAAAACTTGTTGCGGTGTAAGCCCTTTCTTTGCAATATCAAGCATTTGGGCGTTGATATTCTCAGGAGTATACGCCTCTACAAATGTCTTGATTTCAATGTCACCCTGCGGATTTGTATTAGGAATAATTTGTGACACTTGGTGAAAAACTAGTGGCGATTCAACCTTTTCTTCTTCTTTCTTTTCTTGCACAGCAGGTACAACTTCTATTTTCTCTTTTGAGGTTTCTTCCTCTTTCTCTTTAGCTCTAGCAGCTTGTAATTCCATAACTAATCTAATCTCTTCTTGCATGTCTCTAAGAAGCTGTATAAATTTGAATTTTTCTGAAACTTCATTCTTATCTTGGTGTGGCCTAAGGTGTGATAAATTAATGATATAAATAAGTGCAAATACACACCCTAAACTAACACTGTACTGCAAGTATTACAGGACGTATGAAAGTTTTAACGATAAGAAGATTCGTTCCTCAGGGACTGACGAAAGTTAGAGAGAACTTATGCAAATTATCAAGTGCAAATATTAAAGATAGAAAAGCTAATACGCTTAGTAGGAAGAAGAGATAGACAAATATTTATTTGGTTTTTTTAATGAATAAACTAAACTACTAAAGTAAAAGACAGAAAACAAATAAAAGAAAAGAAAAGAAGATAGTATGAAAGTCTAGCATGAGTTATTAGCATGCAATCCCCACTAGTTTTGCCGTTCTAAACATGTAAGGGTAAATTATGTAGTATTTCCCTAATCGGTCCCAATATGCTATCGGTAGTTTTAAATAGGATTTACCAGTGTCAATAAGGCTTCCTAAGCAAACTTTTCCTGTAATTGGTAAAGAGTCATAAGACTCAACCATAGTGATTATCTACCTAGGTTGGGTTGTCAGATCAGACCTAATACTAGACGTTATGTGCTAAACATGCAATTAAACACCGTTGTCAATGGTGACCTAATTACTAGATGGTAATTCTATATGGCCGCGGTTCCACAAGAACACAGAATATAAATCCAAACACATAAACAGAGAATAAAAACTATAATTCAATTTAAAACATTAAGTTCCCAAATTAGATAGATGTAAATCAAAACTAGGGTTCATACATGCTAAACACTCAAACTAAAAGAATTAATTCATACAAAGAAGAGAAGAGAAAAGAGTTACAAAATAAGAGGTTGAAGGAGACATAGTTGTTGCACAACTCCTTCCAGACTTCTTCTCTTGTGTTGTAGCTTCCTCTTGGTCTTAAGGTCTGGCCAAGGATGATTTTAGAGTGTTAAGAGGCTGTATTTATAGGGTATAGGAAGACCTAATTCGTTTTCTTGAAGGAGAAGGAAAGTAATGGACTCCTAGTCCAACTCAAATTCGTAAGGAAATAAAGATAAACAATGCTGGACCGTTTTGAGCATATCTTCTTCGTTATTGGTCGGTTTGAGCTCCATAAGATACCAAAAGAATCGCAACAGAATTATCTTGACCCTTGAGAAGAAAATTACCAAATTCGGCCTAATTCTTAGGTAAAACCTCATATCTTTGGACGTGTATGCAGAATCCCAGATTTAGGCAGCTTTTTCTTTTCCTAATTGAACTCAGCTTCTTTCCATCTCAAATTTCCATGCATATCTTTTTCCATATCTTGTAGTCTTTGACTTGGACTCTAATTAATCTCCATAATTATCTTTAAAGCTTCACACTAAATAAACAATTAAACCCAATATGCTCTAAAAATAATATGTTACTAAATCAAGACCCAAAATAGGAAAGTGCACTAAACTAAGCTAAAATCAACCTATAAACTAATTAATAAGCCTAAAATGATGTCTCTGAAGTATATTATATTATCACAAATGAGGAGACATCAAGACCCCCAACTCAAAGTTGTATCGTCCCGATACAATAAAAGTAAAGAACAGTAGGGTAGTCAAGAAGAAGAAGTAAGAGGAGAATAAGAACAGAACATAATGGATGATCCTAGAGCAAAATATCTAAAAAGTCTCATGTAGTAATGCTCAAGAAATAATGCACAAATATGCTTAATATACATGTAATCAACAATCCATAAATTCAAGTTAAGATTAATTTCACAATGCCAGAAGGAGAGGATGATAACTTAGTTCAGGTTAATGGCTATAGGTTGTTCATAGGTCCCAAATACAGCATCCAATGGTCCACTTACCTACTACCTAATAGCTCAATTGTTTCTCCATCTAGTAGTTAGAAATCCTAAGGTCTTGGTTATATCTTGGCTTAAGGACGGGTGTGGTATATTTGGATAATGAAAAGTGAACTTTTGGCTCTCTCCTCACTAGCCATCAATGAATCGCCCTAGAGCTTGTGTTTTCACTCGAAGATGTTCTCACTCAACCCAATTTATTGATGCTTTTGATTTGCATCCCCAACAAATCCCAATAAAACCTTTTAATGATGATTTACAAATTCCTCTTTGCCGGTCCGAATATATATTCTTTTCAAATCAATTTTTTTTCTTTTGTATAGCTATGATTCTCTTTTTGATGTTGAGATATCACACTATTTTTTCCATATATATATTCTTTCTTTTTAATGCCCTTGTTGGCAAATTTAGCTCGTAGCTTCTTTTCCATTCACTATTACCCCGGCAAAGGGTTACAATAATAACAATTTCATCATCAATAAAATCACAATGATAATTCCCAAACCCAATGTTCCCTAACAATGAAACCCACCACCCCAAACTCAAGCTCTAAAACGAGTTGTCTCAGGTTTTGCGATTCGAGTGCGGGTCATATGGATAAGTCCTAAAAACTAGGGTATGGATTATAATGTAGTTAAATAAAAGGCTTTAGAAAGGCTCAGAGGGGCTAAGACGGATAAATAACAATAATCTCAAACAAAAGGGTGAGAAAGTATAAAAGGCTTCAAGTGTTTTAATCATGAAATAACTGCCTTATTCATTTTTCTAACTACCGGATTTTGTTACTTTTTCACTAATAGTTCATAGACAAGTGGGTTTTCAACTAATTTTAAACCTCACGTTCTACACACCAAATAACTATTCCTAAGTTTCAACGTACTTCTTAGCATTGCTCATTAACTTTTCTATCCTTTATTTCCTGTTTTCATACATGCATCTAAACAAACTTATGACATCTTTCAAAAACATACTACTTACTATCATTAACTTAATAAAATCATGCTCAAATAGGTATATTCAAGATATTCTATGCCTAATTCAACCCAAAAAATTTTAAATTTTATGAAAAACAAAAAGGAAGATGAGGACAACGAATCCCCACCCCCAACTCAAAAATGAGCCGTGTCCCCACGACTCGAAAAAGACTCAAGAAAAATAAAATTTAAAATTAGCATACATATTGCACATAAAGAAATGGTAGGGAAGAAAGAAAACATACTCTTCGAGGCTATTACCTCGCCTAGACGATACTCGGATTAACTCTAATGTATTTTCTTCACCCAACTTCTTATTCGCTTTTCGTTCAAGACACGTGATCATAATAGGATATTGCATTATATAATGACATGGGAGAGATCAAAAATCCGTATCACCTCCTCATAGATCAACTGTGCCACATCTTCTTCTTCTCCTCTCAAAATACAGTCCAACAGTAAAGCGTACTTTATAGTCACATCCAACGTTCGTGTGTTTCCAAAGATGTTATCGAAACACATCCTTTACTATCTCGGCTAAAGAGGCCTAAATAGAATTCCAATACTAATTCATGACATAATTAGAACGGTTTACCATGAACGTAGACTAACCCAATCTCACCAAGCTCTAAGAATCTCTTGCATTCTCCATCTCCAACTTCTTCCTTGAATACTTTCTCATAGGCAAAAGGTAGTTCTTTTAATTGTTTCTCCGCAGAATTCTTCAGAGCTCTTGAAGTATCCACTTTCTCTATAGGTATAAGATCTTGTTGAGGTTGAGTTTTCTCCTTTGCATAATAATAAAGCTTTTGCCATTACGATCAAACGAAGGTATCCCACTCTTCTCTACTTTCTCTTTACCCTTTGATTTAGAATTAGAACCTTTGTCAATTGATTTCTTCTTGTTTAAATCTAATCCCTTGTTACTCTTCACCTCCCTCTTGTTAGATAAGATTGTTGTTCATTAGTCATCTTCAATTAACCCCCAACTCAAAGCTTTAGCAATCCTTGAAATTTAAACTCTTGAATTAATGGTTGAACAAGCTTGATTTGGCCTAGGATGGGTGAATTGGTGATGAATCTCTATGTGGGTGAGGATGATTTGTAATGGGTAGGCTTGGATTTTAGAAATTATGTGATGAATTTGTGAAATTTGGCTCTTTGATTCTTCAATTGAATGTATTTGGTGATGATTGGTAGCTTGAATCTCTCTTGTAATAATATGGAGAGAAGATTTGATGTGTTTCTCTTGATGATTGGGTAGTGTTTTGGTGAGTGGTGAGATTTTGATGAGCTTCAATGGACTTAGGAGAGTTGTGGAGAAGAAAAAGAGGGTTTGGGTTTATTAAATTCGGAACTAAAAGCTTAATACCTCCTTTATAATCAAATCTCGTAACTTTCTCTCTCCTCTGGCGGCGCTGCGGACTACCCCTGCGGACCATGGGGTGCACCGCAGGGTAGTCCGTGACATCTGATGCTCGAAAATTTTTGCTCTCTGGTCTAGACCCGTGGTAGGACCCCGTGGCACGGGTTTTTCGCATGCGGACTAGGGTCCGGTGTACCGGAGGGTACCCCGCGGCATCTGTAACTAACTCCGTCAAAATACCCGTGGCACCTACCCCGTGGCACGCGTTTTTGGGGCGCGGACCATGGTGCGGTGTACCGGAGGGTAGTCCGCGGCAATTTTTCTGGTTTCTGGATCAGACCCGCGGTAGTAACCCGTGGTACGGGTTTTTGACCACGCGGACCATCCCTGCAGGCCATGGGGTAGTCCGTGGGGTAGTCCGCGGAGGTCATTCTTGCGCTCCAAAAAATTTCGTTTTCTTCCCTAACTCGATTTCTCCAATTCCTACACACCAAAAACACTAATACCTTCCTCAAATATGCAATATCAACTAAACTTAACTAAAATAAATATAAATTTAAAACTAAAAACGTAAAAACATAAAAGAAATTACGGGTTGTCTCCCGTACAGCACTTTTGTTTAACGTCTTTCAAAGTTAGACGTGTTACCTCGATTAAGGATGACGAAATTTCCACCCTTTGCCTTTAATTCCCACGAACTTTTCAGCTCGATTCTTTATAATCATGGATGGTGCCATCCAAGATTTCGTGGGAATAGGTGGTAACTCGATTTCATTTGTAGCACTACACTCCTCTAGCAATCCATTCATCTCTTTAACTTCGAATCTTCGTTTGTTAGAAAGAATGTCCTTCATGAATTGACCGTATTTTGACATTCTTGTGAGAGCTTCTACAAACGGGCTGCTGTTCTTTAATTTGTTCGTCATGTCAACGAACTTCTTGAATTCCAGGTCATTGTCCTTTCTGACATGTGAAGGGAATGGTGGAGGAGGACATGTGTTGGTTACCACTGGGCTCTCTTTCTTTTCTGGCGTCTTCTCTTGGACACTTTTTTGTTCAACTACCTCCTCTGTTGTTTCTTCTCCCCCCGTTTCTGGAATAGGGACTGGTTCTGGTTCTGGTTCTGGTCTTGGTGGAGTGATGTCTCCTTAATTGTTCTTATTTTCGACCCTTAGGAGACATCATTTTTGGTGTTTATTTAATCAATTTGATAGACTTTTGGACTAAATATGCAATAATATGATTTTCCTCTTTTATTTCTGGCATTTTTGATTTATTAAGCTTTTGCGCGTAATATTGGTATTTTTAGTGAAGATTTTACAGGTTTTAGATGTTAGCTAGAAGAGGAATCCGAGAAGAAAGTCAAAGATCAAAAGATAGAGTCAAGATTTGAAAAGAAATCCCGAAGATATTATTTTTAGAGAAAATCCATTTTCCAGGCCATAGATTGCTGATTTCGAGGTGCTTAAGCGATGATTTAGCCGCTGACCTTTGAAGAGAAAACGCTCCTTATCGAGTTACGGAACTTTAGCAACTGGAATGAGGTCAATCGGAGTTGTAACACATCGGGAAAAGCCATTTTAGTGAAGGTGTATCAGCAGTTACGGGATTTTGGGCTTAGAAATTGGGCTTGGACATTTAATTAGTGTTTTATTATTAGGTCCAAACCCTAATCCGTTTTTTAGCTTATAAAAGGAGATTTTGACCTCATTATTTCTCACCTCTCAATTTGTTCTTCAAATCATCTCATCCTTAGAAGAGAGTGTCAATACAATTCACATTCTGCAAGATTAAAAACACCAGAGAGAAGCAACTGAAGGAAGGAGAAGAAGCTACAAGAGCTGGAGAGGGTCTATATCTCCGTTCGTAGTCAATCCGATTCCGGAAATTAGGTTCTTTTACCTTTTTAATTCTGTAAACAATATGAATTCCATTACTTTTAATTTAGTTTTTCTTTTTAATATGAGCTAAACAATTCATAGTGCTTGAGAACAATTAATGGGTGAATCCCAATCTTACTGAATTACAAATGTTGAATTTGGGTTTCTGTTAAATTAAACTAAATTAGGGCTTTTACTCTTTTCAATAAATTGAGATTATTTTACTGTTTTTGGAGTAGCTAACTAAGAACAGGTGTTAGTATCTAGGCTATTCCAATTAGTGGTGATTGGATCATCCTGACGGAGGGTTTAGGTACGGAAATATTTATTTAATCTAGGATAGAAGCTATTGATTCTGACGAACTTAGCTAATTCTAGGGCCAATGAGGTAATAAAACTTAATCATCCAACGGTGGATCATATTTACCCTGACGGGACTAGTGACACTTTAGGATCGCCTTATAGTCCACCCTGACGGGGGTATAAGGAATTTAGAATCCCGACCATTGTAATTGACTAATTTAGCCCTTAAACAACATAAGTTAGGAAATAGGATTGGGAGGATCCTTGCGTTCTCAAGTGCTACATCTCATATTGCGTTTTACATCATTTTACTTGCGTCTTAGCTTTTACTTGCATTTATAATTTATTTTTCATTCATTAGCTTTAGTAACAAAAACCAAACAAACATATTATTGTCTTTTATTTTCATAAGTGCATCAATCACTATTTGCTAGACATTGTGATCAACCATTCCGTCCTTGGAACGAATCTGTATTATCGGATATACTACTTGGGACAACCGTACACTTGCGGTTGTGGTTTGATTTATATTTGCATTTATTTTTAGAACACACAAAGGACCACCATGGAGGTAGTTGTTTTCCACTTCCTAATTCAACTGCATGACAAACTTTGTTTTCTGGAGCAGTAGTATCACTTTGGAGTTGCCTTTCTGCAAGGATTTTAGTTTTCTCCACCATTCATGACACTGCCTGCACCCTCTCCATAAGCGCACTCTGTGAGTCTTGGGATTCTTGCTGGTGACTCTCTATATTTTGAATTGTTTGCATCAGTCGAACCAAACTTGAATTCACACTCGAAGGTTGCTCCTGTATGGGTTGCTGCATTGAATATGGAAGTGGTTCTTGATAAGCTTCATTATAAATCGGCGATTCTTGATAGATAGGTTGTGGAGGATAGTAAGATTGTGGTTGTGGTTGATAATAATCATGATAATGGTTATCATGATGATACGTCTGTTGATCTCCGACCCAATTGTAACTCTGTGGGGGTTGATAATCAGCGTAATTTCCTTGAGATTGATAATAACCATCATAATAATGGTCTCTTGCTCCACAACTAGGACATGAAGGTGAGGCATGTACTAGATTCCTCTGAGCTAGTTGTTGCGATTGTTCTCGTAATTCCTCAAGTTGTCGGCTTAACTCCTTGAGCTTTAGAGATTCCATCTTGAATTAGCTTCTTCAGGATCTAATAACACGAAACCTTTATCTCCTAATAAATCTGATCTCGCCTAAAAGAATCTGTAAAGACAAAAACTAAAAATAAAAGCGTAAAATAGAACTAACTAAAATAAAAGCACAAGATAATTGCACAAGGACTAACGATGTAGTCCCCGGCAGCGGCGCCAAAAACTTGGTGTGGCCTAAGGTGTGATAAATTAATGATATAAATAAGTGCAAATACACACCCTAAACTAACACTGTACTGCAAGTATTACAGGACGTATGCAAGTTTTAATGATAAGAAGATTCATTCCTCAGGGACTGACGAAAGTTAGAGAGAACTTATGCAAATTATCAAGTGCAAATATTAAAGATAGAAAAGCTAATACGCTTAGTAGGAAGAAGAGATAGACAAATATTTATTTGGTTTTTTTAATGAATAAACTAAACTACTAAAGTAAAAGACAGAAAACAAATAAAAGAAAAGAAAAGAAGATAGTATGAAAGTCTAGCTTGAGTTATTAGCATGCAATCCCCACTAGTTTTGCCGTTCTAAACATGTAAGGGTAAATTATGTAGTATTTCCCTAATCGGTCCCAATATGCTATCGGTAGTTTTAAATAGGATTTACCTGTGTCAATAAGGCTTCCTAAGCAAACTTTTCCTGTAATTGGTAAAGAGTCACAAGACTCAACCATAGTGATTATCTAGCTAGGTTGGGTTGTCAGATCAGACCTAATACTAGACGTTATGTGCTAAACATGCAATTAAACACCGTTGTCAATGGTGACCTAATTACTAGATGGTAATTCTATATGGCCGCGGTTCCACAAGAACACAGAATATAAATCCAAACACATAAACAGAGAATAAAAACTATAATTCAATTTAAAACATTAAGTTCCCAAATTAGATAGATGTCAATCAAAACTAGGGTTCATACATGCTAAACACTCAAACTAAAAGAATTAATTCATACAAAGAAGAGAAGAGAAAAGAGTTACAAAATAAGAGGTTGAAGGAGACATAGTTGTTGCACAGCTCCTTCCAGACTTCTTCTCTTGTGTTGTAGCTTCCTCTTGGCCTTAAGGTCTGGCCAAGGATGATTTTAGAGTGTTAAGAGGCTGTATTTATAGGGTATAGGAAGACCTAATTCGTTTTCTTGAAGGAGAAGGAAAGTAATGGACTCCTAGTCCAACTCAAATTCGTAATGAAATAAAGATAAACACTGCTGGACCGTTTTGAGCATATCTTCTTCGTTATTGGTCGGTTTGAGCTCCATAAGATACCAAAAGAATCGCAACAGAATTATCTTGACCCTGTAGAAGGAAATTACCAAATTCGGCCTAATTCTTAGGTAAAAACGCATATCTTTGGAAGTGTATGCAGAATCCTAGATTTAGGCAGCTTTTCCTTTTCCTAATTGAACTCAGCTTCTTCCATCTCCAATTTCCATGCATATCTTTTTCCATATCTTGTAGTCTTTGACTTGGACTCTAATTAATCTCCATAATTATCTTTAAAGCTTCACACTAAATAAACAATTAAACCCAATATGCTCTAAAAATATTATGTTACTAAATCAAGACCCAAAATAGGAAAGTGCACTAAACTACGCTTAAATCAACCTATAAACTAATAAATAAGCCTAAAATGATGTCTTTGAAGTATATTACATTATCACAAATGAGGAGACATCATATCTTCAGAACAATTAGAGTCCACGGGGCTAAACTTGGTTGGTTCTTCTTCGGTACTAAGAACCTCCACGACACTTTCGGCAGCATGCGGTACTTCCTTATTTCTTCAATATCAATGCCTATAGCCTTACAAGCTTCGAACCCATCATTGATATCACCTCCTTCGATAGCCTTCAATTCTTTTGCTTCCATAATATTAGTAAGAACTTTATTCATTTGTTCTACTTGCGTACCTAAGATCTGAACTGAATCTTCTTGTTCTCTTAACTTCTCGTTCTGTGAATGCATATTAGTGGTCATAAGATCCATAAAAAATTTCAATTGTTGATCACCCACAACTCCTTCTTGAGGATATTGTGGTAAGGCCTTCTGAGAAAAAGTATCGGTATATGCATCATTAACAGGTTGTTGTGGAGGGGCAGGTCGATTATAATTCTGATTTCCTTGATAAGGAGCTTGACCTCCTTTTGGAAATAGTTATTTTGGGGGCGAGGTTGGTAATGACCTGGATTAGGGCCCCTGTGGATTTGAATACTGCATACCCGGATGATTCCTGTTACCAATTGATAATTTCCTCAGTTGGATATGAAATAAATAGATGCTGGATTTTATTCGCACTCTTACCATGTATGATTTGTGACCCCACACTGTTGACAACCTTGTGCTTCTTGCACTACATTCACTGCGGCTAAATTTTTCTGCATCTCAAGATTAATCTCTTTGATTTGATTCTCTAATGCGGCTAATTGATCTGAGATTTCAGTTTCTACATCTAATCGAAGCGTACCTCTAGTATTTGTAACAGGAGCTCTCGAAAGTAGCCAACTCCTTTCTGTTTCTATTATGTTTTCCAAAACTTCGGCGGCTTATGTAGGATTCATGGACACAAAATTTACCTTTCCAAGATTGTCTACCCTCAGTCTACTCTCGGTGTTGATACCTTGATAAAATATAGCTAATTGTAAAGACGGGGTGTAACCATGGAGTGGACATCTAGCTAACTTCTTTTGAAACCTTGTCCATGCGTCTCCTACTTCTTCTCCATTCTCTTGACAAAACTGCGCAAGCTCACTTTGGTCTTTGAGTCTCATACTCTTCGGATAAAAACGGTTAAAGAATGCGGCTTGAAGTCTGCCCATGTATTTATTATACCTGGTGGTTGTCTATCCAGCCAATCACCAGCTTTTCCGGTCAGAAAGAACGAAAACATGTGACAATACAGTTGCTCGCGTGTAATGCCTGGAGTAACATAGGCATCACAAATCTGCATGAACTTCTGAATCGCTCTTACTGGATCTTGAACTGCTGCACCACTATAGGGTATAAAATTTTGAAATTGACTGAGCATGCCCGGATCGGGCCTGAATTTGATATTCTGGATCTCTGGAGGACGATAACCTAATGGTTGAACATGAAACGGTGCTCCCAAGCCTGGGAGATCTTGTTCAACTCTGTTTTGATTATTGTTTCTGTTATCTTTTGGTGGTGGTTGTTCTTGGCCTAAAGGAACAAGTGTGGAACTATAAGTGGTGGATCTACTCCAAGTTGATTTTCTGCCATAGCTCTCCTTTGGTTTCTTTCTTCTCTGATACGTCAGTTATAAGCTCTGAAGCTCCTTTCGGGCTCCAGAAGAGGATGCCGAGGATGCACTGCTAAAACCTGAATAAGACTAAAGCAAACTAACAAGTGTAAATCTGGAAAAATAAAATTAACTAAAAACTACTACTTGAAATAAATAACCCACACGCTAACGAGACACAAGTCCCCGGCAGTGGCACCAAAAACTTGGTGTCACCTAGGGTGTGATAAAAATATCACAAATAAATACTAAAAACAATGCACTAATCACCCTAAACTAGCACGGTTCTGCAAGTAATACAGGACGTATGCAAGTTTTTAAAGATAAGAAGATTCATTCCTCATGGACTTAAATGTGTTAGACAGATTGGAAAATAATTCAGAGTAGTAATAATTAATTAAAGGACAAACTAAATAAATTAAAATACAATAAAATATATATAAGAGAGTATAGCTTAGGTTTTGCTAGTATGCACTAATCCTTCTAAATCTTTCTATCAAATTCAGTTTATAAGGGAGACAATAACTCTTAGATATGTTGTCGGGATTCTAAATTTCCCCTATCCCGGAGAGCGAACTAAGGTGGAAACCTCATAATCACGAGGGAACTCACAAAGGTTTAACCTGCGCCACTTGGGTCCTTGGTGTAGTGCTACCTACTAATGACGATTGGTGATGAAAATAAAACTTAATTACTATCTAGTTAGGTTGGTGTTGTCATGACCAATTCCTTATTCTAGACGTTTATGTGGTGTTTCAGTAGTTAAACACCCCTTCTGGGCGACCATCTAACTACTATTAGCAAAACCCTAAATTGATTAGGTTTAAGACAGACAATAAATCAAAGCACATAAATCAAATATATGGTTAAGTAGCTAGCATCAATTTAAAACATATAATTCCAAAAGAAACTTAAATAGAAAAGAAATAGAATTCATAGATTATACTTTTTTTGTCAACAAAATAAACCATACAAAGACTACTTCCTACAAAGACTATTAAGTAACCTATCCAAATCAACTAAAGAGAAATTTATCCAACATGATATATCGATATTATTCCTTGTACATCTTGCCAGAGCATCTGTTGTAGTGTTGTAGCATCTATTAATATATTTAACTTCCCAATGTGAATACCGACCTAGCCAACTTTCTATTTCAGAAAGAATGGTTTTAGGCTCCAATGAAGCCCGGTCTTCTTCTTAATTCCTTGAATTAACTCAAGGTTATCAGAGTAAAATGAAACCCTCTGACTAGAGAGATCATAAGACAATCTCATGGCCAATAACATGGCCCAAGCCTCACCAACAATAACCTTATTGATTTTACACATCAATTTAACCCTTCTATCAGTATAGCCACTTGTATTAACTCCAATAGCGGTGACTGCTGAAGTACTATTACAATCTTTGAGCGAAGTATCACACATCCAAACCATTTCAGCCGTATCAGTTGCAGCTGGATTATCAATTTCTTTATTAAGATCCTCGTTATCTTCCTTGTCTATTTTCCATGTCATTAGTTTATCTCCAAAAAATCTCCTCATGTTATCTTTTACTCGATAAAAGATATCATCTATACACCATGCTTTCCTCTCATGAAAGCATTTCATTCTTTCCTTCTAAGTATTCCATCCATTATTAGAGAACTATGAACCGTATTTAATAACCATTCCGCCATATTATCATGAAGAGATGAATCAACTCTAATTTGAAGAGGAGATTTAGCCCAGACCTCCCTACTAAGTGGGCATTTATGAATAAGATGAGACACATTTTCCCCTTCCATTTCACACCACTCACACAAATCTTCTTTCAAACACCTTCGCCTGACCAAATTATTTTTTGTTGGGATCGCGTTATTACAAACTTTCCATCCAAAATTTTGAATCTTTGCTTGTACGTTAGCTCTCCATACAAAATTCCATAGTTCACCTTTCAAGGATTCCCCATTTCTAGAGGATTGTGATTCATTAGCAATATCCTCATCAATAATGGCATGATATCCAAATTTTTTTGAATATTCCCTATTCTTGGACAGTGGCCAAATAATTTTATCTTCCTTATTATATTTGATAATTGGTATTTCTCAATTGTATGAAATCATATCATTTGAAAACATGCTTTTAAGAATATTGAAATCCTAATCGTTGCCTTGTTTATTAAGTAACACGCTGACCTTAACAAACAAACAATTAGCTGGCTTATCCGTATACAACCCTTTCCTGATCCAACAATGATTCCAAATATTTATTTGCAACCTATCACCCACCTGCCAGATACACTGTTTTTTAAGAAACTGAACACCTTTAAATATACTAGCCCAGCTCCACGATCTTTTCCTTAAAAGTTTAGTGTCCCAGATATCACAATCATGAAAATAAATTGCTTTTAAATCTCTTGCGGCGAATGAATCTGGCTTAAGAATAATCTTCCATGCCTGTGCAGCCAACATAGCAATATTCATCTTATGGAATTTATAGATTATACATAATACAAAACCAAAGCTATGGGAAAATTAGTTCATACCTGAAAAAAATAAACTAAAGGAATGATACAAAGATTTCATCTT
The DNA here is from genome assembly GCA_029959085.1 of Nemophila menziesii. NCBI lineage: Eukaryota > Viridiplantae > Streptophyta > Magnoliopsida > Boraginales > Hydrophyllaceae > Nemophila > Nemophila menziesii. Next base: position 431,052 of record JARWIR010000138.1, on the reverse strand, counting down.
GCTCTCTTCAATAACTCTAATGATATAAAACTTAAGGACTAACTTATGGGAGGCATGGAGTGTTTTACAAAGGTTTAAGGGTGTATTTATAGGTGATATCTCCTCATTTGTGATGAATTAATAGTACGCTGAGACATCATTTTTAGTGATTTAGAAGTCTTTCTAGTCAATTTTCTTGAGAAATGTTACACTTTGCTATTTCTAGTCTTGATTTAGTAAATTATTATTTTTAGAGCATATTGGGTTTAATTATTTATTTAGTGTGAAACTTTAAAGATAATTATAGAGATTAATTGGAGTCCAAGTCAAAGACTAAGAGATAAGGAAAGAAGATAAGCATGGAAATTGGAGATAAGGAAAGAAAAGCTAAAAATATGGAAAAGGAAAAGCTGTCATAAATCTGAATTTCACCACCCACGACCATAAATCAGCTTATATCTCAAAATCGGTGGAGAATTTCGAGAAATGTTCAAGAGAAAAGTTAAATATCTTTCCGAGACGATGAATTTCGACTACTCATACGCGTCAAACGGATAAGAATTGAAGTTGTTAGGACCAAAACAAAAACGGGCCTGATTTCATATTTTAGGGTTACGAATTTGAGTTGGGCTAGGAGTCCACTACTTACCTTCTCCTTCAAGAAAACGAATTAGGGCTTCTATACATCTATAAATACACCCTTATATCACTTGTAAAATCATCCTTGCCTCATAGTAATTAGTCTTTAGGTTTATTATCATCAGAATTATTGTAGAGAGTAAGATAAAGTCTTTCATTATTTCTTTTAGTTTATTTCCTTCAGGTATGAACTAATTTTCCCCTAGCTTGGGTTTTGCATCATGTATAATCTATGAATTCTAATTTCTTTCTATCTAAGTTTCTTTGAGAATTATATGTTTTAATCTGATATTAGCTTCTTACCTATATATTTGTTTATGTGTTTTGATTTAATTACTGTTTTCCTTGTAGTGCACGAGTATAGGATTACCTTAATAGTAGTTAGATGATCACCTTAGCTGGGTGTCTAATTATTGAAACACCACATAACGTCTAGTGTCGATATTGGTCTTGACATCACCAATTCTAGCTAGATAGTCATTAGGGTATATTTTAATCACTATCATCATGTTTGGAATTAAGTTGCTTAGGGCCTTGGTGGCGCTTGATTACCCTAGGTTTAGGCTGCCTCATGATGTGTCTGTAGCCCCCTTAGTCGCTCTCAAGGTCTAAGGAATGGGAATTTAGAATCCTGACTAAGTATCTAAGAGACAATTATCTCCCTTATTAACTAGATTTGATAGAAAGAATTAGAAGGATTAGTGCATACTAGCAAAAACTAAGCTATACTTCTCATCTCATATTTCTTATCTTTTATTTATTGTCTTTAATTTTCATTAGTTTACTTAATATTCTCTTAATCAATCATCTTTATTTTATGTCTTTTAATTAATTACTGTCTACTCGTTATTTCTTCTCATTCGTGTAATACACTAAGTCCCTGAGAACGAATTCAACTTATCATTGGAACTTGCATACGTCATGTAATACTTGCAGTACTGTGCTTGTCTAAGGTGCTTTAGTGCATTGTTTTCAGCGTTTATTTATCATATATTTATAACACCTAGGCGACACCAATAGGTGTTTAGAAGAACTAATTCGTTTTATTGGAGTGGAAGACAAGTAACTTGGACTACAAGCCCAACTCAAATTCATAACCCTAAAATATATAAATGGTAATAATCTACCGCTGTTTTGTTTTGACCGTAACTTCTTTGTTTCAGCTGCGATTGACGCGTTCCATATGTCGAAATTGATCGTCTCGGAAAGATCTATAACTTTGATTCAGACCATTCTTCCAAATTCATATCCAATCTCGAGGTATAATCACTTCTATGTGTTGGCATATAGCCTCCCTTAATAGGTTGTTTTAATGTGACAAATCCTCTTTTGATTAGTGTGCTAATTACTCTTATTATATTCATCCTATCTTGCACTATTACTCATCAAAAACACTTTTCATACCATTCTTATTATATCTCATTGCATTCACTTTTATTCATATCTTTATGTACTTTGAGATATAGCTTTAATGATCAACTACAATGTTTATAAGAATGATGTTATCTACAACTTTCGTGAAGAAGATTTATTGATCCGAGCAACATAGCATAAGTCAAATTCTTTCAAAGATGCTTGGCGCGGTACACCGGACCAAAGGCGCGGTACACCGGACCAAGAATGCGGACCAGGGCGCGGTGCAATGGCTAGCCCGTCAGAGAGTTAGAAAATCTAACCGTTGAGGTGCGGTACACCGCATGATACTTGCGGTACACCGCAAGAAAGGTTTTTCTGCACAAAAGTTAAGTCATAAGAAATATATAAGTTGGGAAATTAATAGATCCGTTGGACCCAAGCCTTATGACCGTTGGAAGCTATTTTCTGCTATAAATTGAAGCTCTTTGAAGGCTACAACTACAGCAACTAATTACAAACATTAAGGGGCTTAATTGTTATCATTCAAGAAGGTGTCAAGAGCTATACATAGTCAAAATCAATCTTAGTGAGCTTATAAGTCCTTTCAAGGAGTTAATCAAATAAGCCACAAGGTTCTTTCTACTCAAGAGGAGTTTACATGCTTATAGTTATATCCACTCTTTTAGGAGTTTAGTTACAAGCTTTTATAAGCACCCCTTTAAACACTTTGTTCATATCCTCTTAAGTCTAGGTCTTGTAATAGATAGATTAAGAGAGAATTCAAGTATAGGGAGTATACTTGGTATCCTTGTGTTGTGATTACACAAGTGTTTGTCCTTCGTGTTATCGAAGAAGTTGTAAGGGTTATTGTGTTCTCGACCCGGTTAAGAGAGACACGGGAGCTTAGTGAAAAGCTTGAAATCCTAAGGAGGCTTCCTTAGGTAGTGGATGTAGGGAAACCAAACCACTATAAATCGTGTGTATCTTTCTATCCCTACTCTATTTACTTTCCGCACTTTATATGTTTGATAATATGCTAGTATGAATATTGTGATATTGATTATCTAGTTTATCTAACATATTGTCATCTAGAGTAGTAAGAGATTAGAAACTCGTTTTTACTTGTATCACTTATATATCGAACCTCTTAGCTTATCCATTGTATGATCCCTTAGGAGTTTGATATATTAGTTGACTTAGAAGTTTCTTTCTTAAACTTATAATTGTCCAAAAGATTTTTAATTAGGCATTAATCTTATTAGTAATCCTATTCACCCCCCCCCCCTCTAGGACTTTCAATTGGTATCAGAGCCTAACTCTAATTGAATAGCTTAATCGTTAGTAGAGTAAACGATATGGAATTTAATCTTTTGGAAAAGTCGTCTTCTACTCGACCTCCACTTTTTGTAGGAACTTACTATTTTGCTTGGAGAACAAAAATGGAGGAATTTATTAAAGCCGAAGATCCCGATCAATGGAGAATCGTTATGGAAGGTCCATTCGTTCCATATAAAGAGGAGTTGAATGAAGCGGGAGTTCTTAAGCTAAATCAAGAAGAAAAAGATTATGATGAACTCACCGTTGAGGATAAGGCTAAGCTTACTCAAAATGCAAAACCAATGTACACTCTAATTCGTGGAATTTCCGAAGAAATTTTCTCACAAATGTTAGATTGTAAATCCGCAAAAGAGCTTTGGAATCGTTTGGAGTTTCTATATGGAATTGTCAAAAGTGACGAAGAAGAAGAAGTCTTAATCCATGATGAATCTCATGACAATTCTAAAACAAACCATGAGGTAGCAATCTATCCTAACTCTTTATCTCTTCCTTATAATTATGATGATATTAGGCAAATTTCATCCCTTCTCAAAATTCTTGATTCTCAAATCCATTTGAATAACCTTATGTTAAAAAGGGCTAAAGTTGAGCAAAAGAATTGTTTTAAATGTTGTATCACTTTAGATGACATTCTTGGTAATACTAAAAACCCTTGTTTTGAAAACAATTTCTCTTCAAATAAAAGTCAACATCCTATGAAGAAAAATATAGAAGGTTTTAAAAAATTGGATGAAACTTTTTCCCTCGCTCTTAAAACTTTAAAAAATCATCCCTTTTCAAATGTCACTCCTTTTGATCCAAATGGCTTTTTTAAAGAAAAATTGTATTTAAGTGATAATTTGGATATTGAAAAGAATGAGGAAACTTCGTGTTCAAAACCCTCACATGGTAGTTCTATTCGAAAAAGAAGTTCTTGCAATTATTGTGGTAAACCCAGTCATCATGCTTATACATGCCATTACCACGAACAACTTGAAAGCGGATCTTTGATACCCTCGTGGGAAAAACCAATATGGATCGTGACAAATGCTAACAACATTTCCGGATCCATTCCACCTCGGTTACCATAGTAATATTCATTGAAGGTGTTGAGCATCAAGAAAATGGAATTATATGCAAAAGGACGTTCAAACCTCGTAAAAGGAAAATACGGTGAATTCTTTCCTTTCTTCTTTTTACTTTTATGTATTATTATGTGTTTTATGTAATTTATCCTCTATGTGCTATTATCTTGTGTATCTTGACCTTTTCATGCTTAATGTTGCTTTGTTTTTACATTGGGTCTTTTTGTACTTTTAGAAAACATAGGGGTATTTGTGAAATAAACTGTTTTATGAGCTTTCGGGTTTTCCTTGGTGTTTCTTTTCAAAACAAAGATGTTCTTATAAGTTTTATACCATTCCGAATCTTTTGGGGAAGTTTCGAATGTGTTTCGGGTGTTTTTAAAAGAACCAAAAAATTCCTTCTTAGTGTCTAAGCCGAACGCTTTTGCGATGCACCGGACCATTCCGCGGTACACCGCAATCCACGGTTTCAACGTTTTTTATTTTCCTTTATTTTTTGCCCAGTTTATTTTTGCAGTGCGGTACACCGCGAGTTAGGTTTTTGTCAGCGTTTTAAACCCGTTAATCTACTTTTCTTCCTCATTCCACATTAAAACAAAAACCCTCCACCACTGCTGCGATTTCCGGCCACTGCAACACTTTTTTCCGCCGCCTAGAAACACTTTCTTCTCCACCAAATCACTTCTCTCTCTCTCTCTCTCTCCTTCATTCCCACTTCCTATTTTCACCATGAGAGAAAAGAAATCTGCTTCAAAGAAGAAAACCACCACCGGAGCTTCCTCCAGCCGCCGCCGTGCGCCATCTCCGGCGAGGTCACCAACACCTCCTCCACTCCGGCCATTCGATCCTCTCCCGGGTAGAACCTTTAGTGCTTCAGCTTTTCCATCGGGTGAAAATTCTCTTCTTGAACTACTTACATTTCAAGGTTGTGATCAAATCTTTCTTTTTACGGGTAGTCATTTAGCAAGCGGTTTAATCGAAGAGTTTTACTCTAATTTTGAATATAATTGTGCCACTAATTCAATAAAATCATTAGTTTCGAAAACTCCTTTACGATTAAAGCTAGATGTTTTGTGTGGTCGATATAATATTCCTTCGGATAGCTTTAGTGGTTTTTGGTCAAGTGGTTGGTATGGTTCTAGTCTCGATGTGGTTGCTCAAAATGATGTTATTGAATTTGTTAATAGTAGGATGCTTATTCGTGACAGAAATTGGAATTTACGTAACTTTGATCCGGAATTCATTGTGGCTCATAAATTTCTTATTTCGGCCGTGATTCCAAAGGATAAGCATGATGCTAAATTAATCCCTTATGAAGCTTATCTATTATATTTGATCTTCGCTAAACAAAGGATTAACATTATTGCGATAATGTTTAAATGGATGAACCATGCTAGAGCATCTCAGGATAAAGTCCCATACGGTATTTTTCTAACTAAAATCTTTGATGCTAGTGGAATATCTTTAGGAGGAACAAATGTGAGACCAATAGATAAGGCTTGGTGTTTCGATTATAGCACGATTAAGAGAATGAAATTTGCTATCTATAATAACACCTATGTTTCGCACTCACTTATTAATCGTATTTCGGATGTTACTATTCGTAATCGTATCTTACAAGCAAGAGAAGGAACTTTTGGTCCGGAGCTTAACACACTTGAACTATTGGATAACCCGGCCCAACAAAATCCTATCCCTAATGAGCCCACTCAAAGCCAACCCTCTCATGAGAATCCTCCTAATCCATCTAGTTTCGAAAGCACTATATCTCGTTTTATGGATTATATAGGTAGAAAATTCGAGGTTTTGGAAGAAAAGTTAGAAAGAAAATTTGGGGTGTTAGAAGAGAAATTAGGACATCTTGCTAGTGAGTTATCTTGTGTGAAGAACGATGTCTCGTGTATCAAAGATGATGTGTCACATCCTCGAAGCCGTTCTAGAAGCCGCTCTCCCCGGGAAAATCGTTAATTGGTCGTTTTGGGTGTTTGGTTTTAAATCTTCATTTTATCCTACTTGGTGTTTTATGTGTTTTTATTGTGGTTGTTTTGAACTAAGTTTGTGGTGTTTATGCTTTAAATTTTTATGGGTCCGTGTTTTGGACTTTTAGGATATTATTGCTACTTGGTTTTATTTGGATAATGTTTTAGGATGCTATGTGTTTTTATTTGGTTATTTGGTTATTTGGTTAAGTTTGGTTTGTTTTATCTTGAATGTTAGATGCTTAATTTTTATGCTTCGGATATTGATATTGCTAACATTTTCTTCAATGATAGGTACTATTGCATCTCTAAATCCTTGATCCTTTCATATATTGCTCTTTAGTCCCTTATATTTTTGAAAATTGCAATTTGGTCCCTAAAAGATTTAAAAATTGTCTTTTAGTCCCTAAACTTTTTGAAAAATGATTCTTGTCCCTATACTTTTCAAAAATTACATTTTACCCCTAACTTTCTTAAAAATGATTTCAAATATCTTTTTGGGAAAAATTGTAGATCAAATTTTTACAAAATTGAAACAAACTCTATGCATTGTGTAAGGGGGAGTTTTTGTTAAATCTTATTTAAAAACTCAAATGCTTAGGCTAATCATTTATCTCAATACATTGCAACTAATCGTTTGTGTCATTAGAAAGCATATGAAATGAAAATCTATCGATCAAGGAGTTGGTAAAAAGTCTCTATCTCTTAGCTCTTACAATTATCTATCTTTGTGCATCTCTTTCTAAAATTGTTTTAATCTCTAAACTCTTGCACACTCTTAGAATCATTGGTTAAAATCTATTCACTTGAGTTTTTAGCTCTTCTTCCTTAGTTATGGATTATACATTTATTTCGTCTTTTTGATGAAGACAAAGGGGGAGAAATATGTGCACTAAAACTTTCAAAAAAATTGCATTTTTTAAATCTCACAAATGCATCTCAAATCTTATATGCTTATTGTGAGGGGGAGCTTAATTTCATTAGTGCTTAAACTTTCATATCATTCCTAAGGTGTTTTAGTGAAGGATTTGTCATCATCAAAAAGGGGGAGATTGTTGGCATATAGCCTCCCTTAATAGGTTGTTTTAATGTGACAAATCCTCTTTTGATTAGTGTGCTAATTACTCTTATTATATTCATCCTATCTTGCACTATTACTCATCAAAAACACTTTTCATACCATTCTTATTATATCTCATTGCATTCACTTTTATTCATATCTTTATGTACTTTGAGATATAGCTTTAATGGTCAACTACAATGTTTATAAGAATGATGTTATCTACACCTTTCGTGAAGAAGATTTATTGATCCGAGCATCATAGCATAAGTCAAATTCTTTCAAAGATGCTTGGCGCGGTACACCGGACCAAAGGCGCGGTACACCGGACCAAGAATGCGGACCAGGGCGCGGTGCAATGGCTAGCCCGTCAGAGAGTTAGAAAATCTAACCGTTGAGGTGCGGTACACCGCAAGAAAGGTTTTTCTGCACAAAAGTTAAGTCATAAGAAATATATCCGTTGGGAAATTAATAGATCCGTTGGACCCAAGCCTTATGACGTTGGAAGCTATTTTCTGCTATAAATTGAAGCTCTTTGAAGGCTACAACTACACCAACTAATTACAAACATTAAGGGGCTTAATTGTTATCATTCAAGAAGGTGTCAAGAGCTATACATAGTCAAAATCAATCTTAGTGAGCTTATAAGTCCTTTCAAGGAGTTAATCAAATAAGCCACAAGGTTCTTTCTACTCAAGAGGAGTTTACATGCTTATAGTTATATCCACTCTTTTAGGAGTTTAGTTACAAGCTTTTATAAGCACCCCTTTAAACACTTTGTTCATATCCTCTTAAGTCTAGGTCTTGTAATAGATAGATTAAGAGAGAATTCAAGTATAGGGAGTATACTTGGTATCCTTGTGTTGTGATTACACAAGTGTTTGTCCTTCGTGTTATCGAAGAAGTTGTAAGGGTTATTGTGTTCTCGACCCGGTTAAGAGAGACACGGGAGCTTAGTGAAAAGCTTGAAATCCTAAGGAGGCTTCCTTAGGTAGTGGATGTAGGGAAACCGAACCACTATAAATCGTGTGTATCTTTCTATCCCTACTCTATTTACTTTCCGCACTTTATATGTTTGATAATATGCTAGTATGAATATTGTGATATTGATTATCTAGTTTATCTAACATATTGTCATCTAGAGTAGTAAGAGATTATAAACTCGTTTTTACTTGTATCACTTATATATCGAACCTCTTAGCTTATCCATTGTATGATCCCTTAGGAGTTTGATATATTAGTTGACTTAGAAGTTTCTTTCTTAAACTTATAATTGTCCAAAATATTTTTAATTAGGCATTAATCTTATTTGTAATCCTATTCACCCCCCCTCTAGGACTTTCACTATGGTCGTAGGTGCTAGAATTCAGATTTATTTGACCACTTTATCTTTCCATATCTTATCTTTTCTTTCCTTATCTCCAATTTCCATGCATATTTCTTTCCTCTATCTCCTAGAATTGGCATATAATTAATCACCATATATATCTTTAAATCTTCTCAATTAACCCAAATATGCTCTAAAAATAATAAATCATTAAATCAAGACAAGAAATAGGAAAGTGCACTAAAGTATATGAAAACTCGACTAAAAGACTTTTAAAACACTAAAAATGATGTCTCCAACTAAGATTAAATCATCACAAATGGGGAGACATCAGGTTGTTATTTCAAACTCCACAAAAATGCTCCACTTCCGAGACTAAAGACTCTGCTTCGGTAGTAGAAAAGGACACAATTGGTTATCATGCTCTTGTGGATTGGAGATGGCATTGGAAGCTCAGTCTTCAGGTAGTGGAGAAGTGAATTATAATATTTTATATAATACCATTTGGAAGGGTAATATGCCGGCAAGAATTAAGAATTTTGGTTGGAGAGTTTGTAATAACGCGTTACCAGTTAAGAAGAACCTGAAAAAATGAAGTGTATCAACGAGGACATATGTGAAGGGTGTGAACTTGATGAAGAAAATGTTGCGCACCTTTTAGTTAAATGCCCTTGTAGTATTAAAGTGTGGGCTTTATCGCCGCTTCAGATTAAAATTGATATGAATATGAATGAAAGCTTTACGGGTTGGCTTATAAAGACAATTAAAGCATATGTTGAGAATGGATGGGATAAAAAATTGTTACTACATATATCCTTACTATCAGCTGGAATATTTGGAGGGAAAGGATGAAACGTTATCATGAGGGCAAAAGATGTGATATGGTGAACATTATTAATAAGTTTAAAGATCTTGTGAATAAACTCTTTGGCCCCAATTTTAATATTGGAACGGGCAGGTTGGTTGATGAGTGCACTAACGCGACTGAGGCGTATAACCTAATCCTGAACGATGATGCTGAAATGGTGTGGATGTGTGATGCGTCATTTAAGATGACTAATGAACCTGCTCCAATTGCAGCTATCGGTGTTAATAAGGAAGTAATAATTTATCGTAAAAGGAGCTGTAGATGTAAGATTAATAAGGCAATCGAGGGTGAAGCTTGGCTGGTATCTTGGCTATAAGATCGGCTCACGATCTCCCCATCCAGAGTATGTCCTTTTACTCTGACAACCTTGAATTAGTTCAAGTTATTGACATGATGACTGGACTTCATTGGAGTCTTAAACCGCTTGTATATGAAATTAGGAGATGGTTAGTCGTAATCCTCTTTGGCGAATCTCTCACGTGAATAGAAGGTTCAATACTACCGTGGATGCATTAGCTAAATGCACTAGACGAAATTTAGTCATTTAGATACATCAAGATGAAATGGATATTCACTTATTTTCTTTGATTTTTTCTTAAGCACTTTGTCTTGTATTGTCTAATTGATGTATTTTATTGAAAAAAAAAAAGGAAGAATTTTCCACTTGATAATTAATGATTTCAAAAAAATAGTGTCCAATCAAAAGTAGAGACATATAAGAAAAGAATTGTATCTCTCGTAATACTCTATCACCTTCCTACGTATACAAATAATAAAATAATCAAATAATCAAATAAATACTACATACGAACCTTTCTTCCTTTTAGTCGAAAAATATTGTCCAATTAGAAGTAGAGAAGTATAAGAAAAGAATAGTACGTATACAAATAATAAAATAATAAAATAATAAAATAATAAAATAAATACTTCCTCCGTCCACAAATGTTTGTCATACCTTTTTTTTTCACATAGATTAAGAAAAACAATTAATGCCTTCTACTTTTACAAAATTACCTTCAACCAACTATTTAATGATTAAGAAAAACAATTAATGCCTTCTACTTTTTGAAAATTAAATAAGGGTAAACTTGGTAGAACATGTAAAAAAGTTTCTTGATATTTTAAAATGACAACCTTTTGTGGACATCCATTTTTAAAAATTGTGACAAACATTTGTGGACGGAGGGAGTACTTTATACTCCTCCTACCTTTCTTCTTTTTAGTCGAAAAATACTAGTATATATATATCGGTATCAGTAGTATACAACTTGTGAATTTCGTCTCTTCCATTCCCTCAATTCTAAAGACCTAAGCGCGTCAAGGTCAGCTCCATCACTTCTCTTTAGTACTAATCATTTATCAACTGTGTGTATTAATGGTTTTTAATTGGCGTGTAGAAAATGGCAGTTAATGAAGTTCGAACAGTGGTTCTTGTTGGATGTACTGGTAATGGAAAAAGTGCAACTGGAAATAGTATCATTGGTCATAAGGCATTCAAATCAATGTCTAGCTCAGCTGGTGTAACAAGTACTTGTGAATTACAAATGACTGTTCTTGATGATGGCTTAATTCTTAATGTCATCGATACTCCTGGTACTACTATTAATTATCATTCTTATTTATTTACTCATCATTTAATTATCAACTCATCTATCCATTATATGCAGGGTTGTTTGAAATTACTGCTGAGCCTGAATTTATCGGAAAAGAACTTGTTAATTGCATTAATATGGCTAAAGATGGTATACATGCTGTGCTTGTTGTTTTGTCTACAAGAACTCGATTCTCTAGAGAAGAAGAAGCTGTTGTTGAAAGTTTAAGAAAGTTTTTCGGTGAAAAAATTAGTGACTATATGATTGTAGTTTTTACTGGTGGTGATGATCTTGAAGATAATGATGAGACTTTGGGTGATTATTTAGGTCGTGACTGTCCTGAGGCTTTGAAGGTATTACAAAACTTTTTGTTTATCTTTCTCTAATCTTTATAAAGTTTATCTGTGATGTTTTTGTAGAAAACTTTGGGAATGTGTGGAAATAGAAGGATAATATTTGATAACAAAACTAGAAATAGAATGAAGAAACAATTACAACTTGAGTGTCTTCTCACGCTTGTAGATACAGTGATTGCTAATAATAATGGAAAACCGTACACAGATGAGTTATTCATGGCACTCAAGGTAAAATATAAAATATAAAATAGAAAAAATGTAAAATATATAATGATGTTTTTTCAATTTTTTAAAAACAGAATGGAGCTGCGGAATTAAGTTATCAAACAGCGGAAGTTAACTCATCAAGGGAGATAACAGAATTGAATGAGCAAGTGAAAAAATCTTATACGGAGCAGTTTAATCGGATAATCGAGATGGTATTTTTAGTTTATTTATTTATTTATAAGTTTAGTGGATTATTTATTAGTGGAATTATTATAGGTTGAAGTGAGGTTAAGAGCATGCGGCCTTATTAGTGGAATAAGGGCGGAAGAAAATGTTCAAAATTCGCAAATGAAATATAGGAATGAACTTCTTAAGCTTATAGAGGATCTAGAGAATGCTAAGAAGGAAGCTGATAGGTTTCCTAGACAAGGTGATGTTATAAGATGTTCTATTCTTTGATAAGCTTTTGTATATATTAATAATAATAATAATAATAATAATAATAATAATAATAATAATAATAATTATAATAATAATAATAATAATATCTATTTATGTTTTTTGAGTGTTGGTTTGGAAACTTGTTTGTTCATTTGCGTTGAGACTGTTTGACTTTTAAGTTTGTATTTCCACATTATTAAGGGAGAAATGTTTATGTTTTTTATAAGGTGTGTGTATATATTTCTGATGCTTATTAATATTCATATTGTGACTTGCATAGATTTAACTTGTGAAAGTCCATTAACGACATATATATAACCAATTGACCAGCAGTTGTGTTGTGTGATTTTTGTTGATTACTTTATTCTCTTTTGGAAGTGAATACTGAAAACAAGTACAGGAGGCTTATGATGTTTAATGATATTGGGTGAAAGATTAGTGAGAATAGATGAAGTATTTTAGGTGCTGGAGATGTAGGTACAAGACACTAGAACATACGTCTAATAGATAAATAGAGACCAAGTGACTAAAATTACTACCATAGATTAAAAATTAAAGAGGTTATGAATTTGTTTTGAAGTTGTTCCTGGACCAAAAAAGCACTTAAAGAAGTATTGTTACATCTGAAATTATAACTACTATGCAAACATTAGATGTTTGTTTGTTCTTCACTCATTACACTGACCTCTGTAGTCTGTATTAATAGTGCATTAATAATTTGTAACCAATCAATTCACGCCACGATATTGGGTGACATTTGGGTGGTATGAATTTGGGTGGTATATATCATTACTCAGGAAGATAATATGGCAAGGGGAAATAGGAGAGTGTAGAGTTAACAATTTTTCTTGAGAGGTGAAATGCAGACAATTGCCACGGTATACTATTATATATACTATTGAATCGACCATTGCACTAACAAATACAAGGAATCATCAAGATTTGAATACTTATGAGATCTTATAAATGGTAAAGGTAGATATATAGATATATTGTAAAGATAGATAGAAATTAAGTTTGCACTCCCATACCATGCACCTTTCGAACTTTCAACGTATCCTTCAAACCATCACAGGACTCTGAGCTCTAAACATGCTCAAACAGAAGTTCGAACCTTTGAAGCTTAACTGCTTAAGCCTTGACCCTTCCAACTGCTACTCCTTAAACAGTTCGAAATCTTAACTATTCTCGAGAAGCGCCACTAAAATCGTTCAAAACCAAGTGCACTACACGAATTTTTGCAAAGATTTTTATAAAACAAGTTACTTAGCCGTTAAGTAACCTAACTTTACGAAAATTCCTAGTCCTAATTGTAATCTTAGCTCTTAACGTCTATGCTTGTCAACCTCTTCAGTTTTGTAATAATCTAGCTTGTATACTAAAACTCGAAACCAAATTTAATTATATTCACAGTTTATGGTTTATTATAATCATGTGAATTTTTGAATTACTTGTGATTTTTATTGTGTTTTATACATTAACATTAGCAGGAAAAACAAGCATGAGAGGCTTGTGGATGGCATCTCAATGAAATGATTCATGGAACTGCGACACATATATAATCCAGGATAGTACTTCAGCTTGAATGAGCCAATAATGAGAAGTTTCATAACCAAAGCCTATACTGTATAGGTTCGAAGAAATGTGTATGCTCAAAATGGAGAGGGCTTTTTACTGTGAATAGAGAATTCTACGCACATTATGACAAACATTCAACTGAAAGCTGAGTAGTGGTTAGAGATAAGTGGACTCACTTCTCCGCAGAGGCGATTAACAACTTCTATGGAATCCGTAACATAGAAGAGCAGGTTAGGTGGCTTAAGGCGTCAAACATAGCACTTACAAATTAGGCGGACAAAGACTAGTAGAGTAAGGTAGAATCAATTGGGTTGACCACACTTGGTTAATATTAGATGAAGATAGATTCGATTAGTTTGACCACACTTGATTAAAATTTATCAGTTCATCACTCGCGTCAGCACCACCATCATCAGAGGTCTCTTTGAGAGCTATATGAATTTGTAATGTGATTGAACAGAAAAATTACATCGATATGGAAGCAAAGATTAACGATGCGATTCACCACTTTAGGCGCATGAAACCGGAAACTTACCTAGAGTCTTGTAGGAAAATTATTCGAACAAACCAAAATTGACCAAAGCAAGGACGATGACTTCGTGATCAACCTTTACTACAGTTTTGTCGGTTCAATCTACGATGCAGAGTACAAACTATACGAGGGTCTCTACATTGCCGGTCACTTTCCGTGATCGGTAATGGCAAAAGTTGACTTGTTTTACTATTTAGTTCAATTATTGTAATCAAGGTGACCTTTTTTTTTCCATATCAAGGTAACTTTTACATTAACCCATTGTAGCTAGCAGATTTGTTAGGTAGAAGATGTTCACAATGTAATGAACTTTTATTTTATTTTATTGTTATCTATAAAACAAATTCAGGATAAGAATGGTCCGGTAATAACCATCAAGGATCCATACGTGGATTCCCGCCACGAATAAGCACCAACTTATAAAACTATCAACTACAAATAGAACAATTTTCATTTTTAGGCCATTATATATGACATAAAAATATTTTTAAGTTAAATATTTGAAAATATCAATTTTCACGCAAAACGTATTTAAAATGCCTATTTTTAGATTATTTTACTAATTTCGATATTTCATAAATTTTAAAGATAATTTAAACATTTCAAATAAACTATATATTTATTTAGTAGAATCACAAACTAGTAACTCTATTTAAGTGTTTAAATTATTTTTGAAATCTATGAAATATGTCACGAAATTAGTGAAATGGCCTAAAAATAGGCGTTTTGAATACGTTTGGCCTGAAAATCACGTTCTGAAACTTTTGGCCTAAAAATATATTTAGGTCATACGTAATGGCTTAAAAATAGGATTTGCTCTTACACACATCAAGCTAGCGTGCTTCTTTGGCCTTACTTTGATTTCCCATATACACGTTGTAGTGAGAACACTACAATTTTTTTTTCGAAACTTAATATATAGATTGATAAAACGAACTATTACAAATTAGCCTATCCCTATAGGCTCGTTATCAACTCGAAGAATACAAGACAACTGGGGAGGAATATTAGAATCTCAATTACCAAACAAAGTGCTCAACCGCTCTTGTTTGGCAACCCAGTCGGCTGCTAGATTTCTACTCCTAGGTATAAGAGTAAAACTAGGGTTACATCGTTCCGCAAAATAGTAAATATTACAAATTAAGTTACGAATAGAATGACAAGAAATAGTTTGACTAGAAGAAAGGGCCTTCATGATCGTTTCATTGTCATTCTCGATAATAGTGCTGCCAAAAGGGAACTTCGATGTCAATTCAGTTGCTTTCAAGACTCCCGTTGTCTCTGCCTCTATCACCGACTCCGCTTCTATTTTCTAACTTTGTCTAGTTGTGAAATCACCATTAGGGTTTCTTACAATACAAGCAACTGATGCTTCTTTATCGGAGAAAGCAGCATCACATTTTATTTTAATTTTATTAAGAGGTGGTTTTTTTTCATTTATCTTTAAATTTTATTCTGTTGTTATTATTATTAATATTATTTATTTATTTATTATTATTTATTATTATTTATTATTATTTATTATTATTATTATTATTTTCTTTATTGTTATCCGTATTATTATTAAAATTATCTTTAACTTCATTGTCTACCTCAAAGATGTTTAGGTCATTAGGGTTAGAGATTTTATATTACTCTTTCCAATTTTGTGTGGCTTTGTTACAAGTCATCAAAGGATCTAGCTTTTTATTATTATGGATAAAACGATTTCTATCTTTTCAAATTTTCTAGCAAATTGTACATATAAGTTCAAGTATCCTAGCATTTTTTTTTAAAGTTGTTTAAAATTTCTTGAATATGGTCTAGGATCCAAAGGTCAGTCCTTGATGTAGTATTATTTTCAGTTTTAATATTTAAAGGTCCAGTAAACCATACATTTTTAGCCCAAGAGAATCTGAATAACATATGGTCTACTGTTTCTATATTATTATCACATATTTTACCTATATTATTAGTACTACATTTCCCTTTTACTAAGTTTTCTTCTGTTGGTAGTAAACTTTTAATAGCTCTCCACATGAAGTTCCTAATTTTTTGTCGAGTTTTTCCATTTTCCAAAGCTCTTTGTTTCTATTATTTGAGATAGTAGGTTTAATTTGTTCTTTTAATTTTTGTATAAGTTCCTTACTACAATACTTAAGTGTGAAATGAGAAGTAAGGTCTCGAGAAATACATGGTAGTATTGTGTCCCATTCAATTTCATGACTCCATACATAGTGAAGACATGATCCAAGTGTGGAGTGTGAGAAGGAAGCTTTAAAGTTGTTTTGAAATAAAAAAATTTAATGATGGTATATAACACGTATCGTTGAATGATTAACATACATGACATAATATACTGCAAAGGATGATACTTTGTATGTATATAACACTTTACTGGATTCACAAGAGAGACTTTTTCTTTGGGATTAATACTAAAACAAAATAAAATACAAGAAACAAAACAATCTACCTATCTTAACTCAACTCTCATTTGAGCCTGAGCTTGCCAAAAACCTCCTGAACCGTTGCCATATTGGGGTTTGATGTTTTGTCTCTATATCTCGCAACTTTTGCTAACTTATCTGCTCTAGGATAGATGCCTAGGGATGTGGTTGAACATTAATTCACCAACTTCTTCCACTAAACTCCTGATTTTCTTGAGCAGAGGCTTGATTTTCCAGCTGGCTGCGGACACTTGTTAATACCATGAATTAGTTCAAGGTTATTCGAAAAGATGGATATCTTTTTATGCTTATATTCCTTACAAATCTCGAGAGTTACAATTATTTCTTGTGCTTCTCCATCAATGATTGTATCACAACGTTCAGTCTTTTGAGGATCATATTTTAAACTAGTATTTTTTTTTTTGAATTTTCACGATTCCAATACCAATATGTGTGTACAATTTTTCAAACGAAGCGTCACAGGTGAACCCAACTTCACTTTAAAAATATGTATCATCCCTTATGTGTCTTTGCGCTAAGGTATTGATCATCAATCTGGTATGTCGGTTGTTCCAATCTTCACTGAATAGCTCCATTGTATTTCTACTCGTAGTCTAAATGACCTCATCTTAATTAATTTTCTTTCCGTTATGTATACTTCTCATTTTTTTCTTTCCAGATATTCCAAATCATTAACAAAACATAAGTCCTTATCATCCTTTGATCCTATCCGCCTCCTGTGTAAGTTTTAATAATTTTCATAATTAATTATCCCAAACTATCTTGTGCTTCTTGTTGTATACTAATTTGACTCACTGATACTACCCATATTTGTTTACAAACTCCATAATTCAAAATCAAATACTCTACCGTTTCATCTTCTAAATTGCACCATTCACATCCGGTATTACTTCATATTTTCTTTTTTCCAAATTCTTCCCTGTGGGTATTGCATTATTACAGACTTTCCAAGCAAAAGTTCTAACCTTTGTAGGTATATTCACATTCCAAACCGTTTTTCATAAATTACTCTTTCTATCCGGCACCGCTGTAGATTTATGTGGTTCTCCAAACACCATTTTATATGAGATAACCTTATGATATACTATATGCGTCCTAGAAGGGGGGTTGAATAGGACAATAGAAATTAATCGGCTAATTTTATTTCAAGTAAATAAAATTAAAAGCTAATTTGAATCCTATTGTTTTAGCAAACTAAATAGTAAAGAACTAGATAATCCTAAAAGACAATATTATCAAACTATTCATGTAGGCATCTTATCAAGCATATAGAGTGCGGAAATATAAAGAGTGTAGAGATAGAATACGATACACAACGATGTATAGTGGTTCGGTTTCCCTACATCCACTACCTAAGGAAGCCTCCTTAGAATTTGTAAGATTCTCAACTAATCTTCGTAACTCTTAACCGGGTGAGATACAAACCCTTACAACCACTTCAAAAACCCTTTGAAGGAAATACACTTGTGTTATCACCAACACAAGGAACCAAGCATAAAACCTATGCTCACACTACTATCTTAATCTATTACAAGAACTAAGAGGAAAGGGAAAAGTGTTTAGGGGTGCTTATAAAAGCTTTGTAACTAAACTCCTAAATGAGTAGATAAGAACTATATAGCTTCACAATAAATATGACTTGAATGCTCCTTTGAAACCTCCTTGAATGATAATATTAATTGCTCTTGAGATGGGTAGATGGAAGGCTTAAGTTGTGTCTTGAATGAGCTCTATTTTATAGCTGAAAATATGGTCCAACGGTCACAAGACTTCTATCTAACGGATCTATTTTATCTCCAACGGATATAAGCTTTGTCCTCTTGTAATGTTGCAGGAAACCCTCTCTTGCGGTGTACCGCGGGAATGGTCCGGTGCACCGCGCAGATTCATGATGCTTACTGACGGGCTATCCTGAGCACCGCGCCCCTGGTCTGTGCCTTGGTCCGGTGTACCGCGCCTAGGTCCGGTGTACCGTGCAATTTCATGAGCATACTGACAGGCTATCCTGTGCACCGCGCTTCTGGTCCGTGACTCTGCGGTGTACCGTATGACTTGTCCGGTGTACCGCGGAGCTGCTCTTTTGAATTTCAAGCTAAAGTCTAAGGGTATAAACACAACTAATCTAATGAGGGGTTTTGGAAAACATTTAAAGTGATACCAAATTGAATTTTAGTTTAAATGATGATTTGTCGAATATTAAAACGGGAATAAAAACAAGGTGAGGCTAACAATCTCCCCCTTTTTGATGTTTGACAAATCATAAACTTTTGAATATGCCTAAGATTAAGTTTTGATCAAAAACTCCCCCTCAACCTAATCACTAGAGTTTTTTATAAAACTCCCCCTCACAAAATGCATTTGAAAAAGTTTAACTAAAATTTCTCCCCCTTTGTCAACAACAAAAAGAACTAATGATACGATTTTGAAAATTTTTAAGGGGTCAAAGTACATTTTGAGTAAAAACAAGGACTAAAGAAGTAAATGGATAACAATTAGAAGCTTCAAAGAACCTATAAAATCAAGAACATATTAGCAACAAGATTATATACACAAAAAGCACTAAACACTAATGGCATGATAAGAAGGTTAGAGAATTTGCATGCCAATCTCACAACGAATTTTCTCAAAAAGATCTTGGGGTAGAGGTTTAGTAAAGATATCGGCTAATTGATTTTCGGAAGTGACAAATTCAAGTACAATATCCCCTTTTTGAGTGTGATCACGGATAAAATGATAACGGATTTCTATGTGTTTCGTTCTAGAGTGTTGAATAGGATTTTTGGTAAGATTGATAGCACTAGTGTTATCACAACGAATGGGAACACGATCATACTCTAGGCCAAAATCTAGTAAGGTTTGTTTCATCTAAAGAATTTGAGTCACACAATTTCCGGCCGCTACATATTCGGCTTCGGCCGTGGATAAAGCAACACTATTTTGTTTTCTACTAGACCAAGAAACAAGGGATTGACCTAAGAATTGGCAACTACCACTAGTACTCTTCCTATCAAGTCTACAACCGGCATAGTCGGCATCCGAATAACCTATTAGCTCAAAAGAGGTAAATCTTGGGTACCAAAGTCCTAGACTAAGGGTTCCTTTCAAATACCTAAAAATACGCTTAACAGCACTAAGATGGGATTCTTTAGGAGAGGATTGAAATCTAGCACAAAGACACACGGGGAACATAATATCGGGTCTAGAAGCGGTTAAATAAAGTAAGCTACCAATCATACCTCGATATAGTTTCTCATCAACATCCTTACCATCTTCATCTTTGTCTAATTTTGTGGATGTGCTCATTGGAGTTCCAATTTCCTTTGCATCTTCAAGTCCAAACTTTTTGATCAATTCTTTTGTATATTTGGCTTGATTGACAAAGATGCCATCTTTCATTTGCTTGATTTGAAGTCCAAGAAAGTAATTCAATTCCCCCATCATGCTCATCTCAAATTCCTTATGCATGCTTTTAGAAAAATTCTCACAAAGATTTTCATTAGTAGCACCAAATATTATATCATCCACATAAATTTGAACAAGAAGGATATCTTTTGAAGACCTTTTTATAAATAAAGTGGAGTCAATATTTCCTCTTTTAAAACCATCATCTAACAAAAATTTGCTTAAACGTTCATACCAAGCACGAGGTGCTTGTTTTAAACCATATAAAGCCTTTGAAAGTTTAAAAACATGATTTGGAAATTTTGGATCCTCAAAACCCAGTGGTTGTTTAACAAAGACTTCCTCGTCTATAAAACCGTTTAAAAAAGCACTTTTGACATCCATTTGGTAAAGTTTAAAATTCATATAACAAGCAAAAGCAAGTAGCATACGAATAGATTCAAGTCTAGCTACCGGAGCAAAAGTTTCATCGAAATCAATACCTTCTTCTTGATTGTATCCTTGAGCAACTAACCTTGCTTTATTTCTAGTTATAATACCGGTGTCATCTAGCTTGTTGCGAAATATCCACTTAGTGCCAATAATCGTAGGGCCAATTGGTTTCTCCATTAATGTCCAAACTTTACTACGCTCAAATTGATTTAATTCCTCATGCATAGCATTTATCCAATGATCATCTAGCAACGCTTCTTTAATATTTTTGGGCTCAATTTGAGATAAGAATGCTTGATGAGCACATAGAGCAATAATACGAGAACGAGTGATAACACCTTCTTTTGGATCACCTAGAATTAATTCACTTGGGTGATCTTTGATATGTTTCCAACACTTAGGTAAATCCGAACTAGCTTCATTTGAGATTTGACCATTTTCCTTAGGAGATTCATCATGAGATTTTAATTCTTGAGTAGGAGATTCTAAGGGTTGATCTTGTGGAGCATCTTCATGTAAGTCAACATCTACTACTTTCTTGATACAAAAAGGATTAGTCTCATCAAAGTCAACATGCATAGATTCCTCAATAGTACGAGTACGTTTGTTGAAAATGCGATAGGCTTTTCCCTTAGTGGAATAACCAAGAAAAATACCTTCATCCGATTTAGCATCAAATTTTCCCAAATAGTCCCTAGTGTTTAAGATAAAACATTTGCACCCAAAAACACGAAAATAAGCAATAGTTGGTGGTCTACCATTCCAAAGCTCATAAGGGGTTTTCTTAATAAGGGGTCTAATTAGAACTCTATTTAACACATAACAAGCCGTATGAACGGCTTCACCCCAAAAGTATGTAGGCAAGCTATGTTCTTTTAGCATTGTTCTAGCCATTTCTTGTAGAGTTCGGTTTTTCCTTTCCACTACCCCATTTTGTTGGGGAGTTCTAGGGGCCGAAAAATTATGCTCAATCCCAAATTCATCACAAAAATGCACAAAAGGAGAATTCACATATTCACTACCATTATCACTACGAATGCATGTAATAGAGTAGCCTTTCTCATTTTTCACCTTTCTACAAAGTTTTGCAAATTCATTGAAGGCATCACTTTTTAAAGCAAGGAACATCACCCATGTGAATCTAGTGTAATCATCAACAACAACAAAGACATATCTAGATCCTCCTAGACTAGTGACATCAACGGGACCAAAAAGATCCATATGCAATAATTGAAGTGGCCTAACGGTGATGGCCTTATTTATGGATTTAAAAGATGAACGATGTTGTTTACCAAGTTGACATGCATCACATAATTTATCTTTATCAAATTTGTAAATAGGCAAACCAACAACAAGATTTTTTCTAGATAATTTTGAAATTAAATCCATGCTAGCATGCCCTTAACGTCTATGCCAAAGCCAACTATCATTAACCACGGATAAGCATTTAATATGTTTAGACATAAGACTTTCAAGATCAACAACAAAAACATTATCCGATCTTTTTGCAATAAACATAGTATCTAACTCATCATTTTTTAAAACAACACATCTAGATGCTTCAAATTTAACACTAAAACCAACATCACAAAGTTGACTAATACTAAGCAAGTTAAATGAAAGACCCTCAACAAGCAATACATTAGAGATAAGTAAAGAATTCATATTACCAATGTTACCTTTACCCAAAACGCGTTTCTTAGTATTGTCATCAAAAGTAACTCTATCACCTTTTGTTTTATATAAACTAGTAAATAAAGATGGATTCCCGGTCATGTGTCTTGAGCATCCACTATCAAGGAGCCATATATTTTGCTTCTTGATGCTCAATCCCTACATAAGAATAATTTAAGCTTTAGGTACCCAATTTGGTTTGGGTCCATGAGGGTTAGTGGATTTTCCTTTTAAGACCCATATAGTCCTTTTCCAAATTGGTACAAGAGATCCCAAATCCAATAATTTACGATAGTAACAATGAGATGCATTATGACCAAGTTTTTCACAATAGGTGCAAGTGATAGAAGATTTTGAAGAAGATGGAATTGCATTTGAAATTTTTGATTTTACAAAGACATTTTTCAAAGGTTTTTGGTGAGTGAATGGATCATATCCAACACCACTTTTTTCACAAGCCATTCTTTGAGAACCTAAAATCAAATCCAAGTTTTCTTGCCCACTAGTAAATTTTAAAATAATAGCATTTTGATCAACAGTCTTTTTCTCTAACAAAACTTTTTCTTCCAAAAGATTTTTCTCAATAAGATGAAGTTTTTCATTTTCATCTATACATTCATCACAAAGATTTTGACAATCTTCCAAAGCTTTCAAAACCTCTTTAGTTCTATTTTTCTCAAATTCTAAATCTTTTGTTAAAACTTTGTTTGTTTCAATAGAGTTTAAAAAATCATTGTAAAGAGAATCAAATGCCTCATGAATATCTTGTTCACTAGCATCATCATTAGTTAAAGAGAGTTTAGATTTAGGAGTTACCTCATCATGATTTGCCATAAAAGCAAAGTGAGTAGAACCGGTATCATCATCCGAAGAAGCATCTTCATCATTCTCAAGTTCTCCCATAAAAGCAACAAGATTGACATTTTCGTTATCACTTTCTTCTTCCTCCGAATTTTGAGTATCCCAAGTGATATTAGCATGCATTGCTTTCTTAGGTTTCTCCTTTTGAAGAAGAGGACAATAAGTTTTGATGTGACCAATTTTCTTGCAATGATAGCAAGTGGGTTCATCTTGTTTGATAGCTCTATCATTCTTCTTGTAGGGTGAGGAAGAACTTCCTTTCTTGGCAAAGCGTTTGTATCTCATGAATTTTTTTCATGTCTCTTGCTAACATAGCCACTCCTTCATCTTCACTAGTTTCTTCTTCATGTGAGTTATCTTCTTCACTTTCCTTCCTTTCTTTTCGTTCTTTCAACTTGGTACTCATGGCATGGAAAGCAATGGATTTCTTAATCTTCTTCTCCTCATCATCTCTTATCTTTTCTTCTTCAAGCACAAGCTCTTCCGTCATGAGGTTGCAAATGAGTTCATGAACCGTCATTTTTGAAAGATCTTTAGTGTCTCTTATAGAGTTGATCTTTGTCTTGTATTTCCTTGGAAGAGCAAATAAGATTTTTCGGCATTGTTCTTTGTTGGTGTACTCTTGACCAAGAGTCTTCAAGGTGTTAACAATGTTAGAAAATCTTTGATGCATAGCATTTAAGGCTTCATCGGGCTCCATACGAAATAGCTCATACTTAGTGATAAAGAGACCAATCTTAGTTTCTTTTATATCTTCCGTTCCTTGATATGAAAGCTCCAAGAGTTGCCACATTTCATGAGCGGAATTGCATTCACTAACTCTAGCATATTCCGTGACACTTAATCCATTAATGAGGATGTTCATAGCTTTGTTGTTTTTGGTAAGTTTAGCTATGTCTTGATCATTGTAATCATCTTCATCTTTTACCTCCGTTCTACTACCGGTAACATAAGGAATATAAGGACCCTTCTTGATAGCAAGCCACAAAAAGTAATCGATTCCTTTCACATGAATCTCCATTTTCTTTTTCCATCCAAAGTAGTCTTTTCCTACAAAAAGCGGAGGTCTAGTAGAACATGAACCTTCCGGTTGATTAGAATCCATATCGTATTAACTCTAGAAACGATTAAGTACAATAGAGCTAGGCTCTGATACCAATTGATATACTATATGCGTCCTAGAAGGGGGGTTGAATAGGACAATAGAAATTAATCGGCTAATTTTATTTCAAGTAAATAAAATTAAAAGCTAATTTGAATCCTATTGTTTTAGCAAACTAAATAGTAAAGAACTAGATAATCCTAAAAGACAATATTATCAAACTATTCATGTAGGCATTTTATCAAGCATATAGAGTGCGGAAATATAAAGAGTGTAGAGATAGAATACGATACACAACGATGTATAGTGGTTCGGTTTCCCTACATCCACTACCTAAGGAAGCCTCCTTAGGATTTGTAAGATTCTCAACTAATCTTCGTAACTCTTAACCGGGTGAGATACAAAACCTTACAACCACTTCAAAAACCCTTTGAAGTAAATACACTTGTGTTATCACCAACACAAGGAACCAAGCATAAAACCTATGCTCACACTTCTCTCTTAATCTATTACAAGAACTAAGAGGAAAGGGAAAAGTGTTTAGGGGTGCTTATAAAAGCTTTGTAACTAAACTCCTAAATGAGTAGATAAGAACTATATAGCTTCACAATAAATATGACTTGAATGCTCCTTTGAAACCTCCTTGAATGATAATATTAATTGCTCTTGAGATGGGTAGATGGAAGGCTTAAGTTGTGTCTTGAATGAGCTCTATTTTATAGCTGAAAATATGGTCCAACGGTCACAAGACTTCTATCTAACGGATCTATTTTATCTCCAACGGATATAAGCTTTGTCCTCTTGTAATGTTGCAGGAAACCCTCTCTTGCGGTGTACCGCGGGAATGGTCCGGTGCACCGCACAGATTCATGATGCTTACTGACGGGCTATCCTGAGCACCGCGCCCCTGGTCCGTGCCTTGGTCCGGTGTACCGCGCCTAGGTCCGGTGTACCGTGCAATTTCATGAGCATACTGACGGGCTATCCTGTGCACCGCGCTTCTGGTCCGTGACTCTGCGGTGTACCGTATGACTTGTCCGGTGTACCGCGGAGCTGCTCTTTTGAATTTCAAGCTAAAGTCTAAGGGTATAAACACAACTAATCTAATGAGGGCTTTTGGAAAACATTTAAAGTGATACCAAATTGAATTTTAGTTTAAATGATGATTTGTCGAATATTAAAACGGGAATAAAAACAAGGTGAGGCTAACACCTTATGTACCATTTTCGTCGTGTATTCACCATTCTTTGAGAAAGGCCAGATGAATGTATCGTTTTCTTCTGTTTGTCATAATTAGACATAGAAAGATCTTATCCAGAATTTCTATATTCCATTCGATCTTATTTTGGTTCCATAATTCAATAAGTTTCGTATAATTAAAATTATGTATTTTTTTCTAATTTTCATTAAGTGTACAATCATTTATCGTTCCAAATATCAATACTTTCACCATCCACAATTTGATAAATACCATATTGCTAAATAAAATCACTGCCTTCAATAAAGCTCGTTCACGACCAAGTTCTAGATTGCTTTATTTTATATTATTTCTCTAAACTATATGTTGGGATTATGTATTGAAGTCAATACCATTTCACTTGCAAGTACAAGTACAAGTAGGTAATGAAGTTATTATTGGACTTAGACCACAAACATGCTAGTTATAAGAAATGCCATAATATAAGGTCAATTTATAATTTGTGTGTAAAGACACGACATATTGTTAGGATGGTGGCATGCATCATGTAGGTCGGTCCTTGAGATATTGACATCATAAATACTTCTTGACCAAGTAAACACTATTTGACACTTTGATTTCATGGACACCGTGGTAGAAGTTGACCATCATTGCAGGTGGCATGCCTACGGTCACTAGATTAGTCCTTTCCGTGGTAAAATTTACAAGTACATCTGGATATGTATTGAAGGAACTTATACAAGATCACTTTTTGAAAGTGTATGTAGGTACCAATGGATTAAATACTCTTTTAGCATGCACGAATGCAATGATCATGTTAAGTAAGTATACCTTGATATACTATGAATACAAGTTTATCATTACTCTATATCTCCTATATGTTGGAAATGATGTTTAACTCATCACGATATGTATACACAAAATAGGAAACTAGGTGATATCCACTTAACTTTTTGACTCCTTTGCTATATCTTTTCATCCTTAGATCCTTCATGTTTTAAGAGGCACAAAATAAAAACATTAAACTATTTCAAATTGCTCTAAAACACAAATAATCTCATATAATAGCTAAAAATTCAATATATACTAATAAAAGGGTAGATCCAATATTTCAATCATAAAACAACCCAAAATGATATCTTGGAAGTTTTAAAATGTATCACAAAAGAGAATACATCACCATTTCATAGTAAGGTTGTATTGATTAACCTCATTTCGACTAGACAATATGTGGTATATAATATATCAGTATTATTGATTTTGTGCCGGATGCTTGAAATCTAAGAGATAATACTCGTTAGGGTGATATAAGCACTATCTTGATAATTATGCATGATATAGAGATAACTATGCATGATATAGACTCGACAGTCTACTGGTGAGATACTAGATAGGTAAACTGGTCAATTCCAACTTAGTATGTCGAGGATAAGGATCGTTCAAGTCAACCCTATGTATATACAGTATTTACACATATGAGCTCACTCGTATTTCCATAGTGGAGCAGTTACACAACTTTTGGTTGGATAAAATCTATATTCTAGTATACTAAAAAATCAGAGGTAAATATGTTTTTTGGTCCCTCCTTTCGAAACTAAGTTAATTTCTGTTGTTATTATAGTACAATTATCAGAAATAGATTACATTTAGGGATGACAACGGATCAGATTATTGCAAAAAAATCCAAAACCATGTTCATAACCATTTAATTTATCAAAAACCAAACCCTAACGGATTTAACCATCAGATTTAATTTTCAAAACCATAACCGAATAATTCGGATTCGGTCTTTTAAGCGGTTTTTCGGATTTCAACCATAATCTTACTATGACTCTATAAACATATTGATTTTTTTTAAAATAAGATCACAAATACATAAAAGTCTTAAAAACATATAAAATATTATGTTTATCCTTAATTAAATAACATTTTTGTTAAATTTAATATTTAGATTTTATTTTTAAGATATGAAAATACTTTTTTATTTATATTATTATAAAAAATATACAAAAATAGATGATAATAAACGTATTTTTGGTTATTCGGTTTTATTTTTACCATAACCTGACAGATTTAACCATCGATCACACTTTTCGCAACCATAACTTAACGGATTTATCCATGGTTGCATAATTAGTTTTTAATCGGATTGGATTTTCATCGGTTTCGGTTTTAACCATAACCATTGTCATCCCTAATTACAATGGAAACAAAAATAGAAATGAAATTTAATTATTATTTGAATAAATATAAGGAAAATAATATTTTAATATTATTTCTTATGTGTTGAATAAATTAATTATTTAAAAGGAAATAGAAAATAATATTATTTAAGTTTATTATTAGTTTAATAAATAAATATAAAAAAAGATAAATATTAATAAATATTTATTATCTTATATTTTAATTCATTTTATTATTGATGAAGTTTGGAGAAAAAAAAGAACTCCATCTATTTTCTCATTGGGTGAATAGATTAGATTTAGTCCACTTTCAATATGCAGAAAGGGCAAAAAGAGAATGACAAAAAAAACGCTCTCTACACCAACACTTACTGTGCAAATTAGAAACATAAAAACAAAAAATGTCAAAATCTTTCTTCTTCCTAAAATCACTTTGTTCATGTTTGCTTTTCCTAATCCGATCTCATAATTTGTTCCTAAACTCTCTAAACGCTCTAAATACACTTTGGGTACTTTCAATTATACTCTTTCGAGTCTTGATTATTGTAAATGTTTCAATTAAGGCGGATAATCATAAGAAATTGGGGAATTGGTCTTCACTCGTCCTTAAACGTCCTCTACTGATCAATAAATGGGCTTATGAATATCACTGGGCTATCAATCTTGGAGGAGTTATGAACAACGCAAGAATGTTGAGGCGAGCTGATGATCCAGGAACATGCAGAGACATGCACGATGATTGGGTTATCGGAATGTACAAGAGAAGATTGGGGATCTTATTCTTAACAACTGGATTGTTTCATCTTGGGCCTTGGATTGCTACAGAGGCTGTTTTGTCTTGTGAGGTAATTACCTGGCTTATTGATGGATTAGTGGGCTATAAACTGTATCGGGCTAATCCCAAAGGTTCGTGGTATGTTATTTACTTAGTGAAACTAATTATTATATGCGACGCTTCATATACTGGTATGTACCTTAGTACAACTATCTATGTCTGTATCGAGCGTGGTAAATTGCTAGCCCCGAAAAAATCTGATACAATATCCAAGAAGAATAAACCTAGATACGATACAATTTGTAGGGTAAGGAGTATACTATCAGGTGTTGTGTGTGGTTCTCATTTCTTAAAAATAATTAAAATTGGAAGGATATCCTATAAAAGGATCTTTAAGGTGTGGTGCACGCCCTATTTCCTGTATCTCGATGGAACATTTGAATGTGTGTCAAGTTATTTCTGCTGGACTTGCAATAAAGGCGAAAGTTATAATGTTAATGAGTCCCTTCGTTTCCTATATATGAGGAGGTTTATTGCTTCCTGCAGAATAGATACATTTCATCCTTATCCCACCAATACAAAGAATACATCAATTATGGCCACGAAAACAAATCATTCACTTCCTATCGCAAAAATCTCAGAAGAAAACCTCGAAAATTTCGTCATACTCTCACTATCGACGAAAGTTGCTTCAGCTAAACCAAAAACCATTGAATTTAACCTTGTTGCTAAAATTATCTCTGAGAGAATCATCCCACTTCCAGTTTTTAGGAAAGTTGTTCTTGATAACTGGAATGTGAGATGCCGGATCATTTTCGAAGAGGATTCACCAAATGTCTTCAAATTAACTCTTGATGACGAAGAAGAGGCAAATAGGTTATATTTCATCAGACCTTGCCTTGTACAGTCGATGCATGTGGTGATAGCTAAGTTAAATGAAGGTGAGAAGATAAAAGATTTGGATCTTATCAACTCGTCAGCGTGGATTTGTGTTTATAGATTAGCTGGGTTCCAGTGCAACATTGACACGATTGAGACCTTGGGAAATTTCATCGGCGAGGTTACTGAAATTGACCATCCAGTGGTTGATAAAGATGATCAGGAGCTAATAAGGTTTAGAGTCAAATTAGACACGAGAAAAGCGCTAAAGACTGGGGTGTATATTGAACAATTTGAAGGACCAGCCTGGGTAGCCTTCATTTACGAAAACATTGGGATGTATTATTTCAACTGTGGAGTGCTTGGTCATAATAAAAATGCCTGCTCTACATGTATTACAAAACCAAGATGGAACGACACTGCTTTCAAATACACTAATTTGAGCAAGGATTCAACGGTGAAGAGTGAAGATAAACCCCTATTTGTGATCAGGAAACGTGACATATGGGGGGGGGTCTTTGATGAAATAATAAGATTTTATCCTTTCAGAAGATTTGAAGGGGATGATGAGGACATGGATAAGGACTCAAAGCAAGGTGAACCAACTCGAAACTTCTCGAGTTTCAAAGTTGGGGAGATTCAAGTACCGGTTCAAAATGCTGCAGACAACTCAAATAAGGAGAAGAAAAATGATGGGTCAGAATCAAGTAAGAGGAAGAGGGAAAATATTGGTTTTCTTGGAGATATAACTAATGGATTGGAGTTACCTGAGGAGCCCTTTGAAATCTCTGCAACACAATTCCCTGGACTCTATAGAGAATTTCAAAACGAATGGAAAGACATAGGGAAAAGCTTAGTTGTAAAGAGTGACAGTGTAAAGGAGATGATGAACGAGAAGTATAGTACTATTGAAGAACTCTACAAAGACTTCCTTCATAGAGACAAAGAGAACTACATAGCGAGAAAAGATCAAGATAACGATGGGCAGAACAAAGGAAAAGCAATAGTGATTGCAACAGCTGAAGATAGAGAGAGGAGAAAAAAGTACAGGTTCGATGGTAGGGCAGGTATGGGTAATAACATGGAAAATGATGTAGCTATTGTTCCAGATATTAACTATGGAGCACATATGGGTTTGAATAATTTACTATACAACAATCCTTGGACTGTGGGAAACATAAGCGAGAAAAATTCAACTAGGATGGAAGTTCAAGCAACACAAGGTCTGATTGATTTAAACATTGATAATAGTCAGAAAAGGAAGATTCCTGATGGTGTGAATGATGAACTCTTTGCGAGTAAAAGAAGAAAACAAGAAGAATTCGAAATGATGGGTAAGAAGATAGGGGAAATACAACTTTTCATGGATGACCTCTATGATTGTTTAAGTGATGTTAAACATCAGTTCATGCTAAATGAGGGTCTGTACCCCCAACCTAAATGTGCAATGATGAATAACAAGAGCAATAACAACAAGATGTACTATTGTGAAGGAATTTCTTGTGATGGCCACTTCGAGAAGGATTTTGAAAGTGCAAGTGACTCTAATGATGCTGCTACTTCCGAGGTTCCACCTGTGAGAAGGGGCAACGTTGGAAACTTTCAAGAGAATGGTGAAGCTGCTGAAGTGAATGCGTATAATGGATAATTGCATGGTTTGGAACTGCCAAGGTGCGAGGGAAAACTTGACTCAACGCAGTTTAAAGTCCCTACTATCTAGGTTTAATATGTCTATTTTATGTTTGCTAGAGTCAAAATTAAGGTGTAATGGTGTTAGTTCTGTTAAAGTGTTAGAGTCTTTCAAGTACATCCACTGTGTTAATCCCACTGGCTCTCATTCAAAGTCAGGAGGGGTGTTAGTGGCATGGAAAGAAAATGTCAAGCTATCTATCTGTTTTTCGAGTCCTTTCTATGTAATTTGTAAAGTGAATGAACTATGTGATAGGACCTGGTTCCTAGTGTTTGTGTATGCTCCTTGTGATGACAATTTGAGATGTAAATTATGGGAAGAGTTAACAATCTGGTACACAAAACAGGAGGAAGCAGTGGTTTTACTAGGTGATTTCAACGAAGTAGCAAGATCTGCAGAGAAAGAAGGTAAAAACCAAGCAAACTTGGATAGAATTATTAACTTCAATAACTTCTTTAGAGATAATAGCTTAATAGAACTTGAATCAAAGGGGTGTTTTTATACATGGAATAATAATAGGGATGGGAAAGAAAATGTTAGAGAAAAACTTGATAGAGGTTTATGCAATCTAAATTTTTTGGAAATCTATCCAAATGCTATTATCAAAGTATCTTCTGCGGTGGGTTCGGATCATTCACCCTTAATTCTTCAAAAGGAATTTAAGATTACATCAAAGAAGCAACAATTCATCTTTGATTCTAGATGTCTAGATAATGAAAATTGTCTTGATATAATTAAAAAATCATGGAACACACATGATAGAGGAGACTCGATTATGAATTTCCAAGCTAAGAAGAATAAAACTTGCAAATCTCTAACAAAATGGAGCAAAAAATCATTCCCTAATTCCAAAAGAAGAATAATTGAATTACGACAAGAATCGGAATCTCTATAAGATAAAAGTAATGAAGACTATCAACATCACAAAGTTAAAGTTATTAAAAAAGAAATGGAAAGCTTATGGGAGAAGGAGGAAGTCTATTGGGCCGGTAGGGCAAGAGATTTACACATTCAATGTGGAGATAGAAACACTAAGTATTTTCATAACAACACTAAAGTGAGAAGGAGTATCAATAGGATTATCGCGATCAAGGATGAAAATGGTTATTGGAAGGAATAACTAGAAGAAGTTAAAAAAATATTTCAAAGCTACTATGTCAATTTATTTAAAAAAGAAGAGGAAATATATAGGGTCAAGGAGAACATCACGGGGTTTATACCATGCAAAGTTACGGAAGAAATGAATAAAGAGCTGATCAAGATACCAAATGAAGAGGAAATTAGAGAAGCGGTTTTTAGCATGTCGGGAGCGAAAGCACAGGGACCCGATGGGCTAACGGGTAAGTTTTACCAAGAATTTTGGGAAATCGTTAAAGAAGATGTGATGAGATTTGTGTGAGATTTTTTCAATTTTAAATGCAACATTGAAGAAATCAATGATACACTTATAACATTAATTCCTAAAGGTGAATCACAAGAAGAACCGAAAGATTATAGACCTATAGCCTGCATCAACTTTATATTTAAAATTATCGTTAAAATTTTGGCAAATAGACTACAAACCATATATGGATACTATTATATCCCCAACGCAATCGGCCTTCAAAAAATGAAGATGCATCCAGGACAACATTTTGGTGGCTCAAGAGGTATCTTATTTCTTGAATAATAAAAATAGATCTAAAAAGAATTACGCGGCGATAAAAATTGATATGGCCAAGGCGTATGATAGAGTGGATTGGGACTTTCTGATGGATGTATTGGAAAAGATAGGGTTTTGTGAGGAATGGAGGAAAATGGTTTTCTCATGTATATCAACAGTTAGTATGCAGATCAAAATTAACGGGGAAAGAGGACTAAGGCAAGGTGACCCATTATCGCCTCTCCTATTCTCTATCATGACGGAATCTCTTATTTATCTCATCAAAGATTACATAGATAATGAAAGTTTCAAAGGTCTAAAAATAACTAGGAACTGTCCAACTTTGACTCATCTTCTCTTTGCCGATGACGCTCTTTTCTTCATGGAAGCTACTCCAGAATTTGGACACATTCATAGAAATATTAAACAAATATTGTAGTACCTCTGGGCAAGAAGTTAAATACGATAAATCATCCATCTTATTTAGTAAAGGTATAGATGAGAATTTGAGGATCAAGTTAGAAAGCAAATAGGGAATCTCTAGCACAAACTCCTTGGGCAAATATTTAGGTATTCCTCTTACACTAAGAAGATCTATGGTGTGGCCTAAGGTGTGATAAAAAGATGATATAATTTAGATGCAAATAAACACCCTAAGCTAACACGGTACTGCAAGTATTACAGGACGTATGCAAGTTTTAATGATAAGAAGATTCGTTCCTCAGAGACTGACGAAAGTTAGAGAGAACTTATGCAAATTATCAAGTGCAAATATTAAAGATAGAAAAGATAATACGCAAGAGAAAGAAAAATATATTTTTATTTTGTTTTTAAATAAAGAAAACTAAACTAATAATTTAAAAGACAGAAAATTAAATAACAAAAAGAAAAGAAGTTAGTATGAAAATTTGCTTGAGTAAATAGCATGCAATCCCCACTAGTTTTGCCGTTCTAAACATGTAAGGGTGAATTATGTAGTATTTCAATAATCGGTTCCAATTCGCTATCGGTAGTTTAAAATAAGATTTACCTGTGTCAATAAGGCTTCTTAAGCAAACTTTTCCTGTAACTGGTAAATAGTCACAAGAACTAAACCAAAGTGATTATCTAGTTAGGTTGGGTTGTCAGATCAAACCTTGTACTAAACGTTATGTGCTAAACATGTAATTAAACAACATTGTCGATGGTTACCTAACTACTAGATGGTAATTCTATATGGCCTAGGTTCCACAAGAACACAGAATATAAATCCAAACACATAAACAGAGAATAAAAAGTATAATTCAATTTAAAACATAGAATTCTCAAATTAGATAGATGTGAATCAAAACTAGGGTTCATACATATATGCTAAAACTCAAGCTAAAAAGAATTAATTCATACTAAGAAGAGAAGAGAAAATAATTACAAAATAAGAGGTTGAAGAAGACATATGGTGTTCTGCTCCTTCCAGACTTCTTCTCTTGTGTTGCAGCTTCCTCTTGGCCTTAAGATCTGGCCAAGGATGATTTAAGAGTGTTAAGAGGCTGTATTTATAGTGTATAGGTTGACCTAATTCTTTTCTTGGAGGAAAGGCCAAGTAATAGACTCCAAGCCCAACTCAAATTCGTAAGGAAATAAAGATAAACACTGCTGGACCGTTTTGGGCATATCTTCTTCGTTATTGGTCGGTTTGAGCTCCATAATATACCAAAAGAATCGTAACAAAATTATCTATGTCCCTATTGAAGGAAATTGCCAAAACCGGCCTATTTTGTAGGTAAATAACCACTTCTTTAGGCGTGTGCTGCAGAATTTCAGATTTAGGCAGCTTTAACTTTTCCTAATTGAACTCAGTTTCCTTCTATCTCCAATTTCCATGCATATCTCTTTCCATATCTTGTAGTATTTGACTTGGACTCTAATTAATCTCCATAATTATCTTTAAAACTTCACACTAAATAAACAATTAAACCCAATATGCTCTAAAAATATTATGTTACTAAATCAAGACTCAAAATAGGAAAGTGCACTAAATTAAGCTAAGATCGACCTATAAACTAATAAATACGCCTAAAATGATGTCTCAGAATTATATTATATTATCACAAATGAGGAGACATCAAGACCCCCAACTCAAAGTTGTATCGTCCCGATACAATAAAAGTAAAGAACAGTAGGGTAGTCAAGAAGAAGAAGTAGGAGGAGAATAAGAACATAACACAATGAATGATCCTAGAGCAAAAAAAATCTAAAAAGTCTCATGTAGTAATGTTCAAGAAATAATGCACAAATATACCTAATATACATGTAATCAACAATCCATAAATTCAAGTCCAGATTAACTTCGCAATGCCAGAAGGAGAGGATGATAACTTAGTTCAGGTTAATGGCTATAGGTTGTTCATAGGTCCCAATATAGCATCCAATGATCCACTCACCTACTACATAATAGCTCAATTGTTTCTCCACCTAGTAGTTAGAAATCCTAAGGTCTTTGGTTATAACTTGGCTTAAGGACGGGTGTGGTATATTTGGATAATGAAAAGTGAGCTTTTGGCTCTCTCCTCACTAGCCATCAACGAATCGCCCTAGAGCTTGAGTTTTCACTCGAAGATGTACTTACTCAACCCAATTTATTGATGCTTTTGCATCCCCAATAATCCCAAATAAAACCTTTGTGATGATCTACAAATTCCAATTTGCCGGTCCGAATATATATTTTCTTTTCAAATCAATTTATTTTTCTTTTGTATAGCTATGATTCTCTTTTGATGTTGAGAAATCACGCTATTTTTTCATATATATATTCTTTTTATGCCCTTGTTGGCAAAATTAGCTCGTAGCTTCTTTTTCATTCACTATTACCCCGGCAAAGGGTTACAATAATAACAATTTCATCATCAATAATATCACACTTACAATTCCAAATCCAAATGTTCCCAAATGATGAAACCCATCACCCCAAACTCAAGCTCTAAGGGTTACATGAAATTTTCTGAGTAGTTGCTTTAAGTCTATTCTCCATATAGCTATCTTCTTCCCTCTGTGCTTAATTAACCTATGTGTGTATTTAGAGACTTCCCTTTGTTTTTATCTTTATTGTATCGGGACGATACAACTTTGAGTTGGGGGTCTTGATGTCTCCTTATTTGTGATAGATTTATGTTAAGATGAGACATCATTTTTAGTGATTTAGAAGTCTTTCTAATCGATTTTCTTGAGAAATGCTACACTTTCCTATTTTGAGTCTTGATTTAGTAAATTATTATTTTTAGAGCATATTGGGTTTAATTATTTATTTAGTGTGAACCTTTAAAGATAATTATGGAGATTAATTAGAGTCCAAGTCAAATACTAAGAGATATGGAAAGAGATAAGCATGGTAATTGGAGATAAGGAAAGAAAAGCTAAAATCATGGAAAAGGAAAAGCTACCTTAAATCTGAATTTCTGCAGCTACGTCTAAAGAAGTGGTGATAACTCCAAAACCGAGCCGATTCTGGAAGATCCCTTTCATAGAGACGTGTATAATTCCATGAGGATTATTTTGGTATCTTATGGGCTAAAAACCGACCAATAACGAAGAAGATATGATTAAACAAGTCAGCAGTAATTATCTTTATTTCCATACGAATTAGAGTTGGGCTTGGAGTCCACCACTTACTTCTCCTTCAAGAAAACGAATTAGGGCTTCCAAGACACCTATAAATACACCCTCTTATCATTGTAAACATGTCATTGCTCAGTTTCAAGCTTAGGCTTAGTCCTTGCTTGTATTTTCTTAGTTATAAATAACAGCTTAGTCCTTATAATTAATATTCATCCTTAGAATCAAGCTATTCATCCAAGAAGCAAGCTGACCTATAGAGGAAGACGAGAAGAAGAAGTTGGAGAGTGACAAACTCCTCTTCTACATCTCACCTTCTCTATATTTAGGGTATTTAGCTATAGATTCATGCTCAACCATATCTCTAAGCTTTTATTCTGTAAGTTTTACTTTTAATTATTGGGTTATTATTTTGTCTTTAAATTCCATAATACTATTTGTTATTTTAATTGATTGAGCTTGGCGTATATTGTTATTATGTGTTTTGACTTATTGTTACATCCCTAGATTTGGCCAATCTTAGGATTATTCTTAGTTATTGACAACACCACATAATCGTCTAGTTTTGATCCTTCGCCTAACTAGATAGCCATAAAGGTTTGATTTAATCACCAATCATTACTCAGGAATCCTTGGTAGTGGAGAGGTTGCTCCTAAGCCTAATAGAGGCTAGGTAGAATTTAGAATCCTG
The DNA here is from genome assembly GCA_029959085.1 of Nemophila menziesii. Taxonomy (NCBI): domain Eukaryota; kingdom Viridiplantae; phylum Streptophyta; class Magnoliopsida; order Boraginales; family Hydrophyllaceae; genus Nemophila; species Nemophila menziesii. The sequence continues at coordinate 394,172 of JARWIR010000138.1, read as the reverse complement.
GTTAATATATAATGCTTAATCTGTGACTAGTGACCCTAATCTATTAGACTTACATTCATATCTATTTATCTGCATTCTTATTTCTTATTTCATATCAGATAATTATTCATCTTTTTATATTTTTATCCAAACATATAAATTCATCTACGCTTGTTAAATATAAGTAGATCTAACAGATACAATCCCTGCGAACGAACTTGACTTATCATTAAAACTTGCAAACGATCTGTGATACTTGTAGTGAGTTCCGTGGTTCTCAAGGGTGTGTGCTCTTTATTATTATCTTTATTTATCTATTATTTTGTCACACCTTTGCCCCCACCAACTATCCTATCCAAAATGATTCTTGCGTGAACGGGTTGAACTCGTAAAAACGCACCATGATGTCTCCTTAATTGTTCTTATTTTCGACCCTTAGGAGACATCATTTTTGGTGTTTATCTAATCAAATTGATAGACTTTTGGACTAAATATGCAATAATATGATTTTCCTCTTTTATTTCTAGCATTTTTAATTTATTAAGCTTTTGCGCGTAATATTGGTATTTTTAGTGAAGATTTTACAGGTTTTAGATGTTAGTTAGAAGAGGAATCCATGGAGAAAGTCAAAGATCAAGAGATAGAGTCAAGACTTGAAGATAAATCCCGAAGATATTATTTTTAGAGCTGAAAATCCATTTTCCAGGACATAGATTGCTGATTTCGAGGTGCTTAAGCGATGATTTAGCCGCTGACCTTTGAATAGAAAACGCTCCCTATCGAGTTACGGAACTTTAGCAACTGGAATGAGGTCAATCAGAGTCATAACGTATCGGGAAAAGCCGTTTTAGTGAAGGTATATCAGCAGTTACGGGATTTTGGGCTAAGTTAGTGGACTTGGGCCTTTTATATTTCATTTAATTAAAAGCCTAGGTCCAAGTCCGAATTTCCACTTATAAAAGGAGGTCTGGACTTCTATTTTTCATACAATTCACATTCTGCAAGATTTAAAAGCACCATAGAGAAGCAACAGAAGGAAGAAAGAAGAAGCTACAAGAGCTGGAGAGGGTCTATATCTCCGTTCGTAGTCATTCCTATTCCGGAAATTAGGTTTTTCTTATCTTTAATTTTGTAATCAAATATGAATTCCTTTATATTTAATTTAGTTTTTCCTTTTAATATGAACTAAACATTTCATAGTGCTTGAGAACAATTAATGGGTGAATCCCAATCTTATTGAATTACAAATGTCGAATTTGGGTTTCTGTTAAATTAAATTAAATTGGGTCTTTTACTCTTTTCAATAAATTGAGATTATTTACTGTTTTTGGAGTAGCTAACTAAGAACAGGTGTTAGTATCTAGGCTATTCCAATTAGTGGCGATTGGATCATCCTGACGGAGGGTTTAGGTACGGAAATATTTATTTAATCTAAAATAGAAGCTATTGATTCTGACGAACTTAGCTAATTTTAGGGCCAATGAGATAATAAAACTTAAACATCCAAAAGTGGATCATATTTACCCTGACGGGACTAGTGACACTCTAGGATCGCCTTATAGTCCACCCTGACGGGGGTATAAGGAATTTAGAATCCCGACCATTGTAATTGACCAATTTAGCCCTTAAACAACATAAGTTAGGAAATAGGATTGGGAGGATCCTTGCGTTCTCAAGTGCTACTTCTCATATTGCGTTTTACATCATTTTACTTGCGTCTTAGCTTTTATTTGCATTTTAATAATTGTCTTTCATTTACTTAGCATTAATACAAAACCAAACAAACATATTATTTTCATTTGCTTTCATAAGTGCAATCAATCATTAATAGATAAGCATTGTAGTCAACCATCCCGTCCTTGGAACGAATCTGTTTTATCAACTATATTACTTGGGACAACCGTACACTTGCGGTTGTGGTTTTCTTTACTTATTGCATTTATTTTTAGAACACACAAAGGACCACCACACCACCACATAACAAATCTAAATCTTTTCGTGAACTCCCATCAAGACCGTTATAGAAAATTTTCAACTGTTGTTGATCTGAAAGGCCATGATTGGGGACTCTTCGTAAACAATTCTGAAATCTCGACCAACTTCTACCCAACGCTTCATCATATTCTTGTCGGAAATGTGTTAACTCGAGTTAAGCATCTAACCTCATGGTGGACGGATAATACCTATCGAAAAACGCAGCCTGTAACTGTTCTAAATTAGTAATCTTTCCCGGCTCTTGTGAATCATGCCAATCACTCGCTCTATCTATCAAGAAAAAACTGAATTTAGCAAAATACATTTGCTCTTTTGTTACCCCTTGAATGATGTACGAATCGCAGATTTGCATAAGCTTTTGTACTGCGCGAATTGGATCTTCTCCGGGCTTGCCACAAAAATTTCCGAAATTCTGAAACTGAGCTAACATACCCGAATCTGGACGAAATCTTAGAACATTGATATTAGCTGATCCAATCCCAAGAGGAGGAGCAAGGAATGGTTCTTGTGCTGGACCGGTAAGGAACCATGGTTCGGCTACTTGGATTTGAACAAGAGGATTAGGGACAACTAGTGGCACTGGCGGCGCTATTGGTTGGCCATTCGCGTCTAGCTGAACTCCTTATCCATTGTTGTTTTGAATGTTAAGATTATCCATTTCGTTTGCTAGTCTTTCTACTTCTAGTGCTTCTTGTTCTTTCCTTCTCTTGTTAGCAAGTCTGACTAATGATTCCGGATTATCAAGGATCGGAGGTAATGTCTCAAGATCCTTAAAGAGTATCCTTCGCAAACACCAAACCTAAAAACCTGAAGAAGATGAACAAACAAGCGTAAAACTGAAAAAATAAAAATGCAACTAACACTAAAGGATAAACACCGGGGTCACACGCTACCGTCCCCGGCAGCGGCGCCAAAAAGTTGGTGGTCCTTAGTGTGTTCTAAAATAAATGCAATAAGTAAAGAGAACCACAACCGCAAGTGTACGGTTGTCTCAAGTAATAATAGTGATAAACAGATTCATTCAGGGACGGATTGGTTGACTCTAATGCTTATCAAATAGTGATTAATTGCATGTAAAGCACGTAAATGATTTTAAGATTTGTTGGTTGTTTTTCTAATGACTAAGACTAATAATGAAAAGACTAAATTAATGCAAATATAAAGCTAGACGCAGGTAAAAATAGTTGGACGCAAGATATGAGAGGTAGTACTCGAGCAACGCTAGGATTTCACCTAAATCAAATCATTCCATGTATTGTTTAAGGGACGAATTCGGTAAATAATATTGGTCGGGATTCAATTATCTCCTTACCCCCGTTAAGGTGGACTAAGGAGCTCTTCTCAGGTGCTACAAACCCCGTTAGGGTTAATATAGTCCACCTTCGAATGATTAAAACCTAATTACCCAATTGGCCGTAAGATTAATTAAGCCTGTCAAGGTCAAATAATTTTCTATTCTACATTCGTTAATTAGTTCCGTACCTAACCCCCCGTCAAGGTGATCCAATCGCCACTAATTGGAATAGCCTAAGTACTGTAGGTCCTAATATTGATTAGCTACTTCAATAATAGTCAATAAGCATAAATTAAAGAAAAAATATTAAATACCCAATTCCATTTCAATTAAATTAATCCCAAATTCAAAGACATAAAATGAAATAGATTATGGTTTAACCCATAACGCGTTCTCAAGTACTTAATGAAATTAGCTCATAATCGTAAAAACTAAGAAAATTAATTGAAAGGAATTCATAATTGTTTTACAGAAATGAAAATAAGAAACCGAATTAGAAAGACGATTCGGTTGCAAAGTGGAGATATAGACAGTCTCCAGCTCCAAGCTTCTTTTTTTCCTTGCTTCTACTTCTTTTCTTCTTGTCTGACTTTGTGAATAATGAATTGTGTGTAAAATAGAAGTCAAAATCCCTATTTATACTTATGAAAATCGGACTTGGACCTTAGATAATGTTTAAATGAAATAATAAAGGCCCAAGTCCATTATCTTAGCCCAAAATCCCGTAACTGTTGCACCACCTCGACTAAAACAGCTCTAACTGACTCGCTTCAACTCGGATTGACCTCATTTCAGTTGCAAAAGTTCCGTAACTCAATGGGGCACGTTTTCTCTTCACAAGTCAGTGGCTGAATCTACTCTTAGGTGGCTCGAAATCAGCAATCTTTGGCAACTTTCCAGATTTGCAGCTCTAAAATCTCAATTCTTTCGGGATTTGTCTTCATGCTTTGACTCCATATCATAATATTTGACTTTATTCTCAGACTCCTCTCCTAGCTAGTATTCAAAACCTACAAAGTTTTCACTAAAATACACAATATTACGCGCAAAAGCTTAATAAATCAAAAAATACTAAAATCGAAGGAGAGAAATTGGAATATCGCATATTATTACTAAAAGTCTATTAAAATGGTCAGATAATCACCTAATTTGATGTCTGCTAAGCATATAAATATAGAACAAAAGAGGAGACATCACATTGTAGCTATTTCAGAAACTTACTATTTTTAGCAACTGCTGAAAGGCAAAATGGAAGACTAGACCTTGAGCCAAAATTAAAAGACTCAAGATGGACTAGCAAAGTTGGACCACCATGGTCTTGATTCAAATCCAAAGACCTTCTAGTAAAAATTCTTATACTAGTAGTTGAATGAGTTCATCTTGGAAGCTGTCTAGAAATAGAAGAGTCCAAGAAAAAAAGTCTATAGATATAATATTAGAATTAGTTAATTATTAATTTAATTATTACATACTTATATGTTAGTCAACATTAGTTTATCTCTTCTTTGTATAAGGAGGGTACAACAACATAGTGATTAATCATATATTATATTTCAATAGTTTTTGTTTTACATCACTAGGATGAACAACTAGACACCCCCTCTTAGGGTGGCGATCTAGTATTGTTGTAAACATCTTGCAGTGAGTAACTAAATTTTAGATTTTCTTATTCACTATACAAGTAATCCTTTTTTGTTCTCCTTTCATATCTTAAAACCCAGAGTAATTATCATAAATATATTAAATTTATAGAGGATGAGATATGATTCAACATAGGCTCGAAGAATTTGTGGTTAGACAATTACAAGTCTAGTGTGATCGTAAGATAGTTAACAGTCAAACTCTGATACTGATGCAAGCACGAATTATAAGCGATTAAAGATGAATTCAAGTATGATTATTTTGAGAAGGAGAATGACTGACAACCATTGCAGGAGTGTCTGGCAGACACTCCTTTCCATTATATGGAAATATTTCCCTTGATTCCTGGAAGTAAGTAGATTGACTATATATTGTAAATTAATTATGCATGTTGATCACATGATTTAGGATTTTCTCCCTTTCCACTCACCCGTAAAATAATCTTCTTTATCGTAGAATGATATAAATCTCAAACGTTAATAAAAATCCCCAATTCAAATATAGTAGAATTACATATAGAGTTTAGCTAAGAATCCCTAATTTTCAGTGGATCAACCCTTAATCACATAAGTGATACAAATGAATAAAAATAATAAAGAAAAGTGTCGCATAATATATATCCGTTGATAGTGATTTCGTAAGTAACCAACATCCTTGTGGAACGCACATCAACCTTTTTTGATTCTCTTTCATTTTTTTGATGGTTGATCACCTTCCTTGGTAGAGTTTGGTAACTTTCCAAAGGATCTGATCTGGTATTATATATTTCCTTCTTGAATTCCTTGCAATCATTGGTGTTGTGGTCATGCTTTTTTTGGGAAATGTCAACACTTGGACCTATCCCTTATTTAAGCGTTAGATTACATCCTCTTTAGACATCTCACGTCTAGAACCCTCTCGACCTGACATAAGATACCTTACGGTAGGGGTGAGCACGGGTCGGGTTTACCCGGGTTGGGGTCTAGGGTAAGGGTAGGGTAATATTGGAAAGTGGTAAATGTTGGAGGGTAAACCCGTGTTAATGGTAAAATAAAAATTACCACGGGTTAAGACGAGTTAACTAACGGGTTACCCGGGTTTTACCCTTGGTAAAATTCATAATTTAATCACAATAAAAAACATAAAACCAAATAAAGTTTAAATGCTACTATTCAATTAAAAGAATTTTTGTTCTTCAAAATAAAGTACATATTAGGTAAAATTCAAAGAAGAGACAAGGATAAGATTTCGGTGAACGAAGTAGCCAAATGTGTCAAATGGCCAGGTCTTGACCATATACACACACACACACACACACACATATATATATATATATATATATATATATATATATATATATATATATATGTTAAATGAACAGTATACGGGTTGGACGGGTCCAACCCGTGTGGTAATGTATAGAAGGTAAACCCGTGGTAAAAAAATTAACATGCCCAAAATTGAAGGGTAAGGTATGTTATAAAATGGGCTAGGGTAATTTTTACCCTGTTTTAGGTCGGTTTTTATTACCCTAACGGGTCGGTTTACCATTTACCACTATTCTGCTCAATCCTACCTTACGGGGTTCGATCGTAGTTCTGAAATTCTTGACCCTGATGATATCCTCTTTCCTCGGACTTTTCATTTTCTTGGAGGCCATTTTTGCTCTAGGATGACTGCTTTTCTTTTTTATCGACCTAGAAAAACATGATTAGATGGCATAGAATATCACTTAATTTAATGTAGAAAACCTCGTGTGTAAAAGACCCATTGTATTGCCATATGTCACACTTTATTATGGTTGATTGAGTAATTAAGTCATGTAATAAAAGGAATTAAACAAAGTTAGATATTGTAATAGTGAATATATAAATATGGGAAAATGATCCAAAAAATCAAAATAATATTATTTTTCAACCCAATAACATCAATGACAAAATTTCTGTCCAATAACATCATCAATTAAATTAATTTATACATTATTTGACTATAATATCCTTACTTATGTTATACATTATTCGTCGCGTTGACGGGATTCGTCGGGTGATGGGAATCGTCGGTGACGGGAATCGTTTGTGACGGGAATCGTCCGTGACGGGAATCGTCCGTGACGGGAATCGTTTGTGACGGGAATCGTCAGTGACGGGAATAGTTCTTATGGTGTAAGGGTAAATATGTAATCTTATAATAGTAAATTAATGGATGATTCTTTGGGGCAAGTATAATATTATTTTGATTTTTTGGGGCATTGATCCTATAAATATTAGCTATATACTTAATATCCCAATTTAACTATTCCTTTAGTCCGTATCTAGCGGTTTGTGAAAATCCTTGGGTCAATAACAAATGCGTCTTATATTGGCCAAATAAAAAAATCCATATATAGTTATTTAAAAGTCAAGTAGTATTATTTTTTATAACATCCCAGGTTTTTTTTTATCTTATTAACCAAATTACGTCTCATATTTAGGTGGTGTTTGTTTGCACTTAATGAAATCTTAATCTGGATCATTTAGATACTGGATCAATAAGACTGTTTGTTTTTCCTGTCCAATTCAGTTCTGAATGGCTCTTAACGAGTCTATTTCATTAAGATTTCAAACTAAGTCTGAATCATTCAGATACTGCCTCTTAACAGAATAAGTCATATTCAGCTATTCATTCAGCATTCAGCACTTATTACTTAAAAAAACAAACGACACCTTAGTCAAGTACTTACTACTTAATGTTGGTTAGATATCCCATTTCAATCAATTTCCCATTTAAACGAGTCAAGATATTGTAACTTACCTAGATATCCTCCATTTTTCAGTGGATCGAATCTTGACATCATATAGTGATACAAAGAAAAAAACAAGTTAAAAATTGATAATGTTTTGTAATAATATCTTATTGACTGTGATTTCGTAAGATATGAATGACCTTGCGAATAACATCAATAATATATCCTTTCCCTATTTTTAGCTAGTCCCTTTATGTCACCTTCCTCCTAGGCGCTAAGAGATCAGAATCACCACTATTTCCCACCTTAGGTGTCTCAACGTGACCACCTTTACAATCGTTCCTCTTTAATGTATAACACGACTTGCCATAATAAACACAATTCTCAACCACATGTCCCATCATCTTACACTTGCTACAAATAGGCAGTAGCTTCTCATGGATAACCTTAAAAGCAATCTTCGTACCGCATGAGATCTCAAACTCAAAAAGATTTAACCTTTCCTCTTTGAAATTCAAGTCTACAATAACCCTATTGAAGGGTAAATCTTTATAAGAGTTAGTAATACAATTGGTATTTATTGGCCTGCAGTTTAGAGATGAAATTGACCAAATAGCTTTCCTCATACGACATTGCTCCGACAGGTCTCTATTTTGTATCTATGTGGGATATTGGATAATCTCAAAGTTACCAAATTAAAAAACCGGGCATCTCCGCAAGCATGGGTGGCCTACCAAACGAGTAGTAATGGACTCTTTCAAGAATATCAACGTGATCTTCATCATTGTCAAATTTAAAGATTAACTATCCACTCAGATGCATTCTCATAGCGCATTCAACACTGAACTCTTTCACAATGCGATTAATATACTTCATTCCCGGGAACTTCCTGACCACATACCCAATCGAAGAATTACCAAAAGTTTGTACCACCATTTTGACATCAGTACTTTTCTCATTTTTTATCTTCACATACTTCAACTTCATGCACAAAAATGGCTCACTATAATTCATTAATAAGCTCATGAAGTTTGAGTTTTTTCACACTATTCCCCACTTTATGGGGCAATCCCCTACTTGCACTAGTCGTAATCAAGACACTAGTCATGTTCAAGTGTATGTGGTACTCGTCTCATGCCGTAATACAAGCACCTTTTTTTATAAACAAGTATCAAATTCAGTATGGTCCCTGTGTTAGGTAATTACTTCATGGAAATTATAACAAACACCTTGATTGTGTCTATTTCTTGCATAACCATGCCCAATTTTGCTTTCCTAGCCATCAAATCTTCCCCTTTCAAAGGAAAGTTTGTAGTAATCATGCCAGGATAAAGTAATTTACCTCTCATAGACAATGAGACACTCTTATGCTCCTAAAAAATCCTTGCTTTTCTCATGGATTCTAATTTGAAGTCGCACGATTTTTGCATCACCAATTCTTGTGACGTCGTTGGTTCACCAGACGTTGGTGTTGCTGCCACCAGTTCTAACAACAATAGACATGAGGCTCGTGAATATCAGTGGTGATTCCATACCACTGAATCCCCCCACTCTCTATCTCTCTCTCCCTTCCTTGCAAAGAGTACTACATATGAGACATTTAGCGACCATAATTACCATCACTAGAGTATCAAAATCAGTCGCTAGATGTTTTAGCGACCGTTAATGGCCGTCAAATCATAGTCACTAATGATTGGTCGTTAAAGGTATACTCTAGCGACCACTATCGATCACTTAATATCCATTTTCCTTTGGCGACTACCTTCCCGTCGCCAGAGGTCGTATATTAATAGCGAGTGATGGTGGTCGCTAGAGGTAGTATTCTAAATTTATAGGAAATATTTGCCTAGAGACCCAATGGGGACCTGCATGACAAGAATTTAAATAATATTACTCGATTAGATTAGAAAAGTCCAACGGAGTAACATACTTTATAAGCTTGTCCCACAGGTCCCCTTGAGTCTCTAGGCAAACGGTTCCTATAAATTTGGACAAATAATTTATATTAAGTAAAAGTTTAACAATATTAATTATACCATCTTGTAAAATATATCAAAGTAAGTATTTGACGCAATACAGTTATACAATTATCGTATTCAATTTGAACTTTGTATTAAGTATGTGACATTTGGAGAGGTGTTCTCTAAAGAAATAATCAACATACATGCAACGATGACCTACATACTGCATACACATCCTACACTGGAAACAACTCGATACTTCTTCTTTTGGAAATTCCTGGCTTATATTTGGGGACCAAAAAGGGCATTACTATCATGTACAATATGTAGTGAACTTCAAGTTTGTATCCAACCACGTCGTAATCGTAAGGTACCTGCTCCAAACAGGTGCTACAAGTACCTAGTCCGTGATTTGAGAGATTTATCACAAACTTCTCGGTAAGTGCTTGTCTATTAGCGATCGTTGTGGGAGTATTTGGGGACCCTGATGTAACTACCATCTAAGTGTGTGGAACATAATTCTTTTAATTGCACTAATAATTCCTATATTTAATATTTATATTTCAATTGTACTATTAGCCCCTTATATTATTGCTTTTATACTAATGGCACTATTAAACCCCTATATTATTATTATTTTTATCAATTAGACTAATAATTCCTACAATTAATATTTTTATTTTATTTGCACTATTAGTTCCCCATATCATTTTTATTATGTTAATTGCACTATTAAGGCCCTATATTATTATTTATATGATAACTGAACTATCAAGTCCTATATTTTTTATATACTAATTGCACTATTAGTCCCTTATATTATTATTTTTAAATTAACTACACTATTAGCATCTATATTATTATATTTGCACTTTCTAACCCTTAGAAATATTAAGTAGTCTAATTAGCCCCATCAAGTTTAATTTTAATTTTAAACCCCTAAATAATTTAATTGCACATTTAATCCACTAGAATATTTACTCGCACTTTTAAGCCCCTACAGTTAGAAATTGCACAAATCAAAACTTAGAAATATTATAATAAACCCCTAAACTTAAAAATATTATATTAAACCCCTAAAATTTGACATTATGTTTAAATTAACCCATACAAACAAATTAACACATATTAATTCACACAATAACACAAATACACCTAAAAAGTTAAAATTGTACAAGATTTTAAAGTAATGGAAATATAAGATTTACCTAATTAGGGGCAGACGCGAGCTTGGTGGTGTGGTTCCAGAAATGGTGTTATATGTGGAGGGTTAGAGAAACGCCTGAAATTGGGTTAGATAAGCTTTGTGGTGAATGAGAGTTTATTTGATAGAGGAGAACAGAAAATGAGATGTGGTCTACTTTATAAATAATAATAAACCCTTTAGCGTCGTCAAAACGGTTACTAACAAGATGAAGTTGGATGCTAAAGCCTAGCTGTAAAGGTAGGTAATACTTGACCGTCAAATCATTTAATGTGGGTTTTATCGACCACAATAACGGTCGGTAAAATTAAATTTATTTTCTAATTAACTAACACTCACTAACGATCGTCTTAGTATCGCTAGAGGTATGACTCTAAAACGTCAAAGCGGAAAAACTAAGCGGCATGAAAATAAGGAAATTTAACATTTTTGTATGTTTCAACCTACCACTAAGGTGGTCGGTGAAGTAATTTTTTACTGTGACGGTTGGTGGCCGCGAATATTTAGCTCTAGTGACCATTTTAGCTGGTTGCCAAAAGTTTGATCGTAAAAAAACGTAAATGTAGCATTTCAAGCCTTAAGGGTCTGTTTAGATTGAGAGAATTGGAAAGAAAGAAAAGGAATAGAAATAAATTTTTATTTTTTACATTGTTTGTATTAGAAAATTTTATAAAAGAATAGAAAGAGAATCATTCCAAAAATCATTTCTTTAACTATTTTTATAGTTATTTCAAATTGGAGTCAAAAAGAGAGAAATGAATTTTATTAAAGATTAGAGACTAAAATTAATCTTTTATTTTCTTTCTTGTTGTATTATTTTCAATTTAAACAATAAATATCCAAAATCATTTATGAAATTTTTTTTATATTTTTTTTTTCAAACAAAAGAAATTCTTTTTTTTTTATTATTCTTTTTTCTTCCAAATACAAAAAGACCACTCTCCATGACCTCCTCAAACTTTGTTTCCTTGGCTCTCTTATAGAGTTCCTTCGCCTTCTCAATAAACTGGTGTACTCATATTAGATTTAAGGGAGACCCACTTGAATCGGACTTCATAATTTTTATTTTCGAATATCCAAAGTTTAAAATGTGACCTCTTTACTGGCCTTAAATGCCTTTGGAAGGCCACGATTCTTACTCCTTATTTTTACCATAGATTAACATATAAAAAATTCATTTTTGTGTTGAAATTGCAATATAAATTAAAAAGGTAAGACTCAAAAAAACTAAAAGTTTCTCTAAATATTTTTCTCTCTATTTGTTTTATTACCATAGTTCTGACGTTTATTTTTCAAATGATGTCCTGTGCATATATAGATTCATTTAACTACTGGTCACTCTAAAAACTAGGGCAAGCTCTCCCTAGCTATGGTCAACATATAATAAACCAGCATTTGAGTTCTGTGTGATTTTTGTTGATTACTCTCTTTTTTGAATCCTGAAAACAAACACAGACTTATGATGTTCAATGATATATATGTACAAACTAGTTTTAGCTGAACACATGAATTATATTGGGTGCTGAAGATGAAGGTGCAAGACCCAGGATCGAGACAAACGTATAACAAATAAATAGACAAGGAACTGAAAATACTACCATAGATTAGGAATTAAAGAGGTTATGCATATGTTTTAAATTTGTTCCCGTCTTGTACAAACAAATACTAAGACACATAATTAAAGAAGGATTGTTACATCTGGATCATAAAACTAGCTACTACACATCGATCATCTACAAAAGTAGACATTATTTTTAGAACTTATGAAAACACCAGACATTTGTTTAATTGTACGTACGTCACTCACTCACTCACTCACTGACCTCACCTGCATTAAAACGAAAAAAACAAAATTAAAAATACATCACTTAAAAATAGTTGCTAAAAGTAACAAGAGGTTCGAGTAAACTTAACAATTTCTCTTGAGAGGAGAAATGTAGACAATTACCACTGTAGCCCTCAATCATTCCACTGACAAAATAAAACAAGTAATCAATCATCATGATTTAATTAATTATATATAATTATATATTACATACCCTAGTTGGAGAGTCTTTTTGTCCACGTCATTATGAACTGGGTAACAAGAAGGAGCACCTTCCATCATGTTCAATTGAAGCATGTTCATATTCATATTCCTAGCCATGAACGCCTGTATTGACTCATAATTTTCTCCAGCTTGTGATCCAACATTTATGCTCAGTTCTTGAAGCCTCTCATTCTCAGCTATCTATATAATTTCATTTATTTTATTAATTAATTAATTAATCATCCTTTACATATACTAAATATTCAATTTACCTGTGCTCTCAGGTATGCATTCTCCTGCTCCAAATGCATTTCCTATTACACAAAAAAGAAAAAACATATCATCATTACTAAAATTTAAACATATTTTAAAAAAGAAAATAGTAATAATATATTTACCCTCTTCTGTAGAATTTCAGTTTCCTCCAGTATCATTTCATGCTGCATAACATATAAACACACATATGAATTAATTGATCGACCTAAATTAATTAATTAATTGATTAATTACCTTTTTTGACCTAATTCTTGCTATGCCTCGTTCAAGTCTGTTCTCTAGCTGCTTCAACTCTTTCACATTCAAAGAGCCTAACCCATCACCCTGTAAATGCCTGTATATACACAATACAATACAATTCTCATTTTCAAATTTAATTAATTATTAAATTCATATAAAAACCATTAATTAGTGATATAACTTACTTGTTTGCGCTCTGCATTGACTGTATATTCTGCTTAAGCTTCTTTGATTCTTGCTGGAAAAACTAAACAGAAAAAAAAATAAGAATTAGTCTCAATATAGATTAGAAAATGACTTATATTTAAATATTAAATGTGTCAAAGTGTTGATTAAATATTACTTGAGCATTGATCTCTTGATTAGAAAAGCCATTTGTAGAATCAGCAGTTGCCTTTTTGTACCTCTCAATTGTTCCCCTTATGCTGCATATATATTAATTAACTTTAATTATTAATTGCATATTTCTATACTTTTTATTAGTATATACTCACATTGAGGTGAATTAATTAGAAAAAGTCGAAAATACATGACATCTCAAGTAGTTCTTAAAACTTTCAAACGAGAATAAATGTATAGTAGATATTTTTTAATCATAAATTATATAATAATAATTAAATATAGTAGAGTGATAGATAAACTTAAGTTTGGCTGACAAATATTCAGTATTGATAGACATCTGGGGAAAAGAAATGTGGACTCAAAAAAGGAAAGGAAGAGTAGAAATGAGAATCAGGATAGCTAAATAAGGAAATAAAGGTATAAAAGTAAATATGTTGGTGAAAAGTACTCCTTTTTAATTAATTATACACTATTATTACTGCTGAAATGAGATTGGATTTTGAATAGTAAAGATATGCTTAGCACCAAAATGTGATGAGATAACTTGAAGAGATGCTTCACCTGTAAACTCTTTGTCTTGTGCAATAACAGTAAAAATTAATTCTGAATTAAAACATATAAATTTATTTGTTCTTCCCATGGAAATTATAGTGCTTAAATCATCATGCCACGTACTTTTTGTTCTGTTAACTTAATAATATCCACAAATAATATTAAATTTATCTTTGAAAAATATAGAGCACGTTAACCTAATAAATAGTACTACTAAATTAATTCAAGAATAAAATTATCATATTGAAAATATTGTATAAAGCTTCAATGGTTTTTAGTAAACTTTATATGAAGACTAAAACTAGCTAAAGCATAACTAGAGTTTGTATACATTTTGGAGATTAAAGATCTTTGAACAAAAAAAAAAAAAAAGATTAAAGATAATGATTCTTAATTTTTTTTTCTTCATCTTTATATATATTTTTATGTATTAATCTAAATGATATTATTGTTTTAAAAAAAATTTCAATAAGAATGATTCTTATATATTAGTTAAAGCAAGTAATATATTTTTTTTAAATATAAAATTTGAGCACCTTCGACAGAATTTTATCAACAAATGTTTGATCACATAAACTATTTGGTATAAATGTAAAATATTAACTTATTAGTCTCTTACCTTTGGTATGTATATATATGTAAAACTATTAAATAGTTTCTTTACCTTTGCTAATTTTAGTAACTAAAACATTTCAGAAAATACTCATGTCAAAATATATACTATTATATTATCTCTTTTATGTTGTTATATATATATATATGATTCATCACCAGATCATAGTGTACTTAACCTTAACTTTTACATGTATATCATAGATGACAACAAAAGGTATAGAAACATCTTACAGAAGTTACTGATTAAACTTTTAATTGATTTAGTAAAATATTAAGCAACAATTATATTATTCGAAATTAAAGAAATAAAAAGGTGGAGAAATATTTACTTGTGATTAGCATACTCATAGACACGTCCACGAGTAGAGAAAACAATAAGTGCAACCTCAGCATCGCATAATACAGAAAGCTCATAAGCTTTTTTCAGTAATCCATTTCTTCTCTTACAAAATGTAACTTGCCTGTTCGTATTATTCTCGATCCTTTTTATCTCAATCTTTCCTCTTCCCATTTTATTACCCTACATAAATATACATATATAAACTATCAGATCATCTTCTTTCTTTTTATGTGTAAAAAATAAAAGTATATTTTTACTTTGAAATTACAGATCTGGAACAATCAAATAAGATAACATAAGAAAAAAGAGAAGCTTTCTTGCTTACACATAAATATGAAAGAAGAGGAAAAAGGGATAGTAGTTTGATGAAATTTTGGTCAAGAAAAACAACATCTTAACTAGCAGTTCATAGGGTACAAAAAGCTGCTATGTAAATAGCAGATCTTACACTTTTTTTGTTTTTTGTATAAAGTATCAGAGAATCATACATATATTTATATAAAAGAGAGAAAAATAAAGACGAGTGTGTAGTTGCACATAAATTCACTCTAGTTTCTGCAAATCTAAACAAAAATATACTCCCAAGGTAGCATAAAACTAGAAACTGAGCAAATTGTACCACTTTTCTCTCTCTCTTTTAGAATGAGAAGCAAGTTTTATACTGAGATCGATCTTTCAAATCAAGTGTTTATACGTACATATACAAATAGGGCTAAACTAAGAAAAGGGGGATTTTACAGGAGCTAGATAACTACCTCCATTTGATCACTATCAAACAAAACGGATCATAGAAAATTTAATCGAACAATTTATCAAATTCTAGCTTTTGAAAAACTTGAAATGTGCCCTAATTAAAATATAGATCTTGAATAATGTAATCAAATCAACAATTACATCTTTTTAAAAAATAAGTGGGTGTAGCAACAGATCTACACACGGAACTACACTATAAATTATCAATGTTAATAAATTAGAAAGAAACGTTTTGGACTCTACAAACAATCATGAAGAAGGAGAAGAAGATTAAACTATCTATAAACACTTTTAAAAAAAGAAAAAGAATGATAATAGCAAGTTATAAACCTGGTTAAGCGTCTTTAGAAATTATTGCTATTATTTCTTAGTTGCTTCAAACTTCTATGCTCTCTGACCAGTCTCAAAAGAAAAGAAAGAAATGGGTATTGTAGTTTTGAAAAAACACAACTCACACTCACACATTTATATCGGTTTCTTTCTTTGTATATGCCCTACCTACTTAGCTTTAGCTTACGTTCATGTTTTGAAAGAGAGAGAAAAGAGAGAGAGAGAAAGAAAGAGAGAGAAAGGCATGCAGACTTGTATAGCTGTCTACGAAAAGGACATGCAATGGCATTTTCCCTTAAACATACCCATACGTAACCTAATGTATTTTTAAATATTTGCAGCTTTAAATTGCTAATTCTAACTAAAAAATACAATCAGTTTCCTATTTTTATGTGAACTTTGATTCCTCTTCATGTTTTTTGACCTTTAAAGACCGTAATATTTGTAATTTAATTATGTTTCTCGAAATCCTCATTTGAGGAGATCGATTATAGTGTTAAGGTAAATTTATCTCAAACGGTAAAAATGATCTTATTATAACTCAACATTAATTATTTTGTATCATTATTTCAAGTACCAAAAGTTGTTAGGACGTTCAAATTTTGTTGATGGCCCATGTAAAGTTACTTATATGTGTAAAACTTAGAATGATGAAATATACCCTATTCTAGATGTGGTCTTGCAATAGTGTATATATAAATATCATTTTTAGTTGTAAGGAAAGTGAGTACGGTTTTGACAAAATAAGGTTTAATTTAGAAGTTAAAAGTCAGTTAACAATAACTATGGTCAAAGTAGTAGATAAAGGTGAAGTTTCCTGGAAATTACTTTTCTTTGTCAAGACTATTTTGCTACCCTATATCAAAATTAGCTCGGCTCAAGAGATACATATATCATATATGATGACTTCTCAATGTTTTTTTCTAAGAAAAATAACACAAAATAATTATCCTATACTATTTTTAAAACAAAGTTTCTTCAAATTTTCGAAATTGTTATAGTTTTTTTTTTTACAATGGAAGGTGCCGAGGCACCAGGGAAATCAAACAAGATCAACCTATTCCTAATTTACTAAACTTAAATGATAAGTCGAAAACACTAAGAGTTTTCCGACGCAAAAAAATTGCCTCGTGCCTAACTTCCTTAACAATCTTGTCCGCTTTGCTGTTGAGCTTCCTATTGATGTGGTAGAAGGAAAGTTGCCCATGCTCTTCATCATTGTGGCTAATCTTGCGCAGAATGGGTTAGATATTCCAACGAGGCGCTGACACCAGTTTTGTACCTTGAATGACCTCAAGGTTATCTGAGTAGAGCGCTATGTTTTTCCCTGGGAATTTTGCACCTACTTGCGTAGCTATAAGAACTGCATTTGCCTCTCCCTCCAGAGCTGAGCTACAATCCAGGTTGCAGCTATATTCGAAAGATGTATCAATGCTACAGTGCTTTCCAACTATCGATATCCCCGTAGGGTCCCATTTGTTGGAGAAAGAAGCATCACAAAATAATGAGGGGTCTTGATTTTGTTCATTCCCAGCTGTATCATCACTTGTCTCCTTTCTTTTGTTAAGTCCTTTGTAGTTTTTCGCGCACCAGTTGATTCCGTGGATTTCTTGCATTAATTTTTTTGATGCAATATTAATCCCTATACCACATACTGTAGTTCCTTCATGTACTGCTTTCATTTTATCCTTCCAGATGTTCCAAAGGTTAATCATTATAAAATCTCTTACAACATTTTCTTCCCATCCCCCCTTAGCAAAGGTTTGAATAATCTTTAAAAACCAATTTTCTGTTTTTTCTTCAAATTCTTCTTGTATTTTAATCTGTAATATGGATCCCTCCCAGATGTCCTTACACATGTTGCAGTGTAGAAGAAGGTGCTCTATATCCTCACAGTTATGGTTACACCATAAGCAGTTTGTAGCATCCGCACATTTTTATATAAGTTGTCTCTAGTTGGGATTGTGTTATTAACTAATCTCCACATAAATAATTTGATCTTTTTTGGGATGTTGGAGCTTCATATTGTCTTCCAGATTGGTGAATCCTGCATTGACTTGGTTCCCGTTGTTGAAGCCTTATTGGCTATTTGATCTTCCGATATAACCTTATATCCTGTCTTTGTATTGTACATACCATCCTTCGAAAAAGGCCAAATGAACTTATCTTTCATATCGTTTCCATTTATCTTTGTTTTCTTTATAAGATGTATTATAGGTTCGGGAAAGAAATTATCCAACTTCTCTAAGTCCTATTCGTTCTTGCTTTCCTTCATTAGTTTGTTGACTTTTGTGATTGTGGCTCCTTCTGGGGTTTTTTAATTTCCAATCTGTATTTATCCATCTTTCGTCCCATATATTTGTCTCTCTGCCATTCCCTATCATCTTTATACCATGCTTTTTTTTATAAAGTCTCTTCCTTCTATTATACTTGCCCAACTCCATAACCTACTTTGTTTGAGTTTACATGTCATAATATCAGATTTACCTTTAAGTAGTCTCGTAGCCAAATTATATGGGCTATTCATTAGTCTCTACGCTTGTGCTGCTAATAGAGCCGTGTTCATCTTCTTGAAATCTTTAAAGCCTAATCCCCCTATCATAGTTAAAAGAACATTCCTATCCAAAGAGATCTATATTCCTTCTCACACATTTTGCCAAAGAATCTATGAACCCGTTGAAAGTCTTCATAATATGTTGAATTTTTCATTTCAGATTTTGTCAATCTATTTATGGATTTCATCCAAGATAGACTAGATCAACTAGTTTGACCCTAATATCTTGTGAATATCTTGAACAACCTTAAGAGTATCAGAATTGAATGAGCAGTTTCTAAGGTTGAGATCCTTGGCAGATCTCATGGTCAGTAGGACCGCCCATGCTTCTCTTTCCATATTTGGTTTAATTTTACACCTTCTTGTAATTTTTTGCCTAACAACTTCGTTCCTAACCAAAGCAACTAAACCAATTCCCGTCCTTTCCCAGTCTCTAGTAAGTAACGACGCGTCACTAAGACATATAAAGTTTGAAATGTTTGATAAAACTGAATTTTTTTCCCTTCATCCTCGTCGTTCACTATGTTGTTATCTGGTCGAATTTGCTGACAAAAAATTAATCCACCAAAAAGACCGTAAACCACTTTGTTTGTGTTTTTGACTATTTCAGTCACCACCCAATTCTTATTTTCAAAGGAACCACTCATTCTGGCCTTCCAGATGTACCACGATGTCGCTAAAATTGTTGCACCATTTTTTTTGATGATTTATGGTCTCAGAAATCATTTGTGATATTGATAATCCAGTCTTTTATATTTCCTTTATAATCTTTATCAATCTTTATATGTAATGCTGGCGAGACCCATACTCAATTGCTAAATGGACATTTTAGGAACAAATATTCTATAGATTCATCCACTATTTCACACCATTTGCATAATCCTTTATTAACAATTTTTTTATGAAGGTTAATTTTTGTTGGTAAAGCCACATTACTTACTTTCCATCCAAAGATCCTTATTTTGTTTGGCAGATTAGGGTTCCACACGATTCTATAGATCTCACTTTAATTCTCTTCCCCCATTTTTGAGGGCTTTCTTTGCGTGTTGATCTTCTCTTGAACAAGTTTACGATATCCGGACTTTGTAGAATAATTCTCATCTTTCGTAAAATGGCCATATGATCTCGCCTTCTTTGTCCAATTGCATGATCGGTCACATCAACCAATTCTGGCGGGCAAACTTTGTTAATCTTATTCATATCCTAACATGTAGAATCCTTGTTGAAAAGGTAAGCGGCCACCAACAAAAAGCAACCCTCCGATTTATCTATCTTTGTATCTTTTCCAACCCAAGCATTCTCCTAGATATTCATTGTTAAACCGTTTCTAATCCGCCACACACAATCTTTTTAAAGAAGTTGAAGACCTTTAAAGATGATATCCCAGTTCCATGACCTTCTCTTTAATAATTTTTCCTCCCATAGTGAAAAGTTCAGAAAATGAATACCTTTATGAACTTTGGCCACAAGAGAATTAGGAGTGTTCCTAAGTTTCCATGCTTGACCAGATGACTTTTCACCTAGTAAAATAAATTAGATTCAATTATTTTTTGTTCGTTATAACAATTAGTGCAAACTACATTCATATTGTTATAGAATATTGCCTACTAAAGTTTTGGTCACTAGCAACCAAATTTTTAGTAGTTGTACTCCGTTGTTACAAGAACATGCACTACACTGACCATCACTAGTTGGTAATAAATAATCTGACAAAAAAATCTCTTTACCAACCACCCTTATGGTCGATATTTATCCTTAAAAATAAATAACATGTTTGCTTACCCTTCAGTGGTCAATAAAGGGTCTATTTAATAAATTAACCATATAACTTTTACAGACCACCTACGTGGTCAATAATATACCCAACCAAAATACTGAAGACCAACTTTTGCACGTCTATTTTAAGTCACACTCTTTACCGACCATCAACTAGATCTTTAGCGGCCACTTGATGGTCGCTAGAGGTTTAAACCTTATACAATACGAAATAAATAATCAGACACTATGATTCCCCCACCCTTCCCCAACCTCCCCCTTGCGATCAATTCCTCCTTAGAGCTCTGTTTAAGTGATCTATTCTCCGAGTAACTTCGCCACGTCTGAGTTACGCGCCGCCTCCATCACCTTTCCTCGGACACTTCATCTTCGTCCATAAGGTTGGTCGACCAATTTTTTTTTGTTTAATTTTGTATTTTTGGAAAATTGTGGGAAATTTGGGTATCTATGGCGTAAATTTTGCATATTTTAGGGAGTTTAGGTGTAATTTTTTTTTAATATAGTAACTAAATTGAATTTAATGTTGTTGCAGTGCATTTTTTGCTAATCAAGTCCATATAGAGCAAATTTTACATATGTTACGGTGTAATAGTGTAATTTTTGCATAGTTAGTGACTTGTAGTGCAATTTTGCACAATATAGGGAGTTTTAGTGCACTTTTGAGCATATTATAAGGAGATAAAGTGTTTTTTCATACTTAGGGCCATATAGTGCATTTTCGGAATATTCATGGACTTATATCTCATTTTGCATATTTAGGGACTTGTAGTTTAATTTTTGCATAGTTTAAGGATTTATAGTTCATTTTTTGCATTGTATAGGGACTTTTATTAATGTTTTGCATTTTCAGACTCCTGTAGTGAAATATTTACATGAGTCTAACCCTTATTATGCAATATTTGATTATTATAAGGGCTAAAAGTGCATTTTTTTATTAAAATATAGAGTGATAGAGCATTTTGTGTAATATATTGGGACTTCAAGTAATTTTTTGTATAAAAATAGACTTATCAAGCAATATTCGATTATTATAGGGCTTAAAGTGCAATTTTTGTTTAATATAGGGACTTGTAATGCATTTTGCGCATTATTATAGGGACTTAAAGTAATTTTTGGTATAAAAATGGACTTATAGTGCAATATTCGATTATCATAGTGAATGAAAGTGCAAATTTTGATTAATATAAGGATTTATAGTGCAAATTTCATATTATATATGGACTCAAAGTATTTTTTGTATATAAATAGATTTATATTGCAGTATTCAATTATTTTTGCATTATATAAGGACTTGAGGTAGTTTTGTGTTACTAAAAATAGGCTTATAGTGCAATATTCGATTATTATATGGGCTAATAATGATTTTATTTAATTAATATAGAGACTGATAGTGCAATTTCCCATTATATAGGGTCTTGAAGTATGTTTTGTATAAAAGTGGTCTTATAGTGTAATATTCAATTATCATAGGGGATAAATATGATTTTTATTAATATAAGGGCTTATAGTGCAATTTGCGCAATATATATAGACTTGAAGTAATTTTTTTTTTAAAATGGACATATATTGCAATATTCGATTAATATAGAGGTTATAAGTGTAATTTGTTTTTTCCAATATAGGGTCCTATAGTGCAATATGATCCTTGACCCCTAAGTTTAAAAAAAACACTTTATACCTTAAAATATTCAAAAATACTCATAAGTACCTAAAAAACAGAAAAATTGCACATTATCTCCTAAGTTTTAAGAAAATTACAATTTAGTTTATCAAAGGTTAAATAATACCCCTAGGTTGTTTAATATATATTATATATTTTGGTTTAGAGTATTTACTTGAGCAACAAATCGTGACAACAATCATGTCATGATCACACGACAGAGATGTAGATTGACGGGACCCACCTCGGGCTCCAACAAGTCATGTTACTGGTTGTTGGATTTTAGGCAATTAAAACATACACACATATTTAATTTCCTAACAAACATATGTTTTTGTTTAATTAGTGTTAATCTTTACAGGTAAACAATCCCAGAAGGTTCGTGGACGAAGCGTTCTCTTGTCCACATGGAAGGCTAAGGAGAAGCACGGGGGCATAGTTCCCCTCGAGTCTTGTACTGTCTGGCCTAAGTAGTAGGGAACACAATCAGGGATTACATTCCCTATATCACGAGTGGAAGGATACCCCCAGTGTCACATGTATTAAATTTGGATCCACCTACTGGTAAGTTCCTTGTTTGTATATTTATTTTTTATAAAACTAGGATTTTGGAAAATTTGAGTTTATTTTGGATTTTTTTCTTTTTTTGCAACGTTTATTCCTGTCGAGGAAAATCCAGCCAGACTGGCCTCAAATCCGAAGGGACATACACAAAAAATGCAGGCATCGATACACGAATTATAAGGGGACGCTTTATACAAAATGGATCAAATCAAATTTCTAAGGATATTATACCAGAAGACTGGCCTAAGAAGTTAGAGATGTGGGCTAGCGAGAGATTTCTGGCACATATTCATTTCAATAAGTTATTGATAATATACATATACATTAATAACTTTATTTTAAATATAAAAAATCAGATGTTGTGAAGAAAAATAAAGAGAAGCATGGCTCGGCCACCCTATCGCAGAACCGACACATGATGGTGGAGATAATATTTTTTTTATTTTTATCGTTTAATTTTCCATGATATATCCTGATGTGTTGTCTTACAGGAAGTCGTGGAAGCTCCGGACA
Organism: Nemophila menziesii; assembly: GCA_029959085.1. Classification (NCBI taxonomy): domain Eukaryota; kingdom Viridiplantae; phylum Streptophyta; class Magnoliopsida; order Boraginales; family Hydrophyllaceae; genus Nemophila; species Nemophila menziesii. The sequence goes on along the minus strand of JARWIR010000138.1, from coordinate 370,853 downwards.
CTTTTGTCTCAAAGACGAGGGCAGATGATGTTGCTGCTACACCCTTGACAAAGAAGAAGATACCCTAGATAGTGGAATATTATATCAAAATTCTATGGTAGAGAAATAAGGGAGATTGGTGGGATGAACGCTTCCGTGAGTGCGATGTAATTTCGAGTACACTTACATTCAATAAGTGTTATTTTTTACTTACATTTATACCAGTTTCTACAGATTGATATGAGGGAAAGGTTGAATTTGCTGGGATGCTTCAAGGTCTTCTTCCACACCGTCCATGTCATTGACAAGACAAGATTAGATCCAGGAAGTGATCGAGTTAGAAAATGATTATATATTCCCCGCTCGTAAGGGTTGAAACCTGGGATTTGGGTCGGTCGCTCCTAGATAGGTATAGATCCCGACAAAGATATGTTATAGGCACCGATGTGGATGGTCAACGCCTTCCCAATAGCACTCGAGTACCTTAATAAATATACCCAATGAGAAACCCAAGTAACATACAAGGATTCCACATGTATTACTGTAGCCACGCTGATTCATCTAGACTTTACTCCAAAAGATTTTATGAAGATTATTGAGCAACTTAATTAGGTAGGTGGGACGGTTCGAATGCCAAGGTTAAATGTCTCCCCACCAGTCCACCGCGGTCGAATACTACGTGTCATCTGAGATCTCCACTTACAGGATGTCTACGAGCCGATCACTCAAAGATGAGGATGATGGGAGCTAGTCCTTGATCGATCGCCCCGTTGATTTAGTCCCCGATCTATTTGTTTTAACTCAAATGTATTTTATTTGTTTTTGTACGACTTTTTAGTTTACTTTAATTTTTATAATTTATTTCCATTAGTTGTTTATCTGTAATTGAGATTTACATGTAACTTTTATACGACTATCTTGTTTGTAATTTTTATAACCTATCATTTTATAATATGTTTGTATTTTTGTTTGATAATCTAGGTTTCAGTTTTATTTATTAGAATACCTTTAACGACTATGCTATTGGTCTCTAAAGGAGTAAATTAAATAGAGACTCATATAGTGGTCAGTAAATGTCTACCTTAACACTGACAACCGGGTGGTTAGTAAGGGATAACACTTTATTAACTACAATAGAAGTAGGTACAGGGTAGACCTTTACCGACCCCCTGGTGATTGATAAAGTGTGTGGTCGTTAAGGAAACAAAGTGGTTGTTAGAAGACCTCTTTAACAATCAACCACTAGCGACCAAATTTTAACGACCAAAGTTGGTCGCTAGAGCTAATATTTCTACCTTTACTGACTGATGAAGACATCTCTAACGTCCTTTGTGGCGATCGCTAGAGGTCAATACTATAGCAGTGTTTACCAAAAACAATTTAAAAATTGCTATAAAACGAGTAGCTCATGACTAAGTCATATATATGATTTCCAAGGACACATGAGCAATATCAACCCGAGTTTTCAAATCATATATCAAAATATAGTTTTTTTAAATCAAATATTATATCATATCATGAATTGTGGCAATATTGTAAGAAAATTAAATATATAATATAAATAATTAAGTTTGAAGTTCATTGAACAAAAAACCTTGCAACAAATGTTTTTTTGAAAAGTTCAACAATAATATTAATGACAAATCAGATTGATTTACTCATAAACTGCATCTCACGTACACAATCCATTCGCCTACTCATATACAACACACAACCCATTCGTATAACCTGCAACACATTCAAAAATCATGTAACCTATTCGTATATAACATTTTTTCTTTAAACTTGCATCTTCCATAACCACCAACGAAGTTCAACGCGAAATCTGTCGAAGCTCCACCACCTAGCCACCTCTGATCCATTAAACATCAGATCTACCACTGTCACCATATCCATTTCCCTAACTTCAGATCCACCACCTCCTAATCCAAGTTTTGCAACAGGCGTTAGAATTCCACCATCCGCAGTTTTGCAATCCAAGCTCTTTGTTCCCCACTATTTCTTGTTTACCTAGAGTCAAAATCACCATATCAGTATCATCATTTATGCACCATGGATTCCACTTTTAACCTGTATGGGTTTTATTGGACAATGATATATATATATATATATCTTAGATCTTTAACATTATCATTATATTTCCCCAAAAAAATTATGCGTTCGTGTTCGTATAAGTTTTTATAGTGTTTTCTATTCATAATTTTTATGAGCAAAGAGAATAGGTGATGTGAGATGTTGATTCGGAGATTACAAATGTTGATTGATAAAATGTTTTCTTATAATGTAGCAAATCTTGATAAGTGTAAATAAGAGAGATCATGTTAATGAAATATTATTCCTAAACTTCAATGGAAGAAAAATTGGCTAAAACCTAAGGAGAAACTATTCTTAGAGAGTCAACCTTTTGGGTCATTATTCCATAAATTTAAACCATTTATTTACAAGTTCATGCTTTATAAGTGAAACAAAAATCATATATTAATGCTTTGGTTATGTCAATTAAGGAATAACTAAGTGGACCATTAGACGCTACATAGGACCTATGAACACCCTATAGCCGCCATATCAACCTAAGTGAAAACTTCTCCTTCTTGCACTGTGAAATAAATATAATCTTGAATTTATGACATGTCGATTACTTGTATTATGTGTATTTGTGTATTAGTACTTGGACACCACTGTATGAGACTTGTTAGGACAGCTGCTTTAGGATTATTCGTTACTTTTATAATTCTCCTTCTTCTTGGATTAGTTGGACTTAGGCCCCTTTTGACCTTTATTTTCTTTTTACTTTGTCGGGGCGACAAAAGTTTGAGTTGGGGGGGATTGATGTCTCCTTTTGTGTTATGAATTAATCCCATCACAAGACATTATTTTGGGGGTTATTTGGGTCTCAGTGAGGGAATTTCCCTAATATTTGACATATCTTACCTTTTCATATAGTTTTGGACATATTGATATTTATAGATTCTTTTGCCTTAATTGTGTGTTAAGTATGTAGATTTTAGGTACATGATTGACATAAGGGTCCAAGATAATGAGGAGAAGCCAAGGAGTCAAGCACAAACCCAATCCAAGGCATTGAAAGATGCAAAAAGTCACTTTAGGAAAGTTGGAGCTTTCACCAGCAAATTCTTAACGTCCATTGATTCAGTAACCATAATTAATTGGTTATATATTTTGCATAAAATCTTTTTGATTTAGGTAGAGCTTGAAGTTAGTGAAACGCGAGAAAGTGAAAGAAGTCAATTCGGAGTTGAGATGAAAAAGTTATTCTATTTGCTGTCACCATGGCTCGAACCTGTCCAACACTAGCTAAAAACAGATTGGGCCATCTTTAACCCAATTACGTGAGCCCATAAGCCCTAAAACATTTTTAGTGAATTACATAAGCATATTAGAAGCTCATTATTAAGAAGACTTAAAAATATTACACCCATTCGAAGAGAAAAAACGCTAGGGTCAAAGGAAGAAAAAAAGGAGAAGGGTTCCTACACCCAATTCCACCATTCTTCCTTATCCTTTATCTCCAAAACATTAGTTCAATTTTATTTTGCTTTTTGTTCTAAACATGATTTTCATATTACTATTTAATGGTTTATACATTTGAGTATGGACTGAACATTTTATTCTTGATAATTGCTTATGTATGAACCTTAAAAAACTAATTGGATGTAATTTAGATTTTGATATTCTATTATATAAATAAATTAAGTTTATTTCCATTGACTATATATTTGTGCTTGAACTCTATTCGTATCTTGATCACATATTAGGTAGTATTAGAAATCGGACTATCGCCCGGACGGGGTCGGATTACGAACATAGTATATAGGCGCTTGGTGCTTTGTTGAGCCGGAAGGTCTTGACTAGCAAAGTAGTCATTAAAGGTTTGAGCAAATCACATACGAAACTATAATAATACATCTTCTTATTTACCCAGGAGGGAGTGGGAAGAGATAAGAATCCCGACTAACGTGAAATGACCAATTTTCCCTTAAATCTAGAAAAATCGATTTAGTTGACTTTGGAAATTACTAGCAAGTCTCAAGAACATCTCTCTCATACTCAAACTTTTCATTAGTTTAATTGTATTTCATTTCTAATTCCTCACTTTCGAAGGACTGATTTCAAATGGCATGCCAACTATATCTGAGAAATACTTGAACTGGATATCAAACTCAACGGTTATCATATCTGCAAAATAGCCATGGGTACTAACAATAAAGACAATACGACAAATAACATCCCGCACAAAATGATAATGCAAATCAATTTGATTTGTTATATCATCGAAGCCTTTCAAATACTAAGGAGTGCTCAATTATCCATTTTCGCATACCATTTAAAATTTGAGGTATGATATCGAAAACCCCAATTAAAAGTTCTTCCAAATTTCTATGCACGAGTATAACCGCGTACTTTAAATTGCAAAAACAAATGTCTTGTATTGCAATTATCCAAAGTTGCAAAGATTAAAAGCAACATATTAACAAAATACTAACAACAAGCTACACAAAAATCTGGAGAAGATAACCTCGATATGGACTCATAATGTCAAAAATATTAACGAACACCTTGATCAATGCAATCAAATGTCGAACTAGTCTTAATAAATGAATCCAAACTTGCCAAGTCTAAATTATCGTAACATGCGACATCGAATATATTCTATTGTGGTCTAATTATGATTATAATAACCATAAAATAACAAATTAATACAAGCAAATGGATATGTAACTCAAAATTTGGTTAAATAGACCACAAACACGGATTTAGAACGCTGGAAAATCTTAGGAGTACCTCAGACCAACTCATCCATCATATAAAATAACTCTGATCAATGTGGTCAAAGAATAATGCAAGAAAAATGATAGAACAATTCAAAATTTGAAGAAATCGACCTCGAGAACAAATTTAGGATGACAAAAAACTTTGAGAACAACTTCCGTCGACTTAGTCAACTATTAAGATAACTCCCATCAACCAGGTGAGCTAGCTCATCTGGCCAGAGTGAGAGGTACAGGGTTCGAATCCCGCAGGCGGCAAAAAGTTATTAAAAGTTTGGAAAGTTCTCTCAAGTGAGAGGTACATGGTTCGAATCCCGTAGGCGGCAGACCTGGGATGTTGAAAAAATCCTAGATAGACCGGGTCGATAAAATCAGCGAAAAAGCCAGTATCGGTCAAAGTCAACGGCAAATTGGACTAGTCAAAGTCATAGGGAAGAGTATCAATATATATTTATAATAATAATATATAAGAATGTTGCATGGGTAAACCTTTTTTTAAATGCACTGATTGATCCAAGGCTTGACGTACGGAAGCGACCATACACCGCGAGTACAAGATTGCAACTCCCCGTTGCTATACTGCTATTTTACGTGATTTTTTTAATTTTTTTCTTCTTCTTCTTTATCTGAAACCTGGCAAAATTGACCGAAATTATGAAACCCTAACCCGATCATAATTTTTCGTTGCTTAACCAAATTTGATGATTCTTATTTTGTTTTCTGTCTCGACGAGGTGAACATGAAGATGCAACTAATTTCTCCAATTAACGTCAACTTGTTGTGCGAAAAACTTGATATAAATTTCAAAAATTAACCTTGTTATATCTTTTGTTGCTTCACCAAAAAACTACAAAAAATAAGCCGTTTTGCTCCTTGTAACGAGTAGACCAATTTTGCATAACAATTGTTACAAAAATGTTTAAATCTAAGAGCCCAAAAAATGAATTTAGTTTCAAAAATAAAACTTTTTTTTAACTTCGCATTTTGATCTATTTTTCTTGTACGGAATTGATAAATTAATACACAAAATATTTGTGAATACTAATATATTTGTTATTAAAATATCATCACGGTTTAACAAATTTTTAATAATCTCGATCTTCTTCTCCGGTTCTTCTCCTCTTTTGCAGCAATCACTGATTTTGTTTCTTTCGCTCTTTTAATCCTTAGTTTTGATACCAGTTTGTAAGAATTAGAATTGTGGACAAAATATTAAATAAGAAACAAGAAACGAAAGTAAAATCGATACACGTGAAAAATCTAAATCGAGAAAAAACCACGAGAATATGAGAAGATTTTACTATAGAGGACTGATTACAAATGAGAGTCTAATGATTGATGCCAATCAGGTTAACTAATAACCTATGCTTCACATTATATTTATAGGTATATAGTGATATTAGGGTTAATAACTAAATGAGTCGGGTTTTACAAAGGAAAATTTAATTCATAACTCTAACATTGTTAATTTATTTTTAACATCTATTTATTATCTAAATATAATATCTCAAAAGGTGAGTTAAATTTTTTTTTTCAATCGAGTTTATAAAAAACTCCAATTTTTGTTCCTGACATAGCAAAATCACCCACGTGACGCTAACGTGATAGTCTAGGGGTGGAAATCGGATATGAAATTTTTGATTTCCGACTTTTCTGATCCAAAAATTCCAATTTAGGAACAATATTTTAAGGTTTTGAAATTCCGAAATTCTGATTTCTGATTTTTTTCCGAGAAAATCAGATCGGAATTGGAACCACATATAAATTTCCGAAATTTCCGATTCGATTTTATTTCGATTTTTATTTTCCAATGTAGTATATTAAATAAATAAAATAGAATATTAAAAATAAAATAAAAGAAAAAAGTACAACAGGTTGAAAAATTCCAGAACAAGAATAAAAAAGAAAAATACTAAACGTTGGATAACAATGAAACCTTTTATTTTTGTTCGAAAAAGAAACAAAGTAATAAAAACAAAATAATGATCTTTTAGATACTGTCAAGCAGATTAAATCGAGTTGATTCAATATCATAGGATGCTCTATTCTAATTATCTTAAGATACTTGAAAGAATTTGTAATGGTGTAATTAAATATAATATTCGTTTGTCAAAGTTGAATATTGATAATTTCTAATGCCATTTTACGAGATCTATTGCTAAATAGCATTCTAAATTAAAATGTGTAAAAAAATAAATTTCGTCACACTCATCAGGGTTTATAGTTTTATTTGAATATTTAATTTTAACCTATTCACTGTTATAACTAATGTCATAACTATTGTCTTAGTTTTTTAAAATCCGAAATAAAAGTTTTGAAATTTTAAATCAAAAGTTCCGAAATTTTCGTACCGAAATTTCCGAATTTCCGGTAAATTCCGATATTCAGAATTCAGAATTTTTTTTCCAGTTCCGAAAAATAGGAACGGAATTGGAACAGAAAAATCTATTCCCAAAAAAATAGAAAATTTTCCGAAAAACTCTTTTTCCGTTCCGTTCCTTCTAATTTCCACCCTTACGTGACACCCATGCGACATTGATTAATGATCAATTAACAAAAAAAATTTAAATAAAAAAACAATAATATTATGAAAATTAAAAATAAAAGTTAGACTTTTGAAATATCAAATCCATAAGAACCAAATATTTTAAAAATAAAGGACCATAGAAAAAATTTACCCTATATATAAATATACATATATATTTTTTCGGGGCAACGCCCAATTAATTACGCAGAGAAGTTAAGTATTCCCTATTAATTACAACTTCAACTTAATTGAATTAAGCACAAAATATTACCCAATTACCAAAATATCCTTCTACCTATTATTAATTACTTTAATTATATATTTTATTAATTATAGTTTAATATTTATTTATTTTTTTCAGATTATTTTTTAAAATATTTTGTTTTCGAAAAATATTTTTTTTTTCGGAAATTTTTTTTTTCCGAAAAATATTTTTTTTTTTCAAAATTTCTTTTTTTCGAAAAATATTTTTTTTTTCGGAAATTTTGTCGATTTTTTCCTCCGGAATTTTTTTTCCATGATAACATGATGTAAGATTCGTACATATGATAATTGTGTGTTAAAGTAACACAAAATCATATGTGTTGTGTGTTGCATGAACACCCAATATGTATAATATTGAGTTGCTTAAACACACATAAATAACAAATTGTGTGATACATAAACACAAAATCAGACAGACAGAATATTTGTACACAAAGGTATAGAATAATGTATATGTAGGCTGATTATGTGTTCATGCAACACGCAATTGCTAAAAGTATGTGTTACAGTAACACACAACAGTATGGGTTTTGTGTTGGTAAGACACACAATGCGTTTATCATTTACAGTTTTGCGTTGCTTAAACACACACAAATAACAATTGTGTGTTGCAGGAACACAGAATAAGATATACAGAATATTTGTACACAGTAATAGATAATAGTGTACAGATAGTCTGAACATGTGTGATTTACAGTAACACAAAACAGTATGAACTTGTGTGTCATTTACAGTTTTGTGTTGCTTAAAGACACAACAAATAACAATTGTGTGTTGCAGGAACACAGAATAAGATATACAGAATATTTGTATACAGAAATAGATAATAGTGTACAGATAGTCTGAAAATCTGATTGTGTGTTAATGTAACACACAATCGCTTGATGTATGAGTTACAGTAACACAAAACAGTATGGACTTGTGTGTTAATGAAAAAATCTTCGAAAAATTTTTTCGAAAAAAAAAAAAATATTCAAAAAAAAATATTTTCCGAAAAAAAAATATTTTTCAAAAAAAAATATATTTCATTAAAAAAAAATATTTTTCGAAAAAAAGAATTCAAAAAAAAAAATTCGAAAAAAAAATATTTTAAAAAATGAAAAAATAAATTCAGATATTAAATATAGAAATATAATATAAATATATAATAAAATAAAAAAACATATAAGGACAATAATAGAAGGTAAATATGAGCATGTGCTTATTTGAGAATTAAGTTGAAAATTTGTGAGTAAGTAGGAAGTAATTTCCTCCTTTATTTTTTTTGAGAATGAAAAGTGAGGAAGTGTAATTAATTGGGAATTATCTCTATTTTTACTGTCTTTCATAACTAATTTTTGTCTAAAAAAATCATAACTAATTATTTTTGCTTGTAAAAAATTACTATTGGCTCGACAAGTCATATAAAGATTTTTTTATTGCCAGCAGCGTGGTGAAGGGTCAAGCCATACATTACACGTATTTGGAAAAATGTTGAACAACATAGTCAGATGTCCTTTATGCATATTTCGAGACTTCTGTTAGTTAGGTACTTAGGTTGACAAAGTTACGCAGAACGCGAGACAACATACTGCTTGAAGAAGTCAGCATCAGCTGATCACCCTCCAGTTTAATAAATTGGAAATTGGATGACAGTTTATTTAATATTTTTTCAAGGTCGAACAAAAAACAAAAAATTATACAAAGGTTTGCTAACGACTTACTAAAGATTTGTGTGTTTGATTTCTAGTCTGCTGACTTAAATATTTTCATTCAACGTCAAGTTTGAATTTAGATTCAATATGGTCTTAATTTGAACCCTATAATTCAAATGAAAGTCCAACGGCTTGTCTAAAGCTCATTTCATTTTTTTTTATGTATACCTATATTATTAAAGGATGAATCAATCTATATCCCTTTATGAAATTATGCATTCATTAAAAAAACCAATCTATCTATCTTTACTTGAAGGTGGTCCAAACTCCCTTCAACCTTCCGCAGATTAGTACAACAAAGAGATCAATTTAAAGAGATTGTTTCTTGGAGCATTATCCTTGTATATAATGTATTAAATAATATTCGTCCTAAAAAATAAAAGTAATAAATAGGTTTATGAGTAGAGTTACTCCATTGGTGTCTAATGTTAAAAAGTAAAAGACAAAAAGCAAACAAATTCTTGTCAAAAGCAAATAAACAAAGAAGCACACAAATTCAGTCCAACTTATATGATCCAATTAATGAAGGATGGTTTAACTAATACCCAAAACAAATGGGCCACAACTCACAAGACGGACAAAACAACCAACCTAATTGAACCACATCACATCCATCAAATGTCAGTAGGGCCGTAGCACTAATTTGTCAATAACGACAAATTAGGGCAACAATAACATATAAATTAATGAGTTTGTTTGGACACAGAAGTAAAACTCAACAACCAATATCACAATGTAGATCCGTTAGGACTCCTATGTAATGGAAAAAGAAAAGAATATCACAATGTAAAATTAAAAATAAGAACGCTAAACCACTGGGACTAGCTCAGTGGCCAGGACCCTGTCTCTCAACTAGGAGGTACAGGGTTCGAATCCCCTCAGCCGTGTTATTTCTTGAGCCCTTAAAGGGGGTAAGCAAGGAGTGCATGGTTCGAGTCTCCTCCCTGAACATGGGCAACCTAGTTCTGATTAAGTGGGAGTATGCATGAGGAGGCGTGTATATTTCCTATGGGATTAGTCGTGGTGCGCGTAAGCTGGCCCGGACACCCATACATCGAAAAAAAATAAAAAAAATAAATAAAGAGTAATGATATTTGTCACCCTTTTTGTATCACCCTTTTATCACCTCCTACGTGTATACCTACATGTACCAATGAATTGAATTCTCTATCCTATTTAATTTTTCTCTATCTTCTATTCAAGGAAATCTAAACATATATATAGAAGGGTGATAAAAGGATGACATGAAAAGGGGTGACATATATCATTACTCATAAATAAATAAGAACGCTAACAAAGTAACTAGAAGACTAATTATATAAGAAAATAAAATCGTTCACGAGGATAACAAAGATTACAAGGACTGAGAGTCACTGTTTTGGCGTTATGTTAACATAAGCATTTAGGTTGAGTATATAGACCGAAATCTCTTTAATTCTTAATCTTTGTCAACTCAGGATTTTTAGCCAAAATTATTTAAATTTTTCTAAGGGCGGTGAATCAGATAAGATAACTATGATTTTACATAAGAAGTGATTATCTAAAATAAAGAGTAATGCTGGATATCACCCTAAATTGCATCGTCTTTATATCGCCTTTTATGTAGATCAATCATAAAAAAGAGAGAAAATAATAATTCAGGAAAAAGAAATCATATGATTGGTTCATTTAAAATCCACCTATGAAGCAATATAAAAACGATGCAATTTAAGATGATATTATATTACTCTAAAATAAAATAAAAAGAGACAAAATTGAATACTAGAAAATTTGGTAACCTTTTAGATGATATAATAAATTATCAATAGATTTCCAATCGTATTAATTAATCCATTTGAGAAAGAAAAATTATAGACCAAGTCTAGTTTTACCATGTCATTTCTATTTCAGTAGATATGATAGATAGAGGAAATCTATTTTATATTATTTTATAATTCAAAATAATTTTGATATAAGTGAGATTTGATCTCAATTTTTTATGGGGTAATTAGAGATAAATACCTCTTTAATGATGCCTTTATTTTTTTTAAACTTCTAATTTTCTTATTTAGAGATAAATGCTTAATAGAACAATTATTTATTGGATACATCCCCTTTATATTTTTTTATACCTATACTATCCTTATTATTAAATATATTATTTTATTTTTAAATACAATATTTATTTTTAAATCTTAAACAAATAATAAGGTATTTCCACCACCACCACCACCACCACCACCACAACCATCACCACCTCCACTATCACAACAACCACCACCACCACTACAGCCACCACAATCATCACCACCTCCACCACCACCACCACCACCACCTACTACTAATTTTATCACACGCGCGCGTCCGTGAATTTTTTTTTAAAATCGCCATAACTAATTCAAAAAATATCAGAAAAATCGAAAAAAATCATATTTGGATAAATCAAATTAATATTTACGTCTATGATTTTTTTCGGAATTTTCCGAATTTTTTGGTTTTTTTGATTTTTTTTAATTCGCAGAACATGGAATTCCATGTTTTAAACAGTGAATTTCGTGTCTGCGGGAAACAAATTCCTTATATCAAAACATGGAATTCCATGTTCTGCGAATTAAAAAAATTCAAAAAAATCAAAAAATTCAAAAAGTTATGAAAAAAATCATAGACGTAAGTATTAATTTGCTTTATCTAAATATATAAATTTTTTATTTTTTTGATTTTTTTAGAATTAGTTACGACGATTTTAAAAAAAATTCACGGACGCGCGCGTGTGTTTATTAGTTTTTGTTTTGTTTTTTTTCTAATTTCTTTTTTTTAATTGTTAATTATAAGGGTAGTTTGGGATGGGGCATTTTTCTATAAAAAAATCTTATTATAGGCACCTTTTTTTAAATAAGTTTTTTAACAGGCATTAATCTCTAATTGGTTCTTTTTTTATCTTTACATAAGTATTTTAATCATTAAAGTAATTATAAATATTTAATAAATAAAATATTTAACTTAGATCATGGTTTTAATAGTTAATAATTATTACTCCGGTTTACTTGCTAAAACAATAGAAAACTCACCTAATACTCTAACGGTGACAAGTGAGAGGCACCAAAATTCTACTGTAAAACCAATCCTTTCGACTGACTATAAAAAAAAAACTATCTCTCTCAAAAAATTATTTAGAATAATTAATGGTTCTATATAAATTGAAAATTTTCTCTAATCTCAGAGCAACTCTCTAGTCCTTCATTCATTGTCAAATTAGTAAGTCGAGTCCGATATATTTGATATAGTTAGGCATAAGAGCATCTCCAGCGGTTGTTTTTTTTTTTTTTTGGTCAAAGGCATTAAATATAAAATGAAATGAGTTCATTATAGACCAAAATCAGCCTATTCCACGAGGAATAGGGAAGGAATCTAACAATTTAACTAATTGGGGAGGAGGTTTTACAACCCAATTACTAGGCAAACTCCCGGAGAGTATTTGCTTTGTAACCCAATCAGCAATTTCATTTTCTATCCTATTACAATGGAAGAAATTAACAAGTCTATTATTATTACATAAAGATCTAATATCAAGATAAAAATGCTTAAGGCGAGTTAAGGATGGAGGAGAAGTCGTCTTCAAGGTCTTAACCACTACTTCATTATCGCATATCACTCTAATATCCGTAGCTTGGAGGTTAATTGCTGAAAGAAGACCATTCCTAACACCCACAAACTCAGCTTCTTCTGCACTGTTACAAACAAAGGTGAAGGCATGACCATGAATTAGTTTGTTTTTATTATTCCGAATGATAAATGCAGATGAAGAAGTATTATCTGTCTTAAAGGAAGCATCAGTGTGTACAAATAGAGTATCATAATTAGAATTTTCAAAAATTTGATTCTTAGCATAAGAAATATAATCTTTATCCTTCTTACCCACAGTATATTTGTTACCTGTTGTGTTTTTGGTACCTGAATTCATATTATCTTTTTTATCAAGATTTATTGAAGAATCTTGATTAGCCTCAGATATTGTATTTGAATTACTTTTTACAAATTCATCATAGGCTTTGAGGGCCTGTGATAGTGCAAATATAGGATCAGGAGAGACACCTTCATAGAGGCACTTGTTTCTTGTTTTCCAGACAACGGCTTTAAGGGCGGTTGTCTCAAACAACCTCTATCTATCTGCAAAATTTTGGAGAAAACGTAACTTTGCTAAAAAAATATTTCTTTAGTGTGTGGTATTATTGCCTGCAAAATGCAAGTTCCCTCCATATTTGTATATTTTTCAGCATAAATAAAGAAACACTATTCATTCTGCAAAACAATTTCAGTCAAAAAAATATATAATAATAAATCCAATGGGCTCGGCTGATGGGAAAAAAAATTTAATCAAAATAAAATTTGACTTTAATTATTCATATATAATAACTCTATTTTTTAATCAAAATAAATATATTTAGTAAAAACAAATTTACATTAAAATAAAATTTATTTTTCGTTTAATTTTTTATAATATAATATTTGTAACATTAGAATAAAATTAATATAATAAAAAATTATTTTTTATATTAATTCTTTATATATAATTTGTTCAACATTTAAATAAATTAATTTAATCAAATTAATTTTTTAAAATAGAATTTTATTTACATTACAATAAAATTAAGTAAGATAGATTTGTCAAATTTATTTTATAAAATAAAATATGTAATGACATATATAAAAATAGTTTTAAAATATACAAATTTGCTAAAATATTCTTGCATTTTGTAAAAGACATTTTTTATTTTGGAAGCATTATTTTACCATTTTTTAAGAACACATCCTTTATTTTAGAAAATACCACTAAAGTAGCTATTTCTAAAAAATTACATTTCTTTGCAAATTTACTATTTAAGTTGCCATTTTACTAAAATACTTCCTCCATTATACCACACAGTTGGAGATGCTCCATTATAAGGATTAGGACAACGATAATGAACTTTTATTTTTGTTCGAAACAAAGTATTGAATCATGATGTACAATGAAACGGATCTGATAAAATAGTCAACATTTGAAAAAAAAAAAAAAAGGAGAGAAAGAGAGATAGCGCTTTACGTGCTAGGAGAAGAAAAAGAATGCAAAGTTTTTCTTTTTTTCTTGTTGATCTCTTCTTGGGATTTTTCAATCTTTGATCTTCATCGGTGATAGAAGATAAAGCTCAAGATTTGGGAATTTTAAGGTGTTTTATCACTATACTAAATAAACTCCCGTTAACGATTATTTATGTAGTTGTTAAAGAAACAATGGTTGGAAGCTATTAATCTATTTCTGGTTTTTAGTGTTGGAAAAATTAAGCATTAATCGATAACAATAATCACAAATATATTATTGTAAACAAGCTTATAACAACTTTATAATGTAGATAATAAATTACATAAAATATAATGATAGTGTAAACATATTCACAATATTAAAAAAGATTTTCAGGGTATGTCCAGAATGCTAAACTATATAGTGTCTATCTAGAAGAATGTACTATTACTTCCTCTTCTTAAAAGTATACCTTCATTGAAAAACTAAATGAAATCTTCCTAAAAATGTGTTCTCATTAAAAACTAAATGAAATGTAACTAACAATTTCATCAAAATGTTAAAAGAAAAATGAGACCTTTCTTTTTTTTTTTTTGTCTAAAAGCTTTTTCATTCAAAACACTAAATAATTAACTATTACAAACTAAACGTTATCCAACTCGCGTGGGAGAAGATTCATTCAAAATTAGTTTCGCAAGTTGGGGGGGGGGGGGGGGGGGGGGGGTGAGGCAAGGCCCTACCAAAGCTAAAACTATTGCCTAAGGGCGAGTTTTTAGCTAACAATCCGCAACTAAGTTTTTCTTTCTAGAAATGAAAGAGAATAAAGGATTACAATTTTCACTAATAAGGTAGATACTACGAATAATGCTATCTATTCTTAAACTAGTTACAAGTTGATTAGATGCGAGAGGGTCCATGACTTCCTTGCAATCGTTCTCAATGATGCATCTTGTGTCTTTAAACTCTCTAGCCCACAAGGATGCCTTCAAGATCCCCAAAGCTTCGGCCTCCATGGAATTTTCTGCACCTAATTTAATAACTTTACCAAAACAGTCCCTAGCAATACACGCAATAGAGGAGTTAGAATTTTTATAAGAAGCATCACAATTGATTTTATACCAATTTTTTGGTGGGGGTTCCCATTTAGATTGTATTCCTTTATCATCTGTATTTATAGCATTTGAGGGAACTAAGCTTTTCCTCTTTTGTTCAAACTTTTGATTATTTATGACCCTCAGATCATGTTGATCATCATAAGGTGCTATACTTTCAAGTTCATTATCCCACATACTCAATGAGTATTATCATTAATCCTCAGTTTATTATTAACATCCTCGAATTTTATTAAATTTTGTTGTTCCTTCCAAATAGCATGCGCATTAGTGCATATATTCAAGGGACAAGGCTTGTTATTTTTGAAGAGAAAAGCATTTCTACTTTTCCATATCTGCCAACATAAGATAGCAATTTTCTCACCAAGATATGGGACTTTACTATCAAGTGAATCATTCTTACTTATAAGTTCAGCCATCCAAGTGTCCAGTTTATTGGTACACTGGTTGCTTGTTCTTCTAGTAAGTTCAAAAGTAAGCCATGTAGCTCTAGCATAATGGCAATCAAATAATAAGTGCTCAACTGATTCAGCTTTCTCATAGCAGATTTGACAAATACTAGATTCTTTAACCTTTCTTAGAAAGAGGTTTTCATTAGTTGGTAAGAGGATTTTTGAAACTCTCCACATAAAATTCTTGATTTTTTGGGGAGTTTTAAGATTCCAAATGATTTTCCAAGTCTTGGCATCAATATTATGCGAGGTAGAGGGTTTAATATTTTCAAGTTTACTATCAATCTTATCTTGTGTTTCTTTCAAGTAATGATAGGCAATTTTAACACTATAGTTACCATCAGGGCTAGTTCCCAATAACTTGTGTCTTTAAGAGGTACTAGAGGTATAAACATATCTAGTATTTTATTACTGATATTTTCAGGGTAAATTTCCTTAATAGTATTTATATTCCAATTTCTAGTATCTTCTATCATTAAATCACTTACCCATTGTACTGATTGAGTTGATGGTGTGATTAAATCATGACAATTCTGAATCCATCTGTGAGAATGTAAATTTATACTAGTACCATCACCAATCCTCCATTTAGTGTGTTTAATAATGAAGTCTCTTCCAGCTAAAAGACTTCTCCATCCCCAAGAGGGAGAGTATCCAATTTTAGCTTGGAAGAAACTTGAGTTTGGGAAATATTTGCCTTTAATTACTTTATAAAGGAGAGAAGAAGTATTAGACATAATATTCCACGCCATTTTACCAAGCAAAGCCAAATTCATAAAATGTAAATTCCTAAAGCCGAGGCCTCCAGAGAATTTACTTTTAGTAAGGGAATTCCAATTTCCCCAATGCATTTTCTTTTCTCCTTTAGAGCCCCACCAAAATTTGGCAATTTGTGAGGAGATAAGATCACAAATTTTTTTTGGGAGTAAGTAAGAGGCCATAAAATAATTAGGAATGCTTTGAAGTACAACTTTTATAAGGGTTTCTTTACCAGCATCATTTAAAAAGAGATTTTTCCAGTTGTCTATCCTTTTAATGACTTTCTCGACTAGAAGATTCAGGTCCCTTACCTTGGATCTACCCCACTCAGTGGGTAATCCAAGGTAGGTTCCCAAGTTTTTTGTAATTTTCATGTTTATTCTATTAGCAAAAAGTTTTTGAATATAGCGAGGGGTATTACTACTGAATTTCACCCCACACTTGTTGAGGTTTAGAGTTAATCCAGTAGCTATCCCATATTTATTAATTACATCATTAAAACTATTTGTATCCTCCACCGCAGCTCTTAGAAAAAACACACTATCATCAGCAAAGAGAAGGTGTGTGAGTTTAGGACTGTTTTTGGCTAAAGATATACCTTCATATAACCCAAGTTCCACTTTATTATTGATAAGGGCTGTTAAAGCTTGGGTAATAATGCAGAAAAGTAAAGGGGATAAGGGGTCACCCTGCCTTATTCCCCTTGAAGGTTTTAGTATGGGGTGGGGTTTACCATTTATTAACACAGAGTATGACACTGAAGTTACACAGTTCATGATGAGATCACACCACTTTTTACAAAAGCCTAATTTAAACATAATGTTATATAAAAAATCCCATTCAACAAATTCATAGGCTTTTTGTATATCTGCCTTTACAATCATATAATATTTCATGGAATCTTTTTTATTTTTTATAAAGGTGCAGGTTTCATGAACGATCATTGAGTTTTCTTGAATGTGCCTTCCAGGAATGAAGGCAGATTGATGTTCATCAACAATGAGATTCATGAAAGGTTGTAAACGGTTAACTAAGATTCTCGCAATTATTTTATAAATAAAATTAGAGACACTTATGGGTCTAAAATGTTTAATAGTTGCAGGGTTATTTATTTTAGGTATAAGCGTAATAAAAGTTTGATTTATATTCTCAAGACTATGGTTATTATACCAAAAATCATTTATAAGTTTAATGACATCTAATTTAATCACATGCCAATATTTTTTATAGAAAAACCCCGGGTATCCATCAGGGCCTGGTGCTTTACTAGCACCAAGTTCATTAATGGATTTCTCAATTTCCACAATTGTAAGAGGTTTGAGCAAATTTTCATTCATAGTTTGTGTTACAGTAGGTTTAATTATATGAATAACATTATTGAACTCTCTATTACCAATAGAGTTGAATATGTTATTAAAATAGGTTATGATATTATCATTAACCTCATTTTCCTCAGAAAGCCAAAGACCTTCATCATTTTGTATTCTACTAATTTTATTAATTTTTCTTTTTTCTTTGGTAGCAGCATGAAAAAATGCAGTATTTTTATCCCCACATTTAAGCCACATGATTCTAGATCTAGAGGCCCAAAAATCTTCCTCTCTTTTCCAAATAATTTCAATTTCCTTAACAATATTTTTATGATCATCTTTTTCAGTTTCGGAAAGATTTTTAGAATTGGTGAGTGTCTCCAATTCTTTCATAAGATTATCAATCTTCTTTTTATTATTACTGAATTTCCTTTTACTCCATACAGTGAGTAAACGTTTACACATATTAAGGTTATTGGTAAGCCTGTTCTTAGTAATAGTATTGATAGAATTCCTAGATTTCCAAACATTTTTAATGATTTCATAACAATCTCTTTCATCCATCCAAAAAATTTCAAAGTAAAACCTTTTAAAAGAAGGTTTATTTTCTTCACAAAGGTGAAGTAATAAGGGACTGTGATCTGAGCCCACAACAGGTAGCAAAGAGGCCCAAGCCTCAGGATTTAAGTCAGCCCACCCATTGTTAAAGAGGCATCTATCAAGCATGATTTTTATACGTTTATTTCCAGCCTGTCTATTAGACCAAGAGAAAGATACTCCTTTATGAATTGCTTGATGTAAATTATGCAGTTTTATAAAGGAATTAAATTCATTCATATTTTTAGTAACAAGATTATCACCACCAATTTTCTCACTTATATAACGGTGATTATTAAAATCACATATAAGGTTCCAAGGCAGATCATTTAAAGGGGCACAGAGGGAAAAAATTTCAAGGGACTTAGAGCCACCAGGGTCTGTAAATTCGCAATGTATGTAGTTAAGATCTTTACTAATAAATTTAATATTTTCTTTAGTATTACTGAATATGGCTAAACCACCACCAATCCCTTGAGGGTTAACATAGTCAATTAGATGCATATTCAAGGTATTAGCTAATTTATTAATAACATAAAATTGATTCTTAGTTTCAGAGAGGAAGATTACCTCGGGTCGATATCTCCTCCTAATATCGAATAAGGTCTGGACTGCCAAAGGGGTGCCAATCCCTTGGCAGTTCCAGGCAAGGTGTATCATGACTTCCTATGGGATTGATTTAGGTCAATCTCGCAAACCATATTAGTAGCCTAATTTGAATTCCTTTCTTGTTCTTCACTTACCTTATCCTCTTTGTTAACAACTTTATCCACTGTCTTTACCAACGCTTTCTTACCATTACGAGCTTCCCAAATATGTTTTTCTCTATTCTACCCCGCGAGAAAAATTCTTGAGTGTTTATTAATGGCTTTAGGTTTACGAATTGAGGTACGAGTACCTTTGATTTGATGTTCATTGATATTACTAAGTTGAGTAAGGTATGTGATTTGGTAGTTAGGGGGTTGTGGGTTTGAGGTTGAAGCAAGCTCAGAGAGATTAGGTTGAATTAGGTTAGACAATGGGGTGAATGGGGAAGAAAGGGGAATCGGGGAGAGAGAGGGTTTGTTTGGGTTAAGTGGTGTAGACTGAAATGTTTTAGGTGAAGGTAGCCCAATAGTGGGAGAAAAGATGACTTTTGGGCTTTAGTAATTCATTTTGTTTTGGGCTAGGAACTGACCCAAACATAATTTCAGAAATTGGGTTAGGTGGTGATGAAATCCGCTTTCCCATGTGTCTTGCCAGATCAGCAAATTCTTTTTCTTTCTTCCTTAATAAATTTTCTCTTTCCTGTTTGTCTTCTTCAGAGACCAATTCCACTACCTCGTACGAAATTTGTTTTTTACCTCTATCTAGTGTAGTACGTGAATGAGCACTAAATTCAAAAAAAATTGGATCTTTGTTACCATCAGTACCGATACTCGTACTCGTAATGGCTGTACCATTAGGGTGAGGTGTACCCACCGAGTTAACTGAGTTGATTTTTGGATCTGAAACTGAGTTAGTTTTGATTGAATTTCTTATCCAACTCGACTTGAATGTTCTTTTAACATTCATGGCTGGGTTTCCAACACCAGAATCGTTTCTTGCTTTGAAAAATAAGGGGGATTTAGAAGGACCTCTTGTCGAAATCTTCACCCAACTTCCAATTTTTTGGTTCGATTCTCTTGTTACTGCAATTTTTCTCTTCATGATCGAACAAGCCACAGTTGTAACAAACTTGTCTGATGTTTTCAATATCAAAAATTTATCCAGGTTTGAGAATTTTGATCTTCCCAGTAATCCAAATCTACTTGAATTCTAGTAATTGAACTTTCATCTATGATTTCCGATTCAGGTAATTCAATATGATACACCTTTCCGCAGTGAGACATAAGCTTCTCAATGCAATTAGTTGTGAGCAGATTAACTGGAGTTCCAGTAAGTTGTACCCAAAGTGTAGTATGGTTAACCTGATTCTTAGCACCTGATACATATTTGTTAATGGCAAAATGTTTCCCCATTACCGTCCAAGGTCTTTGAGCCCAGACCTTATTAAGATCTTCTTCATTTTTGAACTTTAATACATATTCATTCGAAGCTAATTTCTCGGTTTCAACTTGTTGTTTGAGAGCCCAAAACTTGTTGATGTGATTTTTAATATAGGTAAAATTGATCTTCTCTTTGAGGCAGAGTTTAGCTATGAGTTTATATTCCTTAACCGATTTGTATTTGGTATTTTCATCAGGTGTGATGACAAGGTTTTCTGCTTTCGCATAAGGATGATTTGATGAATAAAAATTCATGGTTTTCGTAAGAGGGAAAGGGAGAGAGTAAGAGAGATTGGAAGGAGTTTTAATGGTTATGAGATTATGAGGATTGAAACCACAAAACAAGGATGTAATGAAAGGGTGTAGGGGAAGAAAATTATGCTGAAGGTTTGGTAGGAGTAGAGGGAGAAGAAAATTCTCTTGGGGATGAAAGAGAGGAATTTTATAGTTTATGAAAGATGGACAAGAAAAACTCTTCTACAGACTAGAGACTGGAGAGTGATTGATAAATGATTCAGATTCTCTATTACAAAAAAAAAACCAGGCTGGTGGTGGTGGTAGTTAGGGGTGAGCAAATGAAAACTAGAAAACCAAATCAAACAAAAAAACCTGAAAAAACCAAACCAAAAAACCTAAAAATCGAAAAACCAAATGGCCTGGTTATGAAATTTTCAAAATCCAATTATTTTTTGTTCGGTTCGGTTCACTATGAAAAACTGAACCAAAAAATACCGCACATGCGAAAGAAAAAATAAGGAATGTGTGAACTTTTTTATAAGAATTATGTGGGAGAAACTTTTGGTAATAATTTATCATCTACATGAAATTTTAGTTTTACTATTCGATGGTGCTATTAGTGAGAATTTTTTATATCACTTAACATTATAAGTTTCTATTACTTGAATGATTTTATTAATCATGATATATGAATTAGGAAGTAATAGATTTAGTTTTATAAATTTATGTAGTATTGTACATTAAGATAAGTGTTGTTACATTATAGGTATTTATTTAATTGATATATAAATAATCCACCTGAACACATAATAGTAGCATTATTATATTAGCATATTAGTCTCTATTAGACAACGTATTTAAAGAAATAGGGTGAAAATTATTATTGACTAATCATCCGAATTCGAAGCGAACCAAAACCAAATCGAAACGAACCAATTCAGAACCAAAAACTGAATGTGGAACCAAATGCGAACCACCCAGTTTGGTTATTAAATTATAAAAAACCGCAATTTTCTCCCCTTGAAATTAGACTATTTGCATTTTTAGAGCTTTTGTGCGTTAATTTGTTTGTTTTTAGTGAAAAGTTAGTAGGTTCATGATTCTATGGAGAACCAAGGAGGATAAGTGATAATTAAAGTCCTAGATCGAGTGGAGAAGCTAAAGGAAAGTAAAGAATTTCCAAGAACTTAATTAAAGAAGTTGCAGAGATGAAAGGCTGTTAAAGATTGCTATTTTTGGACTACTTAGGAGCGGATTTAGCCTTGGGCCGTGAAATATGGTTTGATTCCCTATTGAGTTAGGAAGATTCTCCAAGTTTAATAAGCCCATTTGGAGTTGTTATGCAAAAGTTACAACCGTTTTATTAAAGGATGCACACCAGTTACGGGAATTAAAGAAGAAGATGAGCTTGGGCTTTTTATAATTTGACCTAATCCTCTTTACCTAAGCCCTAATACGTTTCTACTAGTATAAATAGACCCTTTAGCCTCCTTTTTACACACACTTCATAGAATTACATCAGAGACTTCATATTTTCAAGTCAGAGCAAGAAGGCAGAGGAGCTAGAGAGCTGGAGGAATTCTGTTCTTTCAACAACAGCCAACCAAACATTTAGGTTATCTATTTCTTTTCTGTAATTGAATTATGACTTCTTTACATTTAATTTAAGTCTTTGATTATATTATGAGCTAAACTTTCATATACTTGAGAATCGCATTAAAGGGATGAACCCTAATAAATTTATTTTATGTTTTGAATTTGAGATTTTTATGATTTAAATTGAACGGAGTCTTATATATTGGATATTTGGGCTATTCACTTTAGTGGCAAAAGTGACCATCCGACAGGGGGTTTGAATGCAGACTTAGGTAATACCCGTGTAATGTTCGTTATTGACCGACAGGCTTAACTAATTACATAGCCAAATAGGTAAATACATATCATCCGAAGAGGCATATTCGACCATATAGGGGTTTATATTACTGTAAGATAGCTCCTAGGTCCACCCTGACGGGGGCTAAGAGACATTAGAGTCCCGACTAATATAATAATACCAATTCTACCCTTAAACATAGCATAGATTATGTTAATTAGATGGATTTATTGTGAGACTCAAGTATCTCTCATCTCTGAAGTTAGTCTTTTATTTGCATTATTTATTTTAGTTAATTAATTTAATCTTTATTTTATTGCATATTTAGTTTTTAAGAAAACCAAAACAAAAATCATATTTTACTTTTCTATCAATCTATTATTTCTACTATCTGATTAATATTCGGGTTAACCTAATCCGTCCCTGAGAACGAAACCCGATTTATCGCATATTACTTGGACAACCGTGCACTTGTGGTATTGTGGTTCCTTTATTTTCAGTACTTAATTTTATAACACCCCAGGACCCACCACAATCCTATCCCCTCGTGTAATCACATACACATTTAAACCACTTCCAGTGTGAATCCTTCTCCTCTAACTTAAAGATCGGCCTGCTTTACTCTTCTCTTGAATCATTTCTAATATAGACCTAGAGCTAACTATCTTGAATGTGATAAAAGTTTAAGTACAAATATAGTTAATAGTTACTCCTATGGTTGATAAATCCAATATAACACATGAAACTTAATGGCTGAGAATGGATATTGACTGAACACGGAACAAAGTCTGAAATTATATACTCCTACCAAAAATCGGTCTCCATTCAAAGAATAGTGAAGTAATATAATTTTTCAGATTAAAAATAAATCTTCAATAATACCTGATCTCCTTCTCCGATCTTCTCCTCTTCTGGCAGCAACCCTAATTTTTTTTCTTTCGTTCTTTTAATCCTTAGCTCTGATACCACTTTGTTAAATAAGGATCGCAGAATAATAGATATAATAATAAACAAGAATCGAAAGGAACACCGATATACGTGGAAAACCCAAATCGGGAAAAACCACGGGAAGAGGAGAAGATTTTATTATAGAGGATTGATTACAAAGGAGAGTATAATGGCTGCTGCCAATTGAACGGGTTAACTAATAACCTATACAATACACTGTATTTATAGGTAAACAGAGATACTAGGGTTTATAACTAAATGGGCCAGACCTAACAAAGATGAATTTGGGTCACATCTCTAACAGTAAGAAAACATAATCTGAACAAATGGAGGACCCATATGAGGCATGGGGGATTGAAGAAACCTTGCTCTTGATATTTTTGAAATTGTTAGTCATAGATGCTTATAAAGAGAAGGCAAAAGGGTATTTATATGGAAAATCTTTGAAAAAAGATACTTCAACTGTCAAAAGAAATAACATATGGGAGATTTGGAATAACCAAAACTAGTGTTTATTAAGAAAGTCTAGTTTATCTACTTACGAGGGAGGGTCATACAAACAATACAAAAGTGTATTCAAATTTCATGCCACATATAAGAGCAATGTATTATATTTTCGTGTAAAAATGATAGAAAGTTTCGTACGATGATAGTCTAAGAGTGGAACACTCCTTAGATTTCCCCTTAGGGTTCATAAAAGTTTCCACCAAGCATGTATTTGTCAAGGGTATACCAAACCCTTGACAATTCCAAATTGTAATGATGTACCTCTGAGGGGATATAACAGTCAACCCTACAACTGTTATTACTTTTACTTCCTTCTTTGCCTCTATATTTGATCCTAGGGTTTGTTCCTAAACATTTATTATCCCATCAAGGACTACGTTTAAATCCTTATCCACATTCATATCCAACAAGATTAGTTCTATTGGTACCTCAGAGTAAACCTTGATCGTTGTGTTAAAAAGTTGAAAAACTTTAGCCGGAGAAGAGACCTTGAGGCCATTGAAGCTTTCAACTGGAATTGAAGGTTTGTATATCTCAAACACAAACTTCCTATCAGTATAATCTCTTTAGAAAGGTTTGTATATTATTGATGTCTCCTCATTTTTTATGATTTTATATTAAGTAGAGACATCATTTTTAGTGTTTTAGAAGTCTTTCTAGTCGATTCTCTCATGAATTATTACACTTTCCTATTTCTAGTCTTGATTTAATAAATTGTTATTTTTAGAGCATACTGGGTTTAATTATTTATTTAGTGTGAAGCTTTAAAGATAAATATGGAGATTAATTAATTACCAAGTCAATTCTAAGATATAAGGAAAGAAGATATACATGGAAATTGAAGATAAGAAAACAAAAGCTAAAGTATGGAAAGATAAAGCTGCCAAATAAATCTGAATTTCACCACACACGACTACAAATTGGCTTATATCTCAAAATCGGTGAGGAATTTGGAAGAACAGTCAAGAGCAAAGTTAAAGATATTTCCGAGACGATGAATTTCGACTACTCATACTTGTCAAACGGATAAGTATTGAAGCTGTTAGGACCAAAACAAAATCGGGGTTGATTCCATATTTTAGAGTTACGAATTTGAGTTGGACTTGGAGTCCATTACTTACCTTCTCCTTCAAGAAAATGAATTAGGTCTTCTAAACACCTATAAATACACTCTTATATCACTTTTAAATCATCCTTGTCTCCCATTAATTAGTCCTTAGGTTTATTATCATCAGAATTATTGAAGAGTGCAAGATGAAGTCTTTTATTATTTCTTTTAGTTTATTTCCTTCAAGTATGAACTAATATTCCCATAACTTGGGTTTTGGCATTATGTATAATCTACGAATTATATTTTCTTTCTATCTAAGTTTCTTTGGGAATTGTATGTTTTAATCTGATATTAGCTTCTTACCTATATATTTGTTTATGTGTTTTGATTTATTGTCTGTTTTCCTTACGGTGCGCAACGTATAGGATTACCTTAATAGTAGTTAGATGATCACCTTAGTTGGGTGTCTAATTATTTAAACACCACATAACGTCTAGTGTCCAATATTGGTCTTGACAACACTAATTCTAACTAGATAGTCATTAGAATATATTTTAACCACTATCACCATGTTTGGAATTGTTTGCTTAGGAACTTGGTAGCGCTTGATAATCCTATTTTAAACAGCCTCGTGGTGTGTCTGTAGCCCCCTTAGTCGATCTCAAGGTCTAAGAGAGGGAATTTAGAATTTGACTAAGTGCCCGTTTGGGATTGATTATTTTGAAGCTAAAAGCGCTTTTTGATTAAAATTAAAATATTTGTAAAAAATATTAAAAAATATTTTGACATCTAAAATCATTTTAAGTGATTATTTTAATAATCACTAATCTAGTGCTTTTTCTAAAAGTGATTTTTAGAGTCTAAAATATTGATATGGATCTAAAATCACTTTAAGTGATTATTTTAAAAAGCAATCCCAAACGGGCAGTAAGTATTTCAGAGCTAATTATCTCCCTCATTAACTAGAATTTGATAGAAATAATTAGAAGGATTAGTGCATACTAGCAAAACCTAAGCTATACTTCTCATCTCATATTTCTTATCTTTTATTTATTTGTCTTTTAATTTATTTAGTTTAATTAATATTCTCTCAATCAATCATATTTATTTTCTGTCTTTTAATTAATTACTTTCTACTCGCTATTATTGCTCATAACGTATAACACACTAAGTCCCTGAGAACGAATCTTCCTATCATTAAAACTTGCATACGTCCTGTAATACTTGCAGTACGTGCTAGCTTAGGGTGTTTATTTGCGTTTATTTATCTATTATTTTATCACACCTTAGGAGACACCAATTATTTTTTGTATGCCAACAGTAGAGAAAGTAATCACCTTACTCTCTGATTAAATAGTATAATCGTACGTTTATTTGTGATTAGCTAACCGAAGAGGGATAGAGATATTTTATACTTTATTATCACTTGGACTTTTAATTTTTCATCAAAAGGCCCAATTCCAATTCCAATGAAGATATGAATTATTATTTATTAGTCACTAAAATGTAAAGATTTCTTAATTTTTTTTTAAATCTAGAAAGAGTATGCTAAAACAAAAGATTGGAAAAGTGGTGATGTGTATTTTCTTTATTTGTCTTATACATGGGTTATTTATCTCACAATTTTGACTCATAATATCCTTTAATTTATAAAAATAAAAAACCATTTTAAATTAGCTTACTTAAAGTTTTTTTCGTCGAAACATAATCAAAAAGAAATTATTAACATTTTATAATCTAAAAGACAACTAAACCGATTCCCTAAAGCAAAGTCTTTTTACATACCGAATCAACTAACTGAGGGAGGGGGGTTGATGCCAAGACACCAAGGAGATTGCTCAATAACGCCTCCTTAGATACCCAATCAATTGTATTATTTTCCTTTATTGGTACATTAAATAAATATATTACTATTACAAGATAAATTCAAAATATCCTTCAAAAGATGAGTAGTTTTCTGCTTAATAAATGAGCGTCTAGACTACAATTGCTCAACAACTCCAAGGTTGTCACTAGCCATTCAGATATCAAAACCTTTGAAACTTAGTTATCATCATTGTATTCCTTAGCCCTATTATTTCAGCTTCTTAAAAAAAAAGTAGATTTTAAATGTCCAGGCAATGCCATGTATGAAATGGCCATGTCCACCCTTAATGATGCAAGCATCACCTGCCTTGTTATTATTTAAGAAACTTGCATATGTTTGCACCACAAGAGTTTTCTCATCAATATTTTCATATCATTTTCATTTTATATTTTGTAGGGTAGCAATTTAACTACTACTTTTCTAGTTGTTTGAATTACATGTATTGAAACTTTTCTTTGGGTCTGAGGTGTTACATTCTCCATTAGCCTTTTAATTACTTTTATAAGTATTTGCAAATTTATTGTAGACTTGTATATCAGCTTAGACAATATATAGAAGGTCCTTTTTTTTAATTCTCAAATAGGAACTTATTTCTAACTTTCCACATAACCTAAAATATATATGAAGTTATCTCTACCAACATACTCCCGCGACCCTCAACTTTAACATGAACATCATTTAGTGTCACATCTAACTATAGATTGGTTATGAGTTATGAGTTGCATATAGGAGTAACAAACCACAAAACTCTTGCCCAAGGACATGTACAAAAAATTGAT
Organism: Nemophila menziesii; assembly: GCA_029959085.1. NCBI lineage: Eukaryota > Viridiplantae > Streptophyta > Magnoliopsida > Boraginales > Hydrophyllaceae > Nemophila > Nemophila menziesii. The sequence continues at coordinate 343,042 of JARWIR010000138.1, read as the reverse complement.
TATCTCACTCTTATTCATGCATATTTTACATATATAATTGGATGCACAATGAATTTTGTGATTAGTTTTCTCAGTAGGCATTACTTCATTGCATGCTTTCCACAAGAAGATTTTTATTTTAGGCGAAACCTGAAGTTGCAAGATTTTTTTCCGTAGGACTTTAGGTCTAATAGTTGAACTATGGGTAATAGCTTATTTTCCTCTATTTCAAATTTATTTTCTTATACTTTTTGGATAGTGGTACATGTTTTTAAATTTTATATCACCATATTTGAGGATAACGACAATCCGGTCCTAAGTGATGAAGCAGAAAATAATTGGTTGTGCAACTCTTCTCACATTAATAGTTGGGACCCAACTAGTATGGTTTCTATTGCAATTAATAAAGAGGGGGAAATTAAGAAAGTAATTACTAAAAGAGCACGAATAATAGCAGTCTGGAAGGAGAAACGTGGTATGTTCAGCTTGTCATGAGATCGGCAGCAGAACTAGGTGTTAAGAGTAGTTCTTTCTACTCGGATAACCTTGAGTTAATTCAAGGTATTAATCGAGGTGTAGGGATCGACTGGAGGATTCTCCCCATGATTTCGTAAGCATGGAGGTGAATAGGACGATTTCCGGATTGGAAGATCACCCATGTTAAAAGGAAATTTAATGGTGTGGCTGACATCCTTTATAAGTGTGCCAGGAATAATTTGGACATATCTAATTGTCCTCGTAGTTCATTAGTGGAGTGTGTTACTAGCATTAGTAGGATATATTCGAGATGTACCAGTAAACGATTTTAGCTCTTTGTATTTGAATAAAAAAATATCACCATATTTTGATGGCTTCTAGACTGGTTTTTCATTCTTATATGGTAGAAGTGTCATTATATTAAATATTTTCCTTTCCCTTCTTGCACTAAACGTGCCTTCTACCTTTCTTTATTCCAAATGTGAGATTTTGATAAAAAAGAAAGGTCACTTACTCTCTGTATAGAAGTATGATTAGGTTTTTTCATTTACTCAAACCTTAGGATACACTAATCATTCTGAGATTCAATGTTTTTCCTATTCCTTATATTGTATTGTAAATATGTGATGAAAGTATTTATTAATTTTGTTAAATTTTTCCAACCTCATGAGGGGTGTTGAACGAGTTTTTCATGCTTAAGGGAAATATTACAAAAACATATTCCTTTTAGAACATAAAGAGTTAGGAGTGTTGTTAAATTGATATAAGTGAATTTAGTCATATTATTGTATCAAGTACACCTAATACAACAATTCGTTAACAATATCATTATTGACAAAAAATATTAATAAATAGTGTAGGGTTTGTTTTAAGGAAAATGTTTCCAGAACGAGGTTCAATGTAATTCCCAAACACCTCTATGAGGTTTAATTATTACATGCATTCCCCTATTATATTAATTTTTTCCAAACTAGGGTTCAACAATTTGAATTATACTAATCACTTACTTTGACAAAACCACATTATACAAAAATTACAAAAATTAAGTTATTTTTTTGATAAAAATTGTACAAATTATACAATTATAAAATAATATAATTATTTGTGTAATACGATAATAATATGAGTATTAATATTTTTACCAAATTTAATTGTGTTATTTTTTTATTAAAACATAAATTTATATACTTATACATAAACACGTTTCAAAGTTGTATTTCATATATTTATAATACCTTATAAAGTTTAAGAGATTTAAATGTATAATTTTTGTATGTAACTTATATTTTAATTATGTGAGTACGTGTAGATGTTGTTTTACCCAAATAAATCTAGGGTCAAAGTCATTTATCTTTACATATGTGTACCAACAACAGTGTGGATTCAACAATTAGAGTAAAGATCTTATGAATTGATCAGAGAACAGGTTTTGAGAAGTCCTCACCTATGGGGTGAGGCCTCATATAGCATTTTGTGAGTAAAATTAGTGAATAGGATAGATTATAAATAATTAGCTTAGTGATTAATGTGTTATGCGTGGTCTCCATATGTGAGAGATGATATATACATGAGGCTACATGTTCTCTAATTTATCGCATAATAACCCTAGTTGTTGTTCTGTAACCCATAACGAGGGACTCTAAAACACTTCAACATTTACGACAGACGCATCTACGACTGAATAGATAATGTTAAGTAGGTATGATAGCTAAGGCTTTCCTGGTTTTATATGGTGTGTTACTGTTAGGCCCAATCCTGAATAAAATGCGACTCTTTGACCTCCAAGCAATCACTTAACAACCTTAGTGGGTGCCTTACACAACCTAAGCTATAATGCTATTGTTGACCCATTAAGAACCACATGTAGTACCTTTGACGATCCAAGTAGAGGGACTACTTCAGATAATAGGTATTCTTTTGACGCGTTTTCATGACTTATGATACATGCGGTCTTTTTACTAGTACATAATTTGCTTCACATTCTACCTGTGATCAAAATTCATCAGTTTTTTGAATTTATTTTCGAACACTATTTCCTAAACATAATAACTAATCAAGATCTTACATTTATTTTACTTGTTTTGATTATTCGATATCATGTAGAATTTAAAAATGTTTATATTTAAAATTTAATATTCGAAATAAAAGAAAATAACATCCAACAAAATTGTTAAATGTTTAATGTGTAATTAAACATATATAAATAAATATTATGTGAGAAGTTAGTTATTTATTATAAATATTATTATTTTTATAATAGGTTAAGATTTAATAATATATTTGGGACAATAATTATTTGGTTTAAATATTTTTTCGCTAATCAATTTGATTTAAACATATTTTTACTATAATAGTTATATTTTAAAAAAAAAAAATCTAAAATACCATAATGGCCTTTCCAGATTATATCATAATTAAACCACCTATCTGCATTGTTTGCGCTCAAAGAAAAGAGAAGTAGAGAGAGAAAGAAAAAGGTAAGAAAGTGTAACTGGAAAATTAGCAATGGCTAGAGCAGCTTTGAACGGTGTAAAATTAATGGATGCATGGAATAGACAGTGTGGCCGGAAAATCACAGCCACATTTGGCTAAAGCACTTCTAGGTGGTGCGTACCAAAGAAAGACCGTAAATTGGAATGTTGACTCTAATGAAATTATCACAAATCATTGTGAAGGAGGAGGAGCTCTCGCTGATATGAAACCACGCATAGGTAAGGATGGTGTGGTAGGTAAAATCGGAAATGTCATGAAAACTGGATCTTTTGGACAAAGTGGAGGTGGAGTACCGCCTCCATCAACTCCATATACTAAGATATCTACTGACAGAATCCAAACGTTTGTCAAAACTTTGCTAGTAAACTATGTTACTTCACTAGTTATTAACAATAAAGATAAAGTTCTCTATGAGAAAGTGGATAATGTTAGTAACGAACTGGGTGTGATTAAATATTCCCTGTCAGACGTTACAGGAGCTTTGGAAAAAAAATACCTCCGAAACTATTGGTGAATTTCAGTGAAGAGTTTTCTATCATGAAAGAGTCGATGTCAAACATCAAAAAAGCGATTAATGAGAAATTTGACGAAGGGAAAGAAAGGAAGGATTTCGTGAAATTGCTAAATGAAATTAACAATTCCCAAAAATGTGCCATGAAAATCCAAGAAACTACATTAGGTATTGTGGTGAGTGTTGACAACTGTTATCGTAGCAGGCGTAGCAGCGCTCATCTACTTATTTCTTAAGGTACAATATTTCATTCGTTAATTTTAAAAGAAAAGATATAGTGTACGTATATGATCAGTAATGGATATTGTTATATTTACAATTGCTATTTCGGATAAGAAAGCATATTACTTAAATATCTTGTGAAATTAATTTCAATATGGAAAACTTAGTTTAGAAACATTAATTTCTTTTGAATCAGTTGCACCTAAATATCTATGTGATTTAAATTTTATTCTACACCTTTCTTTGCAGGATTAAATCGTAAGCAACAATTTTATGACAAACTTTGATGAGATATATATTGTTAGACAACCGATTCCCCCAAAAGTTTAAGCTGTCAGGAGGGGTCATCTTATATATTATATATGAGTATTACATGCTCGATACGCCCCCTCACGTGCAGGCTAGATTCATGTCATTTTTTTGCATGTCTAGTCTTTGCTATGTGAATTTAAATAGGGTGACGACGGCAAGACTCGAACCCGCGAGCTCTTATGGATCTAGGCTCTGATACCATGTTAGACAACCGATTCTCTCAAAAGTTTAATCTTTCAAAAGGGGTCATCTTATATATTATATATGAGTATTACATGCTCAATATGCCCCCTCACGTGCAAGCTAGATTCATATCATTTTTTTGCATGTCTAGTCTTTGCTACGTGAATTTTTAAATTGGGTGACGACGGCAAGACTCGAACACGCGACCTCTTATGGATCTAGGCTCTGATACCATGTTAGACAACCGATTCTCTCAAAAGTTTAAGCTGTCAGGAGGGTCACATGCTCAATACGCCCCCTCACGTGCAAGCTAGATTCATGTCATTTTTTTGCATGTCTAGTCTTTCCTACGTGAATTTTTAAATTGGGTGACGACGGAAGACTCGAACCCGCGAGCTCTTATGGATCTAGGCTCTGATACCATGTTAGACAACCGATTTTCCCAAAAGTTTAAGCTGTCAGGAGGGTCATCTTATATATTATATTTTGAGTTTTACATGCTCAATACGCCCCTCACGTGCAAGCTAGATTCATGTCATTTTTTGCATGTCTAGACTTTGCTGCGTGAATTTTTTGAATTGGGTGACGACGGCAAGACTCAAACCCGCGACCTCTTATGGATCTAGGCTCTGATACCATGTTAGACAACTGATTCTCCCAAAAGTTTAAGCTGTCAGGAGGGTCATTTTATATATTATCTTATGAGTTTTACGTGTTCAATACGCCCCCTCACGTGCAAGCTAGATTCATGTCATTTTTTGCATGTCTAGTCTTTGCTACGTAAATTTTTTAAATTGGATGACGACGGCAAGACTCGAACCACTGACCTCTTATGGATCTGGGCTCTGATACCATGTTAGACAACCGATTCTCCCAAAAGCTTGTTAGACAACCGATTCTCACAAAAGTTTAAGCTGTCAGGAGGGGTTATCTTATACATTATATTTTGAGTATTACATGCTCATTACGCTCACTCACGTGCAAGCTAGATTCATGTCTTTTTTTTTGCATGTCTAGTCTTTGCTACGTGAATTTTTAAATTGGGTGACGACGGCAAGACTCGAACTCATGACCTCTTTGGATCTATGGCTCTGATACCATGTTAGACAACCGATTCTCTCAAAATCTTAAGCTGTCAGGAGGGGTCATCTTATATATTATATATGAGTATTACATGTTCAATGTATATATATTTGAATAAAGGTTTCTAAGATGTTTCTTTAATGAAACTATATTTTTATTGCTTTATATTAAGTGTATGACTTATTATTTTCTTTTAAGTAATTTGGTATTGTAATAACTTTAATTTTATTTCCATGAATTACATTGTTTGGATCTTGTTACTTATTAATCATGTTCTGATATCTATAACTGTTAGTACTCTTTTACTTATATTATGTTATCATTCTTACCAGAGAAGAAACAAAGTCAATATTTATCACGTAATACTAGATTTAGGGAAAAGCTTTCGATAATGATCAATCCTCGTATTTCATTAGTAGTAACAATCATTCTATCTTGAAAGTATTTAAAAAAATCATTCTATCTTTACTTAAGAAACTTGCATATGTTTGCACCACAAGAGTTTTCTCATCAATATTTTCATATCATTTTCATTTTATATTTTGTAGGGTAGCAATTTAACTACTACTTTTCTAGTTGTTTGAATTACATGTATTGAAACTTTTCTTTGGGTCTGAGGTGTTACATTCTCCATTAGCCTTTTAATTACTTTTATAAGTATTTGCAAATTCATTGTAGACTTGTATATCAGCTTAGACAATATATAGAAGGTCCTTTTTTTAATTCTCAAACAAGAACTTATTTCTAACTTTCCACATAACCTAAAATATATAGGAAGTTATCTCTACCAACATACTCCCGCGACCCTCTACTTTAACATGAACATCATTTAGTATCACATCTAACTATAGATTGGTTATGAGTTATGAGTTGCATATAGGAGTAACAAACCACAAAACTCTTGCCCAAGGACATGTAAAAAAAATCGATTATCTCACTCTTATTCATGCATATTTTACATATATAATTGGATGCACAATGCATTTTGTGATTAGTTTTCTCAGTAGGCATTACTTCATTGCATGCTTTCCACAAGAAGATTTTTATTTTAGGCGAAACCTGAAGTTGCAAGATTTTTTTCCGTAGGACTTTAGGTCTAATAGTTGAACTATGGGTAATAGCTTATTTTCCTCTATTTCAAATTTATTTTCTTATACTTTTTGGATAGTGGTACATGTTTTTAAATTTTATATCACCATATTTGAGGATAACGACAATCCGGTCCTAAGTGATGAAGCAGAAAATAATTGGTTGTGCAACTCTTCTCACATTAATAGTTGGGACCCAACTAGTATGGTTTATATTGCAATTAATAAAGAGGGGAAAATTAAGAAAGTAATTACTAAAAGAGCACGAATAAATAGCAGTCTGGAAGGAGAAACGTGGTATGTTCAGCTTGTCATGAGATCGGCAGCAGAACTAGGTGTTAAGAGTAGTTCTTTCTACTCGGATAACCTTGAATTAATTCAAGGTATTAATCGAGGTGTAGGGATCGACTGGAGGATTCTCCCAATGATTTCGGAAGCATGGAGGTGAATAGGACGATTTCCGGATTGGAAGAAGATCACCCATGTTTAAAGGAAATTTAATGGTGTGGCTGACATCCTTTATAAGTGTGCCAGGAATAATTTGGACATATCTAATTGTCCTCGTAGTTCATTAGTGGAGTTTGTTACTAGCATTAGTAGGATATATTCGAGATGTACCAGTAAACGATTTTAGCTCTTTGTATTTGAATAAAAAAATATCGCCATATTTTGATGGCTTCTAGACTGGTTTTTCATTCTTATATGGTAGAAGTGTCATTATATTAAATATTTTCCTTTCCCTTCTTGCACTAAACGTGCCTTCTACCTTTCTTTATTCCAAATGTGAGATTTTGATAAAAAAGAAAGGTCACTTACTCTCTGTATAGAAGTATGATTAGGTTTTTTCATTTACTCAAACCTTAGGATACACTAATCATTCTGAGATTCAATGTTTTTCCTATTTCTTATATTGTATTGTAAATATGTGATGAAAGTATTTATTAATTTTGTTAAATTTTTCTAACCTCATGAGGGGTGTTGAACGAGTTTTTCATGCTTAAGGGAAATATTACAAAAACATAATCCTTTTAGAACATAAAGAGTTAGGAGTGTTGTTAAATTGATATAAGTGAATTTAGTCATATTAATGTATCAAGTACACCTAATACAACAATTCGTTAACAATATCATTATTGACAAAAAATATTAATAAATAGTGTAGGGTTTGTTTTAAGGAAAATGTTTCCAGAACGAGGTTCAATGTAATTCCCAAACACCTCTATGAGGTTTAATTATTACATGCATTCCCCTATTATATTAATTTTTTCCAAACTAGGGTTCAACAATTTGAATTATACTAATCACTTACTTTGACAAAACCACATTATACAAAAATTACAAAAATTAAGTTATTTTTTTGATAAAAATTGTACAAATTATACAATTATAAAATAATATAATTATTTGTGTAATACGATAATAATATGAGTATTAATATTTTTACCAAATTTAATTGTGTTATTTTTTTATTAAAACATAAATTTATATACTTATACATAAACACGTTTCAAAGTTGTATTTCATATATTTATAATACCTTATAAAGTTTAAGAGATTTAAATGTATAATTTTTGTATGTAACTTATATTTTAATTATGTGAGTACGTGTAGATGTTGTTTTACCCAAATAAATCTAGGGTCAAAGTCATTTATCTTTACATATGTGTACCAACAACAGTGTGAATTCAACAATTAGAGTAAAGATCTTATGAATTAATCAGAGAACAGGTTTTGAGAAGTCCTCACCTATGGGGTGAGGCCTCATATAGCATTTTGTGAGTAAAAATAGTGAATAGGATAGATTACAAATAATTAGCTTAGTGATTAATGTGTTATGTGTGTTCTCCATATGTGAGAGATGATATATACATGAGGCTACATGTTCTCTAATTTATCGCATAATAACCCTAGTTGTTGTTCTGTAACCCATAACGAGGGACTGTAAAACACTTCAACATTTACGACAAACGCATCTACGACTGAATAGATAATGTTAAGTAGGTATGATAGCTAAGGCTTTCCTGGGTTTATATGGTGTGTTACCGTTAGGCCCAATCCTAAATAAAATGCGACTCTTTGACCTCCAAGCAATCACTTAACAACCTTAGTGGGTGCCTTACACAACCTAAGCTATAATGCTATTGTTGACCCTTTAAGAACCACCTGTAGTACCTTTGACGATCCAAGTAGAGGGACTACTTCAGATAATAGGTATTCTTTTGACGCGTTTTCATGACTTATGAGTACATGCGGTATTTTGACTAGTACATAATTTGCTTCACATTCTACCTGTGATCAAAATTCATCAGTTTTTTGAATTTATTTTCGAACACTATTTCCTAAACATAATAACTAATCAAGATTTTACATTTATTTTACTTGTTTTGATTATTCGATATCATGTAGAATTTAAAAATGTTTATATTTAAAATTTAATATTCAAAATAAAAGAAAATAACATCCAACAAAATTGTTAAATCTTTAATGTGTAATTAAACATATATAAATAAATATTATGTGAGAAGTTAGTTATTTATTATAATTATTATTATTTTTATAATAGGTTAAGATTTAATAATATATTTGGGACAATAATTATTTGGTTTAAACATTTTTTCGCTAATCAATTTGATTTAAACATATTTTTACTATAATAGTTATATTTTAAAAATAAAAAAAAATCTAAAATACCATAATGGCCTTTCCAGATTATATCATAATTAAACCACCTATCTGCAATGTTTGCGCTCAAAGAAAAGAGAAGTAGAGAGAGAGAAAAAAGTAAGAAAGTGTAACTGGAAAATTAGCAATGGCTAGAGCAGCTTTGAACGGTGTAAAATTAATGGGTGCATGGAATAGACAGTGTGGCCGGAAAATCACAGCCACATTTGGTTATAGCACTTCTAGGTGGTGCGTACCAAAGAAAGACCGTAAATTGGAATGCAGACTCTAAGGAAATTATCACAAATCATTGTGAAGGAGGAGGATCTCTCGCATATATGAAACCACGCATAGGTAAAGATGGTGTGGTAGGTAAAATCAGAAATGTCATGAAAACTAGATCTTTTGGACATAGTGGAGGTGTAGTACCGCCTCCATCAACTCCATATACTAAGATATCTACTGACATAATCCAAACGTTTGTCAAAACTTTGCTAGTAAACTATGTTACTTCACTAGTTATTAACAATAAAGATAAAGTTCTCTATGAGAAAGTGGATAATGTTAGTAACGAACTGGGTGTGATTAAATATTCCCTGTTAGACGTCACAGGAGCTTTGGAAAAAAAAATCCTCCGAAACTATTGGTGAATTTCAGTGAAGAGTTTTCTATCATGAAAGAGTCGATGTCAAACATCAAAAAAGCGATTAATGAGAAATTTGACGAAGGGAAAGAAAGGAAGGATTTTGTGAAATTGCTGAATAAAATTAACAATTCCCAAAAACGTGCCAAAAAAATCCAAGAAACTACATTAGGTATTGTGGTGAGTGTTGACAACTGTTATCGTAGCAGGCGTAGCAGCGCTCATCTACTTATTTCTTAAGGTACAATATTTCATTCGTTAATTTTAAAAGAAAAGATATAGTGTACGTATATGATCAGTAATAGATATTGTTGCATTTACAATTGCTATTTCGGATAAGAAAGCATACATAAATTAAAGCATATTACTTAAATATCTTGTGAAATTAATTTCAATATGGAAAACTTAGTTTAGAAACATTAATTTCTTTTGAATCAGTTGCACCTAAATATCTATGTGATTTAAATTTTATTCTACACCTTTCTTTACAGGATTAAATCGTAAGTAACAATTTTATGACAAACTTGGATGAGACATATATTAAGTAACAATTTTATGATTAACTTGGATGAGATGTATATTGTTAGACAACTGATTCCCCCAAAAGTTTAAGCTGTCAGGAGGGGTCATCTTATATATTATATATGAGTATTACATGCTCGATACGCCCCCTCACGTGCACGCTAGATTCATGTCATTTTTTTGCATGTCTAGTCTTTGCTACGTGAATTTTAAATAGGGTGACGACGGCAAGACTCGAACCCGCGAGCTCTTATGGATCTAGGCTCTGATACCATGTTAGACAACCGATTCTCTCAAAAGTTTAAGCTGTCAAGAGGGGCCATCTTATATATTATATATGAGTATTACATGCTCAATACGCCCCTTCACGTGCAAGCTGGATTCATGTCATTTTTTTGCATGTTTAGTCTTTGCAACGTGAATTTTTAAATTGGGTGACAACGGCAAGACTCGAACACGCGACCTCTTATGGATCTAGGCTCTGATACCATGTTAGACAACCGATTCTCTCAAAAGTTTAAGCTGTCAGGAGGGTCACATGCTCAATACGCCCCCTCACGTGCAAGCTAGATTCATGTCATTTTTTTGCATGTCTAGTCTTTCCTACGTGAATTTTTAAATTGGGTGACGACGGAAGACTCGAACCCGCGAGTTCTTATGGATCTAGGCTCTGATACCATGTTAGACAACCGATTTTCCCAAAAGTTTAAGCTGTCAGGAGGGTCATCTTATATATTATATTATGAGTTTTACATGCTCAATACGCCCCTCACGTGCAAGCTAGATTCATGTCATTTTTTGCATGTCTAGACTTTGCTGCGTGAATTTTTTGAATTGGGTGACGACGGCAAGACTCGAACCCGCGACCTCTTATGGATCTAGGCTCTGATACCATGTTAGACAACCGATTCTCCCAAAAGTTTAAGCTGTCAGGAGGGTCATTTTATATATTATCTTATGAGTTTTACGTGTTCAATACGCCCCCTCACGTGCAAGCTAGATTCATGTCATTTTTTGCATGTCTAGTCTTTGCTACGTAAATTTTTTAAATTGGATGACGACGGCAAGACTCGAACGACCGACCTCTTATGGATCTGGGCTCTGATACCATGTTAGACAACCGATTCTCCCAAAAGCTTGTTAGACAACCGATTCTCACAAAAGTTTAAGCTGTCAGGAGGGGTTATCTTATACATTATATTTTGAGTATTACATGCTCATTACGCTCACTCACGTGCAAGCTAGATTCATGTCTTTTTTTTGCATGTCTAATCTTTGCTACGTGAATTTTTAAATTGGGTGACGACGGCAAGACTCGAACTCATGACCTCTTTGGATCTATGGCTCTGATACCATGTTAGACAACCGATTCTCTCAAAATCTTAAGCTGTCAGGAGGGGTCATCTTATATATTATATATGAGTATTACATGTTCAATGTATATATATTTGAATAAAGGTTTCTAAGATGTTGCTTTAATGAAACTATATTTTTATTGCTTTATATTAAGTGTATGACTTATTATTTTCTTTTAAGTAATTTGGTATTGTAGTAACTTTAATTTTATTTCCATGAATTACATTGTTTGGATCTTGTTACTTATTAATCATGTTCTGATATCTATAACTGTTAGTACTCTTTTACTTATATTATGTTATCATTCTTACCAGAGAAGAAACAAAGTCAATATTTATCACGTAATACTAGATTTAGGGAAAAGCTTTCGATAATGATCAATCCTCGTATTTCATTAGTAGTAACAATCATTCTATCTTGAAAGTATTTAAAAAAAATCATTCTATCTTTACTTAAGAAACTTGCATATGTTTGCACCACAAGAGTTTTCTCATCAATATTTTCATATCATTTTCATTTTATATTTTGTAGGGTAGCAATTTAACTACTACTTTTCTAGTTGTTTGAATTACATGTATTGAAACTTTTCTTTGGGTCTGAGGTGTTACATTCTCCATTAGCCTTTTAATTACTTTTATAAGTATTTGCAAATTCATTGTAGACTTGTATATCAGCTTAGACAATATATAGAAGGTCCTTTTTTTAATTCTCAAACAAGAACTTATTTCTAACTTTCCACATAACCTAAAATATATAGGAAGTTATCTCTACCAACATACTCCCGCGACCCTCTACTTTAACATGAACATCATTTAGTATCACATCTAACTATAGATTGGTTATGAGTTATGAGTTGCATATAGGAGTAACAAACCACAAAACTCTTGCCCAAGGACATGTAAAAAAAATCGATTATCTCACTCTTATTCATGCATATTTTACATATATAATTGGATGCACAATGCATTTTGTGATTAGTTTTCTCAGTAGGCATTACTTCATTGCATGCTTTCCACAAGAAGATTTTTATTTTAGGCGAAACCTGAAGTTGCAAGATTTTTTTCCGTAGGACTTTAGGTCTAATAGTTGAACTATGGGTAATAGCTTATTTTCCTCTATTTCAAATTTATTTTCTTATACTTTTTGGATAGTGGTACATGTTTTTAAATTTTATATCACCATATTTGAGGATAACGACAATCCGGTCCTAAGTGATGAAGCAGAAAATAATTGGTTGTGCAACTCTTCTCACATTAATAGTTGGGACCCAACTAGTATGGTTTATATTGCAATTAATAAAGAGGGGAAAATTAAGAAAGTAATTACTAAAAGAGCACGAATAAATAGCAGTCTGGAAGGAGAAACGTGGTATGTTCAGCTTGTCATGAGATCGGCAGCAGAACTAGGTGTTAAGAGTAGTTCTTTCTACTCGGATAACCTTGAATTAATTCAAGGTATTAATCGAGGTGTAGGGATCGACTGGAGGATTCTCCCAATGATTTCGGAAGCATGGAGGTGAATAGGACGATTTCCGGATTGGAAGAAGATCACCCATGTTTAAAGGAAATTTAATGGTGTGGCTGACATCCTTTATAAGTGTGCCAGGAATAATTTGGACATATCTAATTGTCCTCGTAGTTCATTAGTGGAGTTTGTTACTAGCATTAGTAGGATATATTCGAGATGTACCAGTAAACGATTTTAGCTCTTTGTATTTGAATAAAAAAATATCGCCATATTTTGATGGCTTCTAGACTGGTTTTTCATTCTTATATGGTAGAAGTGTCATTATATTAAATATTTTCCTTTCCCTTCTTGCACTAAACGTGCCTTCTACCTTTCTTTATTCCAAATGTGAGATTTTGATAAAAAAAAAAAAGGTCACTTACTCTCTGTATAGAAGTATGATTAGGTTTTTTCATTTACTCAAACCTTAGGATACACTAATCATTCTGAGATTCAATTTTTTTCCTATTTCTTATATTGTATTGTAAATATGTGATGAAAGTATTTACTGATTTTGTTAAATTTTTCCAACCTCATGAGGGGTGTTGAACGAGTTTTTCATGCTTAAGGGAAATATTACAAAAACATATTCCTTTTAGAACATAAAGAGTTAAGAGTGTTGTTAAATTGATATAAGTGAATTTAGTCATATTAATGTATCAAGTACACCTAATACAACAATTCGTTAACAATATCATTATTGACAAAAAACATTAATAAATAGTGTAGGGTTTGTTTTAAGGAAAATGTTTCCAGAACGAGGTTCAATGTAATTCCCAAACACCTCTATGAGGTTTAATTATTACATGCATTCCCCTATTATATTAATTTTTTCCAAACTAGGGTTCAACAATTTAGATTATACTAATCACTTACTTTGACAAAACCACATTATACAAAAATTACAAAAATTAAGTTATTTTTTTGATAAAATTTGTACAAATTATACAATTATAAAATAATATAATTATTTGTGTAATACGATAATAATATGAGTATTAATATTTTTACCAAATTTAATTGTGTTATTTTTTTTATTAAAACATAAATTTATATACTTATACATAAACACGTTTCAAAGTTGTATTTCATATATTTATAATACCTTATACAGTTTAAGAGATTTAAATGTATAATTTTTGTATGTAACTTATATTTTAATTATGTGAGTACGTGTAGATGTTGTTTTACCCAAATAAATCTAGGGTCAAAGTCATTTATCTTTACATATGTGTACCAACAACAGTGTGGATTCAACAATTAGAGTAAAGATCTTATGAATTAATCAGAGAACAGGTTTTGAGAAGTCCTCACCTATGGGGTGAGGCCTCATATAGCATTTTGTGAGTAAAAATAGTGAATAGGATAGATTACAAATAATTAGCTTAGTGATTAATGTGTTATGTGTGTTCTCCATATGTGAGAGATGATATATACATGAGGCTACATGTTCTCTAATTTATCGCATAATAACCCTAGTTGTTGTTCTGTAACCCATAACGAGGGACTGTAAAACACTTCAACATTTACGACAAACGCATCTACGACTGAATAGATAATGTTAAGTAGGTATGATAGCTAAGGCTTTCCTGGGTTTATATGGTGTGTTACCGTTAGGCCCAATCCTAAATAAAATGCGACTCTTTGACCTCCAAGCAATCACTTAACAACCTTAGTGGGTGCCTTACACAACCTAAGCTATAATGCTATTGTTGACCCTTTAAGAACCACCTGTAGTACCTTTGACGATCCAAGTAGAGGGACTACTTCAGATAATAGGTATTCTTTTGACGCGTTTTCATGACTTATGAGTACATGCGGTATTTTGACTAGTACATAATTTGCTTCACATTCTACCTGTGATCAAAATTCATCAGTTTTTTGAATTTATTTTCGAACACTATTTCCTAAACATAATAACTAATCAAGATTTTACATTTATTTTACTTGTTTTGATTATTCGATATCATGTAGAATTTAAAAATGTTTATATTTAAAATTTAATATTCAAAATAAAAGAAAATAACATCCAACAAAATTGTTAAATCTTTAATGTGTAATTAAACATATATAAATAAATATTATGTGAGAAGTTAGTTATTTATTATAATTATTATTATTTTTATAATAGGTTAAGATTTAATAATATATTTGGGACAATAATTATTTGGTTTAAACATTTTTTCGCTAATCAATTTGATTTAAACATATTTTTACTATAATAGTTATATTTTAAAAATAAAAAAAAATCTAAAATACCATAATGGCCTTTCCAGATTATATCATAATTAAACCACCTATCTGCAATGTTTGCGCTCAAAGAAAAGAGAAGTAGAGAGAGAGAAAAAAGTAAGAAAGTGTAACTGGAAAATTAGCAATGGCTAGAGCAGCTTTGAACGGTGTAAAATTAATGGGTGCATGGAATAGACAGTGTGGCCGGAAAATCACAGCCACATTTGGTTATAGCACTTCTAGGTGGTGCGTACCAAAGAAAGACCGTAAATTGGAATGCAGACTCTAAGGAAATTATCACAAATCATTGTGAAGGAGGAGGATCTCTCGCATATATGAAACCACGCATAGGTAAAGATGGTGTGGTAGGTAAAATCAGAAATGTCATGAAAACTAGATCTTTTGGACATAGTGGAGGTGTAGTACCGCCTCCATCAACTCCATATACTAAGATATCTACTGACATAATCCAAACGTTTGTCAAAACTTTGCTAGTAAACTATGTTACTTCACTAGTTATTAACAATAAAGATAAAGTTCTCTATGAGAAAGTGGATAATGTTAGTAACGAACTGGGTGTGATTAAATATTCCCTGTTAGACGTCACAGGAGCTTTGGAAAAAAAAATCCTCCGAAACTATTGGTGAATTTCAGTGAAGAGTTTTCTATCATGAAAGAGTCGATGTCAAACATCAAAAAAGCGATTAATGAGAAATTTGACGAAGGGAAAGAAAGGAAGGATTTTGTGAAATTGCTGAATAAAATTAACAATTCCCAAAAACGTGCCAAAAAAATCCAAGAAACTACATTAGGTATTGTGGTGAGTGTTGACAACTGTTATCGTAGCAGGCGTAGCAGCGCTCATCTACTTATTTCTTAAGGTACAATATTTCATTCGTTAATTTTAAAAGAAAAGATATAGTGTACGTATATGATCAGTAATAGATATTGTTGCATTTACAATTGCTATTTCGGATAAGAAAGCATACATAAATTAAAGCATATTACTTAAATATCTTGTGAAATTAATTTCAATATGGAAAACTTAGTTTAGAAACATTAATTTCTTTTGAATCAGTTGCACCTAAATACCTATGTGATTTAAATTTTATTCTACAACTTTCTTTACAAGATTAAATCGTAAGTAACAATTTTATGACAAACTTGGATGAGGCATATATTAAGTAACAATTTTATGATTAACTTGGATGAGATGTATATTGTTAGACAACTGATTCCCCCAAAAGTTTAAGCTATCAGGAGGGGTCATCTTATATATTATATATGAGTATTACATGCTCGATACGCCCCCTCACGTGCAGGCTAGATTCATGTCATTTTTTTGCATGCTAGTCTTTGCTACGTGAATTTTAAATAGGGTGACGACGGCAAGACTCGAACCCGCGAGCTCTTATGGATCTAGGCTCTGATACCATGTTAGACAACCGATTCTCTCAAAAGTTTAAGCTGTCAAGAGGGGCCATCTTATATATTATATATGAGTATTACATGCTCAATACGCCCCTTCACGTGCAAGCTGGATTCATGTCATTTTTTTGCATGTTTAGTCTTTGCTACGTGAATTTTTAAATTGGGTGACGACGGCAAGACTCGAACACGCGACCTCTTATGGATCTAGGCTTTGATACCATGTTAGACAACCGATTCTCTCAAAAGTTTAAGCTGTCAGGAGGGTCACATGCTCAATACGCCCTCTCACGTGCAAGCTAGATTCATGTCATTTTTTTGCATGTCTAGTCTTTCCTACGTGAATTTTTAAATTGGGTGACGACGGAAGACTCGAACCCGCGAGCTCTTATGGATCTAGGCTCTGATACCATGTTAGACAACCGATTTTCCCAAAAGTTTAAACTGTCAGGAGGGTCATCTTATATATTATATTATGAGTTTTACATGCTCAATACGCCCCCTCACGTGCAAGCTAGATTCATGTGATTTTTTGCATGTCTAGACTTTGCTACGTGAATTTTTTGAATTGGGTGATGACGGCATGACTCGAACCCGCGACCTCTTATTGATCGAGGCTCTGATACCATATTTGACAACCGATTCTCCCAAAAGTTTAAACTGTCAGGAGGGTCATTTTATATATTATATTATGAGTTTTACATGCTCAATACGCCCCCTCACGTGCAATCTAGATTCATGTCATTTTTTGCATGTCTAGTCTTTGCTACATAAATTTTTTATATTGGGTGTCGACGGCAAGACTTGAACCACCGACCTCTTATGGATCAGTCCCCTCACGTGCAAGCTAGATTCATGTCATTTTTTGCATGTCTAGTCTTTGCTACGTAAATTTTTTAAATTGGGTGACGAGGGCAAGACTTGAAGCACCGACCTCTTATGGATCAGGGCTCTGATACCATGTTAGACAACCGATTCTCCCAAAAGCTTGTTAGACAAGCGATTCTCCCAAAAGCTTAAGCTGTCAGGAGGGGTTTTCTTATATATTATATTTTGAGTATTACATGCTCATTACGCTCACTCACGTGCAAGCTAGATTCATGTTTTTTTTTGCATGTCTAGTATTTTTGCTACGTGAATTTTTAAATTGGGTGACGACGGCAAGACTCGAACTCATGACCTCTTTGGATCTATGGCTCTGATACCATGTTAGACAACCGATTCTCCCAAAATCTTAAGCTGTCAGGAGGGGTCATCTTATATATTATATATGAGTATTACATGCTCAATATATATATATATATATATATATATATATATATATATATATATATATATATATATATATATATATATATATATATATCTATATAATATTGGAGAAGGGCCAACGGCCCGAAATGTCTCCAGTTTTTCTCCACATTTTCTAGCCTTCAGATCAAATTTCTATCATTTTTGGCCTTTAGATCGATTATAACTAATGGTCCAGATTGTCTAAATTCCATCAACGATTTAAAATGTCTTGATATCCCCTCTATATTTTTCAGCCCTTGGATTAAATGTTTTTTAAATTATACACACTCTCTTTCCAACCAACCGGCTCACATTAGAACAAAAAAACAAACAAAAAAATGCCTCCTCTCCACTTCACCCTAAACCCAAACCACCGCCACCATGACAACCAGTAAGAATCGCAAGAAGCGTGGCCACGTTAGCACTGGAGATGGACGTATCGGAAAACAACGAAAGCATCCCGGAGGCCGTGGTACCTTCTCCACCATCATCAACCGGTAAGTCTCTTCACGCTCACCTTCCACCAAGCCGCTCGCCTGCACATGGAAAACCGCCACCACTATGAAACCAGTCTCCACCATCATCACCCGCTTGGCCATAAGAATTGAAAAACCCAAATTAAGGTAAAACTTGAATTATTTTTAACCTATTCTTATCTCTTCTACAATTATTTGACACATATTAATTACTCATTTATATGAACATTCTTCTCCATTCCCAGTACCTCAGTTATATCGAAAATTAATTACAACTTTCCTGAAGGCTGAGAGAACAGGTGGCACTTGAGGGAGCAGGCAATGACTTTCCTGAAGGCTGAGAGAACAGGTGGCACTTGAGGGAGCAGGCAATGAAGTGTCATTGATTTGTAATTGTCTCGACTGAAGTTACATTTAATAACTTGATTGAAAATATTCATATTCTGCTAATGGCTAATTGTTGATTGCTGTTTGATCAAGGCTTTGTTTGATTTTAAAATTTCAATTTCAATTTTGGTTCGTTAGAAAAATTATTGCTTCAGTTCACGGCGATGGCAGGTGATTATGATGGGCGGATTAGATTGAAGTACGAGTGGCAATGGAAGGCGACAAAACTCATTAATTGGTTGACACGCAAGGAAGCTTTAAGGCCAAGAACCGCTGTGAGGTTGAATGTTCTTCAAGTCCAGAAGAAGAAAACGAAGATTCTCCCAACGAATCCATAACCCTAGGTGAAGAGGATTCAATATCAGAAGATCCAGACGAGGACGTGGATGATTCAGCAAGCTACAACAGAATTGAACAAGTTAGAGATGAACTTTGTTTGGAATGGATTTTAAACTTCATGTGAGTGTGGAAACTTTTAGAAAGTATTATTCATTGTTGGAAAAGAAGAGCTTTAGATTGAATGTAAAGTCCAGTCATGTATTGATGCACTGAGAATAGTCTTTTACTGTTGGAGTGAGCAATTTAGTCTTATCCTGCATTTTTTGATTTTTTTTGCAGTATATATCCATTTGGCGCAACTACTGGAGAGTTAATTATAGTATTAGCCCTGTTTTTATATGCTTTACAGTGTTTGCACAAAGAGAAGTTCAACATCTTATCTAAAGGAATCAAATATGTAGGTATGAGCAGCGAAGTGATAATTTTCAGAGAGAACAAACATGTGATGGTATATTACATCAGGTTTATCTTCATCTTTACATTTTTCGAGAATTTGATTTTTTTTTTTTTTTACATTTTTTCGACTCTTAATTATCCAACTTCAAGCAGCTGTTCGATGTGTTTAATTTTGATTACTTTTAATAGTTGAGAAGTTAATGGGTGAAGAAGTCGAACTTATAGCTGAAGCTTTGGTAAGAATCATTTAATAGTTGAAAGTCGGTATAAGTTACAATTACGCTTTAATATGAACACTCGATTTTGTGAATCAGGTGCCCATAAACTAGCAAAAATTAGAGAAAATAACAACTTTTTCAGTTCTGAATTGCAAAAAATGGGATTTGAGGTTCTAGGGGATAATGATTCCCCTGTAATGCCTATAATGCTTTATAATCCAGCAAAAATTCCTGCTTTTTCAAGAGAATGCCTCAAGAAAAATGTAAGCTAAGCTTAAGCTTTCTTCTGATATGTAAAATACCAAATACCACCCCCTGTGGTATTGACAAATTTACTTTTGTGCCCTTTCAAGTGGCGGTTGTGTCAGTTGCTTTTCCAGCTACACCTTTACTGCTAGCTAGAGCACGTATATGTATATCTGCTGCCCACTCAAGAGAAGATATGCTTTTAGCCTTAAAGGTGACTCTACATTATTTGGGTCGGGCCGAGCCTGTGTTGATCTGTGACTAATTCTTTTTTTTTTCCGATTTTGTCAGGTTATTAGTCAAGTTAGTGATATGGTGGGTGTAAAGTATTTCCCTGCTGAGCCTAAGAAACAACAGCTAGAGGATGGGAGAGTGAAGCTAGAGTAAACAAGTGCGGATTGGTGAGTTATAATCAACTGAGTTTTGAAACGAGTCAGATTTGTCTGTGGGTCATTGTTTATTTTCTGTACAGGAAAGTTGTAATTAATTAACATGATTCATTCATTATATGCATAAGTTTATATGAACATTTATATGAACATTCTTCTCCATGCCTTTATGTTTATCCATCAATTCATTAGTTTAATAAAGTAATTGTCAAAAGTTTTGTATAAGCCAATGATCAATTATACCATTGATCCTGTGAGAAATAGACAAATAATGTTTTAAAAAGATGAAAACATATTATGTTGACATCACTTTAGTATTAGAATAATTAAATGAAGCGGTACTAATTAAGTGTAAGGGTTTTGGAAGGGTGGTGTAGGAGGAGGGTATTATGGGTATCAGCAACCGCCACAGCAGGTATGTTATGATAGGGATCTATTGTGCAAATTATGGTTAAATTATAAAGGGTTTATAGTGAAATTAACTTGGTATAAATGATTTGCAGTGATGAGAAGTTATATAATGAGTAGCTAAAGAGATTGAAAAGGAGAAGAAGCTGGTTTTGATCTCTAATTTAAAAAGTGATGGTTTTTTGCAGATGTTTGTTTATAATTGGCTTTGTACAATAGCTTCATGTTTTGCTACTTAGATTTGTGTGTTATAATTTGTTTTTCTAATTATCTATTTTCAGTAACTATTATTGAGTTGAGATTGTCAGGAACTTTTTTATTTTATGCTATTATGGTGTGTTTTTATCTATCTTTATTTTTTTCTTTCGTATACCTTCCTTTAAGACAAAATACAATCTCTATTTATGATTATGATGATGGATTAAGTTGATGTTTTTAGTTTATGAAGTGAAATAAATTATTCCTTCTGTTCTGAATTTTGATTGTTACGCCAATTGAAGAATTGGGCTTTAACAAATTTGCTAATGAGAAACCTCTGCATTTAATTTACAATTTAAATGAATCATATTTTTAAGTCTAGGCTTAAATTTGATTTAAAGCCAATGTAAGAATTATTTTTCAATGCAGTTCAGTAACTATTTAATTACTGTTTCCGTTAAATTCTATTAATTAAAGATTTTTAATTAACAGTTGCATTCAGATTATACGATCTAAGGAAGACTGGATATATTGAGAGAAAAGAGGTAAGCTTATAAATTCAAATTCCATCCTGATTTCTTATTTTATTTCATTTAAATCTTACTTAATAGTTGATTTTGTTGTTTTTCCGGAAATTTTGCTTACTTAACAGTTGGTAGAGATGGTATTAGCTCTGTTCCATGAATCTGAACTTCAACTTTCAGATGATGTTGTTGAAATAATTGTTGATAAGGTAATAATTATTTTACACCTTTTACTATAGTATTGTATTTTGGTGGTCATATTATTATATATACTAATGATTTGGAGGTAACTCCATCTTCTTTATTGTCTAGCCTTTTGTTGCTCAATAAGTTGGAAATTCCTTTTTGTGATGTGGAGGAGCTACGACTGAAGATCGGGATGAAAGAGGTGACTTACCATTTTAGTACCCATATATAGTTGTAGTAAAATTTTCTTTTTGATCTCATTCCAATATTTTATTTTTGTTGTCGCAGTGCCTTGGTATACTGAGGGCATATTTATGCTTTTCAACAGCCTTGACGAATGGCCTTGGTCTGATGTTAATGAAACTGGCGAAGCAAGAAAAGTGATTCAAATATAGTTCTATATATCTTTTTATTGATTTTGAATGAAATATTGTTGCAATTCCAGTTTATATTAATGAGACGGTATAGCACTTCAATTTTATAATCATTTTTCTTAGAATTTTTCTTTGGCTTAACGAGATTTGATTGATTTTCTGCTGGACATTTGTCCCAAAAGAAGATGAATACTTGAACATGAGAAAAATAACGGAAATGGTTTGTAAGTTTCAAAAGATTAAAAATTAAAAATTTATCTGGTCTTGAAAATCCATTATGAGCTTTTTTTTTTTTCGAAAATATAATATATATATATATATATATATATAGATAAAGTCAAACCAGTCAACCAGTTAGAATTAGCTTACTGGTCCAGGCCTTGGTCCCAATTTAATGGTGCAGATCCGAACTGAGTCACTGGCTTCCAGTCCAAAGTGACTCTCCTATGTAAAAAGAATATCAAACCGGTTGCAAATTACCCTACCCTATATGCTCGCCGCGTAGAATATTTAGCATATCCCTTATGAGCTAAATACACCTTATAAATAAGTTTTTCTATCAAAGTTTTTTATAAGATTTTACACTATAGTCTTTATTAGAGGTGGATATGTTCGGTTCGGTTCAAGAAATATTTATTTATTCGGTGTTTAATTTACTTTTCAAAATTAATTTTTCGAAGTGCCTTCAGGCACGGGTTCATACCTAGTGTATATATATATATATATATATATATATATATATATATATATATATATTTGAATAAAGGTTTCTAAGATGTTGCTTTAATGAAACTATATTTTTATTGCTTTATATTAAGCGTATGACTTATTATTTTCTTTTAAGTAATTTGGTATTGTAATAACTTTAATTTTATTTCCATGAATTACATTGTTTGGATCTTGTTATTTATTAATCATGTTCTGATATCTATAACTGTTAGTACTCTTTTACTTATATTATGTTATCATTCTTACCAGAGAAGAAACAAAGTCAATATTTATCACGTAATACTAGATTTATGGAAAAGCTTTCGATAATGATCAATCCTCGTATTTCATTAGTAGTAACAATCATTCTATCTTGAAAGTATTTTAAAAAAATCATTCTATCTTTATTTATCTCCACTTAGTATGCATATTATTTTGAAGAATCTACAAATTAAAGCCTATTTTGTAACAAAGAGAGTTTTAAAAGCCTAGTTACCAAAACCTTCTTTATAAGGCCTAGTTACAATTTTTGGTTGGATTTCTTTCATTTATACCCTTTTCAATTATCTTTTTTTCAGAAATTCGTTTTTTATTCTTTTTCTTCTTTTCTTTAAGCGAGTCGATCCGTACCTATGGGTACGGACCTATATTAGGTTTTCAGTTTTTTAAGTTAGTAAAACGATTTTTTATATAATTGCAATTATATTTGTCCATCTTTACCGGGGATTTTGTCTATCTAATTTTCCAAATACCCATAGGGCTGTACCAAGTCCATGTCCAATGAAGTAAAAAATTGTCCAAGTCTGCACCCATAGGGCTGTACCCCAAGCCCGGGTTGTCCATATACATGTCCAATGAAATCAAAAGTTGTCCAAAACTGTGTCTCTAGGGTTGTACCAAGCCCGAACCCTCACACACTCAAGTCCAACTACACCCAAGACCCCTTACCCAATCATACTAACTATATAACAAAATTGGCTGGACCCCTTACCCCACTCACACTAACGGGTTGGACAACTTACCACACTCACACGACAACAACAACAAAAAAAGGAGTCTAACAAATGGGCTGGACCCATGGCTGGACCTCTCTTACCACTCTTACACGGCAAACAAAAAAATAGAGGAGTCTAACAAATGGGCTGGACCTATCTTACCACACTCACGGCAACAACAACAAAAAAAGGACAGTGAGGAGCTTCAAATGGGCTGAACCCATTCACATCGACCCACGAGCGAAATCAAAGAATGCTGATGCTCGTGGGGCAGCAAGAGTCACGCGCAGAGGTGCTTGCTGTTGGAGGAGTTTCGCTAGTCTCCGGTGAAGCAGCGCTGGAGGACTTTCGTTGGTCTCCGGTGAAGCTGCGCTGGAGGAAGGAAGCAACGCTAGAGGAGTTTCGCTAGTCTCCGGTGGAGGAAGCTTGATGTTGAAGCAGTGGTGGGAAGGTCAGAACGTTGATGGTGACTGGTGGTCAGAATCGGCGGCACAGATCTGGAGGAATGGGACGGTGTTGCAGCAGAAGAGATGAGGCGTGGTGGATCTGCCTCGCGCGACAGCTTTGCTGTGGTGGAACTGGAGCACGGTGGTTTTCTGCAGAAACTTGCTCGGTGGTGAAGGTGAGAAGCTTCGTGGTGGTGGCGGCTCCGTGAGGACGGTGGGTGGTTGTGTGCAGCAGAGAGGACCGTGGTTCATGGTTGTGGTTGAGATCTTGTGCAGTGGTTCATGGTGGTGGTTGAGATCTTGTGCAACAAATCTTGCACGGTGATTCATGGTAGATCTGATTCGTGCAGTTCATGGTGGCGATTTTGCAGCAGTGTTGCAGCGAGGGAAGGTGTTGGTGGTGGCGCGGCCACTGTAGGAAGGTGGGAAGGTTATGGATGGAGGGTGGGGTGAAGAAGGTAGGGGAAGAGGGAAAGTGTGTTCTTGTGCACAGTGAGGGCACAGAGAAGGTGTTAAAATTTTGGATCCAAAACCTATATTGGTTTTTTGTTTTGGTAAAATGTTTTTCACAGTGTTAAGAGGATTGGGGTTTTTTTTAAATCTTTTCCTCTTCTATAGTTGCATTTAGATAAGGTAGTTAGTGCTTAGTTGAGGTTGGGCCTTACTTTATTGTACCATAAGTTGTGAGGCTTTTAAAAATAATACCCCCTATTATTTTACATATTATATATTTATATCTCCACTTATGTATGCATATTATTTGACATATTATATATCACATTCTTGTTCTTAGTGATTTAACTTGCATAAATTTATATAGGTCACTCTCTTTTTTATGAAAGAAAAATGAAAGAAATATATTGATAAAATATAATTAAAACATGCTTACATTATTTTATTTAATGTTAGTATATTATTCGTAACATGTTAGCCATATCAAACTAGAATGTCATAATTAATTTATACGATATATGCAATTATGCAAGAGAAGTCATATATATTGAAAACTCCATTTGTGTTTATTCACTACTATAGATTTAAATTTTGCGAGGATAGTTTTCGTCACGAAATCTACGAAAAGTCGTTGTAAAAGACTGTTTTGTTCTTTCTTCAGGACAAGTTTTCGCTAAAACTTTGTTGCTAAAGTTTCGTCGAAAAAAACTTGTATGACGAGAATTTATGCACACCATTGTAAAAGACTGTGTCTTTTTCGTGAGGACAAATATCCTTACTAAAAATTTAGTCTTTTGCCAGGAAAGTTGTCCTCGCGGATGGCGTTATCTTTCGTGAGTCGATTAGAGAATCTTTTGCGAGGACAAATCTCCTCGCTAATGATTTTTTTAAAATAATTTTTATTACTATATTATTTATTTATTAATAATTTTTTATTTTATATTTTGTAATAACTCAATTTTCTTATTTATAATATAACCCTGATAAAATAAAAACATAGTATTTTATTTACATACTCAGAAAAAGTCAAACATAATAAAATAATATAAAGTCAAACGTCAAAGTCAATAATATTAAAAAAGTCAAACATTACATAAAAAGTCAATGCCATGTTTCATCTTCATCTTCATTATTATCTTCCTCATCTCTCAAACGAGTTATTGCTGGGATGGCTGTCTTACGGAAGGCATATTAGGGCAAGGATCAGAAGTAGAAGGATCAGACCGAGGAGGACTGGAAGGACCGTTATCTGGAGTAGTGGAGGGAGGGATGTGAACCGATTACCCCTGTTCTGCCCTACACTAATTTAGAATGTTGAGGGATCCAGTCAACTATGCTTCGAGGTTGTGACTCGTGGGTCGGGTGGCAACTGTGGAGCTCTTGGATCGAGATACTTCTTCCTCCATAATGAATGGCTCCTTGCCCACCGAGATAATATACTCGTTTATTGATGTCATCATCGCGTCAAAGTCCTTGATCATCTTATCGGTTAGTTGATCAGAAGCATTCGTCGAACATTTGTCCATGGAAGGCAGTCCAACTTCAGGTACACAACTCCGGGT
Organism: Nemophila menziesii; assembly: GCA_029959085.1. Taxonomy (NCBI): domain Eukaryota; kingdom Viridiplantae; phylum Streptophyta; class Magnoliopsida; order Boraginales; family Hydrophyllaceae; genus Nemophila; species Nemophila menziesii. The sequence continues at coordinate 316,748 of JARWIR010000138.1, read as the reverse complement.
CCCTTCAACCATACCTTGGCGGGCCGTCTCCATTACTGCCTCCACCTGTTCCTTTTGGTAAAGTAACGGTGAAAATGATAACGAGCCACTCTGAGTCTGGGATTCCCTAACTCTATCACGCAAAATGACCCTCAATAAATCTTGTTACATGAATTAAATTTCAAGATCAAAATATACATATCTGAAATCGTATTTAAAAACTTACATTCTCTCATTGATACGCCTTTTTCCTTGTTAAAATTACCAATTAACAAAAATAACTAATAATATTCTGATTTAATAAAAAGAAACATAAATATACCTTGTGCATTACAACCCGAAATCTTCCATGTTATTATCTCCCCGATGACCAGTTGGCATAACATAGGTCATGTGTAATTTTAAAAAATTACTAAAAGACCCTATACTTATTAAGAACAACTCTTTACCCCCTAAATAATTTTAAAAATTAATTATAAGTCCTCAATTTTTAATATATATTAAAAAACCCTATATTGTCTAAAAAAGTCACTTTAACCCCTAAATAATTTTAAAAATTAATTATAAGTCCTAAAATTTGTATAAACTACTAAAATGCCCTATATTTTCTAAAAAAGTCAATTTAACCCCTAAATAATTTTAAAATTTTATTATAAGTCCTAAAAAATTAATAAAGTACTAAAAAGCCATATATTTTCTAAAAAAGTCACCTTGACCCCCAAATAATATTAAAAATTAATTATAAGTCTTAAAATTATAATAAATTACTAAAAAGCCCTATATAATCTAAAAAGGTCACTTTTAACCCTTAAATAATTTTTAAAAATAATTATATTTCATAAAAATTAATAAATTACTAAAAAGGCCCTATATTTTCTACAAAAATACTTTAACCCCTAAATACCTTTTTAAAATTAATTATAAGTCCTAAAATATTAATAAACCACTAAAAGGGTCTATATTTTCTAAAAGTTACTTTAAACCCTAAATAATTTTAAAAATTGATTATAATTCCTAAAATTTCAATAAAGTACTAAAAAGGCCTATATTTTCTAAAAAAGTCACTTTATCCTCTAAATAATTTTTAAAATTAATTATAAGTCCTAAATTTTAATAAATTATTAAAGGCACTATATTTTCTAAAAAAAATAACTTTGACCCTTAAATAATTTTAAAATTAATTATAAATCCTAATATTTTATGAAACTACTAAAAGGCCCTATATTTTCTAAAATTACAAATATAAGCCCTAAATAACATACAAACCTAAAAATATAAAAAAATTACTTATATACCAAAATATCCATAGAATTACATGTATACCCAAATGTTCCAGTTTATTCATATAGCAAATGTTTTGCAAAAATTAAACAACTAGTTAACAAGCAATAATTACACTTATAATTTGGACTTAATGTAACGTTAAATGGGAATACAATTTTTAGATTCTAGAAATGGGAAAAAAAATTAAAAAATTGTTTGTAACACATACCTTGAATGCCAAATTTTAGTGTTGATATGTTATTGAATCACCACAAAGAAAAATCAAACAATTAACAACTTAGTTACCTTTCTCATGAACCATCGACGAAATTGCTGTCAGTGATTTGTCAATATATCAAGGAGCAATAGCGTGGACTTGTGTTCCCTAAACATAACAAATACAACATTCATAAATACGATAGAGAATTTTCCATCAAATAACTTACATCATATAGTCTTGGATCTCATCGCAATTAAGAAGGATTTACCAATCGATATGTTCTTTCTCTTTGAATGGTAAATTACGAAACTCTGATATACCGATTGGCTAAACACAGATATTTTTTTGGGTTCAACAATCGTCTCACCATATCTACCTAGTTTGTTGAATTTTGTACTTTCTTCTTGAAAGTACCGAGATATAAAAGTAAATGTTTCCTCTACAACGAATCCCTTTGCGATTGAAGCCTCAGGCATGGCGGATTTCGAATAAATTCTTAGAGTTTCTTCAAGTACCTCTCCAACGGGTACATCCAGCGCATTTGAACCAGACCTACTAACGGATCTTACCCATACAAGTGTATGACAAGGTGAACCATAATGTCAAGAAAAGCGGCTATAAAAATCATCTCTAATTCGCACATAAGCTCGACCACTTCAATTTTTCTCGATTCAAGTTCTTTATTACTTAAGTTCTTTTTACAAACATTTCTAAACACGTTGCACATCCATCAAAATTGGATCACTAATCGATTCATCATTAATTAACATTGGAATAATAGCCACGAAACAAAACTGCATCAGTATATGACAGTTATGGGATTTCATACCAATAATCTTCCCCAAATCACTCTGAACAATGTTCCGCAAGATAGGAGCAAAACCATTAGAAAACCTTTGCACCTTCAACCAATCTAGAAACACATGTCGCTTTTCTAGAATCACCGTATACCTTTCACGCGGTAGAGTCATTTTACCTCGGTCCTCGAATAACCACAAATCTTTCGGATACCCATACCTTTCAATGTTTTTCTCGCCTTTATGTTATCTTTGTTAATTTTTCCATCTAAACTAACTACTGTAACAAGAAAACTATCACACACATTCTTCTCACAATGCATCACATAATGTTATGTTTCAACAAATTTTCCGACCAATACGATAAACGATGAAATATACTATTTTTCTTCCAATTAAACTCACAAGGACCTATTTTCTTTGTCACCTTGCCACCAAAATCCCTGTGTCTGAATATCGGCGGGACTATGTTTCCTAGGCGGGGTCCTACGATCGACTTTCATCTTCGAAGATACGTCTTTTCTAATTGGATGGCTAATAGGTAACCACCGTCTATGATCAAAATAAACAACGCCTTTATTCACCCGCACAGAAGGAGTAGATCCATGCATTCAAGGCATGATAAGTAAATTTGGCACGACCATCCTGAAGTGTACGATCTAGCCGAGTAATCATTAATCATGAAAAATGAATAAACCTTCATTAGAAAGTCCTCCTTCATATGTGCATTGTATGTAACTATCCCCGTGCCCCACAATATTTCCAACTCCTCTGTAACATGACGAAGAAATATATCCATGTCTTTTCTAGGTGAACGAGGACCCGGAAACAAGAGTGTAAGTACAAAGGTGGATTCTTTCATGCATAATCAAGACGAAAAGTTGTAGATTGTTCATATAACTGCCACATTCTATATGTGTTTTGCGTAGAGAAATGACAAAAACTATCAATGCCCAAACCAAGGCGTACATTTCTTTGTTCACTATCAAACTTGGGATTCCTCTCGTTAAATGTTTTCCAATTAGTACCATCAACTGGATGACGCAACACATCTTCGTTTGTACTCCTTCTGATATGGTTCCAAATCATATCTTTGGTGGTCTTTTTTCCTCAAAGCATACATTCTCGATAATCTTTGCGCAATCGGAAAAAAACAAATTTTGTTATGTGGTACTTTCTTCTTCTTCTTCGGATCTCACCTTGATTCACCGCATACTGAACATTTCTCAAAATTTTCATTCTCCTTATAATACAAAACAAAATCATCCAAACAAACATCAATAGTGATGTATCTAATGCCCATACTTTTCAGCTTTATGTTGCACTCCACATAATAAGAAGATAAAGTATGATTTTTGGCAAAACACGACCCAACAGTTGAAGAATTTTGGTAAAATAGGTGTTTGTCAACCTGTTCTTCACTTTCACATGCATTAACTTGGTTATGAAATCCAAGGAACCCATATTAATAGAATAGGGGTACAACCATGTCTCAATTTCCTTGAACAACACGTCGAAACAAACACGACCTTGTCCGGTAACACATTCTTGTCACCCATCTCATTGTCACGGAGTAGCCCCCAATTTCAATAGTGGTCTCAAATCATCCAACATATTCAACGTTTAATTATCTACAATTAGGTCATTCACAAGAATTACTACTTTTTCTCCGTGTTTCGTCCAAACCTCATACAATGACTAAATGCAGGGGTGATCAAAACAAAACCGAAAAACCAAACCGATTTAAAAAACTAAAAAAACCGAACCTAAAACCGATAAAACCGTTTGGTTCGGTATAAGCTTTTTAAAAAACTGAACCAAAAAAATACAAAAATTAAGACATTCTTGAATTTAATTTATATACTTGAAGATATTATGACAATGAGATAGGAAATGGAGTAATTTTTTAAAACAATAATGTTCATATATGACATGTATGGCCCCTAAAAATGTCATAATATGCAACATATGTTTACATAAATAATTAGTCAGTATATTTTAAAAAATCCTTTGTTTATTAACATTTGTTGAAGTTGAAGCACACACATTTAATTTTATAAATATTCCTTTGAAATTATTTGTTTAATATATAATATTTGAGTTCCGAAAATGTAATTTCCTACATGGGTCAATAACGTGAAAATCAAAAACTTTATATATTGATTTGCTAGAAAATAAAATGTCTCATGTAAACACCCTTGAAATATATTCAGCTGTCATATTAAAAACATACCAAAAGTGGAAAAAAACCAAACCGAACCTATAGCGAACCAAAACCCGATGAAACTGAACCGCTGAAAACTGTTTGGTTCAATACCGACTCCTTTAAAAACCGAATCATTCGGTTACGGTTTCGGTTATGGCAAAAAACCGACCCAAACCGAACCGTACTCACCCCTAACTAATACCCCCTATTTAAAAATATGTCGTCTAACCTCGTCAATATGATATTTTTGATTATTGAAACAATGATTACATGGACAAAATATCTTACTGATAAAATCCATGTGATTTTTCGCAAAATTAATAAAATCCATTATACCCGATATATATTCCCTCGTAAGGAAATGGTGTCGCCTAGGGTGTGATAAAATTAAGATAAATATAAGCCAGAAAACAATGCACTTACACCCTAGACAAGCACGGTACTGCAAGTATTACAGGACGTATGCAAGTTCTAATGATAAGTTGAATTCGTTCTCAGGGACTTAGTGTGTTAAACGAATGGGTAGCAATAACGAGTGAGAAGCAATTAATTAAAAGACAAAAAATAAATACGAGTGATTGAGAGAATATTAATTAAACTAAGAAAAATAAAATACAATAAAATAAATACGAAGAAATATGAGATGAGAAGTATAGCTTAGGTTTTGCTAGTATGCACTAATCCTTCTAATTCATTCTATTAAATCTAGTTAATAAGGGAGATAATTGGCTCTTAGATACTTAGTCAGGATTCTAAATTCTCATACCTTAGACCTTGAGAGCGACTAAGGGGGCTACGAACACACCATGAGGCTGGTTCAAATATGGTTTTCCTGCGCTATTAGGGCCCTAAGCAATCAATTTCTATACATGGTAATAGTGGTTAAATTATACCCTAATGACTATCTAGTTAGAATTAGTGTTGTCAAGAACAATATCGACACTAGACGTTATGTGGTGTTTCAATAATTAGACATCTAGCTAAGGCGATTATCTAACTACTATTAAGGTAATCCTATACTCGTGCACTAGCAAGGAAAACAGTCATTAAATCAAAACACATAAACAAATATATAGGTAAGCAGCTAATATCATATTAAAACATATAATTCCCAAAGAAACTTAGATAGGAAGAAATTAGAATTCATATTTTATACATGATGCAAAACCCAAGCTATGGGAAAATTAGTTCATACCTGAAGGAAATAAACTAAAAGAAATAATGAAAGACTTCATCTTGCTCTCTACAATAATTCTGATGATAAAAACCCTAAGGACTAATTACTATGAGGCAAGGATTATTTACAAGTGATATAAGGGTGTATTTATAGGTGTTTAGAAGACCTGATTCGTTTTCTTGAAGTAGAAGGTAAGTAGTGGACTCCAAGCCCAACTCAAATTCGTAACCCTAAAACATGAAATCAGGCCCGTTTTTGTTTTGGTCCTTACAGCTTCAATTCCTATCCGTTTGACGTATATGAGTAGTCAAAATTCATCGTCTCGGAAAGATATTCAACTTTGCTCTTGACCGTTTTTCCAAATTCGCCACCGATTTTGAGATATAAGCTGATTTGTGGTCGTGGGTGGTGAAATTCAGGATTATGGCAGCTTTTCCTTTTCCATGTTTTTAGCTTTTCTTTCCTTATCTCCGATTTCTACGCTAATCTCTTTCCATATCTCTTAGTCTTTGACTTGGACTCTAATTAATCTCCATAATTATCTTTAAAGCTTCAGACTAAATAATTAATTAAACCCAATATGCTCTAAAAACAATAATTTACTAAATCAAGACTCAAAATATGAAAGTGTAACATTTCTCAAGAAAATCGATTAGAAAGACTTCTAAATCACTAAAAATTAAAGAGAGAAAGAGAAAGAAATCTCAGAGGAGGAATCAAAAAATTAAGATGAAGTTGCACCTGCTGTGCAAGAAGAGAAAGAAGAAGAGAAGGTGGAACCACCACCTGTTGTTCAAACAGTGTCACCAACTATTCCTGATACAAATCCTAAGGATGACACAGAACTCAAGACGTTTGTAGAGGCGTATACACCTGAAAATATCAACGCCCAAATGCTTGAGATTGCAAAGAAAGGACTTACACCGCAACAAGTTTTTACGCAAGTTATTCCTGAGAAAGAGGCGAGTGTAGAGATCCCAAGAGAGAACCTGAGGGTTTCAAGAAGAAGTGAAAGAGAGCTACCAACAAAGCTTAAAGATCCGGGAAGCTTCAACCTTCCTATTCAAATAAATGGTATGCTCAAAGTGAAAGCTATGTACGATATGGGTTCTGGTGTGAATCTTATGCCTAAGTCTGTGTTCGAGAGACTTGGACTTCAGAATTCAGAGAAAACTCCAGTGAAGTTGCAGTTCGCTGACAACTCAGTTACCAGGACATGGGGAACAGTGGAGGACGTCTTAGTCCGTGCAGGTAATATTGCCATCCCTACTGACTTTGTTATACTTGAGTTTGATGCAGATAAGCAGGTTCCAATCATACTTGGACGGCCTTTCATGTCCACAAGTCAAAGTGTCATCAACTTCTAAGAAGGGACCATTACCCTTCATGCAAAGAATGTATCCGAGACCTTCAATGTCTTGGGTAAGAAACCAAGGAAGTTAGATCCCACCGTTCCTGTCATCCACAGCCTTTCATATCACAAAGTCCCTCCTGAGAAGATCCACTTAAAGCCTGTGGATACTGAGCCAAACATTGAGTTTGGGGTTGGCCATGCAGTTCTATGGAAAGCTCACAAACGCGAGAATAGGCCACGTAGTTTTAAAGATTCGTGGATGGGACCATTCATTGTCACTAAGGTTGTTTCAGCCAAGGTGATAGAAATTCGACCCAAGAAGGGGATCAAGCGCAGATTAGTTGACGTTCATAGCCTAACTCGTTGTTGGGGAGGCTATATTCGCAAATCTTGATAGAGGTAACACGTCTAACTTTGAAAGACGTTAAACAAAAGTGCTGTACGGGAGACAACCTGCAATTTTTTAAGTTTTTATGTCTTTTACGTTTAAGTTTGTTTTTAGTTTAGTTGTTTTTAGTTGATATTGCATATTTGAGAAAGGTATTAGTGTTTGTGATGATTAGGTATTGGAGAAATCGAGTTAGGGAAGCGAACACAATTTTTCGGAAAAACTAAAGCAAGGGTGCGGTATACCGGACCTCAGCCCCGGTATACCGCAGGTGAAGAAAACCCGTACCACGGGTAGCTGTCACGTGTTTTATGCCGAGAAGAAAAAAAATCAAGCTGATGGGTCCGGTACACCGGTCCCTATACCGCGCCCTATACCGCACGCCCAAAACCCGTGCCACGGGGTGCTAACACGGGTATTTTGCCGAAGCAAAATTTTTTCGAGCTACAGAAGCTGTGGTACACCCATGCGGTGTACCCATGTACCGCACCCATGCACCGCGCCGCGTCGCTGGAGAGAGAAAGTTGCGAATTGGAGCTTATAAAAGAGGTATAAAGCCATTATTCCGAATTCCTTAAACCTCAAGCCTCTTTCTCTTCTCCAAAACTCTCCCAACTCCATTGAAGCTCATAAAAACCTTCACCAATCATCAAAACACTACCCAATCATCAAGAAAAACACATCAAATCTTCTCTCCACATCATTACAAGAGAAATTCAAGCACCCAATTCTCCCCAAAACCATCAAATTGAAGAATCAAGAGCTCAAATTTTCAAAATTCATCCTACAATTTCTTAAATCCAAGCCAATCCATCAAGAATCCACCTCACCCACATAGAGATTCATCATCAATTCACCTATCCTAAGCCAAATCAAGCTTGTTCAACCAAAAATTCACAAGTTCAAATTTCAAGAGTTGTTAAAGCTTTGAGTTGGGGGTTAATTGAGGATGACTAATAGAACAACAATATTAGCTACCAAGAGGGAGGTGAAGAAGAGCAAGGTATTGGATTCAATCAAGAAGAAATCAATTGACAAAGGTTCTAGTTCTAAATCAAAGGGTAAAGACGATGTTGAAGATGGAGGTATAACTTTGTGTGATCGTGATGGTAAAAAGCTTTACTTTTATGCAAAGGAGAAAACACAACTTCCACAAGGTCCTACACCCAAGGATAAAGAGGAATCTTCAAGGGCCCTGAAAGCTTCTGCAGAGAAACAATTAAAAGAACTACCTTTTGCTTATGAGAAAGTATTCAAGGAAAAAGTTGGTACAGGAGAATACGCGAGATTCTTAGAGCTTGGTGCGAAATTGGGTTGGTCTACATTCATGGTAAGACGTTCTGAAATATGTCATGAGTTAGTTTTGGAATTCTATTTAGGCCTATTTAGCTGAGATATTAAAGGTTGTGTTCCGATTAGAGGAAAGCTAGTTCCTTTCACAGTTGATGAGATTAGAAACCACTTCAAGTTTAAGAAATTGAAAGGTTAATGCAAGTTTGATGAAGCGGTTGCTAAACAAAAAATCTTTGATGAGGAATTACTTTTTGAGCATGTTTTAGACAAGGAGAAACTGCAATCACATAAGGGAGAATTGAAGGCACCTTGGCCTTACAAATATCTTCAATCGGATGCGAGAATTTGGCACAATTTCCTTATTCCTAATGTCTTTGGAAACACACGAACTTTGGATGTGACTATGAAGAACGCTCTACTATTGGACTGTATTTTGAGAGGAGAAGAAGTAGATGTGGCACAGTTGATATATGAGGAGGTGATACGATTTTCGGTCTTTCCTAAATCGGTTTATAATGTTAAATTTCCTACTAAGATCACGTGTCTTGTGCGAAAAGCGAATGTTACATTGGGTGAAGAAGAGAAACTCGAGTTTAAGACGAGTTATATTGATAATGCTTATATCAAAGATATCTTTCGAAGAGCGGGTTCTACGCAAGTCTCGAAAGAAGAAAAGGAGCAAAGTTGGTAAGAGAAGATGGAGGAGCGTTTAAACAAATTCAAAGCAGCTCAAACTTCCTTAGTCAATGATGTGGCACAAATCAACGCTAATCAAGTGCACATCATGAAACTCCTTGAGCAATTAACGAAAGGTCCAGCAAATCCTACCTTGGATGTCAATAATGCGAGGCAATAAGCCTCGAGAGTATGTTCTCTTTCTTCCTTACCATTTCTGTAAATGCATTTATCTGCTAATTTTAATTTCTGTTTCGAGTCTTTTTCGAGTCGTGGGGACACGGCTCATTTTTGAGTTGGGGGTGTGGGGATTTGTTGTCTCTCATCTCCATTTTTCTGTTTTTAGGTAGAAATTAAATTTTTTGATACATGCAATTAGATGTAGAGTGTGTTTAATAGCTTGAAAGCATAAGCTCAGTAAATTGATGATAGTAAGTAATATGTTTATGAGCTATTTTATTTGTATGCTTTGAGTGATTGCAGGAAAACACACGTTGATAGTAAAGAAAAGATTAGTGAGCAATGCGATAGAAAGTATGTTCGATCTCAGGAAACCTTGAGAAGTGTGTAGGCCGTGAGATCCAAGCTAGTTGAAAAACCATTTGATGAAAGTGCTAAAGGTAAGAAAATAACGAAATTGCATAGTGTAGAAAGTGATTAAGGCGGTTCTTTCATATTTGAAGCCTTTGAAGCCTTTGAAGCCTTTTTATACCTTCTCACCATGTTATTTTGATTTTATATGCTATATCCTTCTCAGCCCCTTCTAGCCTTTCTAAAACTTTTTATTGAAACACGTTATAAGCCATATCCCTTTAGATTATAGGACTTTTCCATATGACCCGCACTCGAATCGCGATGCATAGGCAGTTGTTTTAGAGCTTGAGTTTGGGGTGGTGGGTCCACCATCATGGGAATTGTTATTGGGATGGGATTTTTGAGCTTATTAATTGTGCTTTGTGCTTTATATTGATGATGTTTCACAGATTTTTATTGTAACCCTTTGCCGGGGTAATAGTGAATGAAAAAGAAGCTACGAGCTAAATTTGCCAACAAGGGCATTAAAAGAAAAAATATATATATATATATATATGAGAGAATAGCGTGATATCTCAACATTAAAAAAGAGTCATAGCTTAAGAAATTGATTTGAAAAGAAAATATATATATTCGGAACGGCAAAGTGGATTTTTATGTGAACATCTTATGCTTTAATTGGGTTATTGGGGATGCTAAATTGTGCATCAAAGAAGTCATTGGGTTGAGTGAGAAACATTTTATGAGAGTAACTCAAGCTCTAGGGCGATTTGTTGATGGCTAGTGAGGAGAGAGCCAAAAGCTCACTCTAAATTATCCAAATATACTATCATACCGACCCTAAGCCTAAATTACAACCTAAAAGACCTTTTGATTCTTCGCTATGTAATTAAGAAGTGATTGAGCCATTAGATATTAGTTGAGTGGATCTTTGAATACTAGTAAAGCTTGATGAAAAATCTATAGCTTTCTTGGGGAACTGAGTAAAGTCCCAATCCTTCTTACATTGCGAAACTAATCTGATCTTGAATTCAAGTCGTGTTGACTGTGGATATGAGAAGTGTACAGGTATGTAGTTTATGAATATTATTGCATGAAATTTTCTGAGTTATGTGCTTTGGGTGTATTCTATATATTCTGCTATGTTCTTCCAATTGTGTCGAGAATTTTATAAGTGTGTATTTATAGACTTCCCTTTGTTTTTATCTTTATTGTATTGGGACGATACAACTTTGAGTTGGGGGTCTTGATGTCTCCTCATTTGTGATAGATTTATATTAGGATGAGACATCATTTTTAGTGATTTAGAAGTCATAATAGTCGATTTTCTTGAGAAATAGTGCACTTTCCTATTTTGAGTCTTGATTTAGTAAAATAATATTTTTAGAGCATATTGGGTTTAATTGTTTATTTAGTGTGTAGCTTTAAAGATAATTATGGAGATTAATTAGAGTCCAAGTCAAAGACTACAATATATGGAAAGAGATTAGCATGGTAATTGGAGATAAGGAAACAAAAGCTAAAATTATGGAAAAGGAAAAGCTGCCTAAATCTGAATTTCTGCAGTAACGCCTAAAGAAGTGGTGATAACTCCAACAAGGAAGCCGATTTCGGTAAATTCCTTTCATAGGGACGTAGATAATTCGCTGAGGATTCTTTTGGTATATTATGGAGCAAAAACCGACCAATAACAAAGAAGATATGCTCAAAAAGTTCAGCAGAATTTATCTTTATTTCTATACGAATTTGAGTTGGACTTGGAGTCCACTACTTTACCTCTCCCTCAAAAAAACGAATTAGGTCTTCTTAACACCAATAAATACACCCTTATATCACTTGTAAAAGGACCCTAGCAATCCTTGCCTCATAGTAATTAGTTCTTAAGGTTTTATTCTTCCAGTTTATTGTAGAGAGCAAGATGGTGTCTTTTGTAATTTCTGTTAGTTTATTTCCTTCAGGTATGAACTAAACCTCCCATAGCTTGGGTTTTGCATCATGTATAATCTATGAATTCTAATTCTTCTATCTAAGTTTCTTTGGGAATTACATGTTTTAATTTGATATTAGGTACTTATCTTTATATTTGTTTAAGTGTTTTGATTTATTGTCTTTCCTAGAACTGATTACTTTAGGATTGTTTTAATAGTAATTAGATGGTCACCTTAACTGGGTGTCTAATTATTGAAACACCACATAACGTCTAGTGTCGATATTAACCTGACAAAACTGATTCTAGCTAGATAGTCATTAGGGTATAATTTAATCACCATATCACCAATTGAATGAAATGTTTGCTTAGGGCCTTAGTAGCGTTTAATAACCCTATTTGAAACAGCTTCTTGGTTGTGTCGTAGCCCCCTTAGTCGCTCTCAAGGTCTAGGGAATGGGAATTTAGAATCCTGACTAAGTATACAAGAGCTAATATTCTCCCTTATTAACTAGATCAATAGAAAGAATTAGAAGGATTAGTGCATACTAGCAAAACCTAAGCTATACTTCTCATCTCATATTCTTCGTATTTTATTTTATTGTCTTTTATTTTCTTAGTATTAATTAGTAATTTCGAAAATCTATTCCTTTAATTTATTGTCTTTTAATTAATTATTGCTTACTCGTTATTGCTACCCATTCGTATAACACACTTAAGTCCCTGAGAACGAACTCAACTTACTAACTAAAACTTTCATACGTCCTGTAATACTTGCAGTACTGTGCCTGTCTAGGGTGAGAGTGCGTAGTTTTCTAGACTTTATTTTATCTTATTTTTATCACTCCCTAGGCGACACCACAACTAATGAAGAGGTAAACAGTCTTAATGATATTATAGCTAGATATGCTCTAGCTACTGGCCTTACTCTTAATTGAAACAAATATGGGGTTAAATTTAATAAAAATACACCACACTTTATGCAGGCTATCTTTGCTCACAAAGTTAATATGAAAGTAGCCCAAAACCTCGGTAAATATCTGGGACTCCCCACTAAGTGGGGAGATCCAAGGTAAAAGACCTTGAAATCTCAACTTAAAGAGTTATTAAAAGAATTTCAAATTGGAAAAATATTTTCCTAACTGATGCTGGAAAAGAAGTGCTTATAAAATCTGTAATTCAAAGCTTACCAAATTACTATATGTCTTCATATTTATTACCAAAAAAAAACTTGTGAAATCATTATCTCCCATATTGCTAGATTTTGGTGGGGTAAAATTGGTAAGAAAAAAACACACTGGTGTAAATGGAATAATGTTACTTATAGCAAATTTAATGGTGGTCTTGGCTTCCGTGATTTACACCTTACGAATATTGCGCTTTTAGGCAAACAAGCATGGAACTTAATTAATAATTCAGAATCTTTTTTATATAAAATCCTCAAAGGAAAATATTTCAGCAATGGATCATTTGCTGAAGCTCAATTGGGCAATAACCCCTCCTGGGGTTGGAAAAGCCTACTCTATGGTAGAGATGTTGTTTTACTACATCTCCAATGGAAAATAGGGGATGGAAATAACATCCTCCTTAATAAACATAAATGGATAAAAGATTCCTTTACTATAATTTCCCCTTATACAAATGAGTCTCTACAGTCAAGGATTTAATGATAGAAGGGGAGAGAAAATGGAATATTGAAGTTTTGAATAAATTTTTTGATAATAGTACAGTACAAAGTATTTTGAAAACTTTTATCCCCCTTATACCTGTACAAGATGTATGTTATTGGGCTAAAAGTAAAAATGGTATTTATACTTTTAAACAAGCCTATTACTTGCTTAAAAGTGAGGAAGAGTTAAAATTAATTGGTAATAGAAATGCTAATCCTACTAGTGCACAAACTATTAACCCTCTAGTTTGGAAAATGATTTGGAAATTGAATACTATACCAAATTTCTGTGGAAAGCTGTTAAAAATTTGCTCCCCACGAGTGTTAATCTCTGTAATAGGAAGATACAAAACTCTAAGTGTTGTTATATATGTAATGCTGAGGAGGAAACTACTGGGCACTTATTTTGTGAATGCCCTTGGGCAAAAGCGGTTTGGTTTGCTTCTCCTATGGGGTTCAAGGTTAGCAGCCAGCAACCACTTAGTTTGGATGCTTGGATGGCTACTTATCTGAACAAGGCCCATATTGAAAGTGATAAAGGGTCCCATGTTATTGATAAATTTGCCACTATTCTTTGGCATATATGGAAGGCTAGAAATGAATATATTTTCAGAAATGTGAAAGTATGTCCCTTAAAAACACTTACACAGGCTGAATTACACTAGAAAGAACAGTTAGAAATACTATATCCTAAGGATGATTGTGCAAATCTGAAGGAAACAATGAATAAATATGAAATAAGTACTTTGGGAAATGTGGTAAACTCAAGTGAGCTAATAAATCTCAAGGATGACTTGATAAGTCTGAGAGATAATAAAGATAAACCCCCATCAGATATGAGGTTTTCTCCTGGTGCTATAAATGATAAGAAGAGTAAGAACAGTATGAACTTTACTGACAGCTCTTGTAAATGCAAAAAAAAGAATATCAATTGGCAACCCCCTCCTATTAACTGGTATAAAATTAATTCAGATGCTTCTTTTAAAATTGACAAATCTTTTATTTCATGTGTTCTCAGGGATCATAATGGGAAGGTAATCAAGCTAATCTCATGGGAGTTTAAAGCTGATAACCCTATTGAAGCAGAAGCTCTCGACATCTTGAAAGCGTGTCTTTGGGCTAGAGATTTCAAGGACTTTAGATGCGTTATTGAGAACGATTGCTTAGACATCATGGGGCCATTATCTTCTAATTATTCTATTATTAATGCTTGTATTAAGAATATAATTCGCAGTATTTATTTCATTAGTGAATCTTGTAATCCTTCTTTCTCCTTTGTTACGAGAAGAAGTAATGTAATAGCGGATTGACTAATCAAAAACTCGTCATTTGACATTAGTTATGAGTTAGGTAGAGGGACTATCCCATCCAGACTAGCTGAATTAATCAAAGCTGATTCCCCGAGTGTGGGGTAGGCTAAATTTTGTATCGATTTTATCGGTTTTAATAGAAAGTTGTTGGACGAAAAAAAAAAAAAAAAAGTAAGTTCCTAATTTTTTTTGGCCCACCTTTGGTATGCACCACGTTAAAGCACATTCGACTCACACACGCAACTATATAGCCTTTTAGCCACTTCATTCGGTAGTCGCCCCAGAAACCCTAAACCTCATTCTGAGCTCACGCCTTCTACTCCCACTAAGTAAGCTAAAGCTTAATCTTTGCTTGTTTTCTGATCTCTTCTTACTTTTTTCCCATACACCAATAGCTTGATTTAGTTCATTCATATTTGTAGCCTGATCTGAAGCATTTTGTTCATTGTATAATGATTTTGTTGTTGATTTTTCAGATTACTAGTGAAATCAGAGCGAGAAGTTTCAACTTTTAAGCCATGGCTCTGGTTAGTTCTTTCGATCTATCTTTTTCTGATTATAGTTATGGATCTGGCTTTACTGTATCAGATGTGACATCTTATTCTTTTTTGTATGATTTTACTTTTATTTGTTTCTTTTGGTGATTCATAAATCTGGGTATGTCTATTTATAATAGTTCGAATTACTGCTAGCTTTTTATTTTTTGTTTAGAAAATTATTAAATAATAGATGCATAATTCACTAAATCGGAAAATTAACTATACTCTTGTATAATACCAATTGTATTGTAGAATTGTCTGACAAAAAAATTACAGTATAAAATTTAATTATCTCCATTACTGTACATGGCTCAAATCAAATGAACAAACTTTTTTTTGAAATGGTTATTTATCATTTATTTTAGAAGGTTAGGTACTAGTAGAGATCATGTGTCATTGTGCCCCTGTGTTTTAAAAGAAGTAACAAAATACTTATGTACCCTTGACATGATTATGTTAGCTACTTTTTGGGTTTTTTGTCTTTTTTTGTATAACACAGGGACCTATATCACAATTATGTGTTCATTTGATCCATCACCATTTCTCATTAACTAAACAAATATTCTCTTCATCTTGTATCCAGATTTTGCATACTTTTGAGGGTAACAAAAATGCTTTCAAGGCACTCATTGCTGCTGAGTACTCAGGTGTTGAAGTCCAAATCGCAAAGAACTTTCAAATGGGTGTTTCAAATAAGTCCCCCGAATTTCTCAAAATGAACCCTATCGGAAAGGTAAACACATCTCTACAAATTTAAATCTCATCTCTTCCAAAACTACCCCTAATCAAAACTTCTCAATTTTTTTAGGTCCCAGTCCTCGAAACTCCCAATGGCCCTGTTTTCGAAAGTAACGCAATTGCTCGCTATGGTAAAGTCTTGATCAAACTCTTCACTTCTCACTTTTTACAAATTACTTTAAACTTTTTTATTAATTTTTTGTAATTTTTTGTAGTTACTAAATCAAAGGCTGATAATCCTCTGTATGGTTCTTCCCTTATCGAATACGTAAGTATTTAATTTTTTTTTCCTCTACCCTTTATTAATTTGTTTCAAACATGTTGTCTTAATAGGCACAAATTGAGCAATGGATGGATTTTTCCGCTACAGAACTTGACTCTAACATTGGACGTTGGTTATATCCACGTTTCGGATATGGTCCATACATACCTCAGGTATATATATGATTAAATAATACAATTTAATACTATTTTTTTAGATTTTTGATTTAATTTAATTAATATAAAGGCTGAGGAAGCTGCAATTGGGGCATTAAAAAGATCATTAGGAGCATTAAACTTTCATCTTACTTCAAACACATTCTTAGTCGGACATTCAATCACATTAGCTGATATTATCTTAACATGCAATCTCTTTCATGGATTTAAGTTCATCTTAACAAAAAGCTTCACCTCAGAGTTTCCACATGTTGAACGTTACTTTTGGACCATGGTTAATCAACCTAACTTCAAGAAAATTACTGGTGAAGTTAAACAAGCTGAGTCGGTCCCACCTGTTCCATCAAATACACCAGCTCCTACTACTACTACTAAACCTAAAACTAAAGAACAACCAAAGAAAGAAGCTCCAAAACCTAAAGAAGAAGCTCCTGAAGAAGAAGCACCTAAACCTAAACCTAAGAATCCTCTTGATTTATTACCTCCTAGTAACATGGTTCTTGATGATTGGAAAAGACTTTACTCTAACACCAAGACTAATTTCCGTGAAGTTGCAGTTAATGGTAATATATATATATACTCTTCGAAACCCTTTCTTCTTTCGTTTAGTTTACTAATATGTGATTTGTATAGGATTTTGGGACATGTATGACCCTGAAGGATATTCATTATGGTTCTGTGATTACAAGTATAATGATGAGAACACAGTTTCGTTTGTGACATTGAACAAAGTGGGTGGATTTTTACAGAGAATGGATCTTGCGCGTAAATATGCGTTTGGAAAAATGTTGATAATTGGTTCAGAAGCTCCGTTTAAGGTGAAAGGGTTATGGTTATTCCGTGGTAAGGAAATTCCACAGTTTGTTATGAATGAGGTTTATGATATGGAGCTATATGAGTGGACCCCAGTTGATATTAATGATCCAGCTCAAAAGGAACGTGCTAGTCAGATGATTGAAGATCATGAGCCTTTTGAAGGTGAAGCTCTTTTGGATGCTAAATGCTTTAAGTAAGTAAGTATTAAGAGGAATGAGTTGTTTAGGGTTTGAGTTTATTGTGTCTTATGAATTGAGTTTATTATCCATGTTTGTTGAGCAACAATTTTGTTACTTTTTGTTGAGAGAGATTTTATTTTTGTTACTGTTTATTTATACTTATGGTTTTGTTGACTATTAAATTTGTGTGAAGTATTTAAGCAAATTTGCCCTTTTTAGGTTATGTTACAGAATGTTTGCATTTTGTTCTGTTTTGAAATTATGTTTGCTTTGATTCGCTTTCAATTTGGATTTATAGAGAGAATATGTGAAGTGCTATATCGTCCCGATGCATGTGTCTTGTAATAGTTGTGCATATCAAGTAAATAGTAAACAAATATATCATGAATCTAACAAATATATATGTAAATGCTTTGTTAACAATTGTTTGTAAAAATATTAATAAATGTTTAATATATAATTTGAACTATATTTACAAAAACATTAATAAATTTCTAATATATGATTATTAGTCAATTTGGAATACCACGATATTTAATTTTTTTAATTCGTGCAATTAATCCTCGAAGTATTTTTGTTTCCGACATTAATTCGTGCAACTCTTCAAGTATTTTTATTTTAGACGTTAATGTTATGACTTTTCGTATGGGTCCAAAAATTTTAAAATTCTAGATAAAATTTTAAAAATGAATATCTAATAAGAATAAAATTATTAATGAAAGTGACACAGAAATTATCATAAAGAGATTTCATTATGGTGAGTATCTTTTTTTCTAAACGCTTATACCAATTATGGTTAGTGATGATGTCGTTGAGATTGTTTCACATATTTTTTTTATTATTTGAATTTTTATTTGTAAGGTGATAAAAAATGTTTAAAATCTTAATTTAAATATAACTTTTCATTTTTATTTCAAATATAATTTAAATGTCTTAATTTCATAACTTATTAAAAATCTAAGTAAAACTAATATAACATTATAAAATTTTATGATATATTTTAATTAAGTATCGTTCTTTTAAATCACTATATTGCATAAAAATGAAAATATAACTTTTCTTTATGATAAATAAGTAGTGTCATCATCGTAATAATATGCGTGACCTAATAATATTTGTGAATTATAAAAAATATATAACATTGTTTAAATTTATATAGTGTATTTTATCTAATTACTCAATAACATTAATAGTAAAATATTTTTTGTTAGAAAAGCGAAACAAGACAGAAAATACCAAGAGACGTGTCTTAAAGATACTTTTCAAAGGATCGTTGTCCCAAAAATGAATTTTGAGAACATGATTGTTAAGTAAGAATTAAGAAACGTTATTTAAATTCTATAATGGTAGAAAATAACTTAGTTTGAATTAAAATAAGGTGTGAAAAGAAACTTGTAAATTTAAAGGTGTAAAACTTGAATTAAAATAAGGTGTGAAAAGAAACTTATAAAGGGCTATACGGTCCAACACCACATGTCCTGTAAGTGCCCGTTTGGAAGTGCTTTTTTGGAGAAGCACTTAAAAGTGCTTTTAGCATTTTAAGAGTTTTTTTTACCTTGAAAAGCACTTTTCTGAGAAGCACCAAATATGTGCTTCTTAAAAAAAGCACTTTCAATAATTTTAGATTTCAAAATTATTTTTAATAATTTTTTTAAATTTTGAATTTTATTCTAAAAACGCTTTTTTACTCTAAAATAAGCACTTCCAAACAGGCCCTAAGTCTCATCAATAGAATAGTTATGCAATCTTTCTTTCATGTCCAACGCTAAATGTCAACATTTCAAGATGCTAAACAAAGATAATATGAATCTAACAAATATGTATGTAAATGGTTTGATGGTATTAAACAATGTTTGCAAAGATATTAATAATTTTTTAATATTTAATTTAAACATTGTTTGCAAAACATTAATAAATTTTACGTAAATGATTTATACAAAAGAGTTGATAATCCTTTGACTATTTTTGGAGTAAAAGGAAGTTCAATAATAGTAAAAAAAGAATTGATAAACTTATGAATGAGCTGGAAAAGCTAACCAACTCAAAAAATCTCACTGATTATGAAAAAGATAATTATAACTCTATTGTTAAAGAGATTGAAATTATTTGGAAAAGAGAGGAAGACTTTTGGGCTTCTAGATCTAGAATAACGTGGCTTAAAAGTGGGGATAAAAACACAGCTTTCTTTCATGTCTCTACAAAAGAAAAAAGGAAAATTAATAAAATTAATAGAATCCAAAATGATGAAGGACAGTGGCTTTCTGAGGATTATGAGGTTAATGAGAATATCTTAACCTACTTTAATAATATCTTCTCCTCTATTGGACATAGAGAGATCAATGATGTAATAGAAATTATTAAACCTACAGTCACACAGGTTATGAATGATAATTTACTTAAACCCCTCACTATTTTGGAAATTGAGAATTCTATAAATGAACTTGGTGCTAGTAAAGCACCAGGTCCTGCTGGCTACCCGGGTTTTTTCTATAAAAAATATTGGCAAATTATAAAGTTAGAGGTTATAAAACTTGTCAACAATTTTTGGTATAATAACCAATCCCTGGAAATTATTAACCACACTTTTATATCCCTTATACCTAAAATCAACAATCCAGCTTCTATTAAACACTTTAGACCAATTAGTGTCTCTAACTTTATATATTAAATCATTGCAAGAATCTTAGTAAATCGTTTGCAACCTTTTATGAACATCATTGTAGATGATCATCAATCTGCCTTCATCCCTGGAAGGCATATTCAAGAAAATTCCATGATAGTTCATGAAACTTGCACTTTTATTAAAAATAAAAAGAATACCATGAAATACTATATGATTGTTAAGGCCGATATCCAAAAGGCCTATGAATTTGTTGAATGAGATTTTTTGTATAACATTATGATTAAATTGGGTTTTTGTAAAAAGTGGTGTGACCTTATTATGAACTGTGTGACTTCAGTGACATACTCGGTTCTAATCAATGGCAAACCCCACCCAATTAAAAAACCTACTAGGGGTGTAAGGCAGGGTGACCCCTTATCCCCTCTACTATTCTGTATTATCACCCAAGATTTAACTGCCCTTATCAAAAACAAAGTGGATATTGGATTATATGAAGGTATAGCTTTATCTAAAAATTGTCCCAAACTTTCTCACCTTCTATTTGCTGATGATACTGTGTTTTTCCTAAGGGCTACAATTGAAAATACAAATAGTCTTAATGATGTTATAAATAGATATGGTAAAGCTACTGGTTTGACCTTAAACCTCAACAAATGTGGGGTGAAATTCAGTAGCAATACCTCTCGCAATTTTCAAAAAATTTTGCAAAAAAAATAAATATGAAAATAACAAAGAATTTGGGAACTTACCTAGGATTACCCACTGAGTGGGGAAGATCTAAGGTAAGGGACCTTAATCTCCTTGTAGAAAAAGTTATTAAAAGAATTGACAATTGGAAAAACCTTTTTCTAAATGATGCGGGAAAAGAAAC
Source organism: Nemophila menziesii (assembly GCA_029959085.1). Taxonomy (NCBI): domain Eukaryota; kingdom Viridiplantae; phylum Streptophyta; class Magnoliopsida; order Boraginales; family Hydrophyllaceae; genus Nemophila; species Nemophila menziesii. The sequence goes on along the minus strand of JARWIR010000138.1, from coordinate 295,752 downwards.
ACTAATAAAAGCTGTTCTACAAAGTATTCCCAATTACTTTATGGCCTCTTACCTACTTCCAAAAAAAATATGTGATCTTATTTCATCACAAATTGCTAAATTCTGGTGGGATTCTAAAGGTGAAAAGAAAATACACTGGGGAAACTGGAATTCCCTTACAAAAAGTAAATTTTCTGGAGGCCTCGGATTTAGGAATTTACAATTCATGAACCTAGCTATGCTAGGTAAATTGTCTTGGAATTTCATGTCTAACACCTCTTCTCTACTGTATAAAGTTATTAAAGGTAAATATTTCCCAAATTCAAATTTTTTTCCAAGCTAAAATTGGATAATCTCCCTCTTGGGGATGGAGAAGTCTTTTAGCAGGAAGAGATTTCATTGTTAAACATACTAAATGGAGAATTGGAAATGGTACAAGTATAAATTTACACTCTCATAAATGGATACAAAATTGTGATGATTTAATCACTCCATCCACTGAATCTATAGAATGGGTGAGTGATTTAATAGTACAAAACTCTAGACATTGGAATATAGACCTTATTAAGCACATTTACCCTGAAAATATAAGTTGCAAAATACTTGATATGTTTATTCCCTTTATACCCCTTAAAGACACTTGTTTTTGGAACTTAGCCCTGATGGTAACTATAGTGTTAAAATTTCCTATCACTTCTTGAAAGAAAATCAAGAAAAAATTGATAGCAAAATTGAAAATGCTAAACCTTCTACCTCGCATAATATCAATCCTAAAACCTGGAAATCATTTGGAATCCTGAAAGTTCCCCAAAAAATAAAAAAAATTATGTGGAGAGCTACAAAAAATCTTTTACCAACCTATGAAAACCTTTTTGTAAGAAAAGTTAAAATATCAAGTGTTTGTCATATTTGCTATGAGAAAGCTGAATCTGCTGAGCATCTTTTATTTGACTGCCACTATGCTAGAGCTACCTGGCTTACCTCTAATCTTACCATAAGAACAAGCAACCAGTGTTTCAATAAACTGGACACTTGGATGGCTGAAATTATGAGTAAGAATGAATCAAATGAGATTAAAGTTCCTTTTCTAGGGGAGCAAATTGCTATCTTATGTTGGCAATTATGGAAAAGTAGAAATGCTTTTCTTTTTAAAAATACCAAGCCTTGTCCCTTGAATATAAGTAAACGTGCACAGGTTTTTTGGAAGGAACAATATGAATTAATTAAATCTGAGGATGTTAGCAAAAAACTGAGGATAAATGGAAATATGAATACTATCTTCAAAGGTTGGGATTGTGAGCTATATAATAAAACACCTGATGATGATCTTCATGATCTGAAGGTTGATGATATTCCAAGTAAGGCACAAAAGAGGCTAAATGTTACATCCTCTAGTGTCATTAGAAATTCAAACACTACTAATACCAATGAAATTCAAAGAAAATGGAAACCCCCCCAAAAAATTGGTACAAAATTAATTGTGACGCATCTTATAAAAATTCTAACTCCTCTATTGCGTGTATTGCTAGGGACTCTTATGGTAATATTATTAAATGTGGTGCTTGGAGAATAGGTGCAGAAAATTCCATGGAAGCCGAAGCTTTGGGGATCTTGAAGGCTACCTTGTGGGCTAGAGACTTTAAAGACACAAGGTGCATTATTGAGAACGATTGCAAGGAAGTCATGGACCCTCTAGCATCTAATCAACTTGTATCTAGTTTAAGAATAGCTAATATCATTCGTAGTATTTACTTCATTAGTGAAAATTGTAATCCCTTATTCTCTTTCATTTCTAGAAAGAAAAACTTAGTTGCGGATTGGTTAGCTAAAAACTCGCCTCTTGGCAATAGTTTTAGCTTAGGTAGGGCCTTGCCCCCCCAACTCGCGAAACTTATTTTGAACGAGTCCTCTCCCACGGGAGTTGGATAATCTTTTTCTTGTAATAGTTTTACTAGGTTTTTGAATGGAAAAAGCGTTTAGAACAAAAAAAAAATGAGTGTTGGTTTAAAAATATGAAAATTTTGGATAAAATTTTAAATTGAATTTTCTAATAAAAAAAAAAAAGTGGCACAAGAATTATCATAAAGAGGTTGCATTGCATTAAGTTGAGTAATGAATTAATTGAGATTGTTTCATATATTCTCTTTATTATTTGAATTCTCACTTGTAAGGTGATATAAAAAATTTAAATTGATTATCAACCTAACTACTCGTTCTTATTTCAAGAGTAATGATATTTGTCACCCTTTTTTTATCACCCTTTTATCACCTCCTACGTGTATGTCTACATGTACCAATGAATTGATTTCTCTATGCTATTTAATTTTTCTCTATCTTCTATTCAAGGAAATCAGAATATATATATAGAAGGGTGATAAAAAGGTGACATGAAAAGGGGTGACATATATCATTACTCTTATTTCAAATATAATTTGAACATGTCTTAAATTCTCACCTTATTAAAAATCTAAGTGAAAGTGATAAAATATTATAAAATTTCCTAATATATTTTAGTTAAATATCATTCTCCTAAATCATTACATATTGCAAAAAATAAAAATATAACTTATATTTATGATAAATAAGTAATGTCATCAACGTATAATATGCATAACCTAATAATATTTGTGAATTATAAAAAATATGTAACATTGTTTAAATTTATATAACGTATTTCTATCTAATTACTCAATAGCATTAATAATAAAATATTTTTTGTTAGGAAAGTGAAATAAGATAGAAAATACCGAGAAATTATGATACTTTTAAAGGATCGTTGTTCAAAAATGAATTTTGAGAATTTGATCATTGTTAAGTAAGAATTAAGAAACTTTCTTTAAATTCTATGATGGTAAAAAATAACTTATAAGGTGCGAAAATAAACTTATAATTTGAGTTTAGTCAATTTTTTTAACATATTTTTTAGAGTCAATGTCCCAAAAAATCAAAATAATATTATACTTGCCCCAAAAAATCATCCAGTAACTTACTATTATAAGATTACATATTTTACCCTTACACCATAAGAACTATTCCCGTCACGGACGATTCTCGTCACCGACGATTCCCATCACCCAACGAATCCCGCCAACGCGACGAATCCCGTCATTCGGTGAATCCCGTCACGTGACGAATTCCTTCACAACGATAAATCCCGTCAGGCGACGATGATGAGAGTTGATGGGAAGAATAGACCCATTTACCCATTGATGGGACCTGGTGACGGAATTTGTCACATTGACTAGTTGATGGGAAGAATAGACCCATTTACACATTGATGGGACCTGGCGATGGAATTTGTCCCATTGACTAGTTGATGGGAAGTATAGTACATGTAGTTGTATTGAATATAAATCTTATCACGCATATAAATTCCATCACTAGTTTTATTGAATTCCACCAATATTTTGACAAAAAAAAAATCCCACGAGTACAACTATATCCCATCAACTAACGTAAAAAATCCCATGACGCATATAAATCCCATTAACTAAATAAACGCTAAATGAACTCTTTTGATTTTTCATTATCATCGTCTTTTGATTCTTCATTATCATCTCATGAGTGGACATCAATTTCCACATCTATTGGCTGTTCAGACTCTTCATTTTGTGTCTCATCCATATCTCCTATGTTTCAAACGTATTAAATCAGACTCATTCCAGACATTCTAATATCAAACTATAACAAAAACAGAAGAAAAGTAATTGGTAATTAACAGACTAGTGACAAGGAAAAGGAAAATTACCAATCAAAAGAAGTGATTAGAACACCAACCAAAAGAGGTAATAACCCATTACTCAAAATCTTAATAGCAATAGCATTTCGAATCCCGTCACGGCGATAAATCCCGTTACGGCGACGAATCCCGTCATGTGGGTTATACTTGGCATGGCACGATTAAACGGTAAAGATGCTTCGGGTACACCCTTACCTTCACACTGAAACATGAGTAGCTATATTTAACCATATGTTAAGTCTCCTATCTGCTTCATAATTCGTCCAGGAGAAATAGGCCAAATACTTATTCCAAGGAGCAATTTCTTACCCTAGAATGAGTCTCAAAGATGACTCATAATTCGCCCAAGTGAAGGAAGCAATAATGCTTCAAAAAATAATCAACAGCAACACCATGATAAAGTCCAAGTTTGACCAAAACTTCACATGAATAAGATAGATCAGCAGCTCAAAGATGACTCATAATTCGCCCAAGTGAAGGAAGCAATAATGCTTCGAAAAATAATCAACAGCAGCACCATGATAAAGTCCAAGTTTGACCAAAACTTCACATGAATAAGATAGATCAGCAGCTCAAAGATGACTCATAATTCGCCCAAGTGAAGGAAGCAATAATGCTTCGAAAAATAATCAACAGCAACACCATGATAAAGTCTAAGTTTGACCAAAACTTCACATGAATAAGATAGATCAGCAGCTCCATATTAGTAGCTATATGGAGCTGAGAAGGGTTGTAAATCATTTTGGTTGAAACAGAGAAATCATAGAGGACAGAGAGAGGCAAAAATTCAAAAAATGCAGTATAGAAGTAAATATCTCGCTCCAACAGGTCTTCCCAGGTACGCTACACTCAGCACATCACTGTTCATACGTTCAAAGTTTTCAATTGCAAAAAATTGATTTTGTTTACCTTAATTTAGGTTCTTCAATGTTGATGATGGTGGAGAATGAACTCCTTGTGGCGATGGACAATTTGCAGGAGAGCGGCTGGGTAATCATCACAGCCTCAAAGCACTACTATACCACCACCACAACCGTCACGGCCAACGCCACTATAAAATCATCAACAACAGCTCTATAAGATTAAACACGTTGAGGATATGTATATATATATATATATATATAGATCGGTAAGGGCTATTGATTTTTGGTTGCAACGGAGAAATCATCGGAAAACAGAGAGGGGCAACCACCCTACAAGAAATCCCAAAACCCTCCATTGCCTCATTCTTCTTATTCTTTCCGCTTTCCGACTTAATTTATTAACTCATCTTAAAGCATCTCCAGCACCTTAATTCTTTACCCTATCTGCTAAATACAGAATATAAACTACTGTAAAGCAGCACCACCGGCTAAGAAGGTGAATAGTGGATCTGTGTTCTTAGATTGAGAAGAATGGAGTTTTGATGGGATGGGTTGTGGTGGATTGCTGATTTGGGGCTTTGAACGAGAAGAAGAAAAGAAATTGGTATATATATATATATATATTAAATAGTTTGTAATATAGAAAATAAGTAGGGATAGTTTAGTCAAATAATGTATAAAATAATTCAATTGATAATTTTATTGGGAAAATTTTTTGTCATTGAGGTTATTGGGCAGAAAATAATATTATTTTGATTTTTGGGTCATTTTCCCTATTTTTTATATTAAGTATAGTGTAAGGAAAACAAAAAAACAAACTTAGACCCCTGGATGGTCGCTCTTTCTAGATTTACTTACGGCCATCCCTATTGACTATGTTGCTGAAACGCCATGTGTTACTACTCAGAACTTGTGTGTGTAAGAGTTTATAAATGGACACTAAGTGCGATGCATGAGACATCGCATATGACAAGTAATGGATCCAAAACTTCATATCAGGTGTATATACTTAATCAAATGGGCTAATTATTTGATCAATTTACCACATCTCATAGACATCTAAATCTTGAGAACAACAATGCTTAATCATACAAATAGATCACATAAATCTAGAGTACCTAATGTAGTTACTTGCTAGACAAAAGTACCTCGCACGTCCTAACTGCACGCACCAGTTTTTCCTAATCATTTTGTCTCAAATGTCTAGAGTCACGATTAGAGATAATGCACACAACCTTGATAAGACCACTAATTAATATGGTGTGTGAACTAAGTGCCTTGAACTTCAGCTAACCAAACATATGTATTGTATCTCCCAATCAATTATCTCATAGTTATAATAATATACACTATATCTAAAAGGTGTTGAAGTAATTGATTTCATATCAAACTTTTATGCTGCAATTCTGAACTTTTTGGCAGTTGTTTCTCTTCAAATTCTATACTGGGGATCTGTTATAACGATCATTAAATGAGCTTTAAAGTTCCATTGGGAGCTTGAATCTCGGGTATACTAATGCACTTACTTAGGTTAACAGGTTCCCGTTCCAGTTGCAGTCTAAATCCAAAAATTATGTCTAACTGTGACGTGGTTCTATCTCACTAACACCTATGGAGGAAAATGTTGTTTATCCTATTAACAATGACAAATAATGGTCAAAGATTTGAGAAAGAAAAGACTAAGAAGATTTTTGTTATTGTTTGGATTACAAAATATATTAAGTTATAGTATAAAATATAAAAACATATTTCAATAAGGTGTAAGTTTTTGGTAGTCGGTCAAATTGTTACGCGGTCGTTCCGAAAAAATAAAATTCCCTTGAGAGTCTTGGAACCCACCTTAGAGACCCCAAAACTCCAATTCTCCTAACACGTTCTCGTAAGCATTACCATTCTAAACCCTAACTCAAAACACACACAAGAATACTCTCAAATCTGAAAAATGTAGCATTGGAGATAACTTGCTCCACCTAATTAATGGATCTAAGTGGTCTCTAGTGGTGGCTATGGAGAATCTATGAAGCTATGGTGGATATGTCGGATTTGTGAAGCCTGTGGAGATGGGGATTCATTTCGGTGAGGCGGATTTGTGAAGCTACATGGTTGGTGGCAGAGCTAGGTGGAAGATCTAAGATCAAACCGTTGAGGTTATGGTAGATTTGGTTCGTGTATCTGACAAGCTGATTTGAGGCTGAACGTTAGCTACGGGCTAAGCTGAGGCTTCAACGGATTTGTGAAGTAATCACAAATCTTAGTTGAGGCTTCAACGGAGCTGTAGTTTCCATGCTAAAAAATGTAAATAAAATACGAGATTTAAGACCCGCAACTCAAAGTTTTGTCGATTTATAATCTTGTCTTGTATATGCTCAAAGGATTACATGAAATGTAAACTGAAAGTAAAAGAGAGAGTAGTGCACAATGCGCATAAGTTAGTTTGATTTAGGGAACATAAATAGTGTGTAGAACGTGAGATCTAAACTAGTTGATAAACCATTTAATGAAAGTGATATAAGTGTGAAAGTAACTAATTTGTATCAGATAGGACATGATTAAGGCGGTCTTTTGTTAGCCCCTTGTGCCTTTTAGCTTGCTATAAATTATTATTGATATATTTAACCGTCTCAGCCCTTTCTTTGCATTTCGAAGCCTTTTTATCTAGCCATATTACAAGTCGTATCTTGTATATTTTTAGGACTACACCATATGGCCCGCACTCGAATCGCGATACTTTGACACTCGTCTAAAACTTGAGTTTGGGGTGGTGGTTTTATGGGAATTATCTTTGTTGGTTTTTGTGCTTTGTAATTGAGCTTCTTGATCACTTGTTATATATATTGTAACCTTTTACCGGGGTAAAAGTAAAAAGAAAAAGATTTGAGAAGAAAGAAAAATATATATGAGAAAGAAAAAGAAATATATTGACATGACTTCTCACATAAAAAGAGAGTCATTGCCACTTATAAAAGAAAAATATAAACATTTTGGACCGGCAAAGTAGGATGTCTTTAGGTGATCATGAAAGGGTTTCATTTGGGTTATTGGGAATGAGATAAGAGCATCAATTGGGTTGAGTGGGAATATCTTCGAGAGTAACTCAATCTCTAGGGAGATTCGTTCATGGCTAGTGAGGAGAGAGCCAAAAGCTCACTCTAAATTATCCAAATATACGTATCACACCTACCCTAAGCTCACATTACATCCTTAAAGATATTAGGAATCTTGACTATATAGTTTAGGAGCTTCAAAATTATAGAGAGTGTATAGTTAGATGGACCTTAGAAAATATGTGATGATCGAGGAACACCCTATAGCCACCATAGTGAACTAAGAAAGGACTCAACTTTGCGCATTACAAAACTACTTTGATCTTGAAATTAATTTGTGTGAATTGTATATTTGATAGGTGTATATTTGATTTAGTTTTTAAATTATTTTATATGAGACTTGTTAATATTTGTGCTTTAGTGTCAGTCATGACTTTTCTACGCTTTCTCGCTTCTTTGGCTTATTTGACTTAAACCCTTCTAAACTCCATTTTTCTTTTCTATTTCGCCGGAAAGCCAAAATTTTGAGTTGGGTGTCTTGATATCTCTCTGTTTTTGATGGATTAATCCATTAACGAGACATTATTTTGGGAGTTTATTGGTCCTAAGTGAGATATTTTTCCATGTTATTTGTCATATTGCACTTTTACTTCTTGTTTTGGACATATTGCGGTTTATAGAGCTTTTGTTCCTTAATTGGTTGTTAAGTGTGTAGCTTTTAGGTACATACTCGATACAAGATTCCAAGATGAGTAGAATAAGTCAAGAACTCAAGATAAACTCAAAGTCAACGCGGAATTTGAGCTTCGAGTCACTTCGGGAAGCTGGAGCGTTTAATTCGTGCAATCCTCAAAGTTTTTTTGCTTTAGAAGGTGCTGTTATTAATTCGTGCAACTCTTTTTGTTTCAGACGTTACTGTTATGACTTTTCGTGTAGGTCCGAAACTTTGAAAATTCTGGATAAAATTTTAAATTGAATTTCTAATAAGAATAAAATTATTAATAAGTATCATAATAAAGAGGTTTCATTATGGTGAGTATCTTTTTTTCTAAACGCTTATACCAATTATGGTGAGTGATGAATTCATTGAGATTGTTTCACATATTTTTTTTATTATTTGAATTTTTATTTGTAAGATGATAAAAAAATGTTTAAATTATAACTGTTCATTTTTATATCAGATATAATTTAAATGTCTTAATTTCATAACTTATTAAAAATCTAAGTAAAACTAATATAACATATAAAATTTTATGATATATTTTAATTAAATATTATTCTTCTAAATCACTATATTGCATAAAAATGAAAATATAACTTTTATTTATGAGAAATAAGTAATGTCATCATCGTAAAATATGTGTGACCTAATAATATTTGTGAACTATAAAAAAAAATATAACATTGTTTAAATTTATATAGTGTAATTTTATTTAATTACTCAATAACATTAATAATAAAATATTGTTTGTTAGAAAAGAGAAACAAGACAAAAAATACTGAGAAACGTGTCTTAAAGATATTTTTTAAAGGATCGTTGTCTGAAAAATGAATTTTGAGAATTTGATTGTTAAGCAAGAATTAAGAAACGTTATCTAAATTCTATAATGGTAGAAAATAACTTAGTTTGAATTAAAATAAGGTGTGGAAATAAACTTGTAATTTGAGTTTAGTTAACTTTAACATATTTTTTATAGAGTAAATATACTGTTTACCTCCTGAACTTTACCCTGATTGATTGATATCCCCCCAAAGTTTAAAATGCGACTAGTTGCCCCCTAAACTTTAATTTCGTGACTCGTTAGTCCTTTTGACTGTTTTCCGTCCATTTTTTGATGCGTGCATTACACGCGCGCGTGAGAAGTTGACCAATAATTTTTTTTAATTGTTAACTATATCCTTTTTTAAAGATGGGTATTTTGGGTACATCACATTTTAGCTTTCATATAAATAAATAAGATTAAAACACATAACGTATAAACACTTACTACAATATCGGAGAAATCAAACCGTTTCACCCTTACTGAGCGAGATCACCGGCGACGTTCTCCCCACTCGTAAATGCTATAGGATTTAGATGCCGCCAATAATCAAATGGAGTAAGTGTGCTCGTTCTATTTCCGTAATTGGTGGGGTTTAAAGGGTTGGGGTTGATTTTTTAACTCCGAAAATAAAGGGTTTTGAAATTGATTTTTTTCCTTTTTTGAATTCGTGCTTAAATCTCGGGATTTAGTTGTTAATGGAACTAATTATTGAGATTTTCTTACCTTATTAGTAGTTGGTGGTTACAAGTTTACCTTTTTTGCATAAATTTGTACGCCCTTAAATTCTTTAACTCATAGTCTCGTATTTTTCATGTTTAACAAACAAATTTTCATTACGTATTCATTTTGATGGGTTCTTCAATAAAGATAATAGCGAGTACAGAGAGGTAAGGATCGGTTATTTGACGGGCTGTCACTATGACAGTCTTAGTATACCCGTTCTCCGGAAAGCATGTGCGAAACTGGGAATTAGAAGTCGGCTAGACCTATACTATCTAAAATTGGGTGAAAAACTACCAAAGGGTCTTGTCTATTTAGATAATGACGAGAAACTTATAGAGATGGGTAGTGTGACAGAGGAAAACCAAACAATTGATATGCTTGTAGTGCGTTTACCAGAGATTGTAGAAGGAGATGCAGTTGACATTCCTGTGTTTATGCCTTTATTACTTAAATGGAAGGAACAAGTAGTAGTGGAGGAACCTAACTTAGAGGAAGGTGAAGGTGAAAATTGTATTCAAGATGAAGAAATGAAGGAGGAAAGTTTGAAGGTGGATGATAATGTGGTTGATAACTTAGAGGAAGCTACAATTGATGTGAAGAAAGATAGGGAAACCTTACCCAAGGGATGTGTTGATGGTGTTGATAATACATTAGATGAGGAAGCTACATTAGCTGAGGAGAGAGTTAGTGATTTATTACCTAAGGGTTGTGTTCAAAGTGGTGAGAACACAGTAGTTGAGGAAGCTACTCAAGCTCATGAGATAGAAAATGAAACCTTTGATAAGGGATGTGATCAGAATGATGACAACCATGTAGATGAGGAAGCAAATGATAACATTGCAAGCCCTAAAACAGGCCACTATGAGCAAGAAAAAGTGCTACACATGGGTGTTGATGGTGAGACCTGTTCAGATGTTTCAGATGATGAAAGATCAGTTATGGAGAAATCTGTGGATGCTGCTTTAGATAAACTTTTGAGTGCTTTAAATAGTAGGCAAGGTGCAGATGATGAAGAATTTTTGAAGAGGTCCAGGAGGAAGGACTCACGATTACCTTTCAAGCTGGTGGATGAAACTGATGATTCAAATAGTGGATTCAAAGTGATTGATGAGGAAGTGGACATGGATGATGCTAGTGATGAATACATAGATACCGGTGATGTCTTGTCTACTGATGTGTACAAGGGAAAAAACCACAAAAGAAGAGAAAAAAACCACAAAAGAAGAGGAGCAGAGTTAATGATAAAGATCCAAATAAGAAGAAGACAGTTACCACTTGTGAAGATGAGAATGATGATGATATTTTTAGTGATATAGAGTTACTATCAGTTGTTTTTAACAAGACAAAGGAAGAAATTATTAGAAAGAGGCAAATAAATAAAGTTGGTAAGAACAACTTGAAGAAGAAGAAATCTGATGAATATAGAGCCAAAGATCATACATATAAGTCTTATCTGAAGACAAGGTACATGGCTAGTGTGAATAATAGTAAAAAACATCATGGTGATGGTGTTGGCCCTAGTGGAACAAAGGGAGAGAGTTATAAGAAGAGTGGTCCTACGAGTAAAGATAGTCAAAGGAGAAAGGTCATGGATGAAGATGAGTTCTCCACAAGTGATGAGGAGTTTCTGATTGACTCTGACATTGATTTAAGCGAGGGTGAGGATGACCAAGATTACAATTCCTATATAGAGAAAGACCTTGAGTGGGAAGGAGTGCGGGATGAAGCACATGAGGTTGATTCTTCTGGTGGTCATACTGAAGGACAAGAAAGTGAAACTGATTCAGAAGAAGTTTAAATGATTCTGAACAGTTTGATACTGCTACTGATTCTTCTGATTCAGATGGAGTAAGGGAAAATAAAATCAAGAAAATAAAAAGAAAACAGTTACCAAGGTTCAAGCCTTCAACTGACATGAAAAATCCAAGGTTTGTAGTTGGTTTAACCTTTGCGAATGCTTCAGAACTACGAGAGGCAATTAGAGGACATGCTATCAACAAAGTGGTTAAAATACAGTTTGTGAAAAATGATTGGTATAGAATAAGGGTTGTTTGCGTGGGAGAAGGTTGTGGATGGTTTGTGTATGCATCGTATAAAGAAAAAGTTGGTGGATTGGTGATTGTAACCCTTTGTAATCAACACAAATGTGGTAAAGACCTTAACCACATACATGTGAATGTAAAGTTTTTAGCTAAGACATTCAAGGATATGGTCAGATTAAATTTGTATAGTAAGGTAAGTGATTTTCAACAATTAGTGCATAGAGACCTTTCTGTCAATGTAAGCACTAGAACATGCTACAGGGCATATAGCCTAGCAAAAGAAATGATTGAAGCTGAATATAAGGATCAATACAAGAAGATACATGACTGTTGTGAGGAAATCAGAAGAAGTAATCCTGGTAGTACTGTAGCAGTGGAAACTTGTACTGATGAGGTCACTGGTGTTGAGAGATTTCAAAGGCTTTATGTGTGTCTTGATGGTTGTAAAAGAGGCTTTTTAGAAGGGTGTATGAAATTTGTGGGCATAGATGGATGTCACCTTAAAGGTCCACATCCAGGGGTGATTTTGACAACAGTAGGTATAGATGGGAACAACTGCATATACCCAATTGTATATTGCCTGGCTGAAAAAGAGGACAGTAGCTCATGGAGATGGTTTTCGAACTTGCTTGTACAGGACTTATGTATTTCTAATCAATAAGAGTGGACATTTATTTCTGACAGACAAAAGGTTGGTATTTTGTTATTCAAATAAATTTTGTACTACACTTGTTATGAATAATTTTTGACATTTTATATGTTATGTTGCAGGGATCACTCCAGTTAATTAGTGATATGCTACCAGATATAGAACATCGTCACTGCGTAAGACACTTGTACAATAACTTTAAGATCAAGCATCCAGGGTTGGCTTTGAAAGACAAATTATGGGAAACAGCTAGGGCCCCAACAGTTAGGCAATTTACAGAGGTGGTGGCTGTAATAAAAGATATGGATGAGAGCGCGTTCAATTGGCTATCCAATCTAGATCCTAAGTGTTGGACAAGATCACATTTCAGCACAGCCACAACATGTGATGTTCTTCTGAACAACCTTTGTGAAAGTTATAATAACGCGATTAAAAAATGCAGGTAGTTGAACGCGATGTACTTTTTAAATAAATGACTAATTGCCCCCTATACTTTTTAAATAAATGACTAATTTCCCCCTATACTTTTTAAATAAACGTCTAATTGCCCCCCTATACTTTTTAAATAAATGACTATTTGCCCCCTATACTTTTTACAGAATTGACTATTTGCCCCCTATACTTTTTAAAGAATTGACTATTTGCCCCCTATACTTTTTAAAGAATTGACTAATTGCCTCCTGTATGTATTTATTTAATATTGACTACTTGCCCCCTGTACTTTTTAAATAAATGTCTAATTGCCCCCTAGACTATTATAATCTGCTATACCTATCTTTTAACCCAAGTGTTGTTATTTTATAGGGACAAGTCACTTATTTTCATACTAGAGGGGCTAAGGGTGTATACAATGAAGAGGCTTCAAGCAAAAAGATCTTGGATGGCCAAGTATGAAGGAGAAATTTGTCCTAAGATAAGGCATTTGCTCAACAAAGCAACAGATTGAAGAGTATGGGGTTTAAAACACTCGGTGGATGTTCACAAACAATGCCTATTACAATAGTAAGTACATGTCTTTAGGGGTGTATATTAGATTACATTCATTCTAAGCTAATTTTGTATTGGTTTTATTCTAACAACAGGAAGATGACATAGGTAAAGAAAAATAAAAAAAGACAGAAAAAATAGAGATACCCAAAGACAAAGGAAAAAAGTCACAAGTAGTTGATAAACATGCAAATACAGCAGAAGTGCACAAGGGAAAAACAAAAGAAGTAAGTTGTCAATTTACCCCCTATACTTTTAATACACTGACTAATCATCCCCCCAAACATAATTACCAGTATGTGTTCAAGCACAAAACAACACCTGCGCAAACCAGATCTAAGATGTCAGTACCTGACAGGTACCTCAAAATCATTTAGCTGTGTATATATTTAGATAATGATGATTATTTTGTTGGGTGCTAGGACAAGAACAAAGGGCAACACACAACAAACAAGCCCTTCATCCCGCCAGCTAATGTCACAAATAGTGATGAGCCAAAAGGAGAAACAACATTAAATAGAAAGTCCTTCAGAGGTATACCAGGGGTAAGTTCTATTTAAACATTTAAATTATTATTGACAGATTACCCCTTAAACTTTTAAGTTCTTGTTAGTTTCCCCCTATATTTTTTAATGACCAATCACCCCTACAGATTAAGTTCAAATATCTGAATCCTCCAGAGAAGCCCAGATCTAAAAGGACTTTAGCTAAAGAAGGACCCCAGGTACATGTATGCTAGATGTTAAATGTTCAAATAAAATAAAATATGAAAAGGTATATGTGTTCATGTTTGGGGTGTTTTGTTGATAGGATAAAACCAATGAGGAACCAAGAGCGAAGAAACCATTTATTCAGCATAAAGAAGGTGTTGTGATGAGAGAAGGGAACCCGGCTTACCTGACCATCGCCGAAGCACTTCGACGTAGGAAAGCTGTTGCCAAACAGCCATCTCATGCAAAGGATGGACCAAAATGATCTTCTTATCCATCAGCAAGCAAGAAAGATTTGCATAATTTCTTTACTTTTTATTTATATGTTGGTTCAGTACTATTAAAGACTTTATGCTCACTCTAGAACTATTGTGGATGTAATAGTCTAGGGTTAAATGAATTTTTATTTCTTATCCCGTGGTAGGGTTTTTGGTTGGTAGACTTTTTAGTGCACTGGGACCAAAAAGTTAAGACTTTAGTGCAAGTTGTGGGTTTTTTGTACTTTTGTGCATTTGAATATTTATCTATTATGGAACACTATGTCATGCCAGTAAGTAAGGAATCTGCTTTATCTTTGACTACTTTTATATTTCTATACTCATTAATTATTTCATAAAATCGATTGCATTAACTTCAACACAATCTCACGAACACGACAACATTTTTGTTAAGCAAATGTACACCCATACTCTATTACAATAATAAACAAACAACTATATACGTAGTTTAATCTAATATTGTATATTATAACACAACCACTTAAAAAAAACACCTATAAAAACAGTCTACTAACTTGTACAATCTACCCCTTAACAAATGCCAGTCTACCCCTTATAAAATACAACTCGTGCCAGTTTGCCCCCTAACAAATACAAAATGTGCCTATCTGCCCCTTAAATTATCACAGTATCTGACAAATACTATAACAATAATTTATCACTTTTGGTTGGTAAGAAAATTGATGTTTATGGATTTGTGGTCCACTGTGTAGTGCAGGTAATGTGAAAGCTACTACTGTCTGTCTCCGTAGCAGCTATATGTATACTTTAGACTTACTGAATCGCACTACTTTACATAACAAAAGAAATTCTACATTCACTTTATTGAAAGACAACAACACATTACAGTCCTCAATCTCCAAATAACAGAACAAACTGACTTAAACTACTACACCAAACTAAAACTAAAACAATAGGAAACCAAAACAACTACAACTTAAAGTATACACCTAGAACTAATACATCAGGCAACTGAACCCACAAATTTTGAAAAGGATGATGGAAATCATCAACAGACAACTACATTTCAAAATCAAGTCTCTCTTGTCAATCCCTTCATCGCCCCCTTAAGACGGAGCATCTCATCTTCTACAACCTTAACTTTCGCAGACTCGAAGATCAAAGCTTTGTTTTCTTTTTTTCGCAATTCATCCAATTCCTCAGCAACTCCTTGAAACTCGGCTTCCAACTCCTTCACTTTTGCAGACTCCATCTTCAAGTCTTCCCAAGCTTTGTTTTTTAATTTATCCATTTCCTCCAAATCCGAAGCTAACAGATTCATCTTCATCTCCATTGCATCAAGTTCTAACGGGTGGTACTCGATTTTTCGCAATAGCCCACGAATTACCGAAACACTACGTTCACCCATAGGCTCATCAATCCAAGCAAATAAATTGCAATCCTTCGACGAACACCAAAACATACACCTGAAAAATATCCTACCTGGATTCGCATCAGTCCAAGAAGTGTGCTCTCTGGCTTGGAATCCACACCTGCAATAAGGAGCGCGAGAAGAACTGGAGCCCACACTATCAGATGAGTAGGACGACATGATTGATGTTACAAGACTCTTACTTGCAGAGTTCAAAAAGGGAAGAATGAAAAAATTGCAGAGTTAGGGTTCTTCGATTCTGTTCTTCCCCAAATCGCAATAGAGAGAGAGAGAGAGTTTAATTTTGTTGTTTTTTATTTTTGTTTATTAATTTTCTGTATTTATACTTAGGACAAAATGTGATTTACCAAACTTACCCCTCTTAAAAAATAGAAGTAAAATGAACTTAAAAAAGTTAATTTTTTAATTAAAAAAAAAAGTTAACGGCGCGCGTGTAATGCACGCTGCGACTTAACGGAAAATATGGACGGAAAATGGACACAAGGGGTATCGAGTCACGAAATCAAAGTTTAGAGGGCAACTAGTCGCATTTTAAACTTTGGGGGACAATCAGTCAATCGGGATAAAGTTCATGGAGTAAATATGTATTTACTCTTTTCTAGGGGTGGAAATCGGATCCGAAATTTCCGATTTCCGACTTTTCCGATCCGAAAATTCCGATTTAGGAACAACTTTTTAAGGTTCCGAAATTCCGAAATTCCGATTTCCGATTTTTCCGAAAAAATCGGATCGGAATTGGAACTACATATAATTTTCCGAAATTTCCGGGTTTTCCGATCCGATTTTTGTTCCGATTTTATTTTTGAATATAATATATTAAATAAATAAAACAGAATATTAAAATTAAGATAAAAGAAAAAGTACATCAGCAAACAACTAAAACATTCAGAACAAAAAAAAATTAAACATTGAAATTAAAAAAAAAGAAACAGAATATTAAAAACAATGTAACATTACAAAAACTAATAGCCCGTTTGGGATTGATTATTTTGGAGCTAAAAGCGCTTTTTGATTAAAACTAAATTATTAGTAAAAAATATTAAAAAATATTTTGACATCTAAAATCACTTTAAGTGATAATTTTAATAATCACTAATCTAGTGCTTTTCCTAAAAGTGATTTTAAGAGTCTAAAATATTGCTATGGATATAAAATCACTTTAAGTGATTATTTTGAAAAACAATCTCAAACGGGCATTAAAACCCATTTGTTCACACGCGCATTGGAACAAATAAACAAATCTCCTTATCACTGTCCGGGTCTATAGGTTTATTAAATATTTAATTCTTAACTACTAAGTGTGATAACTATTGTGATAACTACTATCTTAGTTTTGCGATTTTTGAAATAAAAGTTCCAAAATTCCGAATTAAAAGTTCCGTAATTTCCGAACCAAAAGTTCCGATATTTCCGTGCCGAAATTTCCGAATTTCCGGTAATTTCCGAAATTCCGAATTCGGAACTTTTTTTTCCAGTTCCGAAAAATAGGAACGGAATTGGAATGGGAAAATTCTATTCCGAAAAAAATAGGAAATTTTCCGAAAGACCCTTTTTCCGATCCGTTCCTTCCGATTTCCACCCCTACTCTTTTCTATATTAAGTATACTCCCTCCGTCCCAAAAATAATGTCCACGTTACTAAATATGGCGTCCCAAAAATAATGTCCACTTACCATTTCAAGACAATTTTTTCTACTTTTTTCCCTAATTACCCTTACTTTTCTTTTAATTTATAATTATTTTAATTATTATTTTATAGAGGATTACACTTTTTTAGGCATAGGAATAGGTGTGCATTGTCATTAATGATGACATTTATTAGGGGTATTTTTGTACATGTAGAGTTCAATAATGACATTTCTTAATCTGTGTGAAAAAGCTAAGTGGACATTATTTTTGGGACGGAGGGAGTAGTATAAGGAAAAAAACAAAACAAAACTAGGGCCCTGGATGGTCGCTTTTTCTAGATTTCCTCACGGTCATTCCTGCTGACTATGTAGCTGAAACACCGTGTGTTAGTACTCAAGACTTATGTGTGTAAGAGTCCATAAATGTACACTAAGTGCGATGCATAGGACATCTCATATGACAAGTAATGGATAAAAAACTATTAATATCAGGTGCACATACTTAATCAAATGGGGTAATTATTTGATCTATTTACCACACTCATCAATCATACAAATAGATCACATTAATTTGGAGTACCTAATGCAGTTACTTGTTAGACAAAAGTATCTTGCATGTCCTAATTGCATGCACCAGGTTTTTCTAATCATTTTGTCTCAAATGTCTAGAGTAGAGCCGGTCCTAAGCAGGTGTAACAGGGACTCCGCACAGGGCCTAAAATTTACAAGGGCCCATTTTTTTGTTTATATTCTATACAAAATATAATGTTAAAAGCCTATATAATCTAATTTTTGTAGTATTTATTAAACAACATATTTTCTTACCAGATTTAAATTCTCATTTTCTAACATCTTAAACAAAGAGAACTCTTCCAATTCTCAAAAAATATTTGTCCATTACATTCTTGATTACTTAAACAATTATAATCAGGCAAAAAAAATTACTATATATAAATATAGTGATATTAAAGAAAATATATTTCCTTTTCATCCTACTTCAGGTAATTTTATTTCTAATTTTTGAATTATATTTTTTTTATTGTTATAATATAGTTTATAAATTTTTAAAATATATTTATTTTATAATTTAATGGAGATGTTATAATTTATAAATATATCACTTTTATAATTTAATGGAGACAAATTTCTTTTATAATTTGTATAATCTGAAAAAATTTGACAGTGTTAGACTTTTATTAATTTTAATTTTAAAATTGAAACTTTTTAGGTTTCAGTTATGTTTTGTTTGGACAATTACTGGAATTCGCTTGTTTACCGACGACACGTGTCGTCGGTAAACACCGTCAATTCGTCGCTAACATGGATTACCGACGACGTCTCGTCGTTAAGACGTCGTTACTAGAAATTGGTCGGTAAATCAAGACTTACCGGCGAATAATGCACAATTCGTCGCTAATCTTGCCGACGAAACGACGTCGTCGTTGATTGGTAAGATTAGCGACGAGTACCTTCGCCGCTAAAATGTAATTTGTTTTTTTTTTTTTTTTCGTGGCCGATAATTGAATTTATTTATTCTTTTTTTTTATTTTCTAATTGCCGACAACATTTACCGACGACCTGTTGTCGGTAATTTAAGTTTTATGTTTTTTTTTAAAATATAAATCCTGATTAAATAATTCTTTTTAATGCAATTAGCGACGACATTCAAAGGATGAATGTCGTCGTCAAGACTGTATGAATGTCGTCGGCAATTTTTTTTTTTTTTTTAGATTTTAAATTTCATTTTTTTTTTATTTTTTTTTATTTGATTTTTTTTTATTATAAATGTAATACGAATAAAATTGATACATATGACAAAAAATTTCAATACTTAATAGAAAAAACCGAATCATAATTAAAATCATAAAAAAAGTCTTACAAAATGTCAAAACAATTCAACATAAGTCAAACACACCAAAAAGAAGTCTAAAAAAACCGAATCAGAATCAACATAAGTCTAGAAAACCAATTAAAAAGTCAAACTATTACAAACCAAATCCAACTCAAATAAAAACCAACTCCAACTATGCATCATCATCATTCCTTTCATCTCCTCGTTCCTCGGGACTCCTTCTCGGGGGGGGCTGGGGGGGCTGGGGGTGGCCGATCGGGCCCATTCCTTGAGCTATCCTCATACCATTTAAGGTATCGAATAGCGTGTCCATTAAGCTCGGCTGACTCGACTGGCTCGAAGAACTCCCGGTCGATGTGGAGGTAGGATCTGGTATAGGCTCAAGACCTTGTTTGACTCGAAGCTCGTTCATGCCTGCGAACATCGCCTTCAGTAGATCCTCGGACGCAGCATCGGCTTTTGCTTGTTTCCGTGATCTCTTCCGCACCCCTCCAATGGTAGGCACCCAATGTCTCGACTTCGGTGGGGCCATGACCTCCATAATAGTCTCTAAAATAGCATCCATCTGCTCCTGCGTAGAAACCTCGGTGCCATTGGCTGCAGCCTCCACTACCTTCGTCTGCATCTTCCCCCGTAAAACAGCCTATAATTAGATTTAATATAAAAATAAATTAGAGTAATATCAAAGTAAAGTAAAAAATAAAATAGTTAAGTAATGAAAAAAAAACTTACACTTGCTTTTTCCAACCGCTCGTCCCGATAGCTGTCACTAGCCGAATCGTATGCAAGATGATCGAAGTAGCCGCTCAATGGAGGAAGCTCCATCTCCTCTGCGGTCTCTTCGTCCGTGAAAATCATCGGCTCCTTCGTCACGGTCTTAAGCGTCCCCTATACAATTTTCAATACCGAATATTAAATAACTAAAAATAAATAAATTATTAAAAACACATTAAATTAAAATTTTATTAAATGTTATTATACCTCCATAATAACCTCCCTAGTCTGGGATAGGTTCCGAGACCCAGACCTGCTCGAACTAGTCTGCTGCTCCCGGTTTTTCCGATTAATCTCCGCCTGGGCCTACAAATAATAAACAAAATATTTATAAATCTAATATATAATGAAAAATAGATGTAATAAATAATTTTTTTTTTGTTACCTGAGAATTCTCATCATCCCAATTCTTCTTAGCAATAGCCCAATACTCGGGTTTAATATCCGGGGGAGCTAGACCGTTGTTGTAGTAGTCCGTCTTCAAGTCGGATTTCCATCTCCGATAGCAGGCCGATTGCATACTCGTCAACTTTTCGCAAATATCCTCCCAGTCACCTCTTCTCCTCCACCCCTCCACGTCAAAAAACTCTTGAAGACGGCCGTAAATACCCCCTATCCGACCTTCGGGCACCTCTAACCATTGTTTGTATATGGGTACAAACTCTCGAACCGCGTGACCGATCACCTGACCCACGTGTTTATAGTGTGGGCCCACTATATTCCACGTCTTGTCGATGACGGAGAATTCGATCGGTATTGGCCACCCAACTCTTTTCAGCGTCTCTTGGGCGGTCCGGATAGAGGTGATGCTTCGGGGTTTCCGAAGTCTTCTCTTCGGATTTCCTGTTACATTGAATAGAATTTATTAGTTATTTAATTAAAAAAAAAATCAAACTTATGAAATTGAAATTTATTAAGTATTTTTACCTGAAGGTTGGTCGCAGTCTTGGAGTCCCCGATTCGGACCCCTCGGTGGATCGTTACCGGATCCATCACCGCCATGGGAACGTGCCATCACATCAGCCATCTACAATTTTAGAAATTACTTATTAGTCCCTATATTTTAATTAATTACATTTTAGTCCCTATATTTTCATATATTGCATAAAGGTCCCTATATTTTCAAATATTGCAAAAAAGGTCCCTATAATTTTACATTTTGGTCCTTATATTTTTTATATATTTCAACTTAGTCCTTAAATTTTGGTTTGGTTTCAACTTAGTCCATTTTTCGATTAACCCTACAATTTTAATATATTGCAAAAAGGCCCCTATATCACATTACAAGTCCCTATACTTTCGTATATTGCAAAAAGGCCCCTATATCACATAACAAGTCCTTTAATCTCTAAAAATCATATCTAAAACATAACATTCATATCAAAAAATCCAAAAATCATATCAAAACCCTAGTTTTCTAAAACAAATCATAAATTCATCATTTGGTTGTGTTTTTAATCCCAAAAATATACCAAACAAGCTAAAATAACATCACTATAATTCGGATTACACTAAACATAGCATAACAATCACAAAAAAAATCAATTAAAAAAAAAAAAAAAGGCAAAATAGAATCGAAAATTGTTACCTGTTACGTGGATAATGTGTAGTTTACATCCATGAATCCATGCCAGAAACAAGGAAACAAAAAACAAAACAAACAAAAAAGATATTAGAAATAGAAATTAAAAATTAAGAAAATGAAATTGAATGGTGTTTATGGAAGGATTAAGCTTACCTTGATGTTCGATTGGTGGTTGTACAGCCTCGGAATAGCTTGGAATGGGTTGAAATGGCGTTTTTTGAGAGGATTTTCTGTGGTGAGGGAGGAAGAAATGAGCTCGGTTAGGTCATATAGAAAAAGAAATTACCGACGACGGCGCGTGTCGTCGGTAATTCTAAGTAAGTCGTCGCTAATCAGGGCCACGTGGCCCACTCCGTACACACGAGGCTATCGTGTCCATGTTTACCGACGACAGAGTCGTCGCTAATCCAAAAAATTTGTCGCTAATTTTCATGGGCGGGAAACTTGACCGCCCATGTTGGCCAATGAAAATTTTGGGATTAATTAGCGACGACGGGTTCTAATAACGTTGTCGGTAATAAATTAGCGACGACATTCAAAGGATGAATGTTGTCGGTGAACACTAGGCTGTCGTCGCTAATTTTTTTTTTTTTTTTTTTTTTTTTTTTTTTTTAACTTTACTCTTTCTCTTTTATAAATTATCTATGATTCCAATTTTATTTGTTTCTATTTTTTACTTTATTCTTTCACTTTTATACAATATTTCTTTAATGTTAGTG
Source organism: Nemophila menziesii (assembly GCA_029959085.1). Lineage (NCBI taxonomy): Eukaryota > Viridiplantae > Streptophyta > Magnoliopsida > Boraginales > Hydrophyllaceae > Nemophila > Nemophila menziesii. Next base: position 273,244 of record JARWIR010000138.1, on the reverse strand, counting down.
ATTGGTTTGATTGGTCAACTGTACGAGTCAAATGTCAGTGATTGGACTGATTGGTCAACTATACGAGTCAAATGTTAGTGTATGGTTTGATTGGTCTACTGTACGAGTCAAATGTTAGTGTATGGTTTGATTGGTCTACTGTACGAGTCAACTGTTAGTGTTTGGTTTGATTGGTCAACTATACGAGTCAACTGTTAGTGATTGGTTTGATTGGTCAACTATACGAGTCAAATGTTAGTGTCTGGTTTGATTGGTCAACTATACGAGTCAAATGTTAGTGTCTGGTTTGATTGGTCAACTGTACGAGTCAAATGTCAGTGATTGGACTGATTGGTCAACTATACGAGTCAACTGTTAGTGTTTGGTTTGATTGGTCAACTATACGAGTCAAATGTCAGTGTATGGTTTGATTGGTCAACTGTACGAGTCAAATGTCAGTGATTGGACTGATTGGTCAACTATACGAGTCAACTGTTAGTGTTTGGTTTGATTGGTCAACTGTACGAGTCAACTGTTAGTGTATGGTTTGATTGGTCTACTGTACGAGTCAACTGTTAGTGTTTGGTTTGATTGGTCAACTATACGAGTCAAATGTTAGTGTCTGGTTTGATTGGTCAACTGTACGAGTCAAATGTTAGTGTATGGTTTGATTGGTCAACTGTACGAGTCAAATGTTAGTGATTGGTTTGATTGGTCAACTATACGAGTCAAATGTCAGTGATTGGACTGATTGGTCAACTATACGAGTCAAATGTTAGTGTATGGTTTGATTGGTCTACTGTACGAGTCAACTGTTAGTGTTTGGTTTGATTGGTCAACTATACGAGTCAACTGTTAGTGATTGGTTTGATTGGTCAACTATACGAGTCAACTGTTAGTGATTGGTTTGATTGGTCAACTATACGAGTCAAATGTCAGTGATTGGACTGATTGGTCAACTATACGAGTCAAATGTTAGTGTATGGTTTGATTGGTCTACTGTACGAGTCAAATGTTAGTGTATGGTTTGATTGGTCTACTGTACGAGTCAACTGTTAGTGTTTGGTTTGATTGGTCAACTATACGAGTCAACTGTTAGTGATTGGTTTGATTGGTCAACTATACGAGTCAAATGTTAGTGTCTGGTTTGATTGGTCAACTATACGAGTCAAATGTTAGTGTCTGGTTTGATTGGTCAACTGTACGAGTCAAATGTCAGTGATTGGACTGATTGGTCAACTATACGAGTCAACTGTTAGTGTTTGGTTTGATTGGTCAACTATACGAGTCAAATGTCAGTGTATGGTTTGATTGGTCAACTGTACGAGTCAAATGTCAGTGATTGGACTGATTGGTCAACTATACGAGTCAACGGTTAGTGTTTGGTTTGATTGGTCAACTGTACGAGTCAACTGTTAGTGTATGGTTTGATTGGTCTACTGTACGAGTCAACTGTTAGTGTTTGGTTTGATTGGTCAACTATACGAGTCAACTGTTAGTGTCTGGTTTGATTGGTCAACTGTACGAGTCAAATGTCAGTGATTGGACTGATTGGTCAACTATACGAGTTCAAATTCAAATAACAAAACACCACAAATACGTGTAATAATTAAAAAAACAGATAAACTTTTCAACTAGTCAGATTCATCTCCACTGTGAACTATAGGCTCACCATCACTATCAAACTCAGTAGGTTCTTCGTCTCTATATTCTTCCCACGTGTCATCCTCCAATTCCTCGTTCTCATCAGTAATCATTTCAAAAGGCATTTGAATACGAAAATGAGATGGGTCAATCTCGACCTCCTCCGTACTTGCCAAGTTCATCGGACCGGAATCGGTATCAGGGGTAACCAAAGGTATTGTTATTCTCCCGCTATCCGTAGCTAATGATTCCGAACCCCATAACTCGGGACTCCATCCATGCCGATCGTTTATTTCCCAAACGGCCTTCCATTCTTTAGATGATTTCTTTGCACGAATCTCGTCAATATAAAACACTTTCTTCGCTTGTGATGCTAGAATGTACGGTTCGTTTGGCCAACCAACGCTTGCTGTGTTGATAAAGGTTACCCCGTGTTCTGTCCTTGATTCACTCTCCTTGTACCACTTGCAAACAAATAAAACAACCGAGCACCCTCCACTGTACGTTAGCTCCAATATTTTCAATAATTCGCCGTAACATGGTGACCCATCGTAAATGACACATACACCGTAATCTTGCGTCACTCTTTTTTCTCCTTTGCTCTTTGTTATCCACTTTACACCGTTCACAATACATGAATCGTACATGTGCACTGCACCAAAAGGCATGTTTGCCAATGACACCACCTCACGGGTAGCTAATGCATCACCACGGGATTCCATTCCATGAACCTGTCATAAAAAAACATGAGATACATTGAAAATAAATAGATATATTAAACCTGCAAGGTCCCATACCTTATCCAAAAACCAATCCTTAAACATTTGACGGTGCATATAATTTATTTCGTCAATCGTTCCCGAAAGTGTCGATCTGTGTTCACTATAATTGAAACGGAATATAAATATATCATTAAATATATAAATATATCATTAAATATATAAATATATCATTAAATATATAAATATATCATTAAATATATAAATATATCATTAAATATATAAATATATCATTAAATATATAAATATATCATTAAATATATAAATATATCATTAAATATATAAATATATCATTAAATATATAAATATATCATTAAATATATAAATATATAAATATATAAATATATAAATATTACTTACGTCCTAAATGTCTCGATTTCGTCGCAGTTATTCAAAATATAAAAAATAACGTGCTCCCTATCTTTATACGCTAAAGAACCAGATACTTTCTTGCCAACTGGAGTACACTGGGAGTTGAAAACGGATAACTCTCTATGCACTGGCGGTGGTTCGTTGTATCTGCCTGGATCGTTGAACTTTGTTTTTTCTTCACTAAGGTACCTGGATACAAATATAAATGTAAAATATATAAATATAAATATATAAATACAAATAACAACGTTGAACTTGTTTTTTCTTCACTAAAGGTACCTGGATATGAAATTCAACGTCTCTTCCGCCACGTAACCCTCGGCTATTGAACCCTCTGGTCTAGCTGGGTTTCGAATATACTCTTTCAACTTTTTCAAATACCTTTCAAATGGGTACATCCACCGCATTTGAACCGGGCCCCCTAGCAATGCTTCATCGTACAAGTGTATCACCAAGTGGATCATTATGTCAAAAAATGCAGGAGGCAGGATCGTTTCAAGTTTGCACATTACTTCAGCCACTTTTGCCTTACCGGTTAACAACTTTTTCCTACTCAAATTCTTGCTACAAACAACTCTAAACACGTTCGCTAACCCAATTACCGCTTCGCTAATAGGCTTATCCTCTAAAAGACCCGGTAGACAACAAACAAAGAGATACTGCATCATAACGTGGCAATCATGCGATTTCATTCCAATAATCTTTCCCGTATCAACGTGAACATTATTCCTCAAACTAGAGGCAAAACCATCTGGAAACCTTTGTGCCTGTAACCACTCAAGAAAAATCTTCCTCTTCTCCGCTGATAACGTGTACTTTCCACGCTTTAGTGTTGTCTTACCTCCTACGGTTGAGAGCCACAACTCCTTTCTAATTCCCAAATCCTTAAGATCCATTCTCACCTTCACGTTATCTTTGTTTATTTTACCATCAATTCCTATAACCGTACCAAGCAAACTGTCACACACATTCTTCTCGCAATGCATTACATCGATGTTATGTTTTAACACATTTTCTGACCAATACGGTAAGCGATAAAAAATACTCTTTTTTTTCCAGTTGGACTCACGAGGACCTGTTTTTTTCGTCACCTTGCCACCAAAATCCTTGTGTTTACCGGGAAACACAATCGGAAGCCCATCAAGCTGTGTCTGAATACTAGCAGGACTATGTTTCCTCGGTGGGGCCCGTTTATCCGCTTTCTTGTACGAAACCGTATCATCTCTGAGATTATGATCGAAAGGTAACCAACGTCTATGATCAAAGTAAACAACCTTATTCGTCACCTTCAAAGAAGGAGTGGAATCCATGCATTCTGGGCAAGCCATGTAACCTTGACCCGACCATCCTGAAGCGTAAGACCGAGCGGGGTAATCGTTGGTCGTGGACAACACACAAACCTTCATTAAAAACATTAGCTTCGTGTGGGCGTCATACGTATGGATACCTGTTTTCCACAGCATGTCCAACTCGTCTATAACAGGGCGGAGAAAGACATCCATGTCCTTTCCGGGTGAGCGGGGACCCGGAATCAACAAACAAAGCTGAAATGTGGTCTCCTTCATGCATGTCCAAGGTGGCAAGTTGTAGACGGTCAATATAATAGGCCACATACTGTAGGAGTTGTTCTGCATGGAGAACGGACAAAACCCATCGAGCCCCAGGCCCAAATATACATTCCGAGGTTCACTGGCAAACTCAGGATGTAGCGCTGCAAATCTCTTCCAACTATCACCATCAACCGGATGACGCAACACATCTGGATCGGCACTTTTTCCGGTATGGTGCCATATCATTTCTTCAGCGGTTTGTTTCGAAGCGTATAGTCGCTGCAATCTCGGAGCAATCGGAAAGTAACGAAGCTTCTTATGCGGTACTTTGTTACCCTTCTTCGGGTCATATCTTGATTCACCACATACTGGACAGTTGTCGAGTTTTTCATTCTCCTTGTAAAAAATGGCACAATCATTCAAACAAACATCGATAGTAACATACCCCATACCCAAACTTTTAAGTTTCTTGTTGCATGCTTCGTAAGAATCGGGCAAGTTGTGAGGTTTCGGTAAAACACGACCAAGCAACTCTAACAACTCGGTAAATGATGTGTTACTCCACTTGTTCTTTACTTTTATATGCATAAGCTTGGCAATGAAATTCAAGGAACTCATCGCTGTACAACCAGGATATAATTCTGTCTCCAATTCTTCAAACAACGAATTAAAACTGTTTTCAGTAGGAAGATGTGCGTCTCTCATTTCAATATCTCCCGGATGACCACCAACATAGTAACTTTGTCTCACATCCTCATAAACACGATGCATCTCGCTCTCTATGTTTGGTTCTTGAATTGTCTCGGGAATAACCACCTCTTTCTCGCCGTGTTTTGTCCAAACAAGATATGATTTGTTGAAACCGTGTTTTAGAAGGTCGGCCCTAACTTCGTCGATGGGTTTTCGAGAGTAATTATTACACTTCGTACACGGACAATACATGTAACCAGTGGTACAATCTTCATTTTTCTCTGCATATTCCATAAAACGAAAAACCCCAGATACATATTGTTTCGTATAATAATTAGTTGTATCGATCCAACTCTTATCCAAATCCGGATTCATCTCTTGGCAACAATTTTATACAACTAGACAAATAAAATATTTAATTATTACAACCCAATTAAAAAGAATAATAAAAATTACAACACAATAAATGACATAATAAAAATTACAAACCATTGAATGAATAAATATTACAAACCATTGAATGAATAAAATTACAAACCATTGAATAAATAAAATTACAACACAATATATCGATAATAAATTTCATATAATTAATAAAACAAATAAAAATATATGAACACAAAAAATTAAATACAACCAAACATGCATACTACAAGACATAATAATAAAAAAATAAACCATATCATATGTAATTCATCAACCTAATCATGTATAATTATAGCAACTAACATATATCAATTACAAAAAAATGAAAAAGCATGAAATTTCTTGAAAATACCTTGAATTGGATGGTTAAGAAGAGGATTGATGACCACAAACCACCTAGACAATGTACTAATTCACCTAATCACATCATATATCAACAATTAAACACAATTAAAAAAAAATTATATTTTAAAAACATGAATTTTCATGAATTTACCTTAAATTATGTGATGAAAATGGATATTGATAATGCCCCACCTTGATTATGGACCCGGGAATGGTGCAAGACAAATTGGAGAATCAATTAGGGGGAAAAAAAAAATTCTGTGATTTTTTGGGAGAAATTCGGAGGTGTTTTAATTTGTGTGGGTGTTTTATGAGATAAAAAACCTGCTGGCTACAAAAATACACACAGACAATTACCGACGACACGTAAATTCGCCGGTAATTTTAAATCGTCGTCGGTAATTACCTTCCAAAACGTCGTCGTCATCTTTTCGCGACGCCACTTTTTCGTTTAAAAAAAATAAAAATTCACACCAATAAATTAGCGACGAAGTCGATACTATTCACGACGACGTTTTGTCGGCAATATTTAGCGACAACTACGTCGTCGGTAATCTTGGCCACTTACCGACGACCCGTGATTCGCCGGTGATCTGTCGTCGGTAAACGACCGAATTGTAGTACTTGGAGAAGTTTTTCATATGTAATGAACAACTCAAGCCTAGGGTTTTTGTGTTTGCCATCAAATTAAATTTTTTTTGTTTGGATTTCGGAAATGAACACTGCAGTACAAATTGTTATTTGGGTAAAAATATATGAGGATTTTTTTTTTTAGTTTTTCAGGTTCATCAATTAATAATGCAATAAATCAATCAATAGTAAAAAGAATTAGACAGCATTTTTCCATTGTAAGTATCAAATATGGGATGAATTAGATTTCAGACAACATATTTCTACTGCATTAAATAATTAACAATTATAAAAAAAAAATTTATTTGTAAGCAGTTGCATTGCAGATGTTTTTTTTTTCAATTTGACAGGTACATTCTAAATTCTAAGTTATAATTTAAATGAGTAAAAGTTAATTTTTTTATATGAAGGCCCAATCGGGACTTCAATTATGTTTCTGGAAGTTTATCTTAGGATTAATTGGATCGGAGTTAAGTTGCTGAGTAAGTTACTTCTAATCCAGTTCAAAGGTTTCAAACAATTATGGGCTGAAGGTTTATCGACTTTAATGGACTCTCTTTGGACTTGGGCCTTTTTTAATCAGCTAAGGTACGAGTCTAGTATATGGATTAATTGCGTTAAGGATGTCTGTTCAATAACCGATCTACTATTTAATATGAATGATAACATTATCCTCGATTGTACAAAAAAACGGCGTGTGAGAGCACGCTACTCTTTCCCCGAGAAGAATAAACCTAGGTGGGATTTGCTTAATAGACTATTGAGTAACGATTCAGGTATTATGTGTGGTGATAAATGTGTAAGAATAATCAAAAAGGGGCTAATAGCTGCTAGCAGTATCTTTCTAAATATTATTATATCTCATCCTGCGAATCTCAAGATGGCATTTGAACGTGTGTCCAAATTATGCTGCAAGACATGCAATGAAGATAATAAATTGGGAGTCGAGGAGTCTCTTTGGCTCCTATATATAAGGAATAGTGAGTTACAGTTCTTTAAACACCTACAAACCTTCTGCAACATGAAGTATCTCCACAAAACAATGGCTACAAAATCTAATCATGCTCTGCCGATAGCTAAGATAACAGAAGATAACCTCGAAAAATTTGTGGTTCTATCCCTCTCGTCAAAAGCTGCAGCTGTGAAACCGACTGCTCCTGAATATAATCTAGTGGCGAAAATTGTATCTGAAAGGGTCATACCACTCCCGGTGTTTAGGAAGGCTGTCCTGGACAACTGGAATATCAGATGTAGAATAATCTTTGCAGAAATTTCTCCAAACACTTTCAAGCTTACACTTGATGAGGAGGAGGAAGCAAACAGGCTTTATTTCATCAGACTTTGTCTAGTACAATCACTGCATCTGATAATAGTGTGGCTCAATGATGGGGAAAAGGTAACTAATCTTGATCTTATCAACTCTTATGCCTGGATTAGAGTATACGGGCTTGCTAGCTTTCAGTGTACTATTGATACTATTGAAACTCTTGGTAATTTTATGGGAGAGGTCACTGAAATAGACCACCCAATAGTTGATAACGATAATCAGGATGTAATAAGGTTTAGAGTTAAATTTGACACTCGAAAAGCCCAAAAAACCGGAGTATATGTGGAACAATTTGAGGGACCTGCGTGGGTAGCTTTTGTATATGAAAATATAGGTTTGTACTGTTTTAACTGTGGGGTTTTGGGACATAATAGAAATGCATGCTCTACTTGCATTGTAAAACCGAGGTGGAATGACAACTCTTTTAAGTACACTAACTGGTCTAAAGAACTGTCAATAAAAAGTGAAAACAAACCCCTCTATGTTATTAGAAAACGCGATAGATGGGGTGTATTTGATGAGATTATCAGGTTTTATCCATTTCGGAGGTTTGATGGTGACAATGAAGATACAGACAGAGATTCTCAGCAAGGAGGTTCAGTTGGTAATGTTCAAACTTTTAATGTTGGAACTATTCAGATACCTGTACAAGCTACTGAAGACAAAGGTAGTAAAGAGAAGAAAAAAGATGGTGGAGAGTCAAGCAAGAGGAAAAGGGAGAACACGGGTCTTCTTGGGGACATCACAAATGGAATTGAGCTTCCTGATGAACCGTTTGAGATATCTTCTACAAAATTTCCAGGCTTATACAGAGCATTCCAGAATGAATGGGCAGATACTGGGAAAAGTTTGATTGTTAACAGTGAAAGTGTAAAAGAACTAATAAATGGGAAAGCTATGAATATAGATGAGTTGTATAAAAATTTTATGACAGGTGGCTATGCAACTACTAAAGGAAATGGAGATCAAGAAATTGGATTTCAAGTCAAAGGCAAGGCTATAGTCATCGAGTCAAGTGCTGATCGAGAAAGGAGGACTAAATTCAAATACGATGGAAAAGCGAATCAAATGGAGAATGGAACAAGTGAGGTAGGTGTTGTACCAGATGTTGATCACAATGGCGGTCAGAAAAGGAACAATAATCAGGAGATGATGATTTGGAATGGACAAAATACTACTGAGGCCTATGCAACTATGTGAACTAATCAATTCAATGAAGGCTTTATACCATGGAGCATAGCGGATAACAACAAGAGTAAGATGGCTGAAGTTAGGGATAATGAAATCTTTGTTACCAAGAGAAGAAAGCAAGAAGAGTTTGAACGCATGGGGAAGAAGATTGGTGAAATACAAATGTTCATGGATGACTTGTACTATTTCCTCAGCGATGTTAAACATGAGTTCATGATCAAGGAGGGACTTTACCCAAATCAACAACTTAATCTGGACAACGGAAATGCAAGGAATGGCAAGCTCTACTTCTGCAAAGGAATACCATGTGAAGGACATTTTGAGATAGATGGTGGAAGTGTGGGAGACTCGAATGATGGTGCAACTTCCGAGGTACCACCTGTGAGAAGTGGCTTCATCAACAACTTTCAAGGAGAGGAAGGCAGGTTAAACATGAATGTCTTTAATGGATAGTATTATGTTGTGGAATTGCCAAGGTGTTAGGGCAACCTTGACAAAGTTTAGTTTAAAGTCCCTTCTATCTAGATTTAATGTGTCTGTAATGTGTCTAGTGGAGTCTAAATTAATTAAATGTAATGCTAAGTCAGTGAAGGTGTTAGAGTCTTTCAAGTACAGCCATATCATTGATCCTATTGGCTCCTCAGTCAGGTGGGATCATTGTGGCCTGGAAAGAAAAAATTAAGTTAAGCATTAAGTTCTCATGTTTATCTTTTGTAATATGTGAAGTGGAAGAAGTATGTAATAGACTATGGTACCTAGTCTTTGTCTATGCACCATGTGATGAACTGTGTAGAGAAAGCATTTGGATAGAAATAACTAAATGGATGAAAACACACGACAAAGCGGTTTTGATGATGGGCGATTTCAATGAAGTTGCAAGATTTGAGGAGAAACGAGGTAAACACCAAGCTAACCTTAAGCATATTATGAAATTCAATAAATTCATCATGGATAATAGCCTAATTGAAGTAGAATCGAAAGGATGTTTTTTCACTTGGAACAACAATAGAGCGGGTAAAGAAAATGTTAAAGAAAAGTTAGATAGAGGCTTAGAGAATGTTAGTTTTTTCGAGATGTTTCCGAACGCAATTGTCAAGGTTCCCCCAGCAGTAGGGTCGGACCACTCACCTCTGATTTTAGAAAAAGACTTTAGGGGCGCCAAAAAACAAAATTATTTTCTCTTTGATTCAAGATGGATTGAGAATGAAGAATGTATAAACGTAATTAAAAGTGCTTGGTCTTGCAAAAACATAGAGGATCCTATAAAGAAATTCCAGAAATGCAAGGAAAAATCATGTAACTCGATAACTAGTTGGAGTAAAAACATAAACTTTAATAGTAAAAAAAGAATCAATGATTTACAAGCTAAACTAGAAATATTACAAGGAGAAGAACCTAGTCAAGAAATATTTGAAAAAGTGAAAGAAATCAAAATTGAGATGGAAGAGTTATGGTTAAATGAAGAAAAATATTGGGCGGAAAGATCAAGAGATCAACACATCAAATGTGGAGATAGAAACACGACATATTTTCACAATCTCACTAGAGTTAGAAGACATATTAATAGGATAGTAGCCATTAAAAATGAAGATGATATGTGGATTGAAGATCTAGAAGAGGTTAAAAGAATTTTTCAAGACTTCTATATCAAACTATTCAAGAAAGAGGATAAAAGATATGAAGAAGACATTACCAACCTTATACCAACAAAAATATCTAGTGAAATGAATGAAGAGCTAAGTAGAGTACCAGATTACGAGGAGATCAAGGAAGCAGTGTTCAACATATCTGGAACAAAGGCCCCAGGACCAGATGGACTAACGGGAAGGTTTTATCACGAATATTGGGATATAATAAAAGATGACGTTATCAGAATAGTGAGGGATCTTTTTGAATTAAAGTGTGACCTATGGGAGATAAACGAGACGATAATCACGCTTATACCAAAAGGTGAAAATCAGGAAAAACCAAAAGACTATAGGACGATATCATGTATCAACCTAATATATAAGATTATAGCAAAATTACTAGCCCTTAGGCTACAACCTATGATGGATAAGATTATATCGCCAACTCAGTCGGCGTTCATTAAAGGGAGGAATATTCAAGATAATATTATAATTGCGCAAGAGGTTTCTTTCTTTTTAAATAACAAGAGGAGATCTAAAAAACATTATGCTGCTATCAAAGTTGACATGGCAAAAGCATACGATAGAGTTAATTGGGAGTTTTTAATGAAGGTATTGGAAAAATTGGGCTTTTGCGAGAAATGGAGAACTTTAATCTATAAGTGCATATCAACGACTAGTTTACAAATTAAAATTAATGGAGAAAGACTTGGAAATTTTTTACCAGAAAGGGGCATTAGACAAGGGGATCCACTGTCGCCTCTTTTATTTTCTATAATGACTGAAGCCCTAATTTATACCTTGGAATCTTATAGAGAGGCGGGACAACTAAATGGACTTAGAATTACGAGGAATTGTCCGAACCTTACACAGTTACTATTTGCGGATGATGCTTTATTTTTTGTGGAAGCTACAAGGGAGGAATTTGAGAATTTTAAGGAAATTATCGAAAAATATTGTCAAGAATCGGGTCAAGAAGTCAAATATAGTAAATCATCGATCCTTTTTAGTAAAGGAATAGAGGAAAGCAAAAAGAAAGAACTTGAAGGTATAATGGGAGTTCCTAGTACCAATTCACTTGGGAAATATCTTGGCTTACCCCTCACACTGAAGAGATCGAAAATGGAAAATTTGAATTACATCAAAGATAGAATAATTAGCAAGGCTTCTAATTGGACTTCAAAATATCTATCTGAAGGTGGGAAAAAAGTCTTGATTAAAGCGGTAATACAAGCAATCCCAAATTATGCAATGTCTATTTTCGAATTTCCAAAGGCTTTATGTAAAAAATTATCTAGTATTGTGTCTAATTTTTATTGGGACACGATGGATAAGAAAAAAATTCATTGGGTATCATGGAAACGAATATCAAGATCAAAAAGTATAGGTGGACTAGGATTCAGAGATTTTCATAAAATGAACATAGCAATGTTGGCTAGACAAGCATGGAAGATTATTAAAAATCCAGAATCTCTAGTTGCTAAAGTGCTTAAAGGAATCTACTATCCAAAGACGGATATATGGAATGCTAAGCTAAAAGCTAAAAGGTCATGGGTTTGGGCTAGTATCATGAAGGGGGTACAATTCCTTAGGAATGAATGTTGTTGGCAAATCGGAAATGGTTTAACTGCTAATGTGTGGGAAGATGCTTGGATTGGTCCAGGAATGAAGTTAGATAAATGCGAGTGGCTACCAATAAATAAAGTTGCTGAATTATTCAATAATGGATGTACGGGATGGAATGAGAATCTTGTTGATCTAATTTGTAATGAACGGGAAAAAAAGGAGGTAGTTAATACTCCTTTACTAGGAATTGATAAAGATGACAAACTAATCTGGCCAAATTCGCGAGATGGGGAATACAAGACTAAGTCAGGATATCACGTTTTGGTAAACCATGAAGTAAATCTCGAAGCACAGCCGTCAAGAATTGGAGAAGCATGTAATGAAACATCAATGTGGGCAATGGTGTGGAAGTCAAACGTACCTACAAGAATGAGGAATTTTGTTTGGAAGCTATGTAATGATGCAATACCTACAAAAAAGAATCTTAAGAAAAAAAAGTGTGCCAAATCGACATTATGTGAATGGTGTGAACACAATGAGGAATCTATAGAGCATCTATTTATTCAATGTCCCTTAAGTATGGCGGTATGGGCTCAATCAGCGCTTCAGATAAAGGTTAACTTTGACGAAAAATTAAAATTTAGCGAGTGGTTCATGAATATTGCTAAAAGTTTTTCGGAAAATGGTCATGACAAACGATGGGTAATAAGTAATTTAATTGTACATTTATGGCATATTTGGAAGGCAAGAATGGAAGGACTATTCGAAAGGAAAGAATGGAACGTATATGAGATTATTGATAGCTCCAACAACCTTATAAATAGGTTATTCAAGCATAGTCAGATCCATGAGAACGGGAATGAGAATATAAGGAATTTAGAAGATAAAAAGAATAATGAAGAGAAAAAGGACATGGACGATGTTGACCTTTTTTGGTACAATGATGCATCGTTTGTTAGTAACAATGAATGGAGTGGAATTGCATCTATCGCGATTAATCAAGAAGGAAATGTGACCCGGAAAAAGTATAGAAGAGGTATCTATAAGACTGCAAAGGAAGGTGAGGCATGGGCTACAATTCAAGCTATGAAAGACACAGATTCTCTAAAAATAGAAAAAGCGAGGTTTTACACGGACAACCTAGAAATTGTCCAGAATATTAACAAAAAACAAAGTATTGATTGGAAGATTAAACCGATAATCGAAATAATTTGGAAATGGGCAGCAAGATATCCGAAATGGAGAGTTGAACACATACGAAGAGATAGAAACGTGTTAGCTGATAACTATGCAAAATGCGCTAGGAAAATGGAAGAAATACCGGTAGAGAACTCGAATAGTGTTGAAGAAAATATTATATTTTGTACTAATCTTTTGAAACAGTATTGTAATTGAGTTTCAATTAATGACAAAAAAAAATTAAGTGCCTTGAACTTCAGTTCGCCGAACATACGTATCATAACTACCTTTCGAACAGAAAAAAAAAGGTATCATAACTACCAATCAATTATCTCATAGTTATAATAATATACACTATATCTAAAAGGTGTTGAAGTAATTGATTTCATATCAATCTTTTACGCTACAATTTCTAAACTTTTTGGCAGTAGTTTCTCTTCAAATACTATACTGAGGATCTATTATAGCGATCATTAAATGAGCGTTAAAGTTCCATTACGAGCTTGAATCTCGGGGATACTAATGCACTTACTTAGGTTAACAAGGACCAGTTGAGTCTAAATCGAAGAAATTATGTCCAACCGTGATGTGGTTCTATCTCACTAACACCTATGGAGAAAAATGTTGTTTATTCTATTAACAATGACAAATAATGGTCGAAGATTTGAGAAAGAAAATACTAAGAAGATTTTTGTTATGATAAAATATATTAAGTTATAGTTCTTAACCTCACATATAAAATATAAAAACATGTTTCACTAACGTGTAAGTTTTTGGTAGCCGGTTAAACTGTTACGCGGTCATTTCGATAATATACAATTCCCTTGAGAATCTTGGAACCCACCTTAGAGACCCCAAAACTCCAATTCTCCTAACACGTTCTAGTAGGCATTACCATTCGAAACCCTAACTCAAAACACGTACAAGAATACTCTCAAATCTGAAAAATGTAGCATTGGAGATAACTTGCTCCACCTAATGAATGGATCTAAATGGTCTCTAGTGGTGGCTATGGAGAATCTATGAAGCTATGGTGGCTACGTCAGGTTTGTGAAGCCTGTGGAGATGGGGATTCATTCCGGTGAGGCAGATTTGTGAAGCTACGTGGTTGGTGGCGCAGCAAGAACATGGATGATGAAGAGATATGTAACTGTTGACGGAGCAAGGTGGAAGATCTATGATCAAACCATTAAGGTTATGGTTGATTTGGTTCGTGTGTTAGACAAACTGATCTGAGGCTGAATGTTAGCTACGGGCTAAGTTGAGGCTTCAACGAATTTGTGAAGTAATCACAGATCTTAGTTGAGACTTCTGCAGAGCTTTTGTTTCCATGCTCAAACATGTGAACAAAATACTAGAAGTAAGACCCGCAACTCAAAGTTTTGTCGATTTATAAACTTGTCTTCTATATGCTTAAAGGATTACATGAAATGTAAATTGAAAGTAAAGGAGAAAGTAGTGCACAATGTATTAAGAGGAATGAGTTGTTTAGGGTTTGAGTTTATTGTGTCTTATGAATTGAGTTTATTATCCTTGTTTGTTAAGCAACAATTTTGTTACTTTTTGTTGAGAGAGATTTTATTTTTGTTACTGTTTATTTATACTTATGGTTTTGTTGACTATTATGTTTGTGTGAAGTATTTAAGCAAATTTTCCCTTTTTAGGCTATGTTTAGTATGTTTGCATTTGACATGGTTTTGATATTAGCTTTGGTTTGGTTCTCTTTCAATTTGGATTTATAGAGAGAATATATAAAGGGCTATATGGTCACAATGCATGTCGGACACCACATGCCCTGCAAGGCTCATCAATAGAATAGTTGTGAAATCTTACCTTCCCGAAGAACACGTAACAAATATATATGTAAATGCTTTGATGGTATTAAATAATGTATGCAAAAATATTAATAAATTTTGTTTGCAAAAATATTAATAAATTTTGTTTACAAAAATCTTAATACATTGTCAATACATATAAAACAGATTTAGTGATTATAAAGTATTGGTCTGGAAATATAAAACAAATTTAGTGATTATAAAGTGTTGGTCTGGAAATTTGAAAATACTGGATAAAATTTTAAATTGAATTTCTAATAAAATAAAATTATTAATAAATAAAGTGGCACAAGAATTATCATGAAGAGGTTTTGTTAAGGCGAGTGATCAATTTATTGAGATTGTTTTGTATATTTTTTTTTATTATTTGAATTTAAAAAAAAAATTAAATTGATTATCAACATAACTTCTCACTTATTTCAAATATAATTTAAACATGTCTCAAATTCATAACTTATTTAAAATTTAAGTAAAACTAATATAATATTACAAATTCTTTTAATGTATCTTAAAAATAAAAATATAATTTATGTTTATGATATATAAATAATATCATCAACATATAATAAACGTGACCTAATAATATTTATGATCTATTAAAAAAGAATATATAACATTGTTTAAACTTATATAGAGTATTTCTATCTAATTACTCAATAGCATTGAAAATAAAATATTTTTTGTTAGAAGAAGATAGAAAATGTCGAGAAACATGACATGCAATTTTTCTTTTAAAGATCGTTGTTAAAAAGATAGATTTTGAGAATTTGATCATTGGTGGTCAAGAAAGAGTAAAGAAATGTTCTTAGTTCTATATTAATCAGAATTGAAATGAGGTGTGAAAATGTAATCCTACTTTAAATTTAGTCAATTTAATATATATTTTTTATTAAATATAGTATAAGAAAACAAAAAATTAAGGCCCTTTATCTTTTTGTCCCTGGACGGTCATTTCTTTTAGAGGAATATACATATTTAGGCCTAAAATTCAAAAAAGAGAATTTTAAGGGCCCAGTTTCTTTTTATGTTTTTTAAGGGCCTAACTAGATTTCTTGGCTGGTTAGGGTCACGTTTTAGGGGGTTCGCACCCGCTTTTTTTTTATTTTTTGGGGGGTAGATCCCCCTATTTTATTTTTTAGGGGGTACATCCCCACCGTTTTTTAAGTTAGGTCCATTTTTTAGTTAAGTCCTTAGTCCATATTGTCCAAAATAGCGGGCTAGTCCAAAACGGGGGGATATATCCCACTAATTTTTCATTTTACCCCCTAAAATTACCACCTTACCCCCTCTAAAACACCACATTTACCCCCTAAAAATCATGTTTATTCCATGGTTACCCCTCAATTAGCAAAACAGGGGGTTCATACCCCCTGAATATCAAAATTTGCAAAAAGGCCCCCACTAAACCTGCAAAAAAAAACACTGCAAAAAAAAAATTAAAACAACGAAACATAGCAGAGGGTAGCTAGATGAGTGGTGGTGGTGGTGGGAAGCTCGCTAGTGCGTGGTGGTGAGCTGGTGGTGGTACTGATTCGCTGGTGGAGGTGGTGTTGGGTTAGCTAGATGAGTGGTGGTGATTGGAAGCTCGCTGGTGCGTGGTGGTGAGCTTGTTGATGGTGGAAAAGTGAGACCTGCCGTGGTGGTGCGCTGCTACGGAGGTCGCGGTGGTGCTGGTGCGCTGATGACGAAGCAGATCTGGGTGGTGCTGTCGCTTGAACGGAGGGTGGTGTTGTCGCTTGAACGGAGCAGCAGCAGAGGGGCGTGGTGGTGCACTGCTGGATCTCGACGCAGTTCGCACGGAGGTTGCTGGCGTTCGTCGTGGTGGCTTCAGATCCGATGGCTTCGTCGTGGTGGCGTTCGTCTGCAGCAGATCTGGTGGCTTCAGATCCGATGGCTTCGTCGTGGTGGCTTCGGCGTGGTGCTGCTGGTGCTGGTGGCTCGGAGAGAAGCGAAGCAGGGTGGTGGTGGATTCGAAATCTCAACAGCGGCGGTTTCCTGCTGTGGTGGTGGCTCGGAGAAGACGGTGGCGTGGTGTGGATTTGCTGTGGTGGTGGCTCGGAGAAGACGCGCGAGGTTAGGGGGAGAGACAGATAAATGGGGAGGGGGGTGGGTTTTCTGGGCTCAACGTTAATGGGTAGGGGGGTGGGTTTTATGGGTGTTTTTTAGTTGGTTTCTAATGGGCTAGTTGGGTTTCAATTGGGGCCCTTTTTTAAAAAACAAAGGTGTAAAAGGGCCCTAAAACCTCTTTTACCCTTTCTTTTATCCTTATTTAAGTCCATCCCTGATGACTCTTATGAAACACCATGTGTTAATACTCGAGTTTTTTTGTGTCTAAGAGTATAAATGGATACGAGTCCTTCTTCCATGCATACCGGGTATGCGAAATAAATAAAAGAAATCAAAAAGTTATATTATGTAATTACTTTCTTACCCTTGAAGTGACTAGATTTTGTAGGAATTAAGATAGATTTTGCAGAAAGTAGCTTTATTACTTTTAGTTAATTAGGCTGAAGGGTAAATTTTCGTTTCACAACAAATAAATAATGAAATGTTTTCGTTCTGGTGTTGTATTACTATTTTACCCTTAGTACCTAGTGTATTTTTTCGTTCATTAGTATGCTTTAGTTTTCGTTATTTCTTCGTTGTAGTGCGTTTTTTGTTTTGAAAATCTCAGAGTTGGATTTCATCACATTTTGGTCTTGATGTCCACGTGTCAGATCGATAGAGTTTTGAATTTTTTTTTCTTTTGTACCATACACACGTGAGGCGCACGTGATATCGGTGGGTCACCTCTCTCTCCTTGTCCGATCAACTTCATTTCACACCATCTCTCCAAAATTTCCTCTCTCCTTCTCCCCTTTTCCTCTCTCTATTTCGCCGACCGCCACCGCCACCATCACCTCCGGTTTGACTCGCAACCTTCACTCTCTCCTCGCCTCACTCTCTCTTAGGCTCTCTCTCTATTTCTTCCCCTCTCTATTTCGCCGACCGCAACCAGCCACCGCACCAGAAGTAACCCAACAAGCCAACCGTTCACACATCATGTTCCTACCTCTCGACACCTCTATCTCATCATCACGGGAACAAAATCCACCTTGATCTCGTCGCCGTGAAGAACGTCTTCAGCAACCAAATCGGCACCAAATTCCTTTACACCCTCTTCAATCATGTCGGAATCTGCATCTAAGAGGAGGAGCTCGGCTTCAAAGAGAAGGTAACCATAATCTATCATTTTGTTGGTTTCAAAAAATGTTTTAGGGTTGTTCTTAAAAAAAATTAATCTAATAATTTAATTTGAGGAAAAGCTTTCGTATTTATCATTGAATTAGGATTTTAGTAGGTTTTTTGGAATTTATATTTCGAATTGATTTCTGAAATTGATTTTTCGAATTGTTTTTTAGAATTGTTTTTTGGAATTGATTTTTGGAGTTTAACACGGGTTTAGGATGTGTTTTTTCCGTGATTAGCCTACTGAACATTGGGAATGTTACTGTTTTTTGAGTTGTGTGTAATTGAAATACTTCATTGCAGGCCATCGATCTTTACTTAACATTAGGTTTTATTTTAATGTTTGGTTTTTATTTATTTTTATGTCTTTTGTGAGATGTGATGTCTGTAAAGTTTGTTTTACCTGGGATTTGTTTGTCAAAAAGGGCATTGGTTATGAGTTACGAGCGAGTAGTGGGAGGCTCCTGGTTGACTTTCGTGCCGTTTCCCAGTTCATCGGGGTGACAATACCAAGTCAATTTCTAGTGTCGAACCGAGCCTAATCGTTCCGACTTGTAACCTCTGCTAATTTGTATAAACAACAGTGGGTGGATTTAAACATTCTGAAAGTTGGTGGTTGTTTTAGAACTGTTGTTAAGCTTCGTCTATAATTTGGTATTTATTAGGGTAATCGTGTTGATTTTGTAGCAATTAATAATTCTTGGAGGGATTTGGCCCTCAGAATTCACCAGTGGTTGAGAAGAAGGTGATTTCACCAGTGGTTGAGAATTCAGGAGGGTTTGAGAAATGGAGGAATAAGAAGTATGGTGGAGAAGAGAATGGGAAGAAAGATGTGAAAAAAGCTAGTGATTTGGAGAGTGGGTTGTTCAGGCTGCTTCTTCTTACCGAAATTCGAATTTACCACCTAATGAAGGGGCATTTTTGAAGCCTCCTCTTTTCTCAGGGACTAGCTTGAAAAATTCAGAAACATTGGGGACCTGCTCGCAATTGCCTAAATCTGCAAGGTTCATTCCGTTAACTCCAGATTCTTCAAGGACTATTTCTCAGTCTAACTTGGAAACTTTATTAGTTTGTTTAAGCAAATGTAATTTTAAGTTGAGTTGGATGTACTCTTGGGATTTTTGTTTTATTTTTGACTTGTATTTGGGTTGGATTGTGGTTTGTATTTATTGTATTAACTTAGATACTTGGTGTTTATATTATTTAGAAGATGGATTTGGTGTATGTTAAGTATTATTTAGAAGATGGATTTGTTGGAAATGTGTGATGTAATTGGTAGATGTGATTTTTTAGTGATAGAGTAGTGGCCGTGTATTTTGTTCATATTGAGCTTGTTTGTAATTGTTTTGATAGGTAATCAATTACCTTATTAACTACCTTGTTGTATGTATGTATGCATTTAAGACCAACAATAGTGGTTCCAAATGAGGGTTTACGGTAAAAAGTATAAAAGATGCAGTAAATGAATAAATTGTTTACTCCAACGGGAACGGAAAATTAAAGGGACCACATGTTTCATAATCTAAAATCTTTAAAATTACCATTATTGTACAAACAACACAATTCTTATTGTGCATAGCAACAAGAACATTGAGTGTTAAAACAACACTCTAACTTTTCCACACCATTATGTAAATCTATAGCTAAATCAATTCGTTTAATCAAGCAATAATGTTTCAATAAAGAGAAACAAATACTAGTGTCTAGTACAAATCCTTTCTTTAGAACAATCTTTAAAACCTCCTCTACGTCTAAACATCCTTTTAACACAAAAGAGAATTCACATAAGCCGCTCCCTCCATGCAAAAGCTCTGTATGAGAAAAAACATATCATCATCACAATGTGAAAATAAAGAAAAAAATTATAAATATAGAAATACGGGTATAGATTAAAAGACTTACTCAAAACTCTCTTTCGGATAACCATAATTTGTAGCTGCTTTTAATGCTTTCTAGTAAGTATATTTGAATGGCTTCCTAGAAATGAAATAAATTAAAGCATCAAAGTGATCAACGTGTTCAATTTACATAAATAAAACCATTCATTTTTCTATAAGAAAATGTTATTTGCACAAGGAATAACAAAAATGAACCTTAAGATATAAGACATCACCTGTAATTTGG
This sequence comes from Nemophila menziesii, assembly GCA_029959085.1. Lineage (NCBI taxonomy): Eukaryota > Viridiplantae > Streptophyta > Magnoliopsida > Boraginales > Hydrophyllaceae > Nemophila > Nemophila menziesii. The sequence goes on along the minus strand of JARWIR010000138.1, from coordinate 252,751 downwards.
CTTCAATATCTTCACAATATCATTAGCTCTCTAGCCACAGCCTACCATAAAATATAAGATTTTAATTTAAATTAAAATAACTTAGATTCAATGACAAATGTATATGAAAAACAAAAGTATCCTTACAAATCTTTATATGGCCCTTTCAGTATCTTAACCTCAGCCTACACAATACCCAAACCAATAATTATCTATTGTTTCATATAATTATAAATCCATCAACACTATCTAATTTCTCACCTTTTACCTGATGAGAACGATCAAATTGGACCAAAATTACATCCTCAGCCTTCAAAGTTTTGTTCTTGTGAGGCTTCTGAATCACATGTGTTTATTTTATATCATCACATTCGAATTAAAATTCAATATAATCAACTATAATATCACCTTATATGACTACGCCTACACTGCCGAACGAGAAGATCCGAACTTTAGAGCTCTTCTGCTTCTCCGGCGAGGTCACGGACTGAGAAGAACGGCCAGCTCCGTCGGCAACGAACATGAAGGCTGCTTGACTTTGTCTCTGCGAAGATGATATGATGATAGTTCTGCCTTCCATGGTGGCGGTTAGATCTCGAACGGAGGATCTCAAGAAGAAAGAGAGAGAGGAGTTTTGTTTACTTGGTTCATTGCGTGAGGTTTCGTGAAGAAGAAAGAGAGGGAGGAGGATGAAAGAGACAAATAGATTTTGGGTTTAAAAAATCTAATTTTTAATGAAACTGGATTGAAATTAAATCAAGTTTTTATTCATAATTTTTTATTTAAGTACAATTAAACATTAATTTAAATTTAATTTTTTACAAATAGTAAAAATCATGAAATTAGGTTGAAATTAAATATTATTTTTTAGTTTAAATGGTAAAAATTATATATTATATTTATAATTAAATATATATTTTAAATCAAATTATTAAATACTAAAAATAATTGAAAGGGTGCGATTTGTAATGTGGCTAATAAAAAGGTTTTAGAATGGTTAGAAGGGCTGAGATGGATAATATTATAATTAAATTTGGACAGTCTTACGCGGCGGTATAGATTTCTTAAGATTTTTTTTCGTAAATGTCAAGATCTTTTTCATAAATATCAAGGATTAAATCCTTAGAGTTAAACTGCTATCATGGGATCCACCGATAGCGAATGGTATACTTTGAGATCTCTCTAACACCAATCTAAGTTAACGTGTCCACCCGATCTTTCCTAACACTGCATCTGATAGCACAGGCGTACATGTTGTTAAACATATAAAAGCACAAACCCATGACATTTGCCCGAGTGAGGAAACTAAGTGACTCATATCATAACCCTTGACCCTAACCATATACCATAACCCTTAACCTTAACCACATACCATAACCTTTAATCTTAACCATATACCATAACCCTTAACTTTAACCATATAACATAACTATTAGCCATACATCATAACCCTTAACCTTAAACATATACCAAAACCCTTAACCATAACCATATACCATACCCTTTCTCGGATGAAAAACGCAATTCCATGACATTTCCCCGAGTGAGGGATCTAAGCGCCTCATCCCCGCCGAAATCAACGTCATTATCAAAATCTATATACCATAACCTTAACACCTAACTATATACCATACCTCTTAACCCTAACCCTTTATCATATTCCTTAACCCTAACACCTAACTATATACCATACCCCAAACCTTATCCCTTAACCATAGAACATAACCCGTAACCATATACCATATCCCTTGACCCCTAACCCTATACCATAAACCTTAACCATATAACATAACTCATAACTCTTAACCATAACCCTTTATCGTATACCTTAACCATAACACCCAACTATATACCATACCTCTAACCTTATCCCCTAACCATAGAACATAACCCGTAACGATATATCATAGCCCTTGACCCCTAACCCTATACCATAAACCTTAACCATATACCATAACTCTTTATCATATACCATAACTTTTTATTATATACCTTAACCATAACACCTAACTATATACCATACCTCTAACCTTATCTCCTAACAATAGAACATAACACGTAACGATATATCATAGCCCTTGACCCCTAATCCTATACCATAAACCTTAACCATATACCATAACCCTTTATCATATACCATAACTCTTAACCATAACCCTTTATCATATACCTTAACCATAACCCCTAACTATATACCATACCTCTAACCTTATCCCCTATACCTCAACTACCCTGGACCTATTGTCTCCTAATGAACATTTAACTAGTAAACACCTTAGTTTGAGTCACAACCACCCAAGTTTGACCAAAAGTCAACTAACCTTGACATATTGTCTCCTAACCTTCACTAATGAACATTTAACTAGTAAACACCTTAGTTTGAGTAACAACCACCCAAGTTTGATCAAAAATCACCTAACCTTGACCTATTGTCTCCTAACCTTCACTAATGAACATTTAACTAGTAAACACCTTAGTTTGAGTCAAAACCACCCAAGTTTAACCAAAAGTCAACTAACCTTGACCTATTGTCTCCTAACCTTCACTAATGGCCATTTAACTAGTAAACACCTTAGTTTGAGTCAAAACCACCCAAATTTGACCAAAAGTCAACTAACCTTGACCTACTGACTATTAACCTTCACTAATGGCCATTTAACTAGTAAACACCTTAGTTTGAGTCAAAACCACCCAAATTTGACCAAAAGTCAACTAACCTTGACCTACTGTCTCCTAACCTTCACTAATGGCCATTTAACTAGTAAACACCTTAGTTTGAGTCACAACAACCCAAGTTTGACCATAAATCAAATACCCTGGACCTATTGTCTCCTAACCTTCACTAATGAACATTTAACTAGTAAACACCTTAGTTTGAGTCACAATCACCCAAGTTTGACCACTAATGATTCGTATACCATAACTCTTACCCATAATCCTTTAACATATACCTTAAACATATAAAACCTAACCATATACAATTAACCTAGCCTTATCCCCTAACCATATGACATAACCCGTAAACCGTAAATCATACACCTAGACCCCTAACCTTATACCTCAACCATATAACACCTAGCTATATACCATTAACATAGACTTTATCATTCAAATTTATACATTTCTAAATCATAACATAACGTTGAATCATTACGATTACTTCAAATTTACATATATCATGTGATATATTAAAGACTCGCCAAACACTAACGTAAATAAAAATCATTACGATAACTTCAAATTTAAAACATGCAATCGTAAAATATTAACATACCTAGAAGATTAAACACATTCATCGTAAAATTTACAACATGCAAAACGAGATTATAAAGTAACTAACCGTATAGCCTTACTTGTAACCGTAACTATTACCCGTACCCATTTAACGTATACCTTTACCATATTAAAACACCTAACTATATACCATTAACCTTGACTTCGTAATTCAAATTTATACATTTCTAAATCATAACATAACATAGAATCATTACGATAGCTTCAAAATTTCATATGTCATGCGATAAATCAAAGACTAGACATACAATAATTTAACTTAATATCAATATGATAAGTTCAAATTTTCAACATGCAATCGTAAAATATTAAAATAACTATAAAATTAAAAACATTCATCGTAAAATTAACAACATGCAAAAATGAGATTAGATGGTAACTAACCGTTTGAGTCCATCTCGTTTGCTCGTAACACTCCCGGTTCACGATCTCCCGACTATATTAACCCGAGTACTACCGACTGTATAACTTAACAACGAGATTGGATACTTCTTCAAATGAACCTCTCCACCCTCATTTTATAGACTCGGATTTAAGCGGTAGGTGATATACCATTAACCAAACTAAATAACTCCTAACTACTACTTCAACCATCAACCATATCTTTCTTATCACCATTAATGAATATAAATTCTATTTTTTTTAAATTAAATTTACATTATCATCTTTACAAGGTGTTTAATATTTCTCTTACTTTTTTTTCGAAAAAAAAAAAAATTAACCGTAGTTAAAAGTGGGGGGTTTTATGCCCGGTCTAAATAAAAACGATAATTTACACTACCGTCCACAACAAATTATAACGAAAAATTACACTATCCCATTAACACCACAAAGAGGAAAAGTAAGCTTGGACATGACATTTATTAAAGTATTCCAAAATATTCTGGTGATGACACGTTGCAAACTTTCAAAATTGGAGCATTTTCTACGTTTGCAAAATTCACAACGAAAATTACACACAGCCGCCTTTCACAACGAAATATTGAACACGAAATTTACATGGAAAACAATTCAATAACGAAAACCGAAAATCTGGAAACTAATTGCCACACTATTCATGATTAGACAAGACACTAAAAGTAGCTTTATGTCTAACCAATCAAGGAATGACCACTACTACAAATGACGGTAAGGGTAAAAGGGTAACATCCTTCATTCATTAAAAAAACATTATAATTTTCATCCGCTACGATTTCGCCACGTCATCTTCCCCTCGCCACGTGTCTTCATCTCCTTTGGGCGCACCTACACCCCGGGTATGGGAGAATTACGCCTCCAATAGGCTTCTTACAATTGAGTACCCAATTCTAGGGTACCCTAAATTTTAGATTTGATAGCTACATCTAGCAATCTATATTCACTTTTGCTACATTATTTTTCTTTTTTATTTTAATTAAAATATGTTGTATATATATATATATATATTGTCTATATTCAATTTTTCTAAAAAAGATAATAAATATTATTTTATTTTTAATCCTATGTATGTAAATTTTATATATTAAATAAAATAATTTATTTAAAAAAACTAATAATTGAAAAATGAAAAAATGATAAGATTTTTTTACAAAAATTTAATAATTTAATTAATTGAAGAAAAACATAACATCATAAATTATTAAATAGTTTTTATAAACTTACTTAGTTTGATTATTTCATTAAACATTATAATATAATTATTAATGTTTTAAATTTATAAATACTTTTTAAAAAATGTAAAATGAAATAATAAATAAACAAATTAAAATAAAGGAAAATAATTGCTAAGTATTATATATAATTATTTGAAAAATGATTATAATTAATAAAAATTGTCTTAATATTTATAATATTTTTTAATATTTTATAAATAGTTAGGAAATAGATATATAAATTAAAAATTCAATAACAATTTAAAAAATTAATGATAGTAAAAATATTGAAATAAAGATATTATAGAATTTTTAAAATTGGGAAGGTAGAATTGGGAAGTTGTTGGAGCAACTTTAGTTTAGATAGTTGTTATTTGATAGAGAGAAGATATTTGACCCCCAATTCTGACAAAAAATGTAAGGAGCTGTTGGACTTAGCCTTAGAATGGTCTGCAAACTAAGTGTCTTGAATTTCACTTAGCCAAACATATGCATTGTAACTACCAAACAATTATCTAACAGTTATTAGACTATACACGATTTCTAAAGGCTATTGAAATAACTCATTTCATATCTATCTCTTACACTGCAATTTCTAAACATTTTGAAAGCCAAACATACTTTTTTTAAATGAAGTTACAACTTCATTCATAAATATCTTTAAGGATCTGAAAAAAAAAAAATGAAGCCAAGTCTTTAAGTTGTACCATCATCTTGGAGTCTTTAAGTTTTTATTAAATTGATTAGAAGCTACTACGAACAAGTTTCATTTGGAAAAAAGTAGAAAAAACGAACACTTGGGATCTACCGTCAACATCAGCTTCAGTTTTAAAGAAAAAAAGGGTTGTTAAAATGCCAACTCAACCAAAAGTCCGAACCGTTAGGAGAAGGCATTCGATTAATGAGAAGGCTTAGGAGAAGAGTGCCCATAGAAGGCTTAGAAGAAGAGCTAAGCTTGCACGTGCAGAATAAAGTGGGTGACAGGTCGAGAGACTCGAACCTGTGACCACGGCTACCGTGGAGCTCTGATACCATGTTAAAATGCCAACTCAACCAAAAGTCCAAACCGTTAGGAGAAGGCATTCGATTAATGAGATTTTATATCTCAACAAGGGTTACAACGTGCATTGATATAAAGCCCCAAGATGAAGTTAACTCTTCAAGCACAAGAATGCAGTATTGTTGGCTTTTTTTATCAGAATATGTTTGTTTTTTACTAAGAAAATATCAAGCACATCACATTAGATTTTTTTTATCATCATACGTTTGTCAAAAGACTTCTTTTATAAGGTGAAATATATATAATTTTGAGTTAATTGCATCATTGGTCCTTATATTATATGATAGCGGAATATACTCCTCTTTATAAAGTGCTCATCATTAGTCCCTCTGTCAAATATAAGCTCTCTATTTCAAAAAAAAAACCTGAAATTGTTCTAGGGGATATTAAAAGGCATGTAATTGATTTTAGTACTCTCTCTTTATAACCATAGAATATCAATGGATCATATTCATTTGTTTCCAATATTTGTCAAGAAAAACATTGAGCAATATATTGGTTAGACAGGCTATGCAAAAATATCCCACAAATACATCGAGAAATTAATCAACGATGGACCTAATTGACATTTACTTTCCCTTCATAGAGTTTCAAAGCTTGGATCATTTTAAAACAAGATATATTTAACATCAATTTCTTCTGCAATGAATTGTGAACAAGGAGAAATCCATATTTCGGCTGATCTGAAAGAACGATAAATTATACATATGAAAGCCATAATATGATAATAGTAAATTCAAGTTGAGTATACTATCACACATATGAGAAGCCATAAGATGATAATAGAAAGAACTATCAAGAATTACCTTTATTTTAATAGTAATGCAACATTCATCTTTATTAAAAGTTGAGCATGAATTAAAAGATATATTAAAGTTAAAGAAAATGAGGGACATTTAGATAAGATTTTTTTTGGACAAAAGTTTTAGATACGAATTAAACATGGTGTAATATTTAAATAACATACCAAGAAAAGGAAAAACCAAATAATTAGACATGAGAGTCACATCAGATAAAATATTGAAATTTTGCAATTTCAATTCGCTAAAAAAGACATTGAGCTGTAGAAGTACCGTTTTCGATTGTCTCAAAAAATTCTTACTATAAATGAGATTCACATCAGATAAAGTATTTACTTTTACAATTTCAACTCGCCAAAAAATACTTTTACAATTTCAACTCGCCAAAAAAGACATTAAGTACAAAATTGTCTCATTCTTTCTATAAAACAATTGAAAAATCCAAAAGTAATTTCAAGAAATTAAATTCTTTGACTCTATTGCATATTCATGTAAGCTTGATCTATCTCACTTTTACACTTCTTTTAGTCACCTACCATTTGATTAATGGACCAAGGTCATATATACTTGAAATGGTTATGGTCTTATATAAGTTACTTAACTCCAATGACGTAGAAATACACTTGCATATTAGGACCTAGAGTTTGATTAATAGAAAGAATTGTGAGGTTGTTGCCTTTGAATCTTTTACTTTCTTATTGGATTAAATTTTTATATTGACTTCAAGCATGGGTCACACCTAGTATATATACATAATACATTTAGATGATCGATGCCCCTTAAAAACGTCAAAAAATTAGGAGCCCTAAAAGATCGCATCTTTCGCATACATACAGGGCCGGCCCTACCTAAAGTGAATAAGTTTAATCAATATAATAGTTGTGAATCTTTCTTTCCTGGAGAACACATCCAGTGCTATGTTAGCGAACAATATCAACATTTCAAATAATTTGAAGATCATAGTAAATGGTGAACAATGAAATAAGAGGTCAGGTTGGCTTAATTTAATAGGTGAAGTTTATGTTCTAGAAATCGCCACCTAGGCGCCAACTCCCCCCCTCAGCCGTTTACGCCTAGTAAGAATGCTAGGCGTTTTTACCTAGCACTTTAGTCGTCGTGGAAGAGGTGCTTAGCCCGCCGATTAATGGCAAAAAGTGGCCGCCCAGACCTTTTTATTTTCATTATTCTCGAAATTTTTTTAATTGGTATTATTACTCAATTTTTTTTAGTATTTTATAATTAATATAGTGTTGTTAGATGAATCTTATGACTTAAATAGTTGAAATTATTATAATTACTATGTATAATATTACTAGATATACAAAATTACACAACGAGATTCAAAACCGCCAAATCCTATCGAGTCCTTGTTTAATTTTGCCTAGGCGCTAGGGCCCGGTCGACCACCTAGGTCGCGAATGAAAATAAAATGAAAATAAATATCTACCGCATATGACGATATTTCCTTGCCATTTAAAAGACGATATTTCCTTGCCATTTAAAAGATGTAAAGTGAGTAATACATTGTTAGAATATAATTAATAAGTAATCTATTCTTAAAAAATTTGAACGAAAATTTAAATTGGATTTTTAATGAAAATAAAATTAGTAATAAATAAAGCATAACAAGAATTTTGGAACTTAATATTCATGAAATTTTGTTGAAAACGTTTTATATTTTTTTCACCATTTAAATTTTTACTTATAAGGTGATGAAAAAAATTAAATTGATCCTTAACATAACATCTTATTATTATATTATGTATAAATTAGATTTGTTTAAAACTCACAATTAATTAAAATTTAAAATAAAAATAATATAATATTGTAAAATTTTGTAATATATTTTTATTATATATCATTCTTTAAATCATTATAAATTGTATAACAAATACAAATATGAATATAAAGTAAATTTATGATATATAAATATTATCATAAACGTTTATATTTTAGTATTGACTCAATAATAGTTATAATTTATAAAGAAAGATGAAATATATAACATTATTCAAATTAGTATAACATATTTTTACCAAGACAAACTAGCTTAGCTAATTTTATATACTTTCTTTCTCTAAAAGTCAACATGCATCTTTGGGTCAAACCTCCATTTTTCCTCTTATCTTTCCTTAATTCTCGCATCTACTACTTTAATTCTTTTTTTTTTTTTTCGATGTATGGGTGTCCGGGCCAGCTTACGCGCACCACGACTAATCCCATAGGAAATATACACGCCTCCTCATGCATACTCCCACTTAATCAGAACTAGGTTACCCATGTTCAGGGAGGAGACTCGAACCATGCACCCCTTGCTTACCCCCTTTAAGAGCTCAAGAAATAACACGGCTGAGGGGATTCGAACCCTGTACCTCCTAGTTGAGAGACAGGGTCCTGGCCACTGAGCTAGTCCCAGTGGTTATCTACTACTTTAATTCTTGATTGCATGTGTCGTTTCCCATGATTCTTAACTCCCTTATAGCTAATTATGTACATAATTTTAGGAATGTCCTCTTTATTGGCTTTCTCTTCTACTTTTATCGTTTTCTGGGCTTTTTCGTGCTGTTCGACAACGGAAGCAGTTGGTTTTCTCTTGGTGCCTTAGGATTGCTATTGATCCTGATGGCACAACTCTGGGTTTTACTATTTTGGTGTCAAACCTTACATATGAGTAAGGTATATACGATGGCTCCAGGTTATGGTGACTTCTACCCTCTTGGTGCCTATACGGAGAGGACTGGATACGGTATGAAATTGATCATGATTATAAGGTATGTGGATGGATTAATAATCGAGAAAGTCGGGAAAATAGAGAAGGTAATCATCTCTCGAAAAGGGTTTTGCCTTCTCAATCTGATTAGTGAGTGGGTGTATTTTATCTCTGAGATGGTGAGGAAAAGGATTTCCCCAAGCAGTCTGTATACTCTCTATGATAAGAATGGCGATATAAACAACAAGGAGCAGGTATCAATTTCTGCCACCGATGAGTTAACTCCACTGGTTAGCCCAATTAAATTTATATCTTTGATGATCTCCTTAAACTATGGATGGGATTATCCAAAGTACTTAGGTAAAAACTTATACAGTTGGGTTGGGCTTCTAATTATATCTCTAACTTGGAATGAGCTGAAGAATAGATGGGCCAAGTGTAGAATTAATCAGGTTTTTAAACTCTGTTGTTGGATTTTAAGCATTTCACATATAAGGGTTACTGTTGGGCTGAATCAGCTATTTTACGTAAGATATAGCCTACAAAGTCTCGACAATGGGGCAATGCGCTGTTTAATCATTCTTGATGATGTACAAGATAATACAAACGTGGTTTGGAGTGGTCTCTTCCAATGGGGCATCTGCTTTGATCGTGAATTAGCCCTTATTCAGTGAAAGGGACATACGTTAGCCTCCGTAAGGAGTGTTTTTCTCCTTATGGTTAACTATATGGTATGTTTCAGATTGATGAGGGGATTATTGGTTTTCAAAGTTCATGTTTTGGAGTAGAATATGAGGGTTGTAACTACATATGGTGGATGTTCTTGTTTCACACCTGCGAGGACTGTTTTGCTTTGAACTTCGAACATATGTATGTTCAAACCATTGGATGGAAAGATATGAGGCTTTTATACAGAGGAAATATTGTGCATGGCGAAGGAAAAGATATAAAATGCAGTGAGCTTCATGTGTATTGTTCGTCTACTTCGGTTATATCAATTACAAACGCTGATAAGTCTACTATTCTAGATTGCTTATTGAAGTATACTATAGTATGGGCGTATTTAGAAGTGCAGATGGGTGTATTAAAAGGAGATTTGGGCTTTTTTTCTTTGGCCCAACACTTAATTACTATCTAATTAGAAAATGGGCTTTATTCTGTATTAATCTACATTCTAATCCTATCTTGTGGGCTTCTGATGCCGTTAACCTTCTTTTATTTGGTGGGCTGAGGTATTTCGTTGCCTTAACAAAATGGTTAATCGATTTGAGTAACATTTACTGGATCAAGTTTTCTATATTTTATTCCTTCCTGCTGCTATCTTTATTGGCTGTTAACATTTTTCAAGAATGGAAGAATATTTCTATCAAATCTTCTACTTTATCTTATTCACGATATACCAAAAGGCAGGCTACTTTTTACTTACATAGCTACCTATCATATGCTAAGGGAGGGTATTTTTTATTAAGGCGGGATATACAATCTCTGTTTGTAAGATATGGAGAAATCAAAGAACAATTTGTGGAATTTGAATACGCTAATGTATGTGGACCTAATGTGGTGATTGAGGACGGGATGGAGAGCCAACAATACTATTATTGTAGCGCGGAAAACTGGTATGGACATTTGAGGGGCGATAACACATCGAGTGATGATTTCGATGATGATGGTAATACCCAGGCTGAGCCTGTGAAGGAGACCTTCATCAATAAAACTTTCAAGGGTAGCGGCCAGCCCGGGGTAGAAGCGGCCGGAGTCGATGGATAATTTTATGATTTGGAATTGTCAAGGGGCAAGGGCACCTGTGACAAGAAATATTGTAAAGTCCCTCATTTCGAAGTTTAGTTTGTCATTAGTTTGTCTTTTGGAAGCGAAAATTAAATCTAGTGATGTTAGATTTTGTAACTTTCTTAGCCAATTTGATAATAAGTTTGTAGTGAACCCCGGAGGAAGAGCTCATAGGTCCGGGGGCATGACGTTTGCTTGGAAGGGTCACATCAAGTTATCTATTGTAGTATCGCTTTCTAATTATGTTATCGCTTTCGTGGAGGAATCTAGCTCCTTTTCTTGGTATATTGTTTTCGTTTACGCTCCTAATGATGTGAACAAGAGAGAGAAGACTTTCATAGATATCTCTAAATGGATTGATAATAATCAATTTCCGACTCTAATCATTGGTGATTTTAACGACATACGTGAGGCTTCGGAGAAACAAGGTAAGCTACAACCTAGCCTAGAAAGGATGATCAAGTTTAATGACTTCATTAATTGGAACAACCTCATTGATATTCCTACAAAAGGATGTTTTTTCACGTGGTCTAATAAAATACAAGGAATGGAGAACGTTAAAGAAAGGCTGGATAGAAGTTTAGCAACGAAAGAATGGTATAACATGTTCCCTGAAGCAACTATTAAGGTCCCACCGGCAATGGGTTCGGATCACTCTCCACTAATTGTACAAAGGAGTAACAAATGCAAAGCTAATAATAGATATTTTATGTTTGAATCAAGGTGGTTAGAGAACAGTGAATGTAAAGAAGTGTTTAGCAAGTCGTGGAATAACGTTAAAAATTCTGACAATATCAAGAATTTTATTATGAGAAGAGAGGAGACGTGTATGGCTTTGACGGGATGGAGTAAAGGAAAATTTTGTAATGCAAGGAAATTACTTGACAAATACCAAGGTATTTTGGAAAAATTACAAGATGGGGAGCCGACAATGGATAATCTAAATTTGGAAAAAATGATTAGAACGGAAATGGAAGATCTATGGAAACAAGAGGAAGCGTTTTGGGCGGATAGAGCATGTGATGACCAAATAAAAAAAGGTGACAAAAATACTAAATATTTTTTCGCTAAGACAACAATGCGGCGAAATAAAAATCGTATTAATGAGCTAAAGGACAAGAATGGGGAATGGATAGAGAATCAAGTGGTGATAAAAGATATTATTCAAGACTATTTCACAAGTATTTTCAAGGAAGACAATGTCGATTACATCGAAGAGGTCTCTAATCATACGCCGTGCATAATTGATGATAAAATGAACGAGAGACTAACTAGGACACCTAATTTGGAAGAAGTTAAGTTGGCGGTGTTTTCAATGTCGGGTTCAAAAGCTCCAGGCCCAGACGGATTGCCAGGCAAATTCTACCAAGAATTTTGGGAAATTATCAAAGATGACATTATGAAAATAATTGTTGATTTCTTTGAAAACAAGGCATCATTAGATAAAATTAATGATACTATTATCACGTTGGTACCTAAAGGAAAATCTCGGGAAGAGGTAACGTTTTATAGACCGATCTCATGCATTAACTTCATCTATAAGATTATAGCGATAATTATGGCTACAAGGCTCCAACCTTTAATGAATGAGATAATTTCACCTACTCAATCGACGTTCATTAAGGGTAGGAGTATACAAGACAATATATTAATTGCTCAGGAAGTGGGTTTTTTCATGAAAAATAAGAGGAGATCAAACAAACACTATGGGGCAGTAAAAGTTGATATGGACAAAGCTTACGATCAAGTAAATTGGAAATTTTTTATGGCTATTTTGAGAAAATTAGGTTTTTGTGAAAAATGGATTGATTTAATATACCGGTGTATATCGTCGGTCTCATATCAAGTTAAGGTAAATGGAGAACGTCTCAAGAAATTCAAACCGGAGAGAGGTATCCGTCAAGGTGACCCGATGTCTCCTCTGCTTTTTGCAATGTTGACTGAAGCTCTCATTGGTCTCATTAACTATGAGTGTCGGGAAGGAAATATCAAAGGTATTTCTTTGGCTAGGTCAGCACCAAGACTTACCCACCTTCTATTTGCGGACAATGCACTATTTTTCATAGAGATAAATGATACGGAAATTGAGGCTTTTTAAAGGGTACTTAATCTATATTGTCGTGCATCTGGACAAAAAATTAATTTTGGAAAGTCATCTATCATGTTCAGCAAAGGTTTTTCAAATGAAAAGGCTAGAGATATTGCGGAAAAACTCAACATTAAATGCACAGATGATTTCGGGAAATATTTGGGGATTCCACTTACGCTTAAAAGGTCTAAAGGTGAGAATATAGCTTATATTAGAGATAGACTTCTTAACAAATCAGCTAGCTGGATGTCCAATCTTTTATCGGACGGTGGTAAAGAAATCCTCATTAAAGCGGTATTACAAGCTATTCCAAACTATGCTATGTCAATATTCGAATTCCCGGTGAATATTTGTAAGGCAATGAGTAGTATGGTTGCAAATTTTTGGTGGAATTTGGGAACCAAAAATAAAATCCATTGGGTAGCTTGGGAAAAAATAGCTAAGGCTAAAAATGTAGGTGGAATAGGATTTAGGGATTTCCAAAAAATGAATTTAGCCCTATTGGCTAGTCAAGCTTGGAGATTATGGCATAGTCAAGACTCGTTGGTGTTTAAAGTCCTAAAAGGTATCTATTTTCCAACTGTAGATATGTGGAACACTAAACTGAAAAATAAAAGATCATGGAGCTGGGCTAGTATTTACAAAGGCCTACAATTCATCAAAAATAAAAGCTTATGGAAAATCGTTAATGGGCAGAGAATTAATATATGGGACGATATTTGGATTAGGAGAGGCTATAAATTAGAGAAACCGGCAAATTGTAAGTTAAACAAAGTGGCGGAATGTTTTAATGAGGACATGTCTAATTGGAACTATGAAACCTCAACAATATATGTACCAAAAGAGATGTAATAGAAATTCGGAAAATTCCAATAATGAACCTTGAAAAAGAAGATGCGATCGTTTGGACAGCAACAAAGGATGGTAATTATTCCACTAAATCTGGATACCATCGCTTGGTACAGTTAGAAGAGGAAAAAAGTGGTTCATCATCTAAAGAGGGGGAGGCATTGAACAAAGAATTATATAATATTGTGTGGAAATCTAATGTACCGTCGAAAGTTAGAAATTTTATTTGGAAGATTCATAATAATGCTAATCCGACGAAGAAGAATCTAAAGAAAAGGAAATGCTTAACGGATGACACTTGTGAATGGTGCGAATCAGGGCCGGAAAATGTGGAACACATATTTTTGAAGTGTGAACTTAGCAAAAGCATATGGGCTAACTGTTTATTACAAATAAATATTGAAGAAAAGATGGAATATAAGATAGGAGATTGGATAATTAAAGTCATTGAAAGCTATTCAAAGAATGGGTGGGATAAAAGATACGTGACGGCTGTGATCCTACTTACTTTATGGAATATATGGAAAGCTAGAATGAAAGGATTATTTGAGAAAAAGAGATGGGTGGCTCAGGAAATCCTTGAAAAAACAAAGTTTACCATGAAATATTTATTTGGTGATAAAAAGGACATGGGACAAATGGATAGGAATAACACTGGTGTGCAAAACACTGAGGATGAAAATGATAATCCGATATATTATGACGAAGCAGATATGGTATGGCTTTGTGATGCATCACATACGAAGAGTTGGGAGCCGGCAAGTATGGTGTCTATAGCAACCAACAAAGAGGGTGAAGTCAGGAAGGTCAATACGAAAAGAGCAAGAGTGGATAGTAGTCTGGAAGCGGAGATGTGGGCGGTCTTATTAGCAATGAGATCGGCGGCAAATCTTGGAGCAAAGAGTAGTTCTTTTTACTCGGATAACCTTGAGATAATTCAAGGTATTAATAAAAGGGGAGGAATCGACTGGAGAATCCGTCCCATGATCTCTGAGGCATGGAGATGGATAGGAAGATTTCCAAATTGGAAAGTCAATCACATAATGAGAAAATACAATGGAATAGCGGACATCCTGGCGAAGAGTACTAGACTCAATCTAGACTTAACTAATAATCCCACTAGGTCTTTAGTTGATTTCTATGCTTATGTTAGTAATGTATATTCGATTAGTACCAGACATCTATGATAGACTTTTATTTGACAAAAAAAAAATATTTTTACCTAATTACTCCATAGAAATATTTAATATTGTAATACATGTAGGTGTGGGACATCATTTCAGCACAATAACACAAAGCACTATACAAATGCACTAAAACCGCTGAACCCCAACTATAAGTACGGGTCATGACAATTTTTTTATAAATTGAAAATATAAGGCAAACACCTCATTCTTCTTTATATTTGGTAGGAGATAACCGCCAACGTCAAATAAAATGTATGTTCTCGCATACTGTCGTAGTGTCTCATCATCGACATTTTTAGGTGAGGGTCCTAAAAAAAAATTTAAAATTAAATACACCCAATAGTACTGAAATAATCCCTAAACCACTTCAGAGTTAAAACGTTTTATTTACCTACGGTAACTCCATTCCTTCTTATCTAAGACTCTGGCCAAAAAGCCGTCTACACTCCATATTTATGTCTATTGGGTTGCCATGCATAGAACAAGTTCGCCATTAATGGGTAACCCTGTGATCATCATAACATTCTGTAATGTCACCGTCATCTCACCAACCATCAAGTAAAATGTGTGGGTCTCTCGCCTTCACCTTTCTACAAGTGCACAAGGCTTGGTCGGTAGTTACTTTTGATATTTTTAAAATACACCCAAAACCGGCCTCTTTAAAAAATGGAAAAATATGTAAATCGACCTCCCAAAGAGTAGATTGTGTAGGACTAACTTCATAATCGTCCTATTCACAAACAAATATAGGTTTAATAGTAAAATTAAACAAATAAAACATGAAAATAATATAAGGAATAACTTACGTCGCCTTTTCATATTTTTTGACTCCGATGAAACTTTTGACGAATAAGCACGAGAGACACAAATTCGTGGTTGTAGTCTATTCCGCTTATTCCGTCCGTTGTTTCGTCCTATAACAAAATTAAAAGGGTCAATAATGCAATAATAAAAATATAAGGGACCAATGATGTAATATGATCTAATTAAGTTTCAAATTTAATACTACATATTTAAAGGACCTATAATGCAATAACATAATTTAAAGGAACCATTTGTGCAATAATGAAAAATATAAATGGACCAATAGTGCAAATTCATCAATGTAAGGGACCAAAAGTGCAACATTAACTAGCAACTTTTCTTAATTAGAAAATAACTATATAAAAGACCAATAATGCAATAACATTTGTTTAAGGGACCAATAGTGCAAAATAACCCAATTTTTTTCTAAACCCCAGTACAAAATTGTCAATTTTGAGTTAAAATTCATGAATAACAACAATAAATTTAAGAATAATACATAAATTTTACACACACATATACATATATACATATATATATATATATATATGAGTGTGCGTGTATACGCGCGCGCGTGTGCGTGCGTTCGTGTGAGATTACAATAGATGAAAGAGAGGGGGAAAGGGGTGGGGGGTGGGGGGGGGGAGTATACCTATATTATAAGATCTAAGAAATGATTAGTTTAGTGGTGATGGTGTTCTGAGCGAAGGGTGGCGTAACAATCTTCCGGTAGATGTTTTTTTTCTTCGTATCCGTTTATGTTAAAAATGAACTACTGATGTTGGTATTAATAGGCGAAAGGCGCTCCTCTGAGAAGCACTTTTAAACCCGATTTGAGTTACAAAGAAGATGTTTTTCGAGGAGCACCTCAATTGGTTAATTGTTTACTATTTTAATAATAACAAAAAATAAAGTAGACGCCTAAGCGTTTCTTTTGCGATTATTGTTTTCCGTAAACTTTACTTGCAGGTTTTTTTTAAATGTTAAAAATAAAAAGAACTCTGCAAGAAGGAGCAATCGATTTAGATTCGAATACGCATGGTGTTTGCATAAAGATTTTCCAAATTTTGTGTAATCCAAGTGGAAGGAGGAAATTGGCGAAATAGGAGATAACATTTTATCGATGCAGAATCATTTCAAAATTTGGAAAGATGAGGTGTTTGGGAATATCTATCATAAGAAGAGGCTACTAATGGCGAGGTTGAAGGGTATCCAGAAATCTTTGGATCGTGAGTATAATCCTTCTATGTTTCAGTTGGGGAAAAAACTAAGAGACAACTACCTTGATGTTCTGGAAGAGGAGGAGATTTTGTGGTTTCAGAGATCAAAAAAATAGTGGATCCGTTCAGGGGAGCGTAATAATAAGCTCTATCATCTATCCACTATCCGGAAAAAAAAGAATGCGAAGGTGTCAAGGCTGAAAAATGAGAATGATATTTGGGTTTCTAACGAAGAAAGGATCAACGAGCTAGTTCGAGATATTTTCAAAAGGCTATATTCAGTGGAGAAAGAGTTTATAGGCCCTTTCTATCTGCCTCATATACCGCAAATTGAGGTTAGTGAGATAGAGCTACTTAGTGAAGAGTTCTCTGGTGAGGAAATTAAGGAGGTGGTATTTCGTGCAAATCCAGTTAAAGCACCTGTCCTGGATGGAATGTTTACTTCGTTTTATCAAAAGAGTTAGAGTGTGGTGGGTCCATCAGTTTGCATAATGGTAAGGAAGTGTATTAGTACTTGCGGGATAGGTTTGAGGCTCAATGGCACGTTGATTCATCTAATTCCAAAAATTAAAGATCCAGAAAGGGTGAGTCACTTTCGTCCTATTAGCCTCATCAATGTTCTGACTAAGTTTATTATGTCTGCTATGGTGAATCGCTTACGACCTATCTTGGCTAAGCGAATTTGTCCTAATCAAACAAGCTTCTTGCCGGGGAGATCCACTACAGATAGCATCGTTCTTGTGCAGGAGATAGCCTCTATGATGCATAAGAAAGTGGGTAAGGTTGGTTGTATGACGATTAAAATTGATCTCACTAAAGCCTATGATAGATTGAGTTGGCGATTCCTGGAGGACACTATGTCGACTTTCAGATTCCCTCCATCTTGGGTACATATTATCATTACGGCTATGCGTACTAACACTATGCAGGTACTTTGGAATGGAGAGCCTCTAGACTCATTTATACCCCAGCGAGGTATCCTCCAAGTGGACCCTTTGTACCCCTACCTGTTCGTGATGTGCATGGAGCGCTTATCAATATTGATAAAAAATCTCTGAGTGGTCACCAATTCAGATTAGTAGGAACCATCCCCCGATTTCACATGTTTCCTTCGCGGATGATCTCATATTGTTCGCGGAAGCTACAAAAATCCTAGATATATCTTATAAATATGGTGTTGCTGAACTTTTGTAATGAAGCGGGTCATAAGTCCAGTGAGGAAAAGTCTATCATATGTTTCTCGAAGAATGTGTCGTAGATGGAGAAAGATAATTTAGCAAGTAAATGTGGTTTCGTACTTAGTGATTTCCTGGGTATGTATTTAGGGGCTCCAATTGTATCGAATCGTCCACCTAGATGGTTTTATCGTAAGATCTTGATGAGTATGTGAGGTAAACTCGCTAGTTGGAAAGAACAAAATTTAACCTTGGCAGGAAAGGTCACTTTAGCTAAATTTGTGTTAAGGGTCATTCCCACCTACATCATGCAAACATCCAAGCTTCCAGTTCATGTATGCAAGGAAATTGATAAGATTATTCGGGATTTTATTTGGGGTAGTGGAGAAGAGGCACGGAAAATTCATTGGATGTCTTGGGATAAGCTGTATTGTACGAAGAAAGATGGCGGATTGGGTTTATGTGATACTAAGCATTTTAATAGAGCACTACTTGCAAAATTGGGTTGGCGAATTCTAAAAAATGATCGTGCGCTATGAGCCGTAACGTTGAGACACGAGTATTTTAGCGAGGGATTAATTAATCGAGCTCCACAAAACTCTGATTCTAGGATGTGTAAAAGGAATTCTTGAGGGATGATGGATCCTGCTCAATGGTGTAGTTACATCAAATACTGATCAGGAGGTTGAATACAAGTGGAAGCATGAGAAATCAGGGATGTTTTTGGTGAAGTCGGCATACAATTCTACCTGATCACTGGTCACTGATGTGGTTTTCAAGTGGGATAGAGTGTGGTCCTTGAAGTGTCCACAAAAGGTCAAAATGCTGATTTGGAGGGAAATTTGTGGGCGCCTTCCTACTGCCTCTAGTCTCGCTCGTCGTAGGGTGGATGTTAGTAAGATGTGCACAGGCTGTGGCGTTGAGGTTGAGACAGAAGTTCACCTCTTTAGGGACTGCAGGTACGAGGGTCTTTGGGAGGGCTAGCCGGCCTTGGTTGAGTTAAGGAAGCGAAGAAGACAGAAGGAGACAAAGGTGAGAATTGTTACTGATCGCGAGTCTAACAGCTTGCTCGAAAATAGTGCAGACCTGGAAGATCTTCACGAGGATGGTGCATTCGTCTTCACAGACTCTGCAGTTAATGCTGGTACTGCTGGTCACACGTTGGACAGACGAAGTGTGATGTCCTCTGAAAATAACAGTAATCAGCAGCCCGAACTTAGAAGTGATGGACCTGTAACGCATGGTCTGATGCATACTGAATAGGGGATTTCTGCCGCAACAAGGGAGTGATGGCAAGCGCTCCTGAGCTGTAAAGGAGTAGAGAATGGCCTTGAGGTGAGAACTATCGCGCTCGCTATCTGTTGGGTGATTTGGACGGATCGAAATGATAGAATTTTTAACGGAGGTAAAAGAGGTAAATCAAGACAATCATTTAGATATTGCTGAAAATAATTCCGTCAATTATATCCTAGCCTGGGGTAAAGACATAAATGGCGGTTTGATTATATCCGCTAAGAGCACACTTGTGAAGTGAGTTAAACCCGAAGTGGGTATTGAATTAAATATTTATGGGAGTTTTAAACAATGGGGGTCTATGGCTGGAGTTGGAGGAGTTTTTAGAGATACAGAAGGCAATTTTATGGGTGGTTTTACGGGAATGGCTGAGGTATGTTCGGCTTTTCAATCGAAACGTATTGCTTTACACTTTGGTTTGTCTTTGGCAATCATTAGGACTGTTGAGGTGCACTACTGGATTCACGCTGTTTACCCACGAAATATTAGCGACGACCCGTAATTCGCCGCTAATTTTTTGAAATTAGCGACGACAAAATCTTACCGCGGCGTCGTTAATTAGCGACAAATGAATTCGTCGTTAATTAATTGATTTTCGCCGCTGATTGTTTTTTATTTATTTTTGAATTTTTTTAATCGCCGATCTGTTGTCGCTATCGTAGCGACACGTGTTGTCGTCGTTATTTTGATGATTAGCGACGACACATCTTTGTTTAACGACAACCCGTATTTCGTCGCTAATCTTAAATCCTATTTAATGGAGACAGCAGGTTTTAACACACAAAACACCTTAAAAAATCCTCCGATTTTCTCCTAAAAACACAAATAATTCCTTTTCTTTTATTTGTAATTGCTTCTCCACTTCATCTTGCATCATTCTTGGTTCAATAATCAAGGTGCGGCTCCATTAATATCAACTTTCATCACACAATTTAAGGTAATAATTGCATGAAATTCACCTTTTAATTTTTTTTTGATTTCTAATTGTGTTTTATTCTTTCTATATGGTTTGATTAGGTGAATTAATACAATTTCTTGGTGGGGAATTAATATCACTCTTCAATTTATCCATCCAATTCAAGGTATTTCCATTAAATTTCATGTTTTCTAAATTTTTTATTTATTTGATTATATTAGCAAGTTGATATAACATATGATTAGGTTAATGAATTAAATATTTGTTGGTTGATTATGCATGTGTTGTGTGAATTTATATTTCGTGCTCATATATTTTTACTTGTTTATTTAATTCTTTGTTTTTTTTATATATTCATTCATTTAATGGTTTGTAATATTTATTCATTTAATGGTTTGTAATTTTTATTCATTCAATGGTTTGTAATATTTATTCATTCAATGAGTTTGTAATTTTTTTTATTTTGTTTATTGTGTTGTAATTTTTATTCATTGGGTTGTAATAATTATGTATTTTATTTTTTTTATATGAATATAGTCGCAGAGTTTAATCAAATTGTTGTTAAGAGATGGCATCGAGTTCGGACACGAGTATCGATAAGAGTTGGATCGAATTGACGAATGTGTTCGATGGAGAATATATTTTTGGGGTTTTTAAATTTATCGAGTTTGCTAAGAAAAGTAGAGGTTATACCGGTTACTTGTCTTGCTCGTGTAAGAAGTGTAATAATTTTTGTCGATTAAAAACCGAAGTTGTTATGGCCCACCTTCTAAAAGAGGGGTTTAAACATGATTATAAGGTTTGGACAAAACACGGTGAGGAGGAGATACAAACACATACACCCCCTGCAAGTAAAGATCCAATTATAGTAAATGAAATTCAGCATGTTTATGACGATGTGAGACAGAGTTACGATGTTGGTGGACATCCGGGAGACACCGAGATGAAAGATGCACATATTCCAAGTCGAAGCAGTTTTGACACATTGTTCGAAGAATTGAAGACAGAATTATATCCTGGTTGTAAATCGACGAGTTCGTTGAATTTCATTGCCAAGCTAATGCACGTAAAAGTAAAGAACAAATGGACTAACACCTCATTCACCGAGCTATTGGAGTTGTTGGGTCGTATTTTGCCTAAACCTCACAATTTGCCCGATTCTTATGAAGCATGCAACAAGAAGTTGAAAAGTTTGGGTATTGGGTATATTACCATCGACGTTTGTTTGAACGATTGTGTTATTTATTACAAAGAAAACAAAGACCTCGATAAGTGTCCAGTTTGTAGCGAGTCTAGATGGGACCCAAAGAAGGGTATCAAAGTACCGCTTAAGAAGCTTCGATACTTTCCGATTGCTCCTAGATTACAACGACTATACGCTTCAAAGCACACCGCTGAAGACATATTTGGCACTATACCGGTAACAGTGCCGATCCGGATGTGTTGTGTCATCCGGTTGATGGTGATAGTTGGAAGAGATTTGCAGCGCTACACCCTGAGTTTGCTAGCGAACCTCGTAACGTATATCTGGGTCTCGGAATCGACAGGTTTTGTCCTTTCTCTATGCAGAACAACTCGTACAGCATGTGGCCAGTCATATTAACCATTTATAACTTGCCACCGTGGGTATGCATAAAGGATACCACATTCCAGCTTTGTTTGTTGATTCCGGGACCCCGTTCACCCGGTAAGGACATGTATGTCTTTCTTCGTCCTGTTATAGATGAGTTGGAAGAGTTGTGGGATAAAGGGATCGTTACGTATGATGCCCATAAGAAAGAACAGTTTACGATGAAAAATTTGATTGGTCAGCGTGGGCGGTCAACTTTCCCGCCCACGAAATTTATCGACGAAATCCCATAATTTAGCGACAACACGTCGTCGCTAACCCTTGACACGCAAAGGTCGTGTGTACGTGGGGCGACACATGTCCCAAATTAACGACGAAATGCTTGGTTTCGCGACGACATACGTGTCGTCGCTAATCTTTTTTTCTATAAAGCCCTAATCGAGCTCATTTCTGCCATACTAAACACCCAAAAACACACCAAAAGCTCCATTTCCGCCATAGCCAAGCAATTCCGAGGAGAAACAACACCAAATCCAACGCTAAGGTATTGATTCCAGTCCAAATACACATTATAATCTCTACTTTTTTGATTTTTTCATTTTTAATTTCTAATATTTTTTCTAGTGTTTTTTTTGTATGATTCCTTCTTCTTGGCATGGATTCATGGACGAAATCTACACCATTTCTACGTAACGGGTTCCAATTTCCAGATCAAACTTGCAATTTTTTTTTTGGTTGAAAAAATTCATGAATGTTTACATGTTTTAAGGAATTCCAAATTTTATATGTATTAATCTGGGATGTTTGGTATTTTTATTGTGTTAAAAAATAACATGTAATTGGACTTTGATTAAATTAGGGTTTTGATAGGATTTTTGTATTTTTATTGTAATATTTGGTGTGTTATTGTAATTTGATTGTGTTTTAAGATATAGGGACCTATTTGCAATATGTTTAATTTGTATGTTTAAGGCCTAAAATGCAATTTTATAAAAAATAGGACTAAAATGCAATTTTATAAAAAATAGGACTAAAATGCAATTAAGTAGGAAATAGGACTAAAATGCAATTAAGTAGGAAATAGGACTAAAATGAAAATTTAAAAAGTAGGGACAAAAATGCAATTTTTAAAGAATTTTGGACTTATATGTAATTTTTTTAAAATTTAGGATAAAAATGCAATTTAAAAAAAAATTAGACTTATTTGGAATTTTTAAAAAAATGGGACAAAAATGCATTTTTAAAAAAAATTAGGAATTATTTGCAATTTTAAAAAAAATTGGACTAAAATGCAATTTAAAAAAAAATTAGGACTTATTTGCAAATTTTAAAAAAATGGGACAAAAATGCATTTTTTTAAAAAATAGGAATTATTTGCAATTTTTAAAAAATTTAGACTGAAATGCAATTTTAAAAAAATTAGGACTTATTTGCAAATTTTAAAAAAAATGGGACAAAAATGCATTTTTTAAAAAATTAGAAATTATTTGCACTTTTTAAAAAATTTGGACTAAAATGCAATTTAAAAAAAAATTAGGACTTATTTGCAAATTTTTAAAAAATTGGACAAAAACGCAATTTTTAAAAAAAAGTTGGACTTAATTGCAAATTTTAAAAAAATTTGGACTTATTTGCAATTTTTAAAATTTAGACTTATTTGCAATTTTATGAAATTTTATAAGGACTAAAATATAACGAGTAAATTTTATAGATGGCTGCTGTCATGGATAGGAGTCACGGTGGAGACGGGAGAGGTAACGATCCCCCGAGGGGTCCTAACCGTTCGAATTCCGATTGTGCCCAACCATCGGGTAATAAAAAATTCAATTAATATTATTTATTAATTAAGAAAATATATAATTAATAAATATTTTTCACTAAAACAGGTGAACGTAAAAGAAGTAGACCGAAAGCTGCCACATCTATCCGGACAGCTCAGGAGACCCTGAAGAGAGTCGGCTGGCCCATTCCAGTTGACTTTACTGTTATAGACGGCACGTGGAATTTCGTGGGCGAACATAGCAAGCACGTGGGTCAGGTTGTAGGAAATGCAGTACGAGAAGCTGTTCCCCCGTGCTACGAATCATGGTCAGATGTCCCCGACCATAACAAAGGGGTAATTATGCAGCGACTGCACCAGTTTTTTGATTTGGAGGAGTGGATACGGCGAGACGATTGGAACGAGATTATTAAGAGGCTGAATACGATGACTTCTGGAGCCTACAGGCGATGGAAGTCGGATTTGAAGAACGACTGCTACTACACAGGTGAAGATCCACCAGATGTTGACCCGGTGCATTGGGCGGCGACGAAGAAGATGTTGGATGACGAGGCGAAACAGGTAGAAAAAAACAATTTATTAATTATTTTATACGTTTTTTTATTAATTTTATAACTATTTATTTTTTATTTGTAGCAGGGTTAGGCTGATATAAACAAGAAGAATCGAGAGCTGCAGACAGTTCCGAGCAAAGCGGGGTCAAGGAACTGGTCCCAGACTCGAGAGGTGATTATAGAGGTATAAGTTTTAATAATTAAAATTTAATTTAGTATTTTATTTAATTTAATTGTTAACTAATTAATATTTTTTATTGTATATTGTCCAGGGGAAGCTGAAGAGGGTGACGAAAGAGCCGTTGACTTTTTTGGATGACGAGACCCAGGAGGAGATGGAGCTTTCTCCTTTAAGCGATTATTTCGACCACCTATCGCACGATGCAGCTACAGATAGATGGCGTGACGAGCGTTTGGAGAAAGCTAGTGTAAGTTTTTTTTTTAAAATTGCTTTAAATTAATTATTTATTTTTCAATTTACTTTTTTATTAATCTAATTTATTTTTAAATTGAAATCTAATTATAGGGTGTTCTTCGGGAGAAGATAAAGAAGAAGGTTGTGCAGGCCGGAGCGGAGGGTGCTTAAGTTACCATCTAGGAGTAGATGGATGCCATGCTCGAGACTATAATAGAGGTCCTGCACCCACCCAAGACTGAATACTGGGTGCCTACCATTGGTCCGGTCTAAAAACGATCCAGGACTCCTACACAGCCGGACAGGGAGAACGAGGAGCTGCTTAAGACGATTCTGGCTGGGATGAACGAGTTTCGCGCGACTCAAGGACTTGCACCTATACCAGATCCATCCTCCGCATCACCCGGGCCCACAGCTTCTTCTAGTCGGCCAAGTCAACCCCCGAGCATGGCAGACACTCTCTTCGAAGCATTAAACGGCATGAGAATCGCCCAAGGACTTCAGCCGATCAACAAACCCGGGCCCACTAGGGAAGAGAGACGAGGTGAAGAGAGAGGAGATGAGGAGAGAGGAGAAGATCAAGAAGATCACCATTTGAGTGATGATTAAGTTATCTTTTTTTTTTAATTTGGTTGGTTTGTATTTTTAAGACTTTAATGTTTTCCGTATGTTTGACTTTGACTTTGACTACGTTTGACTTAGACTTCATGTTTAATATTTGAATCGAATTATCGTATTTTATATGTATTTTTAGATTTTTATTTATTTGTAATTTTGCATTATATTTAAAATCAAAATAATAATAAAAACTAAAATTTAAATAAAAAAAATTATATAAAAAAAAAATTATGAATAGCGACGACAACTGTATCGTCGCTAACAAGTAAATTAAAAAAATAAATAATGATTTACGGCAAGATTAAAAAAAAATTAAAAAATAATAGCGACGACGAATCTGTGGCTATTATTTTCGTGGTTAGATTAATTAAAAAAAAGAAAATTCAATTAATAAATTATCGATTAAAAATAAAGAAAAACTAATTCAGAAATTAGCGACGGCCTTTCGTCGCTATTCTTCCGTCGCTAATTCGTTAATTTCCCGACGCCATGCCTCGTGGTTAAAGGTCTGAGTAATTAGGGACGAAATCACAATTATTCGTCGCTAATGGCCAAATAGCGACGAAGGGATAAAGACGACAACTTAGCGACGAAATTTCGTCGCTAAACTAGATTAGCGACGATATCTCCAAGTTTCGCGACGACGCGTGTCGTCGCGAAACCCCGCGATTCTAGTAGTGGTGGTTGTGGTTGAAACTGATTCGCTAGAGTTACACACGCTAGTGAAGGGCGGTGGAAACAATAGGGATTGGTTTGGCACACTATTGAAAGAATGTAGAGAGATGCTCGTGTCTCGCGCGGGGTTTGAGCTTATTCATGTGTACAGGGAAGCGAACTATTGTGCAAATTATCTGGCTAAGTTGGAGTCACGCATGTAAGGTGATCTGGTCTACTATGCTGACCCTCGCGAGGGTTTGAAGAACCTGCTCATGAGAGACAAATATAGATTGTCTACTCCTAAAACCATATTATGCTCTTTTCGAAAGATTTGTAAGTTAGTTATAATTTACCCGTTTTTTTTTACCTCAGATGTATGCGGAAAAAAAATAGCTTCCCCAAATTGGTTCGTCCCGTTCAAATTTCACCACTTTAAAAAATAATTATATGTCAACTCAATATATGCGGCAGAAAAAATATTTAAGTAATAATCTTTCTTTAATCATCATCTCTCATTTCCAACTTGCGAACTGGTCCAACTAACCATTGTGAATTGTTAATGAGGAATGTATCTTTTAGGGCCCAAAATTCAAAAAAGAGAATTTTAAGGGCCCAGTTTTTCTTTATGTTTTTTAAGGGCCTAACTAGATTTTTTGGCTGGTTAGGTTCACGTTTTAGGGGGTTCGCACCCGCTGTTTTTTGAATTTTTAGGGGGTAGATCCCCCTATTTTATTTTTCGGGGGTACACGCCCACCATTTTTTAATTGAAGTCCATTTTTTATTCAAGTCCTCTAAGTCAATATTGTCCAAAATACCCCCTAATTGTCCAGAATACCCCCTAATTGTCCACAATACCCCCTAAAATACCACAATACCCCCTAAAATACCACCAATACCCCCTAAATATCACAAATACCCCTAAAATAGCACAAATACCCCTAAAATATCAGATTAAACCCTAAAATAAACTGGTGTTGGTAGTGGTGTTGCTGGTGGGGTTGTGAAGCTCGCTGGTGGGGTTGGGAAGGTCACTGGTGGGTTGGGAAGCTCGCAGCTGGTGTTAATGGTGGTGTTGGCGTGATGGTTGGTGGTGGTGCGCTGGGTGGGTGTGGTTCGAGGGTGGTGGGTGATCTCGAATGTAAGCAGAGCTCGAATAGGTGGTGGTGGTGCGCTGGGAACAGATCTGAGCGGCTTCGTTCTGGTTTGACCTCGCCGGAGTTCTGCTGGTTAGACCTCGCCGGAAATGGATGGGTTTCTTCGTGTAGCAGAGCGGCTTGGTGGAATACTGCTTCAGGCGTGGTGGTGGTGCAGATCTGGGTGGTGCAGATCGCGGTGGTGGTGGTGGATCTCCACGGCAGCAGTGTTGTTTCGGTGGTGGCTCGTCGTGATGATGTAGTGGTGGCTCGGTGTGGTGCAGATCTGGCTCGGCGAGGGTGGGATCTCGATGTCGGTGGTGTTGGTGGCCCTCGATCCGGCGGCGACGCTGCAAAGAGGTTTCACGGCAGAGAGGGAGAGGAGAGAAGGTGGTGGTGCAGCTGGATTCTAGCGCGGTGCTGGCGCGAGGTGGTGGCGCGGTGCTGGCGCGAGGTGTGGCGTGGTGGCGGGGCTTGGTACGGGGGAGAGAGAGACAAATGGGGAGGGGGTGGGTTTTCTGGGAGCTCGACGTAAATGGGGAGAGGGTGGGGAGGGGGGTGGGTTTTATGAATTTTTTTTAGTTGGGTTTCAATTGGATTGGTTTGGATCCAATTAGGGCCTCTTTTTATTACACTATAGTGTAAAAGGGCCCTAAAAATTCTTTTACCCATTGTTAATTGATTTGTTTGCTGTAAAGTCAGTTATCACGGTTGTCCTCGGAAGACCAATCTTTTTATATACTATCCCATTCCTGCTACGGAATTTACGTTAGTCTTCTGAAAAAAATAACTAATCATATATCACACGACTATAATATAGCCTCTTAGCCACCACATTCTGAGCTCACGATCTCTCTCACCTAGGTAACTAACCTTGCTGCCGCTTCCCAATTCTTTCTGCTTAGTTCAATTTCTTTTTACTGATCATTTTATACCTGTGTAATTAATTTCTTTCTTCAGAGTATTGTTGCAACTTGCAGTCAAGGTGAAAAATTTTAAACTTTGAAACAATGGCTCTGGTAAGTTGCAGGGGCGGAGCCATGGGTCTCTTAGGGGGGTCCATGGTCTTCTCTGATTTTTTAAAAAAAAAAAAATTATGACTATATAAAAAAAAAAAAAATTATAAGTAAATAAACCTTAAATTATTAAGAAATTTTCATTTGGCCTCCCCTAATTTTTTAAAGTTTATTTTATTAAGCGTTAAATTATTTTATTTATAAGATTTTTTTATTTTTTATAACAAAATATATGTTATTTTATATTAAAAAAAGAAATTTATAACAAAATTAATTAGAAGAATCAATATCGAGACTTATATTGTAATATTTATACAATATAGGGACCTTTAGAGCAAGTTCTCTTAATATAGGGACCTATTTTACGATTTTTGTATGATATTTAGACTTATAGTGCAAATATTGGCGGAATTTTTTTTTTCGGGGGCGTTGCCCCCGAACCCCCTTGGCCCCCCTTACGAAAATTCCTGGCTCCGCCCCTGGTAAGTTGTTTAGTAAATTTTTACAAGGATCGGAATTTACAACATATTTCTGTCCTGATTTTTTTTTCTCTTCTTTATGTAATTCATTTGGGTACAAAGCTAACAATATAAACTGTTAGATATCTAAGTACGACGAATTGTTAGAATAGCTATTCTATTACATGTTTTACTAAAGGATTCTTCCATATAGTTGTGCTGCTGGAGACCCCATGGTATAAATTTGGCAGTGGAGTGGAAGTAATTATTGAAGTACTTTCCTCGTGTTGGGTGAGATAGTCAAAATCTTTTTTGGAGAATCTGTTTCTGTATATTTATCAAATATTAGATTTTGTTGAGGTGGTAATATCGATCATTGCTTATGCATACATCTATGTTTAAGTTATCCAAGTTTGTGTTATGTTTAAAAATTATAGATAAGTACCAATATGAACCTGGTTCCCTTATAGATCGGTCTAGTGTAGTTTAAGAAATTTTGTTTACCGAGATGTGCTTGCATGCCTTTTAGTGCATATGACTTAAGAGAACTAATATTTGATTTTTGACATTACACACGAACAAAGATAATTATTCATCTACTTCTTGGAGCATGAATACGCTCTTAGAACAAAGCAAGATGCAGAAAATAGAAAACAATAAAGATGAGGGACCATTATGCAATTAAGTAAAAATTGGATCAAGAATCTGTTAGTTAGTTAGTTTGTTTAGATTTACAGCTGTAACTTAGCTGTGTAGATTACACTTGTATATATACGGATACATTACATTGCATTATGACTTAATAAAACAAAATCAAGCTTCTCTCCATCTCTCTTGTTCTTCATCTTCTTAAGCTCGCTTCTCGCCATTAATGGCTTCTCTTCTCTTCCTCTCTGAAACTTAACATGGTATCAGAGCAAAACACTTTATTTCCGCACTAATCGCACTCTTTCACTCTCTATTTTCTATTCCTACTCACTACACTACAAACAATGTCTTCAAATACACCAATTTCTGAAGATTTTTCAAGTCCTTACTACTTACATCCTAGTGAGAGCACTGGTATCTCTCTCGTTTCTGAGATACTTACAGGCGACAACTACCTAGCTTGGGCTCGCGCCATTGAAATAGCTCTATCTGTGAAGAATAAACTTGGTTTCATCAATGGCGATATACCTCAACCTTCATTAACTGACCTCGCTCTGTTCTCTGCTTGGACTCGTGCTAACAATTTGGTACTCTCTTGGATCCTCAACTCTATCTCTAAAGAAATTAGGAGTAGCTTGTTATATGTTAATTCTGCACATGAGCTATATAATGAAATCAAAACACGCTTTTGCAAGTCTAATGGTACACGTGTTTATCAACTCGAAAAGTCACTAAGTTCAATTACTCAGTCTTCTTCTTCCATTTCTGAGTATTTTGCAAAATTCAAGTCGCTTTGGGATGAATATGTTCATTTTCGCCCAAATCCTACATGTTCTTGTGGCTTTATGAATCAATGTACTTGCAAGCTTCTTGATACGCTCGTTGAAAGACAACAAACTGACTTCATCATCAAGTTCTTAATTGGACTAAATGAATCCTACTCAGCTGCCAGAAGTCAGATTCTCTTGATGGATCCTCTTCCTAAAATCAACTCTGTGTTTGCTATGTTAGTTCAAGAAGAAAGTCAAAGGGAATTAACAGCTTTTTCTGAGCCTACTCAGGCGTTTTATGTGAGAAATGTGCAAAAATCCACTAGTTATGGAGATAAGAAGAAAGTGTTGTGCACTCACTGTGGATACACAGGACATACTATTGACAAATGCTTTCAATTACATGGATATCCAATTGGATGGACTGGTCCACGAGGTAAAAGATCTTATAGCAATTTCTCAACTAACTCAAACGCAAATTGTGCTACAGTTTCTCAAGACACAACTCAAGAATCTCGAAGTCTTAGCTCTTATGATTTTACTCCTGAGCAAGTTAGCAAACTCATTGCTCTAGCTCATAATTCCACTTCTACTCCTCCTGCAGTTCATCAAGTTTCAACTCAAGAAGGTAACTCTCTTAACTCTTCTTGGATTTTAGACACTGGTGCAACTGATCACTTAATATTTTCTCCTTCATTTTATACGGATTCTTACTATCCTACAAATATACATGTATCTTTACCTAATGGAGATGTAGTACAGGCTGAATATACAGGACATATACATATAAATAAGTATATAACCTTGAAGAATGTCCTATGTGTATCATTATTCAAGCACAATCTACTCTCTATTTCCAAATTAACTAAGGAATCTCAAGTTTTGGTGTCCTTTTTCCCTACACATTGCTCTTTACAGGAAACAAAGTCCAAGAAGATGATTGGGACTGCATATGAACTCAATGGTTTATACTATCTTCATTCTCCTTCTCAATCATCTTGTTTTCACTCAGTTACAAGTCAGAAGTCAGACATTTGGCACTCAAGACTTGGTCATGCTTCAAAGGCCAAACTACAAGCTTTAAAGATAGTTGATCCTTCTATTACTTTCTTACCTTCTAATGTTTGTGAAACTTGTTCTTTCGCAAAACAAAAAAGACTTGTATTTCCTACTTCAACTTCTAAATCTTCTTCTTGTTTTGAACTCATACAATGTGACATATGGGGCCCTCTTAAACATGTCTCTCATACAGGACATAGATATTTTCTCACAATTGTTGATGATTTTTCAAGGTGTACTTGGCTTTATATGATGTCAAACAAATCTGAGGTTGGTTCTCATTTGTTTTCTTTCTATAATCTTGTTCATACTCAATTTGGTGTCAAGATAAAGAAACTTAGAAGTGATAATGGTGTAGAATTCAATCTTAACTCATTCTACTTAAACAATGGAATTATACATCAAACCTCCTGTGTTGAGACTCCTGAGCAAAATGGACTGGTGGAAAGAAAGCATCAACACCTACTCACAACTGCTAGAGCCTTGTTGTTTCAATCTAAGCTCCCAATTCAATTTTGGTCTGAAGCTATACTCACCTCAGCACACATTATTAACAGATTACCTACCCCTCTCCTAAACAATAAATCACCTTATCAAATCCTCTATAACAAACCTCCTTCACTTAGTCATCTGAGAGTCTTTGGTTGCTTATGTTTTGCCTCAACTTTGAAACAAGGTAGAACTAAATTTGATTCCCGTTCTACTAAATGCATATTTTTAAGCTACCCTCTACACACCAAAGGCTACAAACTACTAAACATTGATACAAACACAACATTTATATCAAGAAATGTGGTTTTTCATGAATCCATATTTCCCTTTTCTAACTCTTCACCCTCAGCTGACCTTCACACATTCCTCTTCCCACCTTCAAACCAAACATACACTGAGTTTACCCACCCTACACAACCATCTAATACCTCTCTTAGTTCACTACATACTTCATCTACAAATAACCTTCCACCAACTCAAAATCTTACTCCACCTCTACAAACTAAACCTACAAGAACTAGAAATGCTCCTGCCTACCTAAAAGATTATATATGCCCTACCAAAGCCTTATATTCATCTTTTCACTCAGACCAAACTCAGACACAACCTTCCACTCTATACCCCATACAAGAATTTTTATCTACATCTCGCTTATCTCAATCATATACTCACTTTATAGCCTCAATCAGTTCCGAAACTGAACCTACATCCTACAAACAAGCCTCTACTTCTCCTGAATGGATGAATGCTATACAAAAGGAGCTCAATGCCCTTGAAGATAACCATACATGGTCTATTGTCCCTCAAACTGTTGCAATGAAGCCCATTGGTAGTAAATGGGTTTTCAAGCTTAAATATAAAGCAGATGGTACACTTGAGAGATATAAAGCAAGGCTTGTTGCAAAAGGATACAATCAACAAGAAGGTTTGGATTTCTTTGATACTTTTTCACCTGTTGCAAAGGTTACTTCTATTAGATTAATGCTTGCTCTTGCCTCCTCCAATCATTGGCATTTACATCAACTTGATGTGAACAATGCCTTTCTTCATGGTGAATTAAATGAGGTAGTATACATGAAGTTGCCTCAGGGACTTTAAGCTCCTCCAAACTCAGTTTGTAGACTAAACAAAAGTCTATATGGTCTAAAGCAAGCCTCCAGACAATGGTTTGCTAAGCTTTCTACTGCCCTTATAAACTATGGTTTCACACATTCCAATAGTGATTACAGCCTATTTACTAAAGGCACTTCTTCAAACTTTATTGCACTATTGGTTTATGTAGATGACATAATCATCACTAGTGCTTCTCTATCTGAAATCACTAAGATCAAATCCTTTCTACATTCTGAATTTACTATCAAAGACTTAGGGGAGTTGAAATTTTTTCTTGGTATTGAGGTGGCAAGAAGCTCTAAAGGTATATCTTTATGTCAGAGAAAATTTGCTCTAGACATACTTAATGAATGTGGAGTTCTTGGTTCCAAACCAGTTGCTTTTCCAATGGAGTCTACTTTGAAACTCAAACAAGATGAAACAGACCTATTAGAAGATGCTTCATCTTACAGAAGACTGATTGGGAGATTGTTATATCTAACTATAACTCGACCTGACTTGACTTACTCCATCACTTGTTTAAGTCAATTTCTGTCTAAACCATCAACTAATCATTGGAATGCTGCGCAACGTGTTCTACGTTATCTTAAACTCACAGTTGGACAAGGTATATTTTACTCCTCTGCTTCACCAATCAAATTAAAAGCATATTGTGATAGTGATTGGGCCGGTTGTTTGGATTCTCGACGAAGTATTACTGGTTTTTGTATATTCTTGGGTGATTCTTTGATCTCTTGGAAGAGTAAAAAGCAATCTACAATAAGCAGATCATCCGCTGAAGCTGAGTACAGAGCTCTAGCAACAACTACTTGTGAAATTCAATGGTTATTATATGCATTACATGACTATGGAGTTTCTCATTCTTTTTCAGCTCTTGTGTATTCTGATAGTAAATCCGCTATAGCAATGTCTACTAACCCAATTCAACATGAAAGGACGAAACATGTCGACATTGACTGTAAGATAACACGAGAAAAGATTCAAGAAGGAGTTATCAAGCTTTTCTACATTCCTTCTACTTTACAATTAGCCGATATATTCACTAAACCTTTAGGTTCTCTCGCTTTTCACAACAATATTAGCAAGCTGAATCTTACTAATATCCATCTTCCGCTTGTGGGGGGATCTTGGAGCATGAATACGCTCTTAGAACAAAGCAAGATGCAGAAAATAGAGAACAATAAAGATGAGGGACCATTATGCAATTAAGTAAAAATTGGATCAAGAATCTGTTAGTTAGTTAGTTTGTTTAGATTTACAGCTGTAACTTAGCTGTGTAGATTACACTTGTATATATACGGATACATTACATTGTATTATGACTTAATAAAACAGAATCAAGCTTCTCTCCATCTCTCTTGTTCTTCATCTTCTTAAGCTCGCTTCTCGCCATTAATGGCTTCTCTTCTCTTCCTCTCTGAAACTTAACACTACTTTCCAGATTTTGCATACAGGTGATCGCAACAAAAATTCCTACAAGGCTCTCATTGCTGCAGAGTACAGTGGTATTAAAGTTGCACTTGCAAAGAACTTTGAATTTCGTGCAACAAATAAGACCCCCGAGTTTCTTAAGACGAATCCTATTGGAAAGGTATATATATTTAAATAATGAAGGTGTCGTTTTTCTATTAAGAATACAATCTAAGTGAAGTTTTATGTCTAGATTCCTGTGCTTGAAACCCCAGATGGTCCCATTTTCGAAAGTAATGCAATTGCACGCTATAGTAAGTATGCAACTTTAGCTTTTCTATTTTAAGTAAAGGTTGCTTAAAGGTTTTACTATTACCTTGCTGCAGTTACTAAGTTAAAACCTGATAATTCATTGTATGGTTCTTCCCTTATGGACTACGTAAGGAAGTAGATTATTATCTACCTTTCTCTTCTTTTAGTAAGGTTTCCTCGTGTATGATATATTCTCTTTGCAGGCACAAATAGAGCAATGGATGGATTTTTCCATTACAGAAATTGATATCAACATTACGCGCTGGTTATACCCACGAATCGGGCTTGGCGTGGATGTATATATAGCTATTGTATAACATACTTTCTCTGATTTTCATGTATCATTTTATTTATTATAATATATACTCTGAATATAAGGGTGTTTTAATTTATTATATATCTTGTGTATGTGAAGGTTGAGGAAGCTGCAATTACAGCGTTGAAGAGAGCATTGGGGGCCTTGAACGTTCATCTTACATCCAATACTTACTTGGTTGGACATTCTATCACACTGGCTGATATTGTAATGACATGCAACCTTGCTCTTGGATTTTATTGTATTATGACTAATAGTTTTACCTCGGAATTCCCACACATGGAATAGTACTTTTGGTTTATTGTTAATCAACCAAGTTTTAAGAAGATAATAGGTGAAGCGACGCAAGCAAAATCCGTGCCACCTGTTGCACCAATGAGGTTTTCACAACTAGCTGGAAAAGCCAAGGCAAAGGAGGAAGAGCCAAAGCCTAAAGAAGATGAAGCCGAAGAAGAACGGGTTTATAATAGCTTACCAGAATGAGTTTATAGTTTTAAGGTTGTAGTCGATTTATTATCTTACCAATTATCCTGCTTAATCATAAACAAATATGTTCTTCTTCATTGGGAGATTTTTTTTTTTATAAGCAAATCAAATTTTATTAAAAATTAGACACCATTACCCAATATCTTTACATGATTTTTGGCCCAATACCAAGGTAACTAATGGACTACGTACCTATTACAAACAAAACAGACTACATTGGGCTTACAAGAATTTTGAAGCTATCTATTACTGATTAGATTTACTAATTTAATGGCCCTATTACATATAAAGTAATAAACACTTTCTTCTTAACTTGACTACAGCAAACGTTTGAATTTGGTTCTTCTCTCTTCATTCATTGGGAGATTTAATTTTCGTTAATTTATTATTTTTCCTTTGGGCTATATCTTAAAGGTTCGTTTGGTATTATTTATTGTAGAATTAAAAATATTTTTTTAATTAAATTTAAATATTTTTAAATAGAGTAATGATATATGTCACCCCTTTTCATGTCACTTTTTTATCACCCTTCTATATATATGTTTTTATATCCTCGAATAGAAGATAGAGAAAAATTAAATAGGATAGAGAAATCAATTCATTGGTACATGTAGGCATACACGTAGGAGGTGATAAAAGGGTGATACGAAAAGGGTGACAAATATCATTACTCTTTTAAATAATATTAAAAAAAGGGTCAATGACCCAAAAAATCAAACCAATATTATACTTGCCCCAAAGAATCATCCATTAACTTACTATTATAAGATTACATGTTTACCCTTACACCATAATTACTATTCCCGTCAAGGACGATTCCCGTCACGGACGATTCCCGTCAAGCACGATTCCCGTCAAGGACGATTCCCGTCAAGCACGATTCCCGTCAAGCACGATTCCCGTCACGGACGATTCCCGTCAAGGACGATTCCCGTCACCGACGAATCCCGTCATTACGCATATAAATCCCATCACTAGTTGTATTGAATTCCACTAATATTTTGACAAAAAAAAATCCCACCAATAGAACTATATCTCATCAACTAACGTATAAAATCCCATGACGCATATAAATCCCATCAAAGTTATATTGAATTCCACCAATATTTTGACAAAAAAAAAATTCCACCAATACAAACTATATCCCATCAACTAACGTATATAATCCCATAACAAAAATAAATCCCATCAACTAAATAAAACCCCACCAATACAACTATATCCCATCACTATTATCTTGAGTTTCTTTGCTTAACTTAGATTTTTGTAACGGAAACTGAGTATTTTTACTAGTTTGTTGCTGCTTCTTCGACTGCAAGTTTAAGTAAGTATAAAAAGACATACCCACAAGAGCTGTTATTGCTCCTAATATACTTGTGGATCCTGGATTTGATTCAAATACAAGATACCCTCCGATAAGTATTACACAAGTTTTGAATTGCCCTAGTACCACATGGGTTGTAGCTGATGTAGCCCTATATTACACCAAACATAGACTTATACATATCAATAAATCACACAAGTTATAAAAAAAATTATATAACTCGCTTATCCTAGAGCTAAAGCACCAGACCATTGAAGTAAAAAGCCAAAAATAGCAGAAGCGCCGATAATTGAAGAGTTATATATTGATTCACCCGAAACTCTAAAATCTTTAAAGAATTCTATTATATCATCTTTATAGCAGAAAATGGTAATCCTCTCATTCTTATTACAGTTGTTGGTTCAATTATCTCCTTCCCATCTACACATTTCACCCTATTACAAATAACATAATATATTAATCATAATGTATTAAATTCATAGTAAGTAGTTAAAAATTACCTGCCCCTAGAAACAGCTTCAGTTAATTCTTGAGGTGAAGAAGCGAATAATTCAATATATCGATTACCTAAACTCATTCGATCTTTAGACATAGCAGCTTTAGAATCTTCAGGATTAGCAAATTCAACATAAGCTTCACCAGTAGGTCTACCAATAGAATCAGTAGTTATATGAATCAGACAAAACAATATCTTTACTAATTCATAATTAACAATAATTCATAACAAAGATGACATGGACACAGCCCCCTACCACATTAAACAAGTATTCGAGTACAGATTATGAACATTACCTAGGAGGAGCGGATTCACTGGCCACCGCCTCAATCCGGTCAGTTAAGTTGACGGACCGATTGAAATTTTTAGAATCCTTTTCCTTTAACGTCGCCGTTTCTGTTTCCGATTCTGATGATTCGGTTATATCCGAAAGATCCGAGGTTTGAGAAACTAAACCAAAAGGTGGAGAACTTAATCTACTATCGATTGAAGCTGCTCTTCTTTCTTTTTGAAGTGCTCGAATTACTCGTGGTCTATATCTTTTAATTGCTGAATCAAATGCTACTTGAAGTGAATCTATTGAATTCATACTATCTGATAATAATAAATTTGCAGAATTTCCTCCATAGATGGTGGTGCACCACCGGCTAAGAAGGTGAAGGGTGGATTTGTGTTCTTAGATGGAGAAGAATGGAGTTTTGATGGGATGAGTTGTGGTGGATTGCTGATTTGGGGCTTTGAACGAGAAGAAGAAAAGAAATTGATATATATATATATTAAATAGTTTGTAATATAGAAAATAAGTAGGGATAGTATAGTCAAATAATGTATAAAATAATTCAATTGATGATTTTATTGGGCAGAAATTTTATCATTGAGGTTATTGGGCTAAAAATAATCTTATTTTGATTTTTTGGGTCATTTTCCCTTAAAAAAATACTTAAACCTCTAAAATCAATGTAAACGATTTTTTTAATAATCACATATCTAGTTTTAAAAATAATTTTAAGAGTATAAAGTATTTTTAGAGATATAAAATCACTTTAAAAGATTATTTTAAAAAGAAATTCCAAACGGGTGTTAAAGCAAGTAAAATAAACAAAATTGCGAGTGGCTTTCAATCGCTCATGTCACAAGTCAGACCATTTTGAAAGGTCTACGTAGCCCGAGACGAAGCAATCCTATTTTTTTTATTTCTAGTTTAAGGAGAGGTAAAAATCTAAAATTTAGGTTGGGAAATTAAGATTAATTTTTACTAAGATTTATTACCTATAAAAAAATTCAGTCAAATTTCTCACTATATCTCAAAATTGGGGATAGCTCTAGTCTACAAACAAATTGAGTCGAGCTAAACTTTAGCTATCTTGATTTTGGTTTGGTAATATTAGTGAGTTTGAGTTTGGTTTGAGTTTGAAACAAGTCTCAATATTCAAACTTGACATTGGTTTGTCAATTATTTTCCAAGCTTGAGCTCGGCTCGATTCGGTTTGGTTCGTTTAAGGTTCGTTTATTTTTATATGATATATTTTTTTTTGGGAATTTTTGATGATTAAAAATGAAGTTAAGTAAAACTAATGTACAACACATTATATAATTTGACTTGAAAGAACAAAAAAAGTTACATGTTAGATACAAAATATTTTAGTTATAATCAATTACATACGCAAAATATGAACGTAGTTTTGTCTTTCTTTATATATATTGATAAGTTTTAATTGAATATATCTACCAAGCCTATTAACAAGCTCTTAAAAAACTCTTATCAAACTGTTCTTGAGTTCAAAGTGTCGATTTTATACAAGTTTGAGTTTAGCTCGTTTTGTAAACGACCCTGGATTTGAAACTTGAGTTTGGTTTGTATAAATAACGAGTCAAACTCAAAAATACACTTAACTAACTCCAATTTGAGCCCTTTGTGAGAGTATTTGTTCATTTGCAGCCCTGGTATGACCATGTATGTGTCGATTTCACTTAGTTTGCTAGCCAACAACCCATAAAATAACCATGTTGAATGGTGCAAAATATTCCTTAAACTTGAACTAACAGTTACTTAAATCAAATATATAATGAGTGAACTTTAAAATAAAATATGTGCGTTGAAGTTGGAGATTTGGGTATTTAATCTTTCATATTTTTTAAATGTCAAAAAGATATATATTTTTAGAGAATATTCATAGATCAATATTGATCCTCGATAAACTATGGATCTAATTATGATTCACAAGTAGCATAATATGCATTTGATAATTGAAAAGTCAATTTCTTTCTAAAAGTGTTGATCAATGTAAGAGGTCTTTGTCTAAGAAGAAAGAATATATCTGTCAGCAAGGGTATAACCCTTAGTGTGTATAATAATTGTTAATTGATATATATTTTATTTATATGAGAAAGCTACCGTTAAATCACAGATGATAAACAATGACTTGTAAACTTGTAAACTCTTGATTTAGTATGGATTTTTTGATGGAAAAACTATGATCTCTAATGGAAGAAACGTTGTGAACTGGATTAACAATGATTGAGAGAAATCATGACCAAGAGAGAAAGAGAAAACATGCCAATAATATGTGAAACCATGTTATTATGATATTTTTTGATTTTAGGATTTGAGTTTAAATGTTTGTTATGTATGGACATAGAGATACATTTCAACCTCTCTAATAAGGGAATTTTGAAGATTATCTCACAGATTGAAGCTTATTAGGGGAAAAGTCGCCATCTCATATAAATGGAATTTACAAAAAGGAAAATTGTGGACTTGTTAAGGGTGTGAAAGCGTGTTTTTGGTCCTATTAAACAAATAAAGTTTTGGGTTTGTCTTGTAACAATAGGGGAATTATTATCCAACTAAATGAACTTGACTTTTATGGTAAAATATTCACTTTAGAAAGATAATCTGGTTCAATGCCTCTTATTTACAATCTTCAATAGAGTTCTCTTGAAAACTGAAATAAGAGATATAAAGATAATTTATATCCTTTAAAGTATTAAAAAAAAAATCAGAAGTCATTTTGGAATTTAATTCCTATTACAACATTTTGTTTGCAAGCATATTGAGGCATGTAAGCCAAGTGCAAAACATAAATCTAGGAACATTAAGTAATTACAACTCTATTCAGTGTAGATAAGTTATTTGTATTTTCATGTAATAAAATTACACATATATTCTTGCCTCCACTCTAGTTATCCCACCTAATATAAGTATATTTTTTATTTATAACATGATATGGTAAAATTTAACTAGAATGAATTAGTAAATAAACAAAAATAGATTGAGATAATAAAAGAAATAAAGATATATTAAATGGGAGTATGCATGAGGAGGCGTGTATATTTCCTATGGGAATAGTTGTGGTGCGCGTAAGCGGGCCCGGACACCCATACAATAAAAAAAATTGGGTTATGTTCACGTTTTAATGGGTGTCCAATAAAAAATGGTGTGTTGTGTGTATCTATTAATGTGATGCCATAGAAAATGTATGAGCTGCGTGTTTAATAAATAAAAAATATTCAAATTAGCCTTGATTTTAAGTAAACGCTTACGAAAAGTCGTTGGTAAGTGTTTACTTGGTGCTCCTCCTTTACCCCGTTTGAGAGATTCTTAGGAACCTCTCTTTGTAAAGGATAATGTTAAAAAATCACCAAGATTTGGATTTGGATTTTGAATTTGAGAAAAAGATTGATTTAAAAAATTTGAATTTGGAATCGTAATAGTAGTGACGTTAACTAGGGCTGAGCAAACCAGAAAACCAAACTAAACCAAAAAACCAGAAAAAACCAGAAAAAACTGAACCAAAAACCCCAAAAACCGAAAAACTAAATGGTTCGGTTTCAATTTTTCAAAATCCGAATTTTTTGGGTTAGGTTCGGTTTAACACGCAGAAACCGAATAAAACCCAAACCGACAAAGGAAAAAATAGGGAATGCAATATATTTTTTATAAGAATTATGTGGAAGGAAGTGTTGATAAGAATTTATCATCTAATTTTTTTGTTTTACTATTCGTCATTGTTATTTGTGAGATTTTTTCTATATCACTTAAGAATATATTTTTAAGTATCATCTCGATTGATTTTATTAATCATGATTGTATGCATTCGGAATTAATAGTTTTAATTTTATATATTTATTTAGTATTGTAAATTAAGACAATTTTTGTTAGAATAGTAACATAATTGTATGAGAATATTAGTCGCTATTGGAAAATGTTTCAAACATCCAAATTCTTAGCGAACCAGAAACCGAAACAAAACTAACCAAATCAGAACCAAAAATAGAATGTGAAACCAAATGCGAACTACTCGGTTTGGTTTTTAAATAATAAAAAACCAAAATATTCGGTTCGGTTTTGGATTTGGACAAACACTAAAATTAACCGAACCATGCTCTCCCCTAACGTTAACGGTCGTGGTGATGTCATTAATTGATGTGGTGGTGGCGTTAATGCTTGTGAACTTAATGGCAATGGTTATATCCTTTTTTTATGCTTAGTGTTTTAAAGTTTCGGTAAAGGCGGTGTAATGGGGATGGCAACGTTAATGGAAGGGGTTGTTGCGGTTGCATGGAGGGAAGGGGAAATTTGTGAGTTACGTGTCAATAAGTCATATCTTATTGATATGGAATCAACGATCAAGGAAAAATAAATCATATCTTATTAATATAGACTCAACAATCAAGTAAAATCAAATCATATCGTATTAATATGGATTCAAAGATCAAGGAAAAAAATATTTATGTAACTCCATCAAATGAGTCATATCTTTAATTTGTATATGTATTGTAATTACCAGTTATATATAGATTATAAACTAGTAATAGATTGTAAATTACTAGAATCATGAAATACAAAATATTGTAATTGTTGAATTATAGTATAAAAGAAAAGAGTTGTCAAACATAAAGACTCACTCTTTCACAGTAAAACTTTCTGGTTGTCTATTTTTTTCATAATTTGGTAATGGTATCAGAGCCACATTTTGAGTCATATAACTTAAACACCTTTATAGTCTTGTAAAAGGGATATATATACATCTATATTGTTAGTCAATTATATGCTTGATCTGTGAAATATCTTTTAGCATGTTTTCATATCTTGATTTATTTTATTAAAGGAATGATCTTGTGTTATTAGTGTTTTTTGAGATATTATTTAGCTACAATTGCAATGACTAGAAAGAGTGAAGTCTTGGGACTCAAGTTCAGTAGTAAGTATTACTACTCATGAGAATTTTAGTTTGAAATTTTTGTCAAAGGGGAGAATTTGTGGGATCACATTGACGACAAAATGTAAAGCCCACATATCCAAAAGAACTAGCCAAATGGAAGTCTGCTGATGCAAAGATCATATCTTGGATGTTAACCTCTATTGGTCAATAAATCATTTTGAATCTTCGAGCCTTTATAACTGCTCAAAGGATGTCAGATTACTTGAAAAAGATCTACAACCAAGGAAATTCAACAAGACGCTATGATTTGGAACACAAATTTACAAATTACACCCAAGGCACAAAGTCTGTTCAAGAATTTTATTCAGATTTTATCAATCTTTGGACTAAATATTCAGAGATAAATTTATATAATGTACCTTATAATGCCTTGGCTAGTATACAGAAAGTCCATGAAGATAGTCAAACATATCCGTTTTTATAAAACTTCGCACGGAGTTTGTACATTTTCGCTCAAATTTGATGAGTCGAACTCCTATTCCAACTCTTGATGATTGCATCAAATAATTTTTATGGGAAGAACAATGTTCCATTACTCAAGCTTCCATAGAGAAAAAAGATGGCGGATCATAGGATTTGAGTATAGCCCATGCTACTCAAACTGTGTTTCGTGACAAAAGGAGTGTGCAATGTTATAGTTGTAAGAAGTATGGTCACACTGCTATTGATTGTAAGAATCTGTTTTGCACATATTGCATAACAAAAGTCCACATCATCTCTACGTGCCGAAGGCACCGACAAAATAAGAAAGATACTGACTACCATGCCGCAACTAGCATCTCCTCACCGCTTGTTGCTTCCTCAACCATGAATAATCAGCCTGCTCATGTTTCTTCCAATCATTCGATCACTTTATTAACTCCTAATGTTGTACAATAAATGATTCTATCTGCTTTGTCTACCATGGGTATTACATGTAAAAAACATTCTTTATCTAGTTCTACGTGGTACTTGGATTATGGTGCATCAAATCATATGACCTCATGTGATTCTACTCTTATCAATATAAAAGAAAATACAAGGGTGGTCTAGAATTCAAACTCCGGGTGGTAAGTGGTGGGCCGTGAGTGTGATAAAATAATTATGTAAAAAGCAAACACACCTTGGAAACTACGATGAACTCCTTGCAAGTGTACAAATTGTTACAAGTAATAAGTATGTAAAATAAAGTTTGTTCCTCAAGGATTTAAGTAGTTAATTCAACTTGTATACAATACTAGCGTATATTGTTTTAGATGTGTTAATTGTAAGATAAGAAAGATAAAATATATGTTTGTTTCGTTTTATCCTAATTAATTAAATATGCAAATAAGATAAAAAAATTAAGGTTGCAAGTATGAATCTGTCCTAATGGAATTGATGGTTCTAGGAATAAGGGAAAAATTGTGATTTCATATTAGCCG
The DNA here is from genome assembly GCA_029959085.1 of Nemophila menziesii. Classification (NCBI taxonomy): domain Eukaryota; kingdom Viridiplantae; phylum Streptophyta; class Magnoliopsida; order Boraginales; family Hydrophyllaceae; genus Nemophila; species Nemophila menziesii. Next base: position 208,701 of record JARWIR010000138.1, on the reverse strand, counting down.
AGATTCAAAAGTCTCTCTAACTCCCTCCCGGGTAGCTTAGAAAGCCCCCACAACACTACTAGGGGACTTGGGTAAAGGGATTATAGTAAATTATTGGTGGTTAATCCTAACTCTATTGACTATTTAGTTTGGCAAGACATCTTGTTCACTATCGCATACTAGACGTCTGTGTACTAAATCTGTGATTTGACCATCCTCCCGAGCGATAGCCTAATTACCAATACTATTCAACATTTATCTAGGATATGAATAGGAGTTATTTACAAGTACATAGTCAATTGGAATATAATTACCAGCTTCAATTAAATATTATAATCCCAAAATCAATTAAACATAAAAAAATAATCAACGACTCATACATAAACAAGCCCTAAGCAAAGAGATAATAGTGCACAATAAAACTAAGAATAACTAGCGTAGAACTAAGGTGAAGCCAAGAAACATAACACTAATTACCCTAAGAATAGAGGTGGAGAGGTGCAAAGTTGATGTCGTGATGTTCCAGCTCTGTTTCTTCCTTTTCTAGGTCCTCTTAAATTCTCTTTGATGGAGTTCTTGATATAATCTAAGCAATGACGACCAAGGAACATGTTTCTAATGTTATGAGCTGATACTTATAGGTTAAAAATGTTTTAGGGGTTGTGGACTTCATTTAAATGACCTAGCCCATCACAAAAACGTTTTCCTCCAGGATGGGACTGGTTCGAGTCACGCTAGTGAAAAAATTAATAACTTCTTCGTTACAACTCCAAATCACAAATAATTAGTGGTCACGCGTTCCTAGGTAAAAGCTCTTTTAAATTACTTGTAAATCTCACGTGGCATAAAAAAAATTAGCTTTCTAATTCTAGCCTGCAAGTCTTTCACTTTTTAAAAATGTCTTCTTTAGTCTTTTACTCTTGATTTCCTTCTTTGATCTCTTTCTCTCGGCTTCTCATCCATGATATGGTACCCAATATCGTACCTAATATCTTCACACTTAACACATAGAGTATACCCAAAATGCTCTAAAAGTAACAAATCCCCAAAATAAGGCAGGAAACGAGAATATATCAAATTATAGGGAAATATCCATCAGATGAGCACATAAGTAATATAAAATGATTTCTTGTGACTAGATTAATCTATCACAAATAAGGAGACATCAGTAAGCCTCTTCTTATCGATTCTATTGGTGATATCTCTCATTCACTTCCATTACAAGATATCTTTGTTTCTCCAAAATTATCAAATAATCTAGTCTCTGTAGGACAACTTGAAGATAATAATTTTCATGTTTCATTTTCTCCATATTCTTTGTTGTAGGATCTGGACTCGGGGAGATCGATCCTGAAGGGGCCTAAATATGGCAAATTGTTTCCAATTTCAGTTTCCAATATCCGCATATTCCATATATTTCCTTCTTTACAAAATATTCTTTATATGTGTGTCAGTTATGACACAAACGTTTATTTTTGTTAAACTCTAATTTATCATTTAATAAAAGAAATTTTTCAACAAAAGATGTTTCTTTTGATTGTTTAACTTGCAAAATGGAGAAAAGTAAAGTAATGCCTTTTACAAATCATATAAATAAATCCATTTCCAACTTTGATCTTATACATACTGATGTCTGAGGTATTACTCCTGTTAAATCACACTCTTACCATAAGTATTTTGTTACCTTTATAGATGAACATGACCATTTTACATTGATATATTATCTACACTAAGTCTGAAGTATTCTATACATTAAAAAAATTTGTACACTGACTCTACTCAATTTCATGCAACCATTAAAAGTTTTGTATCAGGTTTCGGGGGTGATTACATGTCGCGTGAATTCCAAAATTAACTACAAGACACATCATCATATCTTAGCGTACCTGTCCATATACTCCCCAACAAAATGGAGTCATTGAAAGAAAAAATTGACACCTACTTGATTTTGCTAGAACCATTCTCTAGAATCCCTTGTTCCTTTCATTTTCTAGGTTGAAGCAATCTCTTTGGTAGTCCATCTCATAAATAGGTTACCATCTCAAAAACTCTTAAGTCAATCCCCATATTATCGCTTGCACAATTTTCTCCCGAATCATGATTCTCTTCTGGTTGTGTTTATTGCATCTTCCTCTAAATTACATACTAAATTAACTACCCAGGCTACTCAGTGTGTTTTCTTAGTTTATGCACCTCATCAAAAAGGCTTTTATGTTCTAATATGTTAATTAACTACATTCATATATCTTGAAATGTGGTGTTCTTTGAGCAAATGTACTTTTATCATCATGAAATTAATATGGTTCCACAAGAATCCATATCATATCTACCCACCTTTGATGAGATAGTTCTTACTGTTTCTGCTAGCCACAAACCTCAAGTTTACACTCGTCGAAACAACCTCAAAATGGCACAAATAGGCTCCCTAAACATAAACTTGCATCGTTACCAGCTCCTGAAATTGATGCATCGCATGAACAAGACTATTTGATTCCAACTCTGCCCCTCAACACTATGTTACTTCATCATTCTAGTTGTATCATTCGTCCTCGTGATAGATTTGGTCATACCTCTTTAACATCTACGTTATCTTACATTTCTATTCTGAACTTGATGTCTCCTCATTTGTGATAGTAAAATACACTCTTGAGACATCATTTTAGGCTTATTTATTAGTTTATAGGTTGATTTTAGCTTAGTTTAGTGCACTTTCCTATTTTGAGTCTTGATTTGTAGAATTATTATTTTTAGAGCATATTGGGTTTAATTGTTTATTTAGTGTGAAGCTTTAAAGATAATTATGGAGATTAATTAGAGTCCAAGTCAAAGACTACAACTTATGGAAAGAGATATGCATGGAAATTGGAGATAGAAGGAAACTGAGTTCAAATAGGAAAAGGAAAAGCTGCCTAAATCTGGGATTCTGCAGTACACGTCCAAAGATTGGTGTTTTTACCTAAGAAATAGGCCGAATTTGGTAATTTTCTTCTAAAGGTCCTAGATAATTCTGTTGCGATTCTTTTGGTATCTTGTGGAGCAAAATCCGACCAATAACGAAGAAGATACACTCAAAACAACGCAGCAGTGTTTATCTTACGAATTTGGGTTGGGCCAGGAGCCCATTACTTGAAGTTATCTCCAAGAAACGAATTAGGTCAACCTATACCCTATAAATACAGCCTCTTAACACTCTTAAATCATCCTTGGCCAGACCCTAAGGCCAAGAGGAAGCTGCAACACAAGAGAAGAAGTCTGGAAGGAGCTGTGCATCAATCATGTCTCCTTCAACCTCTTATTTTGTAATTCTTTCTTCTTCTTTTCTTTGTATGAACTAATTCTCTTAGCTTAGGTTTTACATAATGTATAGTCTATGAATTCTAATTCTTCTATCTAAGTTCTTTGGGAATTATATGTTTTAATCTGATATTAGCTACTTACCTTTATATTTGATTATGTGTTTTGATTTAATGATTGTTTTCCTTGCGAATGCATGCGTATAGGATTACCTTAGTAGTAGTTAGATGGTCTCCTTGATAGGGTTTTTTTTAACTATTGAACCACCACATAACGTCTAGTGTCGATAGCAGTTCTGACAAAACATACTTCTAACTAGATAGTCATTAAGGTTTGTTTTAACCACCATATCACCAATTGATTGTAGTGTGCTGGATAGGGCCTTAGTGGCGTTTGATAACCCTATTTGAGTCCTCGTCTTGGTTGTGCCGTAGCCCCCTTAGTCGCTCTCAAGGTCTAAGGTAGTGGAATTTAGAATCCTGACTAAGTATACCAAGAGCTAATATTCTCCCTTATAAATTAGATCTAATAGATAGAATTAGAAGGATTAGTGCATACTAGTAAAACCTAAGTTATATCGTTCATACTATCTTCTTTTCTTTTCTGTTATTTACTTTCTGTCTTTTAATTTAGTAGTTTAGTTTTCTTATTAACAACCAAATAAATATCTATCTTTCTCTTCATTATCCTTGCGTATTATTATCTATCTTTAATATCTGCACTTGATAATTTGCATAAGTTCTCTCTAACTTTCGTCAGTCCCTGAGGAACGAATCTTCTTATCATTAAAACTTGCATACGTCCTGTAATACTTGCAGTACAGTGTTAGTTTAGGGTGTGTATTTGCACTTATTTATATCATTATTTTATCACACCTTAGGCCACACCAAGTTTTTGGCGCCGCTGCCGGGGACTACATCGTTAGTCCTTGTGCAATTATCTTGTGCTCATATTTTAGTTAGTTCTATTTTACGCTTTTCTTTTTAGTTTTTGTTTTACAGATTTTTTTTAGGCGAGAGCAGATTTATTAGGAGATAAAGGTTTCGTGCTATTAGATCCTGAAGAAGCTATTCATGATGGAATCTCTAAAGCTCAAAGAGTTAACCCAACAACTTGAGGAATTACGAGAACTAGCTCAGAGGAATCTAGTACATGCCTCACCTTCATGTCCTAGTTGTGGAGAAAGAGATCACTCGTGGGGACATTGCATGAATAATCCAGCCTCAATTTCCTTCATGCCTTATCAAAGAGACCATTATTATGATGGTTATTATCAATCTCAAGGGAATTACGCTGACTATCAAACCCCACAGAGTTACAATTGGGTCGGAGATCAACAGACGTATCATCATGATAACCATTACCAAGATGATTATTATCAACTACGACCACAATCCTACTATCCTCCACAACCTATCTATCAAGAAGCGCCGATTTATAATGAAGCGTATCAAGAACCACTTCCTTATTCAATGCAACAAACCATACAAAAACAACCTTCGAGTTTGAATTCAAGTTTGGCTCGACTGATGCAAACACTTGATAATATAGAGAGTCGCCAGCAAGAATCCCAAAACTCGCAGAATGCGCTTATGGAGAGGGTGCAGGCAGTGTCACGAATGGTGGAAAAAACTCAATTCCTTGCAGAAAGGCAACTCCGAAGTGATACTACTGCTCCAGAAAACAAAGTTTGTCATGCAGTTGAATTAAGAAGTGGAAAACAACTACCTCCACCAAGACCAGAACCAGAACCAGAACCAGTCCCTATTCCAGATCAGAGGGGGGAAGAAGCAACAGAAGATAAGGTCGAAGAGGTAGTTGAACAAGAACGTGTCCAAGAGAAGACACCAGAAAAGAAAGAGAGCCCGGTGGTAACCAACACATGTCCTCCTCCACCATTCCCGTCACGTGTCAGAAAGGACAATTACTTGGAATTCAAGAAGTTCGTTGACATGGTGAACAAGTTAAAAATCAGCATACCGTTTGTAGAAGCTCTCACAAGAATGTCAAAATATGGCCAATTCATGAAGGACATTCTTTCTAACAAACGAAGATTCGAAGCTAAAGAGATAAATGGATTGCTAGAGGAGTGTAGTGCTACAAATGAAATCGAGTTACCACCACTTCCCACGACATCTTGGATGGCATCATCCATGATTATAAAGAATCGAGCTGAAAAGTTCGTGGGAATTAAAGGCAAAGGGTGGAAATTTCGTCATCCTTAATCGAGGTAACACGTCTAACTTTGAAAGACGTTAAACAAAAGTGCTGTACGGGAGACAACCCGTAATTTCTTTTATGTTTTTACGTTTTTAGTTTTTAATTTATATTTAGTTTAGTTAATTTTAGTTGATATTGCATATTTGAGAAAGGTATTAGTGTTTTTGATGATTAGGTATTGGAGAAATCGAGTTAGGGAAGCGAGCAAATTTTTTTTTTTGACAGAAACTTCGGCAAGCCATATCTTTGCGCTCGGATATCGGAATCAGGTGATTTTTGAGCCTAAACTGCATAACTTTTCGAGATCTAGCTGTTGGGGAGGTTTTTGCCACGTGCGGTACACCGGACCTCAGCCGCGGTGCACCGCGTGGTCAAAAACCCGTACGACGGGTTGCTACCGCGGGTTTTATCCAGAAACGAAAAAAAAAAATAGCTGATGGGTCCGGGATACCGGACCCTATACCGCGCCATGCACCGCAAAAACACGTGCCACGGGGTCCTACCACGGGTTTTTTGACGTAGGAGGCGCGGTATACCCCGCGGTACACCCCATGGTCCGCAGGGGTAGTCCGCAGCGCCGCAAGGGAGAGAAAAACCTACGGGATTTGATTATAAAGGAGGTATTAAGCTTTTAGTTCCGAATTTTATAAACCCAAACCCTCTTTTTCTTCTCCACAACTCTCCTAACTCCATTGAAGCTCATCAAAACCTTCACCAATCATCAAAACACTACCCAATCACCACGAAAACACATCCAATTCATTCTCCACATCATTACAAGGAAGATTCAACCACCTATATCATCCCAAAACACCTTGAATCCAAGAATCAAAAGCTTAAATTTCAGAAAGTTCATCCTACAATTTCTTAAATCCAAGCCAATCCATGAAGAATCCATCTTACCCACATAGAGAATCATCATCAAATCACTTTTCCTAACCCAAATTAAGCTTGTACAACCAATAAGCAAGAGTTCCAAATTTCAAGAGTGGTTAAAGCTTTGAGTTGGGGGTCAATTGAGATGATTAAGAGAACATGAACATTATCTACTGTAAGGGAGATGAAGAAATCAAGGTATTGGATCTAATTGAGAAGAAATCAAGTGAGAAAAGTCCTAGTTCCAATTCAATGGGTAAAACAAGTCAAGAGAAGAGAGGTTAGCTAGCTGTGTTTGATTCAATGAGCAAAAAGATTCTAACTTTGGTGAAGAAGACAACACAACCTCTACAAATCAAAGACCTTATACCCAAAAGAAATAGAGAAAGCTTCAATGGCCATGATAGCTTCTCCGAAGTAACGATTAAAGGAACTACCTTTTTCTTATAAGAAAGTATTTGAAGAAGAAGTTGAAGGTGAATACATGAAGGTTCATGGAGATTTGGAATGCTTTGGGTTATTTGTGAATTGTATTTTATGAGGAGAAGAAGAAGATGTGGCACAGTTGATCTATGAGGAGGTGATACGAATTTTCGATCTCTCCCATGACGTTATACAATGCAATATCCTATTATGATCACGTGTCTTGATCGAAAAGCGAGTAAGAAGATGGGTGAAGAAGATACATTAGATTTAATCCGAGTATCGTCTAGGCGAGGTAAAAGCCTCGAAGAGTATGTTTTCTTTCTTCCCTACCATTTCTTTATGTGCAATATGTATGCTAATTTTAAATTTTATTTTTCTTGAGTCTTTTTCGAGTCGTGGGGACACGGCTCATTTTTGAGTTGGGGGTAGGGATTCGTTGTCCTCATCTTCCTTTTTGTTTTTCATAAATTTTAAAAAAAAATTTGGGTAGAATTAGGCATAGAATATGTTGAATGTACCTATTGAGCATGATTTAATTAAGTTAATGATAATAAGTAGTATGTTTTTGAAAGATGCAATAAATATGTTTAGTTTGCATGTATGAAAACAGGAAATAAAAGATAGAAAAGTTAATGAGCAATGCTAAGAAGTATGTTGAAACTTAGGGATAGTTATTTGGTGTGTAGAACGCGAGGTTTAAAATTAGTTGAAAACCTACTTGTCTATGAACTAATAGTGGAAAAGTAACGAAATCAGGTAGTTAGAAAAATGACTAAGGCAATTCTTTCATGTTAAAACACTTGAAGCCTCTTATACTTTCTCACCTTTTTATTTGATTATTATCTATCCGTCTTAGCCCCTCTGAGCCTTTCTAAAGCCTTTTTATTGAACCACATTATAATCCATACCCTAGTTTTAGGACTTATCTATATGACCCGCACTCGAATCACAAAACCTGAGACACTCGTTTTAGAGCTTGAGTTTGGGGTGGTGGGTTTCATCATTAGGGAACTTTGGGATTTGGGTATTATCTTTGTGATTTTATTGATGATGAATTGTTATTATTGTAACCCTTTGCCGGGGTAATAGTGAATGAAAAAGAAGCTACGAGCTAAATTTGCCAACAAGGGCATTAAAAAGAAAGAATATATATATGAAAAATAGCATGATATCTCAACACCAAAAGAGAGTCATAGCTATACAAAAGAAAAAATTGATTTGAAAAGAGAATATATATTCGGACCGGCAAAGTGGATTTTATATCATCAAAGGTTTTAATTTGGGATTATTGGGGATGCACATCAAAAGCATCAATAAATTGGGTTGAGTGAGAACATCTTCGAGTGAAAACTCAAGCTCTAGGGCAATTCGTTGATGGCTAGTGAGGAGAGAGCCAAAAGCTCACTTTTCATTATCCAAATATACCACACCCGTCCTTAAGCCAAGTTATAACCAAAGACCTTAGGATTTCTAACTACTAGATGGAGGAACAATTGAGCTATTAGGTAGTAGGTAAGTGGACCATTGGATGCTTTATTTGGGACCTATGAACAACCTATAGCCATTAACATGAACTAAGTTATCATCCTCTCCTTCTGGCATTGCGAAATTAATCTTAACTTGAGTTTATGGATTGTTGATTACATGTATATTAAGCATCTTTGTGCATTACTTCTTGAGCATTACTACATGAGACTTTTTAGATATTTTGCTCTAGGATCATTCATTATGTTCTGTTCTTATTCTCCTCCTACTTCTTCTTCTTAATTATTTGACTACCCTACTGTTCTTTACTTCTATTGTATCGGGACGATACAACTTTGAGTTGGGGGTCTTGATGTCTCCTCATTTGTGATAGTAAAATACACTCTTGAGACATCATTTTAGGCTTATTTATTAGTTTATAGGTTGATTTTAGCTTAGTTTAGTGCACTTTCCTATTTTGAGTCTTGATTTGTAGAATTATTATTTTTAGAGCATATTGGGTTTAATTGTTTATTTAGTGTGAAGCTTTAAAGATAATTATGGAGATTAATTAGAGTCCAAGTCAAAGACTACAACTTATGGAAAGAGATATGCATGGAAATTGGAGATAGAAGGAAACTGAGTTCAAATAGGAAAAGGAAAAGCTGCCTAAATCTGGGATTCTGCAGTACACGTCCAAAGATTGGTGTTTTTACCTAAGAAATAGGCCGAATTTGGTAATTTTCTTCTAAAGGTCCTAGATAATTCTGTTGCGATTCTTTTGGTATCTTGTGGAGCAAAATCCGACCAATAACGAAGAAGATACACTCAAAACAACGCAGCAGTGTTTATCTTACGAATTTGGGTTGGGCCAGGAGCCCATTACTTGAAGTTATCTCCAAGAAACGAATTAGGTCAACCTATACCCTATAAATACAGCCTCTTAACACTCTTAAATCATCCTTGGCCAGACCCTAAGGCCAAGAGGAAGCTGCAACACAAGAGAAGAACTCTGGAAGGAGCTGCGCATCAATCATGTCTCCTTCAACCTCTTATTTTGTAATTCTTTCTTCTTCTTTTCTTTGTATGAACTAATTCTCTTAGCTTAGGTTTTACATAATGTATAGTCTATGAATTCTAATTCTTCTATCTAAGTTCTTTGGGAATTATATGTTTTAATCTGATATTAGCTACTTACCTTTATATTTGATTATGTGTTTTGATTTAATGATTGTTTTCCTTGCGAATGCATGCGTATAGGATTACCTTAGTAGTAGTTAGATGGTCTCCTTGACAGGGTTTTTTTTAACTATTGAACCACCACATAACGTCTAGTGTCGATAGCAGTTCTGACAAAACATACTTCTAACTAGATAGTCATTAAGGTTTGTTTTAACCACCATATCACCAATTGATTGTAGTGTGCTGGATAGGGCCTTAGTGGCGTTTTATAACCCTATTTGAGTCCTCGTCTTGGTTGTGCCGTAGCCCCCTTAGTCGCTCTCAAGGTCTAAGGTAGTGGAATTTAGAATCCTGACTAAGTATACCAAGAGCTAATATTCTCCCTTATAAATTAGATCTAATAGATAGAATTAGAAGGATTAGTGCATACTAGTAAAACCTAAGTTATATCGTTCATACTATCTTCTTTTCTTTTCTGTTATTTACTTTCTGTCTTTTAATTTAGTAGTTTAGTTTTCTTATTAAAAACCAAATAAATATCTATCTTTCTCTTCATTATCCTTGCGTATTATTATCTATCTTTAATATCTGCACTTGATAATTTGCATAAGTTCTCTCTAACTTTCGTCAGTCCCTGAGGAACGAATCTTCTTATCATTAAAACTTGCATACGTCCTGTAATACTTGCAGTACAGTGTTAGTTTAGGGTGTGTATTTGCACTTATTTATATCATTATTTTATCACACCTTAGGCCACACCAGAACTCTTACTCGCAGGTTGTTAAACATGATTGTTGGAAGTTGGAAATGCATGCTGAGAATAATACTTTGCAGGCTAATCATACTTGGGATATTGTTCCATGTCACTCTCATCCTTGGCCAATAGGATGTAAATGGATTTACTCAGTATAAATCAAATCAGATGGCTCCGTATATCTTTATAAAGCTTGATTGGTTTCAATGGGAAACAAACAATAATATGGAATTAACTATGATGAAACATATGCTCCGGTGGCCAAGGTAACATTGGTTCGAACATTGCTTGCACTTGCAGCTTCTAACATGTGGCTTATTTCTCAAATGGATGTTAAAAATGCATTTTTACATAGAGATATAAAAGAAGAAGTTTACCTGAAAGTTCCTATGGATATTTCATCTATTCAAACGAATGATGTTTGTAGATTGAGACTATCCTTATATGAGATTAAACAAGCTACTCGAGCATGGTTTGAAAAATTCTCACTCTCATTCGTTCTCATTTTTCGGTAAAGTAAATTAGTCTCATCAATGTTTTTTTCATCAAAAACAAGTTACTATCTTTCTTGTATATGTTGATGATATAATTATCATAGGTTTAGATACAAATAGTATTTATCAACTCCAAGAATTATTACATTTTTCTTTTAAAATGAAAGACCTTGACCCACTTACATATTTTTTGGGGTTTGAAGTTCGTACATCTCCCAAAGGGCTCTTCATCAACCAACATAAATACACAAAATATCGCATTACTTTGGCTCAACTTGAGGACTGTGATGCATCTGATACACCTCTGGAAGTTAATGTTAAATACAACCGAGATGATGATGAACCATTATCAGATCCAATCTTTTATCGCACTCTTTTCAGAAGTTTGGTCTATCTCACTATCACTAGACCCGATGTTGCTTACTTAGTGAATATTGTAAGTCAATTCATGACATATCCAAGGCACCTACATTTATCAGTTGTTAAAAGAATCATTTGTTACCTTCTTGGGACCTCAAATCGTGGCATGTTCTTTCCCGTTCAATCAGACATTCAACTTCGGGCCTATAGTGATACAGATTGGCTAGGCTGTCCTGATACACGACGTTCTAGATCAGGATGGTGCATATATCTCATAAATGCACTTATCTCCTGGAAATGTAATAAACAAGATTGTGTTTCTAAATCCTCCACAAAGGCAGAATATCGAGCCATGTCCACAACTTGTTCAAAAATTGTTTGTCGGCTTCTTTTTTCTGAACTTGGTTTCTCAGTAATCTCAGCCACTCCTCTCTATGTGGACAACAAAGTTTAATACAAATCACTATTAATCTCGTCTTTCACGAATGAACCAAACATATAAAGGTTGATTGTCATTATATTTGTGATGTATGATGAAGGTACAATTTCACTCTCACATGTAACATCATATCAACAAATTGTAGATGTCCTTATGAAAGTTTTTCCACAAAAAAGACACTAGTTCTTTGTTGACAAATTGATGTTGATTAATTCACCTACATAATTTGAGAGGGATGTCAACAAGTCATATCTTATTAATATGGAATCAACAAAGAAAATCAAATCATATCTTATTAATATAAAATCAACGATCAAGAAAAATTAATAAGATAGAATCAAAGATCAATACAAATGATATATTTATCTAACTCCGTCAAATCAATCATATATTTAAATGGTTTATATATAGTAATTACTAGTTATATATAGATTATATACTAGTAATAGACATTGTAAATTAATAGAATCATAGAATATAGAATATTATAATTGTTTTTAACTATATTATAGTATAAAAGAAATGGTGATGTCAAATATGAGAACTTATTTATTTATTCAAAATTTTCTAGTTGTCTAATTTTTTTCATAATTATATCATTGTGACAGTAGTAGTAATGGTTAATTTCAAAACACAATTACAGAAAATATGAGAAAATTTATCAAGTGAATTGTGAAATAAATTTTTATATTGAATTTCAAAAAATAATTAAATGGGTCAATAACCCAAAAAATCAAAATAATATTATACTTGACCCAAAGAATCATCCATTAACTTACTATTATAAGATTACATATTTACCCTTACTAGGGATGGCAACGGATAGGATTATTGCAAAAAAATACAAAACCATGTCCATATCCATTTAATTTATCAAAAACCAAACCCTAAAGGATTTAACCATCGGACTTACTTTCCAAAACCATATCCGAATAATTCGGATTCGGTTTTTTAAACGGTTTTTCGGATTTTAACCATAACCCGGCTCGCGAGGCGTCCCTCTCGCAGTAGGATTTCGAACCTCGCCTCGCTCTTGTGACATGCCAAACTATAACTCTCTAAATATATTGAAAATATTGAAACAAGATCACAAATACATGACAAATAGCCAATATATAAAATATTATGTTGATATCTAATTAAATAACGTTTTTGTTACTTTTTTGTTAATTCTAATATTTAGATTTTAGTTTTGAGATATGAAAATACTTTTTTATCTATAGTACTATAAAATATACAAAAATAGATGATAATAAACGAGTTTTTGGTTATTCGGTTTTATTTTTATCTAATATTTTAACCTAAAGGATTTAACCATCAGTTACATTTTTCAGAACCATAACCTAACAGTTTTATCCATGATTGCATAATAGATTTTTTATCGGTTCAAATTTTCATCGATTTTGATTTTAAACCATAACCATTTCCATCCTTATCAATAGTTTGGTGGGGATTTATGGCCTTTTGTTAATTAAAAATAAAAAAAATATAAGAAAGATGGACTTCAAAATATAAAAATACATGGATTTTAGTCTTTAGTGGGTAAAATAAAATCAGATTTATATATATAAAACGGATTTTCGGTTTTTCGGATTTTTTTTAATCTAAAACCATAACCTAACGGTTTTAACCATCGGTTTCACTTTTAAAACCAAACCTTAACGGATTTAACCACGGTTACATAATCGGTTTTTATTCGGTTCGGTAATCCGTCGGTTTCGGATTAAAATCGTAACCACTGCCATCCCTAACCCTTACACTATAAGAACTATTCCCATCACGGACGATTCCCATCACAGACGATTCCGTCACGGGCGATTCCCGCCAACGCGACGAATCCCGTCACCAACGAATCCCGCCAACGCGACGAATCCCGTCATTACGCATATAAATCCCATCACTAGTTGTATTGAATTCCACAAATATTTTGACAAAAAAAAATCCCACCAATACAACTATATCCCATCAACTAACGTATAAAATCCCATAACACATATAAATCCTATCACTAGTTGTATTGAATTTCATCAATATTTTGACAAAAAAAAAATTCCACCAACACAACTATATCCCATAACGTAAAAATCCTACATTCAATTTCTGAGAACCCAAACTCCTTAAAGATACCAATTTTCTTCACAAATGACTCTTCACTAACAGAACTAACATAACTCAAAGCATAAACAATCATTCCCGAATCAGTGGAAAATCCCATTTCATAAACTGAAATAACACAGCTCATTTCAGGTGCATCAAGTAGCCATTGTCTTTTAATGCTTCCCTCAGCATATTGTAATGCTGATGTCATATCTACCAAAACATCCCACATAACTGCAATAAAGTCAAAGTAAATATAAAGGTTGAAAGAAAGAAGATTTTTTTTTAAATTACTTGACAATTCAACATAAAGGAAATGCACTAACTATTAAATATTACGATATATAATCATAAACCAATATATGGTATAGTAACATACAGTACCTTCTGATTTAGTGTTGAACTAATAAGCTCTTAATTTCCCAATCTCATTCAAGGGAAGTGCACCAATGCAAATTAACCTGGCTTTGACTTGAATTTTTTTCAAAGTTTCAGACAAGCGAATTGCCACCTCATCCATTAAATCCAGCTCTGAAGATCGGATCTCAAAATCTGAAAAGCCTAGAGAATGTTGATTTTATATATTAGTTGACAGTTTTACTTACTCTTTCAGCAATGCTGTGAGGATCAGTAGCTTGGCCTCTGCGAGCTCTAACTCTTTGTTGCCTTGGTTGTGTTGATGTCCCAGCTCCGGTGGATCCACTTGGTGGCGCCGCTTGTTTCACCGCTCCGAAATGCAGAGGCGGACTAGTGGAGGTTTGACCAAGGGATCCATTAGAGAATCCATTGAAGAGTGCTTGAACTGAAGTATCATTATTTCCGTCGTTAAGGTCCTCGGTGGCAAGACTCAACGGCATATGAAGGAGATGATTATGTTCACCAGAAGCTGTCGGAGACCTGAGACCATTTCCGTTAAGACCTCTTGAAGAAAGCATTAATTGTTGTTGTTGGAGCATGGAGTTTTGATGTGATGGGTTGTGGTGGATTGCTAATTTGGGGTTTTGAACGAGAAAAAGAAAAGAAATTGGTATATATATTAAATAGTTTGTAATATAGAAAATAAGTAGGGATAGTTTAGTCAAATAATGTATAAAATAATTCAATTGATGATTTTATTGGGCATAAATTTTATCATTGAGGTTATTAGACAGAAAATAATATTATTTTGATTTTTTTAGTCATTTTCTTTAATTAAATACAAACATGTTTTGTATTGGATTTATTAATTGATCTTATAATACATAAAATTAAATTAGCTAGTTCAATTTAGTGAAATATTATTGTGAACTTTTTAAAAGTAAATTAATTAAATTAAACTAGAAAATAAAATTGGGATGTTAGGGTTTTTGCGCAATCATCTGTATTAATGATTTTAGTGATACTAATTAACCGTCAATCCTAGATTCTTTAAAGAAAAACATGGGCGTGAAATCCTAGTTATTATGATTTGAGTGTGTATCTTTAATTAAAAGCAATTCATATATCTGCCCATACCCTCCCACCAAAATATTTCTATAATCAACCCAATTTTCTTTTTCTACCCAATATGAAAGAATAGAATCCTCAATAGACTTTTATATAGGTCATAACTAAGCGTAGTGAGTTATAAGGTAAAATTTCTGGCAGAAAATTGTTCGTTCGGCTATTGCAGCCATGGAAAGGAACTATACAAGAGGGGAAGATGTAGAAGTAATGAGCAAAGAGGATGGATATAAAGGATCATACTATGAAGCAGTTGTGATTTCTCAAGTAATGGATGATTTTACTGGTAATAAAGACAACAGGTACATTGTTCAGTATCGTACTCTCCAAACAGATGACACAAAATACATAGGACCCTTGAGAGAATTCTGTACTCAACACGAAATTCGTCCATTACCACCTCAAATTGATGAACCTATCTTTCATGTTCAAGATAAAATTGATGCTTATTACAATGATGGATGGTGGATGGGTAGGATTCATGATATTAAAGGCTCCCAATATGTTATTTACTTTGATTATACTGATGAATTTTTTAACTTTATGATTGATGATTTGAGGCCTCATCAAGACTGGGTTGATAATCAATGGGTTACTTCTAGAAAGGTATCATCTTTTTTCTTTATCGTTTTTCCTTCACATCATTATGCATTTTTTATTAATCTTGCATTAACCCTAGATATAATTTCATAGTGGGTAAAACACCATTAAAGATGTGTTATACCGATATGATGTAAGAGAGAGAAAAAAATTAATTAGGAGAGATACACATCATGGGTAATGATGTTATTTTGGGTTTTCAAAAGTATCAAAACATACCCCTGTTTTATCCCAATAGTGCAATTAAACCCGTGTGATGCTGAAAATAGGTAAATATACCCGGTTATATTTGATACTTTTGAAGCACATCTGTTTGGTTTTGTGAAACATAGAATAATGGTTTGGGGTTCACTACTGAATAGTTTATATATATTTTGAATAATTTCTAAAGAATTTAAATTTGAATTTGAATTTACTTTATTGAATATTAATTACTTTATCTTTAACTGGTGCAGAGAGGAAGACCTAAGAAAAAATCAGGGTGAGTACATGGGTTAGAGTTGCATTCTTTTTCCACTTGTTTACTCTGCAACTTGGTTAATATAAAATTTCCTTTTGTGTCCTTTGTAGATCATTTACGAAAAAAAACCGAGAAATAAGCTCGTAGAAACTAAGGCATCGTTACTGTTCCTAAAGTTATTGGCACGATCAATCTGGATGTGTAAATCCTTGTAGGCTTGCTTTTTATCTACTATGTAATGTTTGTGGTACTTGATGGAACTAGGAAGTGTGATCACTCTGTCATGTATTAAATTTAGCTACAATGCAGCCTAAAGGGTAAATTTTGTAATTATGCATTTTCAGTGTTTTGGAAATAAACTCCTGAATTAGTTGTTGTCTATCGGATTGATTACTTAAAGAACACTCATTTTCTGATGATTAAGATCAAATTTTACCCAAATTATGTGACTCTCCAATGGAATTAGAAAAAGAAAGAAAAAAGAATTGAGATTTTAGTTTCAAACTATAACATGTTTGGTTGTGTTGTGGAGTCAAATCAATGTGATATATTGATACAAATAAGAGAAATTTTGTTATAGTCCTTAAGAACATTTCTAAGTAATAGTAGAAAGGAAACGAAGCTCTGTTTCCTCCTTCACATAAACCTTGATCTTTGGTTGAAAAGAAAGTTCTTGATTTTATTTGACCAAAAGATCTCGCATTGTTTATAAGTTCACTAACAAATGGTTTTGGATGTGACATAAAAGTTTCCCCCTTGCCTTTTGCATTTACTTCTTTTTAGTTTTATGAACTTTTGTGCCAACCATCACCCTTAGTGCATTTACTCTTTTACTTGACACAAACTTTTTGACAAAGAAAAAAGAAAAAAAAGTTGACAAAAATAATAAATTGATACAAAGTCCAATCATCTGAAGAACCGAAATTAAATGCCAAGATCATCTGTCCAAAGCTTAAGTTTCAGTTTCTTGAAAACCAATTTTTGGCAACCTGGATTTAATTTTTTTTACCTATATTGCACTATAAGCCCTTTATATTATGCAAAAATTGAACTATAGGTCCACGTGTTATATTTTTAAGGTTTTTTTTTCCAAATTATATAATTTTTTTTAGGTTCATTGAGCGAAGAGACCATGTTTTATATAGTTTGCCATAGATAGAGAGTTCACAACAATATTTATTACTCCCTCCGTCAATTTTTATTTGTTTTTCTTTAAAAAAAAAGTGTATAACAATATTTGTCTTTTTTATATTATCAAGACATATTTTCTCTCAATTTTCCAATATCACCCTTAATTAATTAGTTAAAACCAATGGTGTATTAAATAACATTCTACTCAATAAATAATGGCAGTATAGTAAAAAAGGAGTGTATTTAATGTTCTTTTAATCTTTGTGCCACAAAAAGTAGGATAAATACAAATGGACGGAAGGAGTAATAAAATTCTGAATGAATTTAAATATGCACTACGTTGCACATGCGACAATCTATTCGTTTGGCACACGCAATCCATTAAATAAACAATCATATTGTAATTAGTGCAAAACTCATTAAAAAACAATGTGCAACTCATTCATAATGAGATGTGTAAATCGAACAACCCATTAAAAACAATTAACAACCCGTTTGTATATTTTCATCAATAATGGAAATTTAAAGGATTTTAAACATATGTGCCACCACCACCATTAACACCAACGATATACCATGACAACTCGAAAGATTTCCGACATATCCGCAAAAACTACAACCAAATATCGGAAAGTTTGCAACTTTCGAACCACCACCACCACCATTAATTCCAATAATTTGTCAGATGAATTTGAAAATTTCAGATCTCCAATTGTCACCAATGAGTTTATTTACCACCTTCTTATTCAGTCCATCGTTGTCATGTAAAATCTTGCGAACTTTAGAACCACTAATGCCATTTAACAATTATGGATGAAGATCCACTCAGATCTGAGCTCTATGTTCTTGTCTCTCCATCCTCCACCTTGCTTTGCCACTATTGGCGGATTCGAGGGTGGGCTAGGGGGCACCCTTCGCCTTTCGGGACACAGTGATAAAAAGTTCAAGAAAATCCCTAAAAATAATATCTCGTGACCCTATAAATCTATCTCAAAAGACGATACACCACTCACACTGGGTTAACTTGGTATAGGACTATAAGAATTTCTTACCTAAACATAGTTGTATTGCTTGGCTTATGTGTTTAGATAAGCTTCTGATATGTTATCGACTTTTTTCTTAGGGAAATGATAGGTCCAAAATATCCCGACACCCATAAGAAAATATATATCATCCAATGAGGGTGGGAGACCCTAAAGACCCCGCATATTGAGGGATAATACATCGAGAACCCACAACCCAAACATCATGGTTGGACAAAAGATATTCCCACCGAGCACGAACCCTTTGGGGGATTAAATAAGCACTTGCAGTATCATGTTGATAAGACATTGAAGGGGAATTCCATAAGTAACCTTGAAAAAGTTAGACATAATATAACTATGCCATATGTTGGCATATAGCCTCCCTTAATAGGTTGTTTTAATGTGACAAATCCTCTTGTGTTTAGTGTGCTAATTACTATTGTTATATACATTCTATCTTGCACTCTAATTCATCAAAAAGCTCATTCTTTATCTTTTAGATCAAAGCTTTATTGTTTTATCTTAAGAAACTAATTCTCATACAAATGCTTTTAACCTTATCTTTGTGTACATTGAGAATTAGCTTTAGTGATCAACTACAAAGTTTCTTAAAATGATGTTTCCTACAACTCTCGTGAAGAAAACTTTTCCATCCGAGCATCACAGTAAAAGATATTCTCTATACATTGAGAAGAAGGTGTTTTAGACCTTTGGTGTGGTAGCCGGAGAGGTATACCGGCGGATTGAGCGGTATACCGCCCGAAGCAAGTGAATTAAGCGAAGGTTCATGCGGTACACCGCACGAGACCCGCGGTGCACCGCAAGTTAGGGTTTTCTGCAGCAAAATGAAGACAAAAATGCATATATCCGTTGGGGATATTAATATATCCGTTGGAGACAATTCTTATGACCGTTGGGAGCATTTTGCAGCTATATATTGAAGGTCTTTCAAGGCTACAATCACACCTTCAACCCATATACACTTAGGGGCTTAATTGTTATCATCCAAGAAGGTGTCAAGAGCTATACATTGTTGTATCCACTCAATTAAGGAGTTAATCCAAGAAGCTTCAAAGTTATTATCTACTCAAGAGAAGTTTTAAGCTTATAGTTATATCATCTCTTTAGGAGTTCATTAGCAAAGTTGTTTCACCCTTTAAACACTTTGTATTTATCCTCTTAAGTCTAGTTCTTGTAATAGATAGATTAAGAGAGAATTTGAGTATCGATAGTATACTCGGTGTCCTTGTGTTGAGATAGCACAAGTGTTTGAGTATCGGGAGTATACTCGGTGTCCTTGTGTTGCGATAGCACAAGTGTTTGTCATTCGTGTTATCGAAGAGGTTGTAAGGGTTATTGTGTTCTCGACCCGGTTAAGAGAGACACGGGAGTTTAGTGAAAAGCTTGAAATCCTAAGGAGGCTTCCTTAGGTAGTGGATGTAGGGAAACCGAACCACTATAAATCGTGTGTATCTTTCTATCCCTACTCTATTTACTTTCCGCACTTTATATGTTTGATAATATGCTAGTATGAATATTGTGATATTGATTATCTAGTTTATCTAACATATTGTCATCTAGAGTAGTAAGAGATTAGAAACTCGTTTTACTTGATAAAATGCTTATATGAATAGTTTGATAATATTGTCTTTTAGGATTATCTAATTCATGACTATTTAGTTTTGATTATATGCTTACTAGTATGAATATCGTGATTATGTTTTTCTAGCTAATCAAACTTTGGTCTTCTAAATTAGTAAGAGAATAGATAATCGATTTACTTGTTTAACTTATATATCGAACCTCTAACTTATCCTTTGCATGATCCCATGAGTGTTTGATATATTAGTTGACTTAGAAGTTTTTCTCTTAAACTTATTATTGTCCAAAAGATTTTTAATTAGGCATTAATCTTATTAGTAATCCTATTCACCCCCCTCTAGGACTTTCAATTGGTATCAGAGCCTAACTCTACGTGAATAGCTTAACCGTTAGTAGAGTAAACGATTTGGAATTTAATCTTTTGGAAGTGTTGTTTTCTACACAACCTCCATTTTCTTGTAGGTGATCGTTACTTTGCTTGGAGGAAACAAATGGAAGAATTAATATACGAAAGAACGCTCAAATCTCGAAAAAGGAAAATCCGGTGATTTCTTTTCTTTATCTCGTATATAATATTGCGTTTCCTCCCTATGGCTTGCGTTTTTAATTATGTTTTGGATTGTGATTTGATTAGTTGTGTTTGTTGTTATCATGTTTTATCTTTGGATATTATCTTGTGATTCTAATCATTGTTTTAATGTTATTAGTGTTATTGCATCTAATTCTCATGAATGATGTTTTTGCACTTTAGCTCTTAGAATTTTGGTAATTGCATTTTAGTCCCCAAAATTTTCAAAATTGCACTTTGACCCCTCATAGTTATTAAATTCTCCAAAGTGTCATAGTTTGAACTTCATAATCTTTCACATGTAAAATTTGCCATTTTAGTTCATATATTTGAAAAATTGCATTTTTAGTCCCTACTTTGTGAAATTGCTTTTTAGTCCCTCAACGATTATAAAATGCACTTTTTACTCTTTCTAGTTTTTATATCTTTCAAAAGTGCCTATTGATTCTTTTTATCGTTGACAAAAAGGGAAGAAAGATCAAAGATACTAGTTTTCACTTTCAAATCTTTATTTATCTTTGAACACAAATTTGCATTTTCATACGTCTTTTAGTAAGGGTGAGTTTTAAAGAAATTGCTTTTCAAATATTTTTCCGATAATCTTTTGAATTTCCCATAGCATTTTGATATACTATATGCGTCCTAGAAGGGGGGTTGAATAGGACAATAGAAATTAATCGGCTAATTTTATTTCAAGTAAATAAAATTAAAAGCTAATTTGAATCCTATTGTATTAGCAAACTAAATAGTATAAAACTAGATAATCCTAATAGACAATAATATCAAACTATTCAAGTAGGCATTTTATCAAGCATATAGAGTGCGGAAATATAAAGAGTGTAGAGATAGAATACGATACACAACGATGTATAGTGGTTCGGTTTCCCTACATCCACTACCTAAGGAAGCCTCCTTAGGATTTGCAAGATTCTCAACTAATCTTCGTAACTCTTAACCGGGTGAGATACAAACCCTTACAACCACTTCAAAAACTCTTTGAAGGAAATACACTTGTGTTATCACCAACACAAGGAACCAAGCATAAACCTATGCTCACACTACTCTCTTAATCTATTACAAGAACTAAGAGGAAAGGGAAAAGTGTTTAGGGGTGCTTATAAAAGCTTTGTAACTAAACTCCTAAATGAGTAGATAAGAACTAATTAGCTTCACAATAAATATGACTTGAATGCTCCTTTGAAACCTCCTTGAATGATAGAATTAATTGCTCTTAAGATTGGTAGATGGAAGGCTTGAGTTGTGTCTTGAATGAACTCCATTTTATAGCTGCAAATGTGGTCCAACGGTCAAAAGGCTCTTCTCTAACGGATCTATTTTAACTCCAACGGATATAAGCTTTGTCCTCTTGTAAAGTGCAGAAAACCCTCTTGTGCGGTGTACCGCGGATATGGTCCGGTGCACCGCAGAACTGTTCGACTAAACTTTGAGCTTACTGGTCGGACCATCCAATGTGCCGCAACCCTGGTCCGTGCCTTGGTCCGGTGTACCGCGCCTAGGTCCGGTGTACCGTGCATTTCATGAGCATACTGGTCGGACTATCCAATGTACCGCAATACTGGTCCGTGACTCTGCGGTGTACCGCGTAAATCATCCGGTGTACCGCGGAGCTGCTTATTTGAATAACAAGCTAAATGCAAGGAAGTAAACACAACTAATCTAAAGAGGGGTTTTGGAAAACATCTTAAGTGATACCAAAATGAATTTTAGTTGAAATGTTGATTTGTCGAATATTAAAACGGGAATAAAAACAAGGTGAGGCTAACAATCTCCCCCTTTTTGATGTTTGACAAATCATAAACTTTTGAAGATGCCTAAGATTAAGTTTTGATCAAAAACTCCCCCTCAACCTAATCACTAGAGTTTTTATAAAAACTCCCCCTCACAAAATGCATTTGAAAAAGTTTAACTAAAATTTCTCCTCCTTTGTCAACAACAAAAAGAACAAATGATACGATTTTGAAAATTTTAAGGGGTCAAAAACACATTTTGAGTAAAAACAAGGACCAAAGGAATACATGGATAACAATTAGAAGCTTCAAAGAACCTATAAAATCAAGAAAACATTAGTAACAAGAGAATATACACAAAAAGCACTAAACAACAATGGCAAGATACGGAGATTAGAGAATTTGCATGCCAATCTCACAACGAATTTTCTCAAAAAGATCTTGGGGTAGAGGTTTAGTAAAGATATCGGCTAGTTGATTTTCGGAGGAACAAATTCAAGTACAATATCCCCTTTTTGAGTGTGATCACGGATAAAATGATGGCGGATTTCTATGTGCTTTGTTCTAGAGTGTTGAATGGGATTTTTGGTAAGATTGATAGCACTAGTGTTATCACAACGAATGGGAACACGATCATACTCTAAGCCAAAATCTAGTAAGGTTTGTTTCATCCAAAGAATTTGAGTCACACAATTTCCGGCCGCAACATATTCGGCTTCGGCCGTGGATAAAGCAACACTATTTTGTTTTCTACTAGACCATGAAACAAGGGATTGACCTAAGAATTTGCAACTACCACTAGTACTCTTCCTATCAAGTCTACAACCGGCATAATCGGCATCCGAATAACCTATTAGCTCAAAAGAGGTAAATCTTGGGTACCAAAGTCCTAGACTAAGGGTTCCTTTCAAATACCTAAAAATACGCTTAACAGCACTAAGATGGGTTTCTTTAGGAGAAGATTGAAATCTAGCACAAAGACACACGGGGAACATAATATCGGGTCTAGAAGCGGTTAAATAAAGTAAGCTACCAATCATACCTCGATATAGTTTCTCATCAACATCCTTACCATCTTCATCTTTGTCTAATTTTGTGGATGTGCTCATTGGAGTTCCAATTTCCTTTGCATCTTCAAGTCCAAATTTTTTGATCAATTCTTTTGTGTATTTGGCTTGATTGACAAAGATACCATCTTTCATTTGCTTGATTTGAAGTCCAAGAAAGTAATTTAATTCTCCCATCATGCTCATCTCAAATTCCTTATGCATGCTTTTAGAAAAATTCTCACAAAGATTTTCATTAGTAGCACCAAATATAATATCATCCACATAAATTTGAACAAGAAGGATATCTTTTGAAGACCTTTTTATAAATAAAGTGGAGTCAATTTTTCCTCTTTTAAAACCATCATCTAATAAAAATTTGCTTAATCGTTCATACCAAGCACGAGGAGCTTGTTTTAAACCATATAAAGCCTTTGAAAGTTTAAAAACATGATTTGGAAATTTTGGATCCTCAAAACCCGGAGGTTGTTTAACAAAAACTTCCTCGTCTATAAAACCATTTAAAAAAGCACTTTTGACATCCATTTGGTAAAGTTTAAAATTCATATAGCAAGCAAAAGCAAGTAGCATACGAATAGATTCAAGTCTAGCTACGGGAGCAAAAGTTTCATCGAAATCAATACCTTCCTCTTGATTGTATCCTTGAGCAACTAACCTTGCTTTATTTCTAGTGATTATACCGGTGTCATCAAGCTTGTTGCGAAATATCCACTTAGTGCCAATGATAGTAGGGCCAATTGGTTTCTCCATTAATGTCCAAACTTTACTACGCTCAAATTGATTTAATTCTTCATGCATAGCGTTAATCCAATGATCATCTAACAATGCTTCTTTAATATTATTGGGCTCAATTTGAGATAAGAATGCTTGATGAGCACATAGAGCAATAATACGAGAGCGAGTGGTAACACCTTCTTTTGGATCACCTAGAATTAATTCACTTGGGTGATCTTTGATATGTTTCCAACACTTTGGTAAATCCGTACTAGCTTTATTTAGCATTTGATCATTTTCCTTAGGAGATTCATCATGAGACTTTATTTCTTGAGTAGGAGATTCTAAGGATTTATCTTGTGGAGCATCTTCATGTAATTCAACATCTACTACTTTCTTGATATTAAAAGGATTAGTCTCATCAAAGTCAACATGCATAGATTCCTCAATAGTACGAGTACGTTTGTTGAAAATGCGATAGGCTTTTCCCTTAGTGGAATAACCAAGAAAAATACCTTCATCCGATTTAGCATCAAATTTTCCCAAATAGTCCCTAGTGTTTAAGATAAAACATTTGCACCCAAAAACACGAAAATAAGCAATGGTTGGTGGTCTACCATTCCAAAGCTCATAAGGGGTTTTCTTAATAAGGGGTCTAATTAGAACTCTATTTAACACATAACAAGCCGTATGAACGGCTTCACCCCAAAAGTATGTAGGCAAGCTATGTTCTTTTAGCATTGTTCTAGCCATTTCTTGTAGAGTTCGGTTTTTCCTTTCCACTACCCCATTTTGTTGGGGAGTTCTAGGGGCCGAAAAATTATGCTCAATCCCAAAATCATCACAAAAATGCACAAAAGGAGAATTCACATATTCACTACCATTATCACTACGAATGCATGTAATAGAGTAGCCTTTCTCATTTTGCACCTTTCTACAAAGTTTTGCAAATTCATTGAAGGCATCACTTTTCAAAGTAAGGAACATCACCCATGTGAATCTAGTGTAATCATCAACAACAACAAAGACATATCTAGACCCTCCTAGACTAGTGACATCAACGGGACCAAAAAGGTCCATATGCAATAATTGAAGTGGCCTAACGGTGATGACCTTATTAATGGATTTAAAAGATGAACGATGTTGTTTACCAAGTTGACATGCATCACATAATTTATCTTTATCAAATTTGTAAATAGGCAAACCAACAACAAGATTTTTTCTAGATAATTTTGAAATTAAATCCATGCTAGCATGTCCTAAACGTCTATGCCAAAGCCAACTATCATTTACCACGGATAAGCATTTAATATGTTTACACATAAGACTCTCAAGATCAACAACAAAAACATTATCCGATCTTTTTGCAATAAACATAGTATCTAACTCATCATTTTTGAAAACAACACATCTAGATGCTTCAAATTTAACACTAAAACCAACATCACAAAGTTGACTAATACTAAGCAAGTTAAAAGAGAGACCCTCAACAAGTAACACATTAGAGATAAGTAAAGAGTTCATATTACCAATGTTACCTTTACCCAAAACGCGTTTCTTAGTGTTGTCGGCAAAAGTAACTCTATCACCTTTTGTTTTATATAAATTTGTAAATAATGATGGATTTCCGGTCATGTGTCTTGAGCATCCACTATCAAGTAGCCATATATTTTGCTTCTTGATGCTCAATCCCTACATACAAAAAATAATTTAAGCTTTAGGTACCCAATTTGGATTGGGTCCATGAGGGTTAGTGGATTTCCTTTTTAAGACCCATTTAGGCCTTTTCCAAATTGGCACAAGAGATCCCAAATCCAATAATTTACGATAGTAACAATGAGATGCATCATGACCAAGTTTTTCACAATAGGTGCAAGTGATAGAAGATTTTGAAGAAGATGGGATTTTATTTGAAATTTTGGATTTTACAAAGACATTTTTCAAAGGTTTTTGGTGAGTGAATGGATCATATCCAACACCACTTTTTTCACAAGCCATTCTTTGAGAACCTAAAATTAAATCCAAGTTTTCTTGCCCACTAGTAAATTTTAAAATAATGGCATTTTGATCAACAATCTTTTTCTCTAACAAAGCTTTTTCTTCCAAAAGATTTTTCTCAATAAGATGAAGTTTCTCATTATCATCTATACATTCATCACAAAGATTTTGACAATCTTCCAAAGCTTTCAAAACCTCTTTAGTTCTATTTTTCTCAAATTCTAAATCTTTTGTTAAAACTTTGTTTGTTTCAATAGAATTTTAAAAATCATTATAAAGAGAATCAAATGCCTCATGAATATCTTGTTCACTAGCATCATCATTAGTTAAAGAGAGTTTAGATTTTGGAGTTACCTCATCATGATTTGCCATAAAGGCAAAGTGAGTAGTACCGGTATCATCATCCGAAGAAGCATCTTCATCATTTTCAAGTTTTCCCATAAAAGCAACAAGATTGACATTTTCATTGTCACTTTCTTCTTCCTCCGAATTTTGAGTATCCCAAGTGATATTAGCATGCATTGCTCTCTTAGGTTTCTCCTTTTGAAGAAGAGGACAATAAGTCTTGATGTGACCAACTTTCTTGCAATGATAGCAAGTGGGTTCGTCTTGTTTGATAGCTCTATCATTCTTCTTGTAAGGTGAGGAAGAACTTCCTTTCTTGGCAAAGCGTTTGTATCTCATGAATTTTTTCATATCTCTTGCCAACATAGCTACTCCTTCATCTTCACTAGTTTCTTCTTCATGTGAATTTTCTTCTTCACTTTCCTTTCTTTCTTTTCGTTCTTTCAACTTGGTACTCATAGCATGGAAAGCAATAGATTTCTTAATCTTTTTCTCCTCATCATCTCTTATTTTTTCTTCTTCAAGCACAAGCTCCTCCGTCATGAGGTTGCAAATGAGTTCATGAACCGTCATTTTTGAAAGATCTTTAGTATCCCTTATAGAGTTGATCTTTGTCTTGTATTTCCTTGGAAGAGCAAATAAGATTTTTCGGCATTGTTCCTTGTTGGTGTATTCTTGACCAAGAGTCTTCAAGGTGTTAACAATGTTAGAAAATCTTTGATGCATAGCATTCAAGGCTTCATCGGGCTCCATACGAAAAAGCTCATACTTAGTGATAAAGAGACCAATCTTAGTTTCTTTAATATCTTCCGTTCCTTGATATGATAGCTCCAAGAGTTGCCACATTTCATGAGCGGAGTTGCATTCACTAACTCTAGCGTATTCCGTGACACTTAATCCATTAATGAGAATGTTCATAGCTTTGTTGTTTTTGGTGAGTTTAGCTATGTCTTGATCATTGTAATCATCTTCATTTTTCACCTCCGTAGTACTACCCGTAACATAAGGAACATAAGGACCTTTCTTGATAGCAAGCCATAAGAAGTAATCAATTCCTTTCACATGAATCTCCATTTTCTTCTTCCATCCAAAGTAGTCTTTTCCTACAAAAAGCGGAGGTCTAGTAGAACATGAACCTTCCGGTTGATTAGAATCCATATCGTATTAACTCTAGAAACGATTAAGTACAATAGAGCTACGCTCTGATACCAATTGATATACTATATGCGTCCTAGAAGGGGGGTTGAATAGGACAATAGAAATTAATCGGCTAATTTTATTTCAAGTAAATAAAATTAAAAGCTAATTTGAATCCTATTGTATTAGCAAACTAAATAGTATAAAACTAGATAATCCTAATAGACAATAATATCAAACTATTCAAGTAGGCATTTTATCAAGCATATAGAGTGCGGAAATATAAAGAGTGTAGAGATAGAATACGATACACAACGATGTATAGTGGTTCGGTTTCCCTACATCCACTACCTAAGGAAGCCTCCTTAGGATTTGCAAGATTCTCAACTAATCTTCGTAACTCTTAACCGGGTGAGATACAAACCCTTACAACCACTTCAAAAACTCTTTGAAGGAAATACACTTGTGTTATCACCAACACAAGGAACCAAGCATAAACCTATGCTCACACTACTCTCTTAATCTATTACAAGAACTAAGAGGAAAGGGAAAAGTGTTTAGGGGTGCTTATAAAAGCTTTGTAACTAAACTCCTAAATGAGTAGATAAGAACTAATTAGCTTCACAATAAATATGACTTGAATGCTCCTTTGAAACCTCCTTGAATGATAGAATTAATTGCTCTTAAGATTGGTAGATGGAAGGCTTGAGTTGTGTCTTGAATGAACTCCATTTTATAGCTGCAAATGTGGTCCAACGGTCAAAAGGCTCTTCTCTAACGGATCTATTTTAACTCCAACGGATATAAGCTTTGTCCTCTTGTAAAGTGCAGAAAACCCTCTTGTGCGGTGTACCGCGGATATGGTCCGGTGCACCGCAGAACTGTTCGACTAAACTTTGAGCTTACTGGTCGGACCATCCAATGTGCCGCAACCCTGGTCCGTGCCTTGGTCCGGTGTACCGCGCCTAGGTCCGGTGTACCGTGCATTTCATGAGCATACTGGTCGGACTATCCAATGTACCGCAATACTGGTCCGTGACTCTGCGGTGTACCGCGTAAATCATCCGGTGTACCGCGGAGCTGCTTATTTGAATAACAAGCTAAATGCAAGGAAGTAAACACAACTAATCTAAAGAGGGGTTTTGGAAAACATCTTAAGTGATACCAAAATGAATTTTAGTTGAAATGTTGATTTGTCGAATATTAAAACGGGAATAAAAACAAGGTGAGGCTAACAATTTCAAAATTGTTTTTATGCATAGAATTATGGGAAGTTAATCCATTATTGGTCATTAACTCATTTGCATGAAATTGTTTAGCCTTACTATCTATAGGTTGTGCTTCATTATGTGCTTATATGGTTTATTCCCTATTGTGCAAAAATATTGTATGACTTGACCTTTTCATACTTAAAATTGCTTAACTTTGATTTTGGGTCTTTTCGTATTTTTTAGAATATATAGGGGTATTTGTGAAATAAATCGTTTTATTTGTTTTCGGGTTTTTCTTGTTGTATCTTTTCAAAACAAAAGCGTTTTTAGTAGTTTTTAAATATTTCTAAACTATTGGGGAGTTTTCGTATTAGTTTCGGGTGTTTATGCAAATTGCCTATTTTCTATATCTTGTGATTGCTCTATTTCGTTTGCTAAGTTCTAAATTTGGATTTTTGGTTTTTGAGTTGCTTAAATTATTTATTTCGAATTTTATATTGTTGTGTTAATGTTGCTAACAATATTCTTGATGATATAGGTGTTATTGCACTCTTAGTCCTTGATCTTATTCAAATTGCATTATGTTTCCTATAGGTTGAAAAATATTGATTTGAGGTCCCTATAGTTTGAACAAGTTGCACTTAGCTTTCTTATGATTGAAAATTAGACCTAGGTCCCTATTGTCTTGAGAAAGTTATAATTAGGTCCTTGAAGTTTTTCAAAATTGCATTTAGTCCCTAAACTTTTGAAAAATGCATATTGATCCCTATACTTTTCAAAGATTAAATTTTACCCCTTGATTTCTTAAAATCGGTTCAAATTTTCTTATTGGTAAAAAGGGGAGATATTATTGGTCAAACTTTTCAAAATTGAAACAAACACTCTATGCATTTTGTGAGGGGGAGTTTTTCTTAAATTATCTTTAAAAACTTAAATGCTTGGTTAATTGTTTATCTCATAAATTGCACTAATCGTTTGTGTTGTTGGAAAGCGTATAAGATGAAAACCTTTCGATCAAGAAGTTGGTAAAATGTCTCTATCCCTTATCTTGCTTCATGCTTTACATTGTTAATCTTTATGCATTTCAAAATTAAAATGTTTTAATTGCTCTTAACCCTTGATCTCTTTATGTTGTTTTTCAAAATCTATTCACTTGAGTTTTAGCTCTTCTATGATTAGTTGTTTGATTTTATTTTATTATCCCGTCTTTTTGATGAAGACAAAGGGGGAGAAATATGTGCACTAACACTTTCAAAATTGCACTTTTTAATACTCACAAATGCATTTCATATCTTATATTCATTTTTACTTAAATGCTTATTGTGAGGGGGAGCTAAATTTCATAAGAGCTTATATTTTCATATCATTCCTAAGGTGTTTTAGTGAAGGATTTGTCATCATCAAAAAGGGGGAGATTGTTGGCATATAGCCTCCCTTAATAGGTTGTTTTAATGTGACAAATCCTCTTGTGTTTAGTGTGCTAATTACTATTGTTATATACATTCTATCTTGCACTCTAATTCATCAAAAAGCTCATTCTTTATCTTTTAGATCAAAGCTTTATTGTTTTATCTTAAGAAACTAATTCTCATACAAATGCTTTTAACCTTATCTTTGTGTACATTGAGAATTAGCTTTAGTGATCAACTACAAAGTTTCTTAAAATGATGTTTCCTACAACTCTCGTGAAGAAAACTTTTCCATCCGAGCATCACATTAAAAGATATTCTCTATACATTGAGAAGAAGGTGTTTTAGACCTTTGGTGTGGTAGCCGGAGAGGTATACCGGCGGATTGAGCGGTATACCGCCCGAAGCAAGTGAATTAAGCGAAGGTTCATGCGGTACACCGCACGAGACCCGCGGTGCACCGCAAGTTAGGGTTTTCTGCAGCAAAATGAAGACAAAAATGCATATATCCGTTGGGGATATTAATATATCCGTTGGAGACAATTCTTATGACCGTTGGGAGCATTTTGCAGCTATATATTGAAGGTCTTTCAAGGCTACAATCACACCTTCAACCCATATACACTTAGGGGCTTAATTGTTATCATCCAAGAAGGTGTCAAGAGCTATACATTGTTGTATCCACTCAATTAAGGAGTTAATCCAAGAAGCTTCAAAGTTATTATCTACTCAAGAGAAGTTTTAAGCTTATAGTTATATCATCTCTTTAGGAGTTCATTAGCAAAGTTGTTTCACCCTTTAAACACTTTGTATTTATCCTCTTAAGTCTAGTTCTTGTAATAGATAGATTAAGAGAGAATTTGAGTATCGATAGTATACTCGGTGTCCTTGTGTTGAGATAGCACAAGTGTTTGAGTATCGGGAGTATACTCGGTGTCCTTGTGTTGCATAGCACAAGTGTTTGTCCTTCGTGTTATCGAAGAGGTTGTAAGGGTTATTGTGTTCTCGACCCGGTTAAGAGAGACACGGGAGCTTAGTGAAAAGCTTGAAATCCTAAGGAGGCTTCCTTAGGTAGTGGATGTAGGGAAACCGAACCACTATAAATCGTGTGTATCTTTCTATCCCTACTCTATTTACTTTCCGCACTTTATATGTTTGATAATATGCTAGTATGAATATTGTGATATTGATTATCTAGTTTATCTAACATATTGTCATCTAGAGTAGTAAGAGATTAGAAACTCGTTTTACTTGATAAAATGCTTATATGAATAGTTTGATAATATTGTCTTTTAGGATTATCTAATTCATGACTATTTAGTTTTGATTATATGCTTACTAGTATGAATATCGTGATTATGTTTTTCTAGCTAATCAAACTTTGGTCTTCTAAATTAGTAAGAGAATAGATAATCGATTTACTTGTTTAACTTATATATCGAACCTCTAACTTATCCTTTGCATGGTCCCATGAGTGTTTGATATATTAGTTGACTTAGAAGTTTTTCTCTTAAACTTATTATTGTCCAAAAGATTTTTAATTAGGCATTAATCTTATTAGTAATCCTATTCACCCCCCCTCTAGGACTTTCACCATATACAACACCATCAACATAAAAAACATCGACCACCAGAGTAGGGTTCAACTCATTAAACTCTAGAAGATACCACCTCTGACATTTACATACATGTTAGGTGGATAAGATAAAAACCACTAAACCCAGGCTAATCGGGCCTCCGAAGGCATTGCACCCTCAAGTACCGAACCTGGTCTGATGTGATAAAGACCATAAGCCAAGTGTTGCCAAGTGCCATAATATGGCTCTAAGCTTCAATAAATACGCCCTCCCATTTCTGAGAGAAGTATACATTTTTTCCACCAATCCTCTCTCTCTCTCTTTCTACCATTTCTTATCAAACTAATATTAATGGAGAGAAAATGCTGAGGTTTACGCCTGAACTTGGGCTAGCCAAGGCGATCCATTATTTCCTTTTTTATTTTCTCTCATGATAGAGGCATCGATAGGTCTCATTGAGGATTGGGTATCCAGATACCTTATAAAAGAGATTACTTATTTTCTTAACGCTCGAAGGACGCGAGATTCATGAATTTCTGGACTATATTGAGATTTATTATTCTGGATGGGACTGACGTATTAATTTCTATAAATCATCGATATGTTTCAGTATGGACACCCTTCCCTTGCTAAACTACGGAATGAGACTTCTAATTTATTGCAGATTTATTAAACACACGACTCGGAAAATACCTCTGATTCTCGTTGTGTCATAAGAGATCGAAAGTTGAGATAATTAAAATATTAAAAATATATTTTGATTTATTATATTTATTATAAATACTACTAAAGAAACTAAACGAGCTAATAACTGACGAATCCTTCCATCTAGAAATATCAATGTTTCTCTTTGTACACTTAGCAAGTGAATCAGCCAAAAAGTTAAACTTCTATTAATATACGAGATTTTCTAAAGTGGAAACCTGTTGATCCATCAATTAATTCCGTTAACAAGCGGTCTATGGCTCTAGTGAAGTCTCACCATTTTGTATAGATTCAAGGTTATCAAAATAGAAAAACCTATTGGCTCTCATATGTATTAAAAAAAAAATTAGAAAGAACTACTTGAAATGTTGAAAACCCTTGCAATTCTCAACCCAAAAAGGAGAATTCAAGCTTCCTTTTCTATAAAACTCACCTACTTGATTTTTTCTAGCTGATATTACAATAAAAATTATTGTAATTGATTTTGTTTCTTTGAAAAAAAAAGAAAAATTGATTTTTATTTATAAAGAATTTGTTTTTCTCAAGATTTAAAACCCACTCCGATGACTACCAACATACAATGATTACAATTTCTATTTTGATTGTTGTCAAAAACATTTCCAGAGAGTAAATGAGTAAAATTAATTATAAAAAATGAAATCCATAGACATTTTTTTTTAATCTAAACACTCTCCAAACATTTGACCCATACAGAATCCGAAGATAATTGGAGGTATGGAATCTCGCACTGAAAATATCATTGTAACTCTCAAAAAAAACCTCCATTATCTAACAAGTCCTTAGACTAACAAGTCACGCAGAAAATGGCACTTCTTACACCTTACACACTTAAAGATTTTCAGCTCTCCCATAGGTACCTTGTCGATTTCTCAAGATAAATTAGTTTTTCGAGATTTTGACTGTGTACCATGTTATATATTAAGGACCCTTTTCTTTTATTTACTTAACAGGATTGTTCTAGCACCTCTGACAAGGCAAAGGTCTTACAACAATGTTCCGCAACCACATGCTATCTTGTATTACTCTCAGAGAACAACTAACGGAGGTCTTCTCATATCAGAAGGTGTTGCTGTTTCTGAATTTACAACTCAAGGGTATGTGATCAATTAATTAATCATTGTCAAATTTAGTTTTAGTTGACAAAGTTTCTTAATTATTTAAATCCTATATCTTCTTTTGAGATATAGATAATCGCTCTCTAAAAGATAATCGCACAAACAACCCATAGACGCCCTTTTTAAGAGCGCCTCTGCCTAACAAATATGGGATGGGAGCCTGGGAATGAGTTATAGTGCTTGGATTGGGTAAAGGCTCTCTTTGCGCCTATGTTTTGTTTGTGCAATTATTTTTTAAAGAGAGTTCTTCGTGCAATTATTCTTTGAAAATAGGCTAACCATAAAAAAACTCGTCTTTGGGTCATTTGATTTTTTCTTTCCTACTTCAAGATTTTTATATGTAAATCTGGTAAGTGAAGGTATTCAGATATACCTGGTATTTGGACAAGGGAACAAGTTGAGGCCTGGAAACCAATTGTAGATGCAGTGCATGCCAAAGGTGGTATATTCATTTGCCAGATTTGGCATTCCGGGAGGGTTGCAAATATTGGTATATTCTTTTATTCTTTAGCTAATTGAGAGTGGAACTTAGGTGTAGAGATTTGACCAGTTATATATTTAATACGCTGACAATAATTGTCTAGATTTGATTCTTCCATTTAATTTCTAGTAATTGGATTAATTGTACTAAATATAGAATTGAACTTTTCAGGATCTCAACTCAATGGACAAGCTCTAGTCTCTTCCACAGATAAACCATTGGGTACCAATGGTTTTGATGCTTCAAAAATATCTCCTACTCGACGATTAAGAATAGATGAAATTCCTTTAGTGGTCAATGATTTTAGGCTTGCTGCCCGAAATGCTCTTGAAGCTGGTAAGCACGTCATCATAAATTGTTACATATGTGCTTAATGTGTGTTCCTAATCATACAAATCAAGTAAAATAAGATATCCTTTCAAAGTTTTGCTTCTTCCATACAGTGGTTGTAGAATACTTGGCTAGGAATTATACATCCATACATCAATCAACTATTTGGAGATTATATATTCCATAAATTTAATGCAAACCTTGCTTTTTCTTTTGATGTCTAAGATATTTTTATTAATTAATCTTTAAAATAATAGGTTTTGATGGGGTTGAGATCCACGGAGCTCACGGTTATCTTATAGACCAATTTCTGAAAGACCAAGTCAATGACCGAACAGATGAATACGGGGGCTCACTGGAAAACCGTTGTAGATTTGCGCTCGAAATAGTTGAAAGTGTGGTAAATGAGATTGGAGCTAACAGAGTTGGAATAAGGCTTTCACCTTTTGCTAATTACAATGAATCAGGAGACTCAGATCCAAACGCTTTAGGTATGTATCTTGTTGAAGAATTAAATAAATATGGAATTCTTTACTGCCACATGATTGAGCCAAGGATGGAAACTCTGGAAGATAATGTAGAATGCCATGAGAGTCTTCTGTCAATGAGAAAGGCTTATAAAGGTTGTTTCATTGTTGCTGGTGGATATGATAAGGAAGATGGTAATAAGGCTATATCTGAAAACAATACTGATTTAGTCGCATATGGTCGATTATTTCTTGCAAATCCAGATTTACCAAAGCGGTTCGAGCTAGATGCTCCTCTTAATAAGTATAATAGGGATACATTTTATACATCTGATCCTGTTGTTGGCTATACTGACTATCCATTTCTTTGATCCACAACAATATTTATTCAGTTACAATATAAGAACTTTCTTATCAAGGTAAAAGATTACATGTTAGCTTTAAGAAATAAAATATTGTAGTGATTGGACCATTCTTGCTTAATTAATAGAGTTTGAACACATTATCACTCACAATATAGACAGCACATTCAATTATGAAAATAATGTATTCAAACACCAATTTCCAAATCTAATCTCCAACTAAATTTTCTCCTGCTCAAGATCTTACTATGCTTCCTCTTTAATCAGATATTTTATATTCAGGTCCTTAGATTATCGTTTTCATTAATAAAAATAAGGTCTTTACATTATTCTAATATGTTATCCAGAGGCGGAATTATATTAGGCCTAGGGGCTACTTGAGCCCCTTCAACCCGTAAATTTTATAATAGATAACTGTAGTTTTTACCATAAAAATAATTTATCCCCTTTAAAAATGACATAAAGTAATGTAGGTCAGTGGTTACCTTGGGTTATCTTTTTCTTAAAATCATAGAACAGTTCAACGAGAAGGTGTAGATTGTTAATCCTATAGAGTATATAAGTTTGATCATGGGTAATTATGAGATTTTGAAATATATATATTCTTATTTATCCTCATTCGTATTGTTTTCTTTTAAGAAAAATGCACAAACAAAGCATTGGTAAGGGACGAACGAAAAATTCAACTATAAATTGTGAAGACAAATCACAAGTAATTCATTTTTATTTTGTAAGTTTAACAAAAATTTAGGCCATATTTTTAAAAAATAATTCTTAAACTATACATATTTTTTTTTTTGAATACATAGGAGAGTCACTTTGGCCTCTGAGTCAATTAAACTCCAATAAGATTCGATCCCAGGACCTCTTGGTCTATGCGGAAAAGTCTAACCACTAGGCCAACTATCAATCTATGCATACATATTTTATTTCACTAATTATGTTAAATATTTAAGGGAAAATGACCCAAAAAATCAAACAATAAAATTTTTAAGTCCAATTACCTCAATAAGAAAAATTCTGCTCAATAACATCATCAACTAAATTATTTAATGAATTATTTGACTAAATTATCCCTACTTATTCTATATATTACAAACTATTTAAAATACCTCATTTCATTTCTCTCACTCTCTTATTTTCTCCACCGAATCTCACTCTATTTCTCTTTCTCCCTCTCTTCTTCCTTCTTATTTGCTTCTCCAATCTTCCTTCTTCAATTTTATATATTCATATAATATTCATATCATCCTATTTCTCGACATCTTCAATCTTCACCAGCTTCTTTTCTTCAATTTGCTCTCAAAATGAAAGCTTAAAAACAATTTAATCTCAAAAAATTATTAATTGAAGACTCGTTATTCGATTGAACGAGGATTTTTTGTGATTAATTTGAGGATTTTGAAAAACCCTAAGTGGCGTGAGATCTATTTTGAGATCTTTGCTCTTATTGTTTATACTGGTGTCTGATTTGAATAATTATTATAACAAATAATAAAACTTATTTATTTGAAGTAATCGAGGGCAAAAAACCTTAGGATCTAAGATGGAAGAAGAATGTACAACGGCGTCGTTTTCGGAACCACTGCAAGGGGTGGAAGTTCACGAGGTTGATGTAGAGGAAGGAGATGAGGTTGATGTAGAAGAAGGAGAGATCTCTTCCGATTCAGCATCGGTTGAAGAAATTACTGAAGAAGATTTCAAAAGGCAAGAGCAAAATACGACGCCGTCTGGTGCTGATAATAATATGATTAAGTCCACTATTAATAACAATATTAATGGACTTAATAATAATAATAATAATTTTAATCAGAGTAGTTCTGCGTGCTCTAGAGTTTGGACTATGCAGGATTTGTACAAGTATCAGGTTTCGACCAAGTATTCTCCTGGATTGTACAATTTAGCGTGGGCACAAGCTGTTCAGAATAAGCCATTGTACGAGGCTTTAAACATGGACTATTCAAAATCATCTGATCAGAGTAATAACAATAATGGGAGTAATGGTGATGATGTAAGGGTTGTAATTGACGTGGATGATGACGTAAAAGAAGATGGTGAATTGGAGGAAGGTGAGATTGATTTGGATTCAGAAGTTGATATGGATATTAGTGTATTGGTGGGGTTTTATTTAGTTGATGGGATTTATTTTTGTTATGGGATTATATACGTTAGTTGATGGGATATAGTTTGTATTGGTGGGATTTTTTTTTGTCAAAATATTGGTGGAATTTAATACAACTTTGATGGAATTTATATGCGTCATGGGATTTTATACGTTAGTTGATGAGATATAGTTGTATTGGTGGGATTTTTTTTTTGTCAAAATATTGGTGGAATTCAATACAACTAGTGATGGGATTTATATGCGTAATGACGGGATTCGTCGGTGACGGGAATCGTCCTTGACGGGAATCGTCCTTGACGGGAATCGTCCGTGACGGGAATCGTGCTTGACGGGAATCGTCCGTGACGGGAATTGTGCTTGACGGGAATCGTCCGTGACGGGAATCGTCCGTGACGGGAATCGTCCTTGACGGGAATAGTTCTTATGGTGTAAGGGTAAACATGTAATCTTATAATAGTAAGTTAATGGATGATTCTTTGGGGCAAGTATAATATTATTTTGATTTTTTGGGTCATTGACCCAATATTTAATATATTTTAAGAGTAATTTAACTATTTTAAATAAATTTTACTTTTGTCACAAAATAATATTTTTATTTAGAATATCTAAGTTAACCTTAATATATATTAAATATCTAATGAAATTAAAGATAAGACTAAAATAAAATTAATTAAAATGACTTAAAAATAATTGTTTCTTTTCAACATATGGCTAATAATTGAATTTATCCTATAGATAAAAGACATTTTTTTTGAATATGCTCATAGCATGCCCTCATGGGTCATAGATTTATAGCCCGTTTGGAAGTGCTTATTTTAGAGGAAAAAAAGTACTTTTAGAATAAAATTCAAAATTTTAAAATATTATTAAAAATAATTTTGAAATCTAAAAATATTTTAAGTGCTTTTTGTGCTTCTTATAAAAGTGCTTTTCAAAATCAAAAAAACTCTTAAAATAGTAAAAGCACTTTTAAGTGTTTCTCCAAAAAAACACTTCCAAACGGGCACTTAAACTAGTTCAGTCACGAATTATAAATTGTTTTTTTAAGCATCTTCTTCACAATTTTTTTTAGTCTGGAATCTTCAGAAACTAAAGAATCATAATAGAAAAACTAACAAAAACCATAACTAACTGGACAATCAACCTAAAATAAAAAAAATATAATGTTGAAATCCCAAATTTACAAAAAACATGTGATTAAAAAAACATATTTACAAAAAAAAAGTTTTCAACATATTAAAAAACAAACGAATATACAATTTGAAGATAATTAACACGTTTGTATAAATTAAGAACAACCAATGCTCTAATACCATTTGTAAATAATAAAAGTAAAAGATTTACCGATTAGTTCTTGCAGCGTAAACTAATTGAATCGTCTTATCAGACAATGAGTCCATACTCAAAGAAATCATATAATCCACAAGTTTTAGATACCTCTCATATTTTGTTTGATTAAGATATTGAAGATAATTCTTGATGTCGCCTAAGGTGATAAAAATATGATAAATAAACACGGATAATGATGCACTAACACCCTATACTAAACACGTTACTCACTGCAAGTATCACAGGTCGTACGCAAGTTTTAATGATAAGTCAGATTCGTTCTCAGGGACTTAGTGTGTTATACGAATGTATTAACAAAATAGAGTAGCAATTAACAATTAAAAGACTAGGAAAAGCAAATAAATATGTGATGTGTCCTCATTTGTGATAGATTTATGTTAAGATGAGACATCATTTTTAGTGATTTAGAAGTCTTTCTAATCGATTTTCTTGAGAACTGTTACACTTTCCTATTTTGATTTAGTAAATTATTATTTTTAGAGCATATTGGGTTTAATTATTTATTTAGTGTGAAGCTTTAAAGATAATTATGGAGATTAATTAGGTTCCAAGTCAAAGACTAAGAGATATGGAAAGAGATAAGCATGGTAATTGGAGATAAGGAAAGAAAAGCTAAAATCATGTAAAAGCTGCCATAATCCTGAATTTCACCACCCACGACCATAAATCAGCTTATATCTCAAAATCGGTCTGGAATTTGGAGAAATGGTCAAGGGTAAAGTTGAAGATCTTTTCGAGACGATGAATTACGACTACTCATACGCATCAAACGAATGAGTATTGAAG
This sequence comes from Nemophila menziesii, assembly GCA_029959085.1. Taxonomy (NCBI): domain Eukaryota; kingdom Viridiplantae; phylum Streptophyta; class Magnoliopsida; order Boraginales; family Hydrophyllaceae; genus Nemophila; species Nemophila menziesii. Next base: position 169,300 of record JARWIR010000138.1, on the reverse strand, counting down.
CTGCTAGGACAAAAACAAAAACGGGCCTGATTTCATGTTTTAGGGTTTTGAATTTGAGTTGGGCTTGGAGTCCACTACTTACCTTCTCCTTCAAGAAAACGAATTAGGTCTTCTAAACACCTATAAATAAACCCTTATATCACTTGTAAATCATCCTTGCCTCATAGTAATTAGTCCTTAGGGGTTTATTCATCAGAGTTATTGTAGAGAGCAAGATGATGTCTTTTATTATTTCTTTTAGTTTATTTCCTTCGAGTATGAACTAAACTTCCCATAGCTTGGGTTTGAATCATGTATAAACTACGAATTCTAATTTCTTTCTATCTAAGTTTCTTTGGGAATTTCATGTTTTAATCTGATATTAGCTGCTTACCTATATATTTGTTTATGTGTTTTGATTTAATGACTGCTTTCCTTGCTAGTGCACGAGTATAGGATTACCTTAATAGTAGTTAGATGATCGCCTTAGTTGGGTGTCTAATTATTGAAACACCACATAACGTCTAGTGTCGATATTGGTCTCGACAAAACTAATTCTAACTAGATAGTCATTAGGGTATAATTTAATCACTATCACCATGTATGGAAATTGATTGCTTAGGGCCCTAGTAGCGCAGGAAAACCCTATTTGAACCAGCCTCGTGGTGTGTCCATATCCCCCTTAGTCGCTCTCAAGGTCTAAGGTATGTGAATTTAGAATCCTAACTAAGTATCTAAGAGCTAATTATCTCCCTTATTAACTAGATTTGATAGAAGAATTAGAAGGATTAGTGCATACTAGCAAAACCTAATCTATACTTCTCATCTCATATTTCTTCGTTAATTTACTGTCTTTTATTTTCCTTAGTTTAATTTAATATCTCGAATTATTCTCTATTTATTTTCCTGTCTTTTAATTAATTACTTCTTACTCGTTATTGATACCCATTCGATTAACACACTAAGTCCCTGAGAACGAACTCAACTTATCATTAAATCTTGCATACGTCCTGTAATACTTGCAGTACTGTGCCTGTCTAGGGTGAGAGTGCGTTGTTTTCTGACTTATATTTATCTTATTTTTATCACACCCTAGGCGACACCAATATGATGGAGGGATTAATGATTAATAGTAAAGACAAATAATTATATATGAAATAAATAAGATGAGAGAATATAGCTTAGGGTTTGATCGTATGCACTAATCCTTCTAAATCTTCTATTGGTTTATAAGGGTGATAATAGTTCTTAGATAAGTAGTCAAGATTCTAAATTTCTCCCTACCCCCGTCAAGGTGGACTAGGGTGGCGACCTCACAATCACGAGGGGACTTAAATAGGGTGCTTCTACGCCACTATGAGACTAGTCTTCTAATGATGATCGGTGATTAAATTAAACCCTAATGACTATCTAGCTAGGCAAGACCGCCATGATCACTACCCCACACTAGACGTTTATGTGGTGTTTCAATAATTAGACACCCTTCCGGGTGACCATCTAACTACTATTACCACAACCCTAAATTGATCAGATTTAAGACATGCAATAAATCAAAGCACATATAACAAATATATGGTTAAACAACTAGAATCAATTTAAAACATATAGTTCCCAAAGAAACTTAGATAGAAAGATATAGAATTCATAGATTATACATATGCAAAGCCCAAGCTATGGAAAAATTAGTTCATACTAGAAAGAAATAAACTAAAAGAAAGATATATATTGTCAACTTGCTTCTCTGAATGACTAAGAACTGATATAAGGTTGAGGACTGAGCAAGGACATGTTTACATATGGTAAAGGGTGTCTTTATAGGAGTCTAGGAAGCCCTAAAACGTTATGAGTGGAAGAGAAGTAATATGACTTCTAGCCCAACTCAAATTCGTAACCCTAAAATATAAAAAAAGTAATAAACTGTTTCTGTTTTGTTTTGTTAGTAACTCCTTCAATACTACTCCGAATGACGCTGGTGGTCCTTTGTGTGTTCTAAAAATAAATGCAAAAGTAATCGAACCACAACCGCAAGTGTACGGTTGTCCCAAGTAGTAATAAGTGATTCTAGGATCGTTCGCAGGGACGGTTTGGTCAACTACAATGCTTATCGATTAATGAATGATTGCACTTATGAAAGCAAATAAAAGTTGAATGATTGATTGTTTGTTTTAATTAATTCTAAGTAATAAAAGACTAAATAGAAAATGCAAGTAAATGAATGTAAAACGCAAGTATGAGAAGATAGCACTTGAGAACGCAAGGGGTCTTCCTAATCCTATTTCATAACATATTCTGTTTAAGAGCTAAATTGGTCAATTACAATGGTCGGGATTCTAAATTCCTTATACCCCCGTCAGGGTGGACTATAAGGCTATCCTAGAGTGTCACTAGTCCCGTCAGGGTTAATATCATCCACTTTTAGATGTTTAAGTTAATTACCTCATTGGCCCTAAAATTAGCTAAGTTCGTCAGAATCAATAGCTTCTATTTTAGATTGAATAAATATTTCCGTACCTAAACCCTCCGTCAGGATGATCCAATCGCCACTAATTGGAATAGCCTAGATACTAATATCTGTTCTTAGTTCATGACTCTAAAAACAGTAAATAATCTTAATTTATCGAAAAGAGTAAAAGCCCCAATCTAATTTAATTTAACAGAAACCCAAATTCAGGACATGAAATTCAATAAGATTGGGATTCACCCATAAAGCATTCTCAAGCACTAAAATGTGTTTAGCTCATACTAATTGAAAAGAAAACTAAATTAAATAAAATGGAATTCATATTGTTTTACAGAATTAAAGATAAAAGAAACCTAATTTCCGGAATTGGAATGACTGAGAACGGAGATATAGACCCTCTCCAGCTCTTGCAGCTTTTTCTTTCTTCCTTCTGTTGCTTCTCTCTGGTGTTTAATCTTGTAAAAAGTGAATTGTTGTGAAAACAGAAGTCAAAGGCTCCTTTTATAAGTGGAAAAACGGATTAGGGCTTGGACCTAAGAATAAAACACTAATTAAATGTCCAAGCCCAATTTCTATGCCCAAAATCCCGTAACTGCTGATACACCTTTACTAAAACGGCTTTTCCCGCTTCGTTATAACTCCGATTGACTTGATTCCAGTTGCTAAAGTTCCGTAACTCGATAAGGAATGTTTTCTCTTCAAAGGTCAGCGGCTACATCATCTCTTAAGCGCCTTGAAATCAGCAATCGTTGGCCTGGAAAACAGATTTGCAGCTCTAAAAACAATTTCTTTCGGGATTTATCTTCAAGTCTTGACTCCCTATCACAATCTTTGACTTTCTTCTCGGATTCCATTCCTAGCTAATATTCAAAACCTACAAACTTTCCACTAAAATACACAAGATTACGCGTAAAAGTTTAATAAATTAAAAATACTAGAAATAAAATAGAAATTCCGGATTATTGCATTTTTAACTCAAAAGTCTATCAAATTAATCAAATAAACACCAAAAATGATGTCTCCCAAGGGTTGAAAATAAGAACAATTAGGGAGACATCAGACGCGTTCTTTACATCGAAACTGATTATCTAGGAAAGCTATACACTTTAGCTTCAGACCATTCATCCAAATTCCCAGGCAATATTGAGTTATGATCACTTTTGTGGATGTAGCTGGTGAAATTCCAATTTACTTGACAACTTTATCTTTTTATATTTAATCTTTTCCTTCCTTTATCTCCAATTTCCATCATTATCTTCTTTCTTTTATCTCTTGGAATTTATTTTGCATCTAATTAATTACCATATATCTTTAAAGCTTCACAATTAAACCAAATATGCTTTAAAAATATTAAATCATCAAATCAAGACAAGAAATAAGAAATAAGAAAATACTAATAAAAATCGAGTATAACTTCCTAATAATTCCTTAAAATGATGTCTCCAACTAAGATTAAATAATCACAAATGGGGAGACATCAAGACCCCCAACTCAAAGTTGTATCGTCCCGATACAATAAAGATAAAAGAAAAGGGAAGCCTCTAAATACACACCTAGGTCAATTAAGAATAGTGTGAAAGAAGATAGCAGAATATATAGAATAGACTCAAAGCAACTACTCATAAAGTTTCATGTAATAATATTTACAAACTACGTAACTGCACACTTTTCATATCTACCATCAACACGACTTGAATTCAAGATTAGATTAACTTCACAATGTAAGAAGGAGAGGATCTTTACTTAATTCATCAAGGAGACTATAGATTGTTCATCGAACTTCACTAGTATCCAAATATCCACTTAACTACTTTCTATTGGCTCAATCAATTCTAGATTACATAGCAAAGAATCATAAGATCTTTAAGGTTGTAATGTTGGCTTAGGGACGGTATGATAAGTATATTTGGATAATTTAGAGTGAGCTTTTTTCTATCTCCTCACTAGCCATTAACGAATCTCCCTAGAGCTTGAGTTACTCTCATAAAACGTTTCTCACTCAACCCAATGATTTTCTTGATGCACAAAGTAGCATCCCCAATAACCCAATTAAAGCATAAAGATGTTCACATAAAAATTTCACTTTGTCGGTTCAAATATATATTCTTTTCATATCAATTTTTTATAGTTATGACTCTCTTTTTGATGTTGATATATCATGCTATTTTTCTCATAATTTTTTCTTTTTCATTTCATGCTTTTTAGCTTTTTTCATTTATTCTTACTCCGGCAAAGGGTTACAAGATAATAAACATGTGAATCATCATAAATATATGAAACCTAGCACAATTAATAAGCTCCCAACCCAATGATACTTCCCATAATGGTGGACCCACCACCCCGAACTCAAGCTCTAAAACAATTGTCTATGCATCGCGATTCGAGTGCGGGTCACATGGAAAAGTCATAAAATATAAAGGGATATGGCTTATAATGTGGCTAATAAAAAGGCTTTAGGAAGGCTAGAAGGGGCTGAGAAGGATATAAAATATTAATTGGACAACAAGCTAAAAGGCAACAAGGGGCTTATGAAAGAACTGCCTAAATCACTTTCTAAACTATGCAATTTAGTCATTCTCTTACCTTTAGCACGTTCATCAAATGGGTTTATCAACTAGCTTGGATCTCCCAGCCTACACACCACTCATGGCTCCCTGAGATCGTATATACTTTCTATCGCATTGCTAACTAATATTTTCTTTACAATCAATATGTGTTTTCCTGCAAATAAACATACTACTTTATTCAATCACTCCTAAAAATACAACCCATAAAAGTGACCATTAGATTAAGAAGGCAGAGGAGTATTGTACTCTTCCATAGGTGACTCACAAGCTGCAAAGAGAAACAATCTCTAGTCAAAGGATTTGAACCTTTGCGTTTTAGTTATCTTTTATTCGAGTCTTGTCGAACTTCTTAAAACTTTGGTTTAATGCGTAATAGTGGGAAATAAAGCCTCTTATCTCTAGAAAACCTGAGCGTAAAGCCTTCTTATTCTGCAATTTGTAGTGAAACTGCCTTATTATTCTTTCCTTAGTGAAAAGTGTTAAGTATTATTAAGAATTTATTAAGATTTGATACAGTTAGAGACTGTTAGGGACCGATATCATACATGTAATGTGCTAGAAAGGTGAAAAGAACTCTATTTAGAGAGTGAAATAGAAAACTTGAGATTCTGATGCGAATAATCAGTAGGATTAAAGCTTAGAGTTGTACTTTTTCAGGAAAAGTGTAATAACTCTAATGACGAACCTTTCGCATGATGGGTTAGCGAGGAAATGGGAAGAACGGCTTAAGCTATTATGTCTAGGCCTATGTATAAATATAAAGATTTGTTATCTTTTAACCGACTCTTTTATTTGTCAACGCTATTATGGACTATAGATTTTCCTACTTGACTTATGAAAGATAATGAGAACGGGGCTTTTAAACATAAAGGAAAAGACGTTACTTAGTATTGCAAGACTTTGTCATTGTCAGCAAAGACAAAAGTATGGATTGACTTTCTTCTACGACTAAGTCTAAATCATCCCGAAGAGAGCTGTTTCATAAGGAACTCATATCATTAGGAAATGCATAGGTAAATTCTAGTAGTGCCTTACTCTTAATTCTTTTGTTCTAGTTGTATCTTGTCCTTGGCTATCCATTAAATGAAGTTACACATATTCCAATACCTTTAGCTTTCAATAAGAAAATAAACTACAAATAAAGAAGAGTAATCGCCAAAAAGGATACAAACATATAACAATAAGTGTGGGCACAAAACAAAATTTCACTCGTTTTTTATGAAATATGGTCTAAAGCTTGTTCTTATATGAGAATCAGGCATGATTTTGTTTATTCGGTTGATTTCCTTTCCTTTCAAAACTTATTTGACTATATTGGATCCACCCAAATTGGGCTTAAACTTCTTTATGTGGACTTCTTTATCTCTTTGACATAAACCTTTCAGGTTCTCCTCGTGTGACACTAAATGAGCATTTTTCAGGATTAAGCATTAAACTGGAAGGAAAGCTTCCTCCATCAGTTGTTTAAGACTATGATTATTCACTCCTAACAACCAACTCCGGAACAAATAGATTACGTTGCATATTACTTTGTATTCCATTATGCTACAATGTAAAGTTGCATCTTGTGTTAACAAATGTCATAGTCCATCAGGTAGTTTTAGTTACATGTGTTCCTTTATTTTGGTACAAAGAGGTTGTAAGTCCTATAGGGGAAGGGTCGTGGTAAATAGTACACTAAAATCAAATTATACCTAATTAAAAACTTAAATAAAGATAATTATGAGTTGGAAAACTTCTAAAAGACTATTTAATAAATATTAATGGATCATGCAATTAGATAGACTACAGTTCAATAAATAAACTATGTAAGCATATAAACAATATGTAAAGAGATAGAGTAGACTACATAATCGTTTTTGAGTGGTTCGACCTCCGGAGGACCTAGCGCACCACTGAAGGTAATCCACCTATAAGATTTTAAACTTCTCCAATAAGTTTTTGTATTTCTCAAAGGTGAAATGCAAAATTTTACACCGTTATTTTTTTGGCCTCAATCATAACCTTTACGCATGATTTTTACGGGCTCAGTCACAAACTTAACACGCGTGATTTTTATGTACTCAATAACAACCTAAACTTGAGAGAGACTTTTACGCTCAACCACAACCACTTTACCACGTCGATACCATACATAACCTTCTTTTCACAATTAGAATCTTCAATTTCTAATATAAATTAAGAGCCAAGACTTGTACAAGTGATGTTATAAGATGAAATATAAACTCTTAAAGAGTAGCTAATACAATGAAGAATGATAAACTTTTAAAGAGTGGATAATATTATGAAGCATATCAAGTTATAAATTGATGAACACTCTTCTTGAAATATGGAAGTGTCCGAGATGAAGAGATGATTTATGTGCTAAAATCAGCTCCTATTTATAGACAAAATAATTCCCAATGGATTTGTTTATGTGGTAAAACAAATTCTGCTGAAATAACTCATATTGACATATATTTTGTCCGATTTGGTATTTTGATTATTTGTGGTAAGGTTCAGAATCCTATTTGACATTCTTGTCCAACAACTACTGTTAAAAGGATGTCCCTTCCGTCTTGGATCAGGACCATGGTTTTTTCTCAAAATTGGCTGCCCAGTTTACACTGGCTTCCTGATTTAGCAATTGTACTATGTCACAAGACTTTTTGGTCAATCGCTCAAATGCCAAAAAAAATTCACGAGATATATTAAGATAAAAGTTCAAATAAGTTAGTAGTTCACAGCATTTCCACATTCTTAGCTCATAACAAGTTATCAAACAAAATATGTTAAAATTATCTGAAAATATAGATACATGCTTTGTATGGTAAAGATGCTCAGATTTAGACTCTAATATAAGATATGTTCTAGATAAGTATCATAACAATATTATAGTTAAATACCTTCACTAATTCACTATATATATAGTGTTAACTCATACAAATGCACATACAGTAACAAGTTATTCATACTTTGGATACCTTAACTTTAACATGCCATATGTTCTAAATTTGATATAATATATCAAAGTAGTTGACATGTTCACGTAACAATTGTTTGCATAAAGTGTGTTCATGAAATCAAGATAATGAATGCACATTATAGCAGGTTATACATGCATATATATATATATATATATATATATATATATATATATATATATATGTGTGTGTGTGTGTGTGTGTGTGTGTGTGTGTGTGTGTGTGTGTGCATGTAGTAAGAATATTGCGACTTATAATGAGTCTACTAGTGACATAAGATATGTTACAAATATGGATACACATAATTACGCAATTAGAAACATTAAATTTTTTTATATATATAATTCTTTTTTCACACAAAAACATACTAAAAGAGGCTATATGCCAACTAGGGTTGCTCAACCTGCCCTTCCGCATAATCCGACCCCACCCTTCTCGCCCTACTCGATTATTTGATACCACAAATTATATTGGGCCATAAATTATTTTTTTATGGGTTTGGCCCGGTCCACGGATTAGGAGAAGCCAAAACCGCAGATTTTCAAACTAGCCCACTTGTTCAGCCTATTTATACTTTTATTATAACATAACAAAACCTAAAAAATATCTATAGTTGTCGTATTATTTAACTCATTTTTATCTTATTTTTTCTCACACTCACTCTACTCTCTCGAGTAATGTGAATCTCTGATACAGTTTTTACACTTCTAACTCTCAAATCAACCATCTTTTTGCTCTAAAATATTATAAATCCACGCCTTGTGTGTAGGATATTTATATCCTCTTTCAGGTAAATTTCTCCAAAATCCTATTTAATTTATCCGTATGTTGATTATTGTTATTATTAGTGCCAGATTTATATTTTATATGGTATATGTATATCTATTTAGGTTTATATTTCTAATATTATGTAATTAAAATGATTTGTTAATTGTTCATAATTGTTTATAAAATATATGATGGGTGGTTAATGAGATTCTTATATATATGTAAAGTATTGTATTATTTAGCATCTTGGAAGATAAATTTTTCAAAAAACCATTCACTGAAAATCTTGAAAGTCAGTTGCTCATATCGGAAATTGTATATGATAACAATTACTTTTTGTGATATATATACTGAATTTTTTTGGGCGGATCCAGAATTGTGAATCGGGGAGGGTTATTATTTAGTTTTAGTAAAATTAATGTATTAATTTGGAATTGGGGAGGGCTAATTTTCAAATTAAGGGTGTTGTATTTTTTTATTCATGTTTTTACCTATTATTTAAAAAAACCGGGCTACGTTGTACTACTATCTCATAGGTTTGGGTGGGCCACAACACACCCTAGCCTACCCCTGGATCCGCCATGCTTTTTTCCCAACAAATTTCTTTTTGCGAATATTAGTTCACTAAAAAAATTGTCTTCGTTATCACATATTTATTTTATGATAATAAAAAAATATATACAGATATACAAGGCACATCAATGGATGGACATATTCTTTCTACAATAGTGTTATTAACAAACATGGAAAAGTTCTGAGTACAAAGAAATAAAATAATTTGTCATCTTATTTGGAATGAAAACTATATCTGATTTTATTTTTCTATTTCTCAGAAAGAATACTGATTTAAAATGGTCGATGCTCATGCCATTTCTTAATTTATAACATATGACATAGTTGGAAAGACAGTGAGCATAATTTGATCTTTTAACTTTTACTTTTTTTGATTGCATATTCATTGATAAATTTGATATGCATATCACTAAAGGAATTGCTCGATCATAGGACCAATCTCAAATAGTATTTGTGTTTTACAATTAATTAACTAATTAGTGTTGAGTAGGCAACATATAAATTGTAATATTTTCTTTTGAACTGCGAATTTAGGGCTACTACTTGTAATTGTGAAGTAAACTAGTTTTAGCGAGCCTATTAACTAATGGCAATTACAGTTCAAAATTATAATTTTTACGACTTTTTATTTTATAATATGATTTTTTATCATAGGTGTACTATAAATAGTGTGAATTTTTTATTTTTAAATAAATATTATCTGTTAGCCAAAGTTTTACCAAACTCGAACCTAATATGGAACTGGCCTTAATCCAACTAACCATAAATTGATTTTGTATCTTTTCTAACCTTTTGGCTGGTTGAAAAACAGGGAACTAATCTTGTTCAGGTCATCAATCCCTTCAGTAGCATGGACATCGTACAATATTAAGACTCAACACAATTAGTCATTAAATTTGGAGGAACATGACTTAGATTTTGTTTACCCAATTACTCATGTCAACAGTTTAGTACCTTTGCCACAGAAAAAGAACACGAGCTCAGTTCACTTAATGGAAAAATAACATGTTGATTCTTCAAAATAGCCGTATGTGTTAGGAAAACGTCATATTAACTTCAAGTTTCCTCTCCGTTCATCTTCTAATCACCTTTTGTATCGTTTTTGCATTGTTAGTTTATGTTTATCGTTATTATACTTAACTCTGCAACTACCAGTGTATGTATCTCGTTTAATTTTAATTGTATGTTTAGAAGACTAATTTCATTACTTAAATACTGTGTTAACATGAGATACTTTGGATGCTTTAACTTTAACATGAGATATGTTCTAAATTTGGTATAATATATCAAAGTAATGACATGGTCACATAACATGTGTTTTCATAAAGTATACATGCTTGGATGTTTTACCTCTTAACATGTTAAAACACACACACACACACACACACACACACACACACACACACACACACATATATATATATATATATATATATATATATATATATAGAGAGAGAGAGAGAGAGAGAGAGAGAGAGAGAGAGGATACGAGAGGTGAGCCACTACTTCACTTTTATAATGAGCCATCACTTTTTTAATATATATAAAAAGGGTGAATTATATATAGGGTCTTAGAGACACTATTTTTTCTCTATATAGTAGTGTCTTGAAAGTTGTTATTCTTAGGGACCTCATTTTTGACAATAGTCTTTCCTACCCTTACTAACACTAAAAGACAAAAAAGTATGATGTCACTGTTTCTCTCTCCTCTACCACTACCCACCTACCACCTACCCACCTATCTCCGACCTCCGGCCACCGCCCACCGACCTCCTCCCACCGACCACCGACCACCAACCACCGACCACCGACCACCAGTCACCGGAAAAAACTGAGAGTATCGGAAAAACTGAGAGTACTCTATAAATTGGCTGAATACGCTATATATTTTAATGAGTACTCTATATATTTTGGTGAGTAGTCCGAATAATTTTAATGAGTACTCCGAATAATTTGATGAGTACTCGGTCAAATTGATGAGTATTATTAAAAAACAAAGCATAAATAGTCAAAAAAAACTTTTATTCACCTTTATTACACATTTTTAAACAATTACAAATGAATATACAATTAAAAAATAAACAAAATTAATTACTATCTTGTTTGACCAGATCTAGATCTGAAATTTAAAAAAAAAAGGGACCCTTCTTCTCGTCGACGAGCACAACCGCCACCACCACACAGTCTTCTCGTCCATAGTCACCCCACCAACACCACCAGAATCTAGGCAACCACACGAACACCACCACCACCATAACACCACAACCACCACAGTAACACCACAACCACCACAGCACCATAATGCCGGAGTTGGAGAAGATGAGCTGCAATGGTGAAGGACTCTTGAGCTCGTAACAATGGTGGAATGCAGTAGCAGTAACCCTCGCGCCTCCGGCTAGCACCACCACTCGAGCGAAAACCACCGAAGCTCCATGGATCTCGTTCTTCTTCTTCGATGGGAGATTCGCGCAGCCATGTAGTAGATTTCCAGCGAGTTGAACCACCATCGATCTAAACAGTAGCAGCAATCGAGGAACTGATATGAACCACCGCAGCACCACGAAGCTCCATGGATCTCGTTCTTCTTCTTCGATGGGAGATTCGATGGGAGATTCGCGCAGCCATCGAGATCGATCTCAATCCACGAACAGCTTCTTACAACAGTCCTTCTCGATCGAACAGCAGCACTGAACGTCGATCTCCATTGATGACAGCTCGAACGACATCAGCGGTGGTGGCTCACCGCTGGAAGAAGGAGGAGAGCAGCTCCGGTGGTCACGAACCAGTCTCCAGCAACTCCGGTGGTCACGAGTTCGCGAAACGGAGTCCATACATCTTCTTCTTCGAGATGGCTGCTCGGCAATGAAGAGGAGGAGAGAGGTTGTTGAGGGTGGTGGGCATCTCGGCGGTAGTGAGATGAGAGAGAGGAGAGAGACTATTTTCTAGGGTTTGGTTGTGTTTTGTTTTATAATTTAGAAAATGATATATTTAGTGTATATATATAAGTCTAAAAGGGTAGAAAGGTAACAGGGTTTTGGGGTTCATGTGTTAAAAAGTTTCTGAGGTCTTTAGTAAGAAGAGGCTCTAGGTGGGGGTGCTAACTCGAAGAGGGGTGTGTGTTCAAGACCCTAAGTGGCATTTACTCATATTAAAAATAAGTTAATTAATTATAAAAAAGCTCTCCTAGCAGGAAGGAACCTAACATAAATTGTGTTGTATTTTGAGATACTATTGTAACTTGATGTTATTTGATGTAATTTTTAGCTATGGTGGATTTGAATATATTGACCATGTTTGATTATTATTAGTGTTGTTATGAGAATATGTTGGTGTTTGTGTTTTTTTGTTTGGATTATAGGCCCTTTTATAGAAGCACCTTCTTAAAACTTTAGTTTAATTTGTAACCTCGGGCCTTAAAACCTAAGCGTAAATCCTTATTCTTCTACAATTTGTAGTGGAACTACCTTATTAATATTTCCTTAGTGAAAAGTGTTAACTAGCATAAAAAATTTATCCTGACTTGCTAGAGATGAGACTGTTAGGGGTAGATAGCGTACAAGTACTGCGCGGGAAAGGTGAAAAGAACCTTATTTAGGGAGTGCAGTAGAGAACCTGAGACATGGTGCAAACAATCAGTCGAAAGAGTAGAGGTTAGAGCTTTACTTTATGGTAAAACACACCCATTCTAACGATGTACCTTTTGCTTGATGGGTCAACGAGGAAATAGGAAGAGCGGCTTAAGCTATTAGGTATAGGCGCTTTCCAAAAGTCAAAGGCTACAACATGATTACCATAGGAAAACCTGTCCCCTTCTCAGATGCCGAGTCTCAGACAGCGCCTCCAGATGCACAGACGAGCCACATGCAAGAAAACTTGCACGTTTGGTTCTAGACGGGGTCCCCAATATACTATACTAATATGTGTAGGCCTCTATATCAATATAAAAATTCGTTATATTTTAACCGACTCTTTTTATTTGTTGACGCTACTAAGGACTATAGGTTTGCCTACTTGACTTATTAAAGATAATGAGAATGGGTTTTTTATACAAAAAGGAAAATGCGCTACTTAGTATTGCAAGACTTTGTCATTGTCAGCGAAGACAAGAGTATGGTCTGAATTTCTTCTACAACTAAACCTAAATCACCTCGGACAGAGCTGTTTCATAAAGAGCTCATATCATCTGTCAAAGTATAGCCAAATTCTACTAATGAATCACTCTTAATTCTTTTTTTCTAGTTGTATCATGTCCTTGGCTATCATACCATTGACTGAAGTTACACACATTTCAATATCTTTAGCTTCCAACAAGATAAAAAACTACAAACAAAGAAGAGTAACCGCCAAAAAAGGTTACAACTATAAAACAATATGTGTGGGCATAAAACAAAATTCCACCCACTTTTTTTTAAAATATGGTCAGAATGAAACCCTTGAATCATCGGCTAAATCTTGTTCCTATATAAGACTAAGGCAGGCTTTTGTTCTTTCGGTTGATTTCATTTTCTTGCAAAACTTCTTTGACTACATAGGATCCACTCAAATTGGGTTTGAACTTCTTCAGGTGGACTTCTTTATCTCTTCGACCTAAACCCTTCAAGTTCTCCTCATGTGACACTAATGAGCATTTTGATGATTAAGCACTAAACCGAAAAGAAAGCTTCCTCCATCCGTTATTTAAGACTATGCTTCTTCACTCCTAACAACCAACTCCATAAAAAATTAGATTAACATGCATATTACTTTGTATACCACCATGCTACAATGTGATATGCAACTTGTGTTAACAGATGTCATAGTCCACCCGGTAGTTTTAGTGACTTTATTCCTTTATTTGGCACAAAGAGGTTGTAAGTATTATAGGGGGAGGATGGTGGCAAATAGGACCCTAATAAAATTATACCTAGTTAAAAACTTAATTAAGACAATTATGACTTGGAAATATTTTAAAAGGCTATGTATCAGAAATTATTGGATCATGCAGTTGGATATAATATGATTTAATGAATAAACTATGTAAGCATATAAACAATATGTAAAGAGTCAGGAGTGGTGAGTACATAATCGTTATTGAGTGGTTCGACTTCATGAGAGCCTAACCCACCACCTAAGGTAATTCACCCATAGGATTTCAAACTTCTTCAAAAAGTTTTTGTATTTCTTAAAGGTGAAATACAAACTGTTACACCGTGATTTTTTTGGGCTCAATCACAAACTCTTTACCACTTTGATACCATACATAACCTTCTTTTCACAACCACCTTCGATGAGGAAAATCACTCTTCTCTACTCTTGGAATCTTCAATTTCTAATATAAATTAAGAGCCAAGACTTGTATAAGTGATGTTACAAGATCAAATATAAATTTCTAAAGAGTAGCTAATACAATGAATACTGATAAACTTCTAAAAAGTAGATAATACGATAAGCATATTAAGTTATAATATGATGAATAGTCTTCTTAAATTATCTTAATATCTCTTGGATTTGGTCTCCTTGAATATATGAAAGTGTTGGAGATGAAGAGATAATCTATGTGCTAAAATAAGTTCCTATGTATAGCAAAAAATTTCCAATGGAATTGTTTATGTGACAACTCAAATTCTGCGAAAGCAACTCAAATTGACATATAGCTTTTCCAAATTGACATTTTTATTTTCTATGGTAAGGATAAGAGTCATACACGCTATTTTTGTCCAACAACTAGTGTTTAAACGATATCCATTTAGTCTTGGATAGGCACCCTGATATTTGTTCAAAATTGGTTGCCCAGTTTACACCGGTTCCCCGATTTAGCGATTGTACTATGTCACAATTTTTTGGATCAATCGCTCAAATGCCAAAACTTTCTTCATGAGATATTTCAAATAAGTTAGTAGTTCATGGCATTTCTACATTCTTAGCACATAACAAGTAATTGCATAAAATATGTTCAAAATATATGAAATTATTGATATATGTTTTTGGATGGGAAAAGATGTCCGGATTCTTAGACTCTAACATATGATATGTACTAAATGTGTATCACAAAAATATTATAGTTAAACACTTTCACTAATTCTATACATATAAAAGATATAGTCTAAAAAATGTTAACTCATATAAATGCACATATAGTAAAAAAGTAATCATACTTTGGATGCTTTAACTTTAACATGAGATATGTTCTAATTTTGATAAAGTATACCAAAGTAGTTGACAATTTTAGAAAAATTAAACACATAACAAGCATTTGCATAGATATTCTCATGAAATCAAGATAAAATAAATGCGCATTATAAAAGGTTAAACATGCATGGATGTATATATATATATAATACATATACATATGAATATGAACAAGTATGTAGTTGATCACTTTTGAAAATTCAGTCCATAACAAGTTATGACTTAAAGAGTTATTAACTCCTATGAATTCATATGTCGAGAATATTTTAACTTATGATAAGTCTACTAGTGATGCAATATATGTTTCATATATGGATAAACATAATTACGCAATTGAAGACATTAAAAATATAAATATATATAAAGTTTTTTCACACAAAAATACACTAAAAAAGGCAATATGCCAACTAGGGTTGCTTAATCCATCCATCAAACCCGCCCACCTGCTTAATCCAACCCCACCCTACCCGTCCTATTTGGTTATTTGAAGCCCACAAATTACATTGGGCTATAAATTATTTTTTATGAGTTTGGTCCGGACCACGAATTAGGAGAAGCCAAAACCACAGATTCCAAACCGGCCTGCTTGTCCAGCCCATTTGTACTTTTTTAATAACATAACAAAACCTAAAAAATATCTATAGTTGCCGTATTATTTCAGTCATTCTCATCTTATTCTTCTCCCACACTCAGTCTAATGTATCTGGTAATCTAAATCTCTGATACAGTTTTACACTTCTAACTCTCAAATCCCTGATTCTTTCTACAATAGTGTTATTAACAAACATGGAAAAGTTGTGAGTATAAAGAAAATATAATAATTTTTCATCGTATATGGAACGAAAACATATGTCTCATTTTTTCTTTAATTTCTCAGGAAAATTACTGATTTACATGGATCGATGGTCATGAAATTTCCTAATTTACAAAATATGACAGTTGGAATGACGGTGAGCATAATTTGGTCTTTTAACTTTTACTTTTTTTAATTGCATATATATTGATAAATTTGTTATTGTTGTCCAAAGTTTGACCGATCCCGAACCCAACCTGAAATTGACCTTAATCCAACCAACCATAAATTGATTTTTTTTAGTTATCGGAAGGGGGGGGGGTAAGTAAATGCAAACTCACACTCATAAGATTGTGTGAGAAGATTACTACCATGGGTCGGTTATCCGACCTATGTGCAAACCTAATGCTAATAGAGGTGTTAGGTCGTATTAGTTTCTTATAAATTTGATTATATGTTAAAATTTGATAAATTATTTTCATGGATATTCTATTTTTTTGGAGATTTAGTTAATAATTACTTTAACGATGATAGGTTTTGATTTACTTAGATAATTTCTTGTAAAATGAACAAATATGTGTATTGGTGAACAAACTAGGGACTAGATCACCTATCTAATTATAATTTTTCAGTAATTTTCAATTAAGTTTCCACATACGATGAAATATTTTCATTTTCTTGGATTTGCTAAATTCAAGCCCAATTTATAAGGAGACGAAGGAAACCACCGTTTCGAGTGCTCTAAAATTTAATTTTTTATAGTCCCCTAAATTTATTTTTATATATGACATTTAAAAAAGTCCAAGTTCAATTATTTATAAAAGCCAAGACATATAAAAAAGATATACCATTTTTTTAAAAACCTAATTTATTAATGAGAAAATTACCATCTAAGTCACAAAACTAATAATAATAGCCCTCTCCCATCTTCTTATTTAAATTGTCTATAAAAGTCCCCTAACAAGATCTAGTTTCCTTTTTTACCCCTCTTTTATTTTACTTCATGGATCGATTGAAGCTGCTACTCATGAGCAAAAAAGATTCTCCTAAAAGATGTTATTTTCTTCTAAAAGAGGAAAAGAAAAAGAATAAAAGAGGGTTTATACTTTATATTGATAAGACTGTAACCGAAAGGTTCAGGTCTTCCATGATGTTAATTTACAATGTGAGTTTTATTTTGCTAGGGTTGTGCAAAAATGACATCTAGAATTGGTGGCTCAGTTAGTGGAGGAAATTGGAAGCATTCACATGGAACATCACATTATGGGAGAAATTTTTCACTTAAATGGTTAAAGGTACAAATTTTGTTGCTCTTTAGTCAAAATTCAGATTTTACTTCGCTAAAACAATCTGATCCTTTTTATATTTCCATAAATTATACAAACTAATGTATTATTAACTTTTTTGTTGTGTTGTATTTTTTTCATTATGTAATAGATACTGACTATGTACGATTTTGCAGCTATGTGAATTGTCTTTCCATAAAACTCGTCATTTGCGGAACCCATACAATGAGAACCTTCATGTGAAGGTAAAACATTTTTAACAGCTTTAAGTTATGCTTTCTTATTCTTCCAGAGCTAAAAAGTTGTAGAAATTAATAAAAAATGTTTCGTCTAAAGTTAATTTTATCAATAATAGTTGAATATATGACTTATAATATAGAGACATGTAGTGCAAATTTTGTAAAATATAGGGACCTATAATGCAATTTGTGTATAAAATAGAGCCTTATAGTGCAATTTGTGTTATTGTGTATAATATAGGTACATTTAGTGTAGTTTTTTGCATAATATAGGGACCTTTTATGCAATTTTTTATAATATAGGAACCTGTAGTGCAATTTTTGTATAATATAGGAACCTGTAATGCAATTTTTGAATCGTTTTGGTGGGATTTTTTCCACCAAACAACATAAACCCCCAAATATAATTTGGTGGGATTTTTCCCACCAAATAAAATATAAAAATTTGGTGGGAAAAAAATGTTCGAAAAGTTTTGGTGGGAAAAATAATAGGCCGGAAAAGTTGGTCGGAAATTTTTTGACGGGAAAAGTTTGCCTAGTGGGAAAATTTAGTTTGGTGGGAATATTTAGTCAAGGGTATTATTGTCTAATTATGTTTTTTATATTAGACATGACTTTCAAGTTCAATATCAACACCTCCTATGGTGGTATTGGTAATTGCCTCTTTATTAATTTATTGAACAAGTCATGAAAGCTCATTTATATTTGAAATGAGAAATATGAAAGGTAACCTAACAACTTAGAATTGTTGCATTAATAGATATTTACTAATAAAAACAATTATATTATGACAAGATAATAATAATAATAGTAATATAACGTAAAAATCATGATGTGGCGTGATTTGATTGAAGGTTTTCATAAATCATTTTTTATTAATTCACGACATGTCATGCGTATTAAATTATTTCTTGCTAGCATTTAAGTTAACTTTTCATGCTTCTGAAAGTGATTTCTATTAATTATATTTTCTAGCGTGCGTTTTGTTTCTCTTGAGTTAACTGCACTATAATTTACTAGATACTTTCTTTCTTTTTAAGTTCATGTACTATAAGTTACTATATATTTCAATACCCTATATTTTATCATACACACAACAAAATAAAGAAAGTGTTATATGAACATTTTCTATCGAGCAGGCTGCAGAGTCCCTAAAATCTGCAACATATGATACTTTCGCTTGCGAGAAATCTGAAAAGGCTTCTAGAAGCTTTTGTTTGAATGCTCAATGGTCTTTTCCACTCATATTTTTTGCGGTACCATTTTGATTCATATTTTCTTGTGATTGTTGCCCTGGCTTTTACACCTTAGGGACTTATACGTCTTTTATTAGTTTAGCTTACTTTGTAGATAAGCCTAAGACTAATGTTGGATATCTAAGTTAAAAGGTTATTTGTATTTTGGATTGTCTTTATGCATACATGTACATTGTATCTTAACAATCCATGTCTCTTGTTTCCTTTACATTACAATGTAACTTATTAATTATATGTCACATTTGCACAGGGTCACAAAGGATTTGAGATGTATAATCTTTGTCGATCGAATTATAACAGCTGTTGTTCTTAGGTCGCTATTGAACGAGGTTCTCCCAGAATCCAGTGACAGGAAGACTGAATACTTGGCCAGAAGTAATTCCAAGCTGGGGACTCAAAGCAAAAAGGAACAAATAAGATCATTGAAGAGTTTCGTCAAGGCAATGTGGGAGCTTTAATTACTTGTAGCTTACATTTAAAATAATGTATTTATTAAAGAGAAGGGATTCTAAATATAGCTAATATTTATGTGAGTTTGGCTAAGCTCGCATAGCCTTTAAGAACCCATGAGTTAATGGATGGAACATGTAGATTAGGAAAAGACTATGAAGTTTTAATTTATAATCTTGAATTTTGTTGTATTTTGAGAGATTGTAACTTAACTTTGATGTGATGTTATGAACTTGATATGAAAATGAATAAATTAAACATGTTAAGCATTATTAGTGTTTTTTTAAATTCTTCTTGTTTTGACTTATGAGAAAATATCGGTGTTTGTGTTTTCTTTTGATTATAGACTATTAGGTATAACCCGTGTATAAAGATACTGCGAAAAATTTTAGACAGTTGAAAAAATTAATATATGGTTATAACAATTTTTTTTTATCATGCATTAAAAGTAAAAATGAGCTATATTATGTCCTATGTTGTAGAAATCGCCGCCTAGGCGTCAACTCCCTTCTCATTGTCTTACACCTAGTAAAAATTCTAGGTGTTTTTTACTAGCGCCTTAGTCGTCGTGGAAAAAGCGCCTAACCTGCCTAGACACCAATTAATGTCAAAAAGTAACTGAGTAGGCGCCGATTAATGATATAAAATTGCTGCATATGCCTTATTTTTATTTTTCTTATTCTCGAGAATTCTTGAATTTATATTATAACATAAATTTTAGTATTTCTATATTTACTAAAGTGTCGTTAGATGAATTTTATGATTTAAATAGTTTAACTACGCATATATTACTACATATGCAAAATTACACAACGGGGTTCAAAACCGTGTAGTTCCGCCTAAGCCCCGAGTAATCCCGCCTAAACCCCGTGTAATCCCGTCTAGGTTCTAGGCCCCGGTCAACCGCCTAGCCTACGAAACCAAGATTTACAACATAGATTATGTCACATTGATCAATTTAAAACGGATGAGATATATTTGAGTTTGATTTGATCCATAATTTATTTTAATGCGATCTAGGTTGGTATGAACCGGTTCAGATTAGCCGATAGCCAAGCTGAGAACAATAGCCTGGCTATGTTGATTGCTTGGAAATATTGCTATCATGCTTGATTTTTATCTCTATTAAAAAATTGTAATTGAACAAAAATAACTATCTAATATATACATACATTCCGAAATGAGTATATTTTTTTTATACACTTCTATTTTTTTTTATACTTTTCACAACTATTGTTTTCAAATCCTGATTTTAAAATTGACCATTGCCATGATATTTTAATATTTGAATTCTACAGATGGTCAAAGATTGCTTCTCAACTCCAATTAAGATATATAAATTATAAATAAATAAATAAATAGCCATGGAACACGTGTAATAGATAATATGAATTGATCCTCTAGCACATAAATCATTATTCTCACTAGAACCTAAAGAACAAATAGAAACAAAACCTTTCATCTTCAGTTTTAAAATCTAGCAACAAAAGAGCAACACTACAGATATAACAAATGTGGAAGATTCGGAACTAATAAAATTGTGATCATTTAGCAAAACAATTTTTTGATATTGAAGCATATAAAGCTCTCTGTTAACTCATGTCGGAATTTTCGCTACCATGTTTTTCCATTTTTCTGAAATCCAATTCCAATAATATACCTAATAATTTCCTTAATTCGTTTGTTCATCTTAGTATGTAAGAACCTGCCAAACATCAAATTCACACGATTCATTTGGTGAAGTGATTTCTTTTCATTTTCTTGACAGTTCATTACAACCTAAAAAAAAAGCAGGTAGCATATGATGTACAAAAGAAAGGGTAAGACGAATAAACTCATCAACAATATAGTTTTTTTTAAGTTGGATAAATAGACAATGTATGTGTCCCTTTGCTATTATACAATTTTCACAAAACCCCTTCGATATATAAGGTGAAATAGTCTTGCTACCATTCTAATTCTTGTTATCCTTAATTTTAAAAGTAACAAATATACTCGTGTTTTACATAAACTCGAAAATGCACTCATTCTACATATAGGTACATTTGCTACACCTTGGAACAATACAAAATAAAGTTTCCTTTCTTGCATTAGTTAGTGCCCAAATAGGAAATTATTCAAGAGTAAGCAAATCAAAACATGGTTCATGGTAAACCCGGTGTTGTAATAACTATAAACACACCTAGATCATAAAATTTCAAAACAAAAAGATAAGATTGGAGTTTATAGAATCAATCTAAGATATTTACACCAATCGCAGATATACTTTCTATTTTTAACAGCTACTATAAGCAGCTCTCCTAAATAGTAGCACGTTTTAAGTTTGTGAGGTAATTTAAATTCATACTAACAGATTACTTTGAGTTCAGGGATATGTCTCCATTAATGCTAGACAGTTACTTGACCAAAATAATGAAAGGTAATGATTTATATATAAGACTTGTTAGAAGATACTAGATTTGGATATAAAGAAAGAGGTGAGCTGATTCGTTAGTGAAATTATTGGTCTTGTTATTTAAGCTGAGCAAGATTTGGTTTTATAAAGGTTCATGTCATGCCATGCAAACCTTAGTAAGAATAGAAGTTTCAACTTCGATTCCAATTTTTAATCTAACAGCAAAATAACTTGTCTTTTTCTTCCACCAAGCTCTTCACCTTAACGTTGATCCAGGTCAGCTCCTCTCTAAAAGCACGACACAATCCTCGACTTTCTTCAACTTCCTGTCGGAGGAAGTTTACTTTTCTCTCAAAGTAGAAATTGTCGCGTGCCCCTTTTTTAGCTTGCCATTAAGGACGTTGATCTCCCTCTTCAAGAAATCAGAGCTTCGAGACCCTACGAAACTCATAAGAGTCAAATATCATGGCCAAAGAAAGTCGGAAAACCCAAATAAATAAGAAGTAATATCTGGAAATGCGCGAAGCATTGCCCAATCGCCAACATGATTGTTGCCTTGCATGTTGAGCAAATGATCATCCTCTGGCAACTTCAGTTTTTCAATCGCCGGAATAAGATCCTTAGTGTCTGTGTGGGAGCATGTGTCCACAGGAAACACTAAAGTATGCGTTGGAGTAAGAAAAGGAGCCACTGATAGTCTGATACCTTGCCATTGGGTAGGAATGGCATACCTTCGCAAGCTGGCGTGGGAATGACCCCATCGTGAGGATGCTTTTTTTGCCTTTTTTCATTTTGGCATTTGGATTGTGCCGAGACGCTTCTTCCATATTAAAGGACTTGGTACATTCGGCCATTGTAGCACATACAAAAAAGAACGAAGAAAAAAATTTACAAACTCATCATGATGCAAGAAACAAGATCAAGCGAAGCTGCCTCTCTAATTCGAGTGTGGCATAATGAAAGAATACTTCCGCTTCTTGTGTAGGACGGCAAAGAGGATGGTGAGTTTTTCAGTAGTAAAACCCGCTTACAATGTGAGTGCTAGCGCCAACTCTACCTATCATAAATAAACATACACCCAAGTTTAATCGAGCAACATCAAATAATAATACAACAAAAAACATTTAAAGACTCACTTTTTCTACACCATGCCTGGGGTAAATCACTATATTCATCATACATAGTCTCACTAGATACCCAAAAGTATGCATCTTTACAATTCCTCTCATGTTTAGAGGTGGTCACGAGAGGATCATTTTTATGGTAAAAGGATAAGAAATATCGATCAGGATACTCTTGTTTTCTGTAGTTGATAGGAAATCCAATAATCTGAACGTTGTAACTCCTTTCCGGTAATTTTCTTACTTGTGAATGTTTCAGTATGGACCTATAGGGCAATTAATTTTTTCTCTAACTTTGTATTTGTATTTAGGAAAACCATGTAGTATAGTATGGGAAGTGATACACTAATGCATCCGTCACGCACTCCTTTAAATTCTATGATGATTCCTACGCGAGATTCTGGAGGTTAGTTTTGTGGGTAAATTCGTAATTTAACTAAATTATATTGTACGGGTCTCTATATTGATTTTTTGAAATTTGTGGTGTAGCAACTCCAATTCAAATTCATGATGGAATGAGAACACCTATGCCTGATACAATCTGGAATCCATACACACCCCCAACCCCCCCTAAATTTCTAAAATTGTCCTTTTAGGCTTCGCTTTACCTTTTTTTAATCAAATTCATATGATAATATATATATATATATATATATTTATATATATGTGCGTGTTGTTATTTAGTCTAATATAGGGACTTACAGCGCAATTAACTCAAATATATACTATACTTTTATTTAATACAGGAACCTGGACTGCAATTTTTGCATAATATAGGGACTTACAACACAATTATCTTAAAAAAAGTAACATAGGGATAACGTACTTTTTGTATAATCAACGAACTGACCTATAGTGCAATTTTTGCACATATTACAAGGACTTTAAACACAATTAACTCAAAAAAAATTCAAGTAGGGAACTATAATGTACTTTTTGTATAATATGTGCAAATTTTTCATAGTATAGGGAGCTATAGTGCAATTAAGAAAGAATTATCGATCTGATCTGGCTGATTCAGTGTTTACTAACGTTGTGCTATTGAATTTCTGAAATTATTAGGGATAATTGGGAAGATGGAAATCCTGGTTCGTGGGGCACTAGTCCTCAATACCTGGTACGTTCTATATTGCAATATATATATAATATAAGGACCTAACTTTGACAAAAATATAATAATATAGGGACCTATCATGCAATTATGTAATTAATCTTTTATTGTTCATATATATATTTCAGCCAGGAAGTCCACATTCTTCAAGACCATACAAAACACCAACTCCAGGTTCTGGTTGGGGTAACTCTCCAAGTGGCAGTTACAATGAATCTGGAACTCTAAAAGATGATAACAATAATAACAATAATAACAATAATAACAATAATAAAATAATAATAATAATAAAACTGCCTATGGTATTTTCCTATCAGATCACTATGGTATATGATATGTTTTAACTTGTCTGTGCAGCTAATGCTCCGAGTCCGTATATGCCTTCAACTCCTGGTGGACAAACACCAACGACACCTACTTCAGCTTTTCTTCCTGGTACACCTGGCAGACAACCTATGACACTGGGACCCTTGACATGACGTCACCTGTTATAGGTATTATATTATTATATTATAAAATTTATTTATGTTTCTCACATATTGTTCAACTCTTGGAATAGCCAATGATTGTATTCTATGTATGGTGTTGATATATAATATATTCTTTCTGGGGGTTATAGTGCAATTTTATCTTACATAATAAAAAATATGATATGAATGACAGGTGGAGATAATGAAGGTGTTTACCTGATATTTTGGTGAATTTTCGTCGATCTTCTGATGATATTTCTCTTGGTGTTGTACGCGAAGTCCTCTAGATCGGTATGTACATTTTACCCCTTTAAAAAATAGTTCTTACCTTATGAACCCTTCCCAGATATATTTTTTCATTTTAGACAGTCGTAATGCATAATATTTTAGACAGTCGTAATGCATAATATAGGGACTTATAATGCAATTCATTCCAAGAAAATATATAATTTAGGGATTTATAGTGTAGTTTTTGCATAATAAGGGGAAATTTACTTAGAAATTCATATAGGGACCTGTAGTACTATTTTTGCATAATATAGGGACATGTATGCAATTTTTGCATAATATAGAGACTTGTAATGCAATTCATTCCAAAAAATATATAAATTAAGGATTTATTGTGCAAATTTTGCATAATAGTGGGATATTTACTCAAAAATTCATATTTCATATAGGGTTATAGTGCAATTTTTGCATATAATAGGGACTTGTAATTCAATTCATTCCAAATATTATATAATTTTGGGATTTCTTAGAAATTCATATAGGGACTTGTAGTGAAATTTTTGCATAATATAGAGACTTATAATGCTTATTCATTCCACAAAATATATAATTTTGGGATTTATAATGTGCAGTTTTTGCATAATAGTGGAAAGGGATATGTAGTCATAAATTCATATAGGGACTTACAATGCAATTTTTGCATATTATAGGGACTTGTGGTGCAATTTTTGCATAATTAGGGACTTATAATGCAATTCATTCCAACAAAAAAATATATAATTTAGGGACTTATAGCTAATTTTTGCATAATAAGGTGATATTTACTTAGATTTCCATATAGGGGCTTGTAGTGCAATCTTTGGATCATATAGGGACTTATAATGCAATTATTACAAAAAAGTATATAATTTTGAGATTTATAATGCAGTTTCTTCATAAAAGGGAGATATATAAATATAATACACTTTACTCAAAAATTCATATAGGGATGGACTAGTAGTGCAATTTTTGGATAATGCAGGGACATATAATGCAATTTAACATATTTATCTTTTGTGTTGTAGGATGGTTCGTGTCATATAGCACTAGGATCAAATGGTAATGGGGAAACAATGATAGCTTTCCCTAGTGACATCGATGTTAGTGTCCCAAGAAAGAACGATTGAATCAAAATCATGGGTGGGGCCCAGGGTGGGGCCACTAGGAAACTCATTGGTGTTGATTCTGAAGATGGGATTGTCAAAGTTGATGATACTTTAGATGTCAAAATTCTTGATATAGTTAGATTGGCTAAGCTTGCTTAGTCAATGCTTGGTCAATGCTTAGTCAATGACAAAGATGATGAGTTTTTTATGTGAATGTAAATATAAAAAGTTATGAAGTTTTGATTTTTTAAATTGTGTTGTATTTTGAGATATTGTTGTAAGTTGATGTGATTTTTATAATTTATGATGGATTTGAAAATGTTATCCATGTTTAAGTATTATTAGTGTTATGAAATTATGTGGTTGTTTCTTTTAGTATATTGTACTAATATGTTTTGGCATATACATAAATATATATGTTCGTTGTATCTTAACCAAATTTTGTTATTTGTAAAGACTACTAAGGTTATATAGGTTTGCGTACTTGACTTATGAAAGATAGTGAGATTGGGTTTTTTTCAAACAAAAAGAAAAAGGCATTACTTAGTATTGCAAGACTTTGTCATTATCAGTGAAGACAAAAGCATGGATTAACTTTCTTCTATGACTAGACCTAAATCACATCAGAGAAGCTGTTTCATATCATTGGCTATCATACCATTGACTGAAGTTACACACATTCCAATACCTTTAGCTTCAAACAAGAAAATAAACTACAAACAAAGGAAAGTAACTACCGAAAAGGTTACAACAATAAAACAATAAGTGTGGGCACAAAACAAAATTCCACCTGCTTATGAACTATGGTCAGAATGAAACTCTTGAATCATCGGCTAAATCTTGTTCTTATATGAGACTAAGGTAGACTCTTGTTCTTTCGGTTGATTTACTTTCCTTTCAAAACATCTTTGACTACATAGGATCCACCCAAATTGGGCTTCAACTTCTTGATGTCTCCTCATTTGTGATAGATTTATGTTAAGATGAGACATCATTTTTAGTGTTTTAGAAGTCAATAATGTCGAGTTTCTTGAGTTTTAGTGCACTTTCCTATTCTGTGTCTTGATTTGTAGAAATAATGTTTTTAGAGCATATTGGGTTTAATTGTTTATTTAGTGTGTAGCTTTAAAGATAATTATGGAGATTAATTAGAGTCCAAGTCAAAGACAACAACTTATGGAAGGAGATATGCATTGTAATTGGAGATAAGGAAAGAATTGCTAAAAAGATGGAAAAGGAAAAGCTGCCTAAATCTGGGATTCTGCAAAGATAGGAGTTTTTACCTAATAAAGAGGCCGAATTTGGTAAATTACTCCTAAAGGGTCTAGATAATTCTGTTGCGATTCTTTTGGTATCTTGTGGAGCAAAATCGGACCAATAATAAAGAAGTTATGATCAAAACAACGCAGCAGTGTTTATCTTTATACGAATTTGAGTTGGGCTAGAAGTCCATTACCTTAACAATTCCTCAAGAAAACGAATTAGGTCTTCTAAACACCTATAAATACACCCTTATATCACTTGTAAATCATCCTTGCCTCATAGTAATTAGTTCTTAAGGTTTTATTCTTCCAGTTTATTGTAGAGAGCAAGATGATGTCTTTTGTAATTTCTTTTAGTTTATTTCCTCCAGGTATGAACTAAACCTCCCATAGCTTGGGTTTTGCATATGTATAATCTATGAATTCTAATTCTTCTATCTAAGTTTCTTTGGGAATTACATGTTTTAATCTGATATTAGCTTCTTACTTTATATTTGCTTATGTGTTTTGATTTAATGTCTTTCCTAGAATTGATCACTTTATGATTGTTTTAATAGTAGTTAGATGGTCTCCTTGTAAGGGTGTTTAACTATTGAACCACCACATAATGTCTAGTGTCGATAGCAGTTCTGACAAAACATACTTCTAACTAGATAGTCATTAAGGTTTGTTTTAACCACAGTATCACCAAGACTTGCAGTATTTGCTTAGGGCCTTAGTGGCGTTTGATAACCCTATTTTAAATCACTTCTTGGTTGTGACGTAGCCCCCTTAGTCGCTCTCAAGGTCTAAGGTAGTGGAATTTAGAATCCTGACTAAGTATTACCAAGAGCTAATATTCTCCCTTATTAACTAGACTTATAGATAGAATTAGAAGGATTAGTGCATACTAGCAAAACCTAAGCTATACTTCTCATCTCATATTCTTAATCTTTTATTTTATTGTCTTTATTTTCCTAGTTTTAACTTAGTTTTAATTCATAAAATTCGAAAACCAAATATTTATTTACTGTCTTCTAGTTATTTACTTTTACTCGTTATCTGTTCCTACGCGATTAACACACTTAAGTCCCTGAGAACGAACTCTACTTATCATTAAAACTTGCATACGTCCTGTAATACTTGCAGTACTGTGCCTGTCTAGGGTGAGAGTGCGTAGTTTTCCATACTTAATTTGATCTTATTTTTATCACACCCTAGGCGACACCAAGTTTTTGGCGCCGCTGCCGGGGACTTGTGTCTCGTTAGCGTGTGGGTTATCTATTTCGAGTTTTAGTTTTTAATTAGTTTTTACTTTTCAGTTTTTTTTAGTTTAGTTTTAGTCTTTATTTTTCCATATTTACGCTTGGGTTGCTTTATTCTTTTTCAGGTTTTCACAGGGTTTAATTCTTGGCCTCCCTTACCGGAGCCTGAGAGGAGCTTCAGAGCTTATAACAAACGAATTCGTGAGGAAAGAACCTTGAGGAGAGTTATGGCAGAACAAGTTAATGATCCGGAGTTAGTCTACTTTGCACCAGGAGGACCTCCAGCATACATTCCACCTGGTGTACAATTACCAGTAGGAGAAGGTAATGGGCAGAATAATCTCAATAATCAACAGAACCGAGTTGAACAAGATCTACCTGGCCTTAATGTACCATTCCATGTTCAACCCATCGGTTACCGCCCTCCTGAGATTCCGAATATCAAATTTAGACCCGATCCGGGTATGCTTAGTCAATTTCAAAGTTTCGGACTCTATACTGGTACAGCTATTCAAGATCCGGTAAAAGCGATTCAGAAGTTTATGCAGATTTGTGATGCCTACATTACTCCTGGCATTACACGCGAGCAACTGTATTGTCATATGTTTTCGTTTTTCTTGACCGGAAGAGCTAGCGATTGGCTAGAAAGACAACCACATGGAACCATTCACTCTTGGAGAGAACTTCAAGCCGCATTCTTTAACCGATTTTATCCGAAGAGCATGAGACTTAAAGATCAAACCGAGCTTGCAAGATTTTGCCAAGAAGATGGAGAAACAGTGGGAGAAGCGTGGACAAGATTTCAACAAAAATTAACAAGATGTGCACTCCATGGCTATACACCTGCTCTACAACTTGCTATATTCTATGAAGGTCTTACTGAAAGAGGTAGAGAAAAGGTGGATAACATTGGAAAGGGTAATTTTGTGTCCATGAATCACAATGAAGCTTCCGAGGTGCTAGAGAATATCATGGAACAAGAAAGAAGTTGGCCTTCAAGACGAGCTCCTGCTACAAAGACCCGAGGAACGCTTCGTTTAGATGCAGAAACTGCGAACTCAGCTCAAATATCCGCTTTATAAAATCAAATCAAGGAGCTGAAAATCGCGATGGAGAAGAATTTAGCTGCTACAAAGGTAGTTCAAGAAGCACAAGGTTGTCAACAATGTGGAGTGAACGATCATTCATGGGAAGAGTGCGAATCAAATCCGCAATCTGTTTATTTTATATCCAACCGATGGGGCAACCGCAACCATCCGGGTATGCAGTATTCAAATCCGCAAGGGGCCGCCAATCCTGGTCAATATCACTCGCGTCCCCAGAACAACTCTTACCAACAGAGAGGTCAGTACCAAAACCAATATCGGAATCGACCTGCTCCTCCACAACAACCTGCTCAAGACGCCTATACCGATTCCTTAGATCAGAAAGCTTTACCTCAGTATCCACAAGAAGGGTCTATGGACAATACACAGATAATACAAGCTCTAGACCGTTTGAATACAACTATAAGCGCTCAAGACGAGAAGGTTAGAGGACATGACGCCATACTTCAAATGCTAACTACCCAAGTGACACAATTAAACAAAGTGTTAACAAGTGTTGTAGAACAAAAGGAAGTAAAGGCAATCGAAGGAGGTGAAGACAAGGATGAGTTCGAAGCTTGCAAGGCCATGTGTCTTGAGATTGAAGAAGCGAAAGAGGAAGCACCACATGCTGCCATTAGTGCCGTGGAAGTTCCCAGTATTGAAGAAGAACCAACCGAGTCTAACCCCGAGGAATCTGACTGTTTAGAAGTTTGTCTGGAGAGCGATGAAGAGAGAGACGAGTTCATAGAGTTACTGAGAAAGGTGCAAGAGGAGATTCGATCAATGGTAGAGTATGCAGCGGAATTAGCTAAGGAGAAAGAGGAAGAAGCCTCAAAGGAGGAAGCGAAAGATGAAGTGGCACCTGCTGTGCTAGAGGAGAAAGAAAAAGAGAAGGTGGAATCGCCACCTAGTGTTCAACCAGTGTCATCAAATATTCCTGATACAAATCCTAAAGATGACACTATTCTCAAGACATTTGTAGAGGCGTACCAACCTGAAAATATCAACGCCCAAATGCTTGAGATTACGAAGAAAGGACTTACACCGCAACAAGTTTTTACGCAAGTTATTCCTGAGAAAGAGGCGAGTGTAGAGATCCCAAGAGAGAACCTGAGGGTTTCGAGAAGAAGTGAGAAAGAGCTACCTACTAAGCTTAAAGATCCGGGAAGTTTCAACCTTCCTATTCAATTACATGGTAGGCTCAAGGTGAAAGCGATGTACGATGTGGGTTCTGGTGTGAATCTTAGGCCTAAGTCCGTGTTCGAGAGACTTGGACTTCAAAAATCAGAGAAAACTCCAGTGAAGTTGCAGTTTGCTGACAACTCAGTAAAGAGGACATGGGGAACAGTGGAGGACGTCTTAGTCCGAGCAGGTAATATCGCCATCCCTACTGACTTTGTTATTCTTGAGTTTGATGCAGATAAGCAGGTTCCGATCATACTTGGACGGCCCTTCATGGCCACAAGTCAAATTGTGATCAACTTCCACGATGGGACCATCACCCTTCATGCTAAGAATATATCTGAGACCTTCTATGTCTTGGGTAAGAAACCAAGGAAGTTGGATCCCACCGTGCCTATCATCCACAGCCTTTCACATCACAAAGTCCCTCCTGAGGAGATCCACTTAAAACCTGTGGATACTGAGCCAAACATTGAGTTTGGGGTTGGCCATGAAGTCCTATGGAAATCCCACAAACGCGAGAACAGGCCACGAAGTTTCAAAGACTCGTGGATGGGACCATTCATTGTCACGAAGGTTGTTTCAGCCAAGGTGATAGAAATTCTCCCCAAAACTGGGGTCAAGCGCAGATTAGTTGACGTTCATAGCCTTACTCGTTGTTGGGGAGGCTATATTCGCAAATCTTGACAGAGGTAACACGTCTAACTTTGAAAGACGTTAAACAAAAGTGCTGTTCGGGAGACAACCCGAAGTTTTTTTTATGTTTTCATGTCTTTTACATTCTTAGTTTAAGTTTATTTTAGTTGTTTTTAGTTGATAATGCATATTTGAGAAAGGTATTAGTGTTTTTGGTGTGTAGGAATCGGAGAAATCGAATTAGGGAACGCGAGGAAAATTTTTGGAGCGCAAGAATGCACCCCGCGGACAACCCCCACGGACTACCCCATGGTCCGCAGGTATGGTCCGCGAGGTCGAAACCCGTACCACGGGTTGCTACCGCGGGTTTGATCCAGAAACATGAAAAAATTCCACGGACTACCCCGCGGTGCACCGCGCCATGGTCCGCGCCCCAAAAACCCGTACCACGGGGTGAGTACCACGGGTATTTTGACGGAGTTAACAGCAGAAGCCGCGGTGTACCCTCCGGTACACCGGACCCTAGTCCGCGAGCCAAAAACCCGTACCACGGGGTCCTACCACGGGTTTAGGTCAGTGAGCAAAAATTTTCGAGCATCAGATGTCACGGACTACCCTGCGGTGCACCCCATGGTCCGCACGGGTAGTCCGCAGCGCCGCCAGAGGAGAGAGAAAGTTACGGGATTGAGTTATAAAGGAGGTATTAAAGCTATTATTCCGAATTTATTAAACCTTAACCCTCTCTTTCTTCTCCACAACTCTCCTAACTCCATTGAAGCTCATCAAAACCTTCACCAATCACCAAAACACTACCCAATCATCAAGGAAAACACATCAAACCTTCTCTCCACATCATTACAAGAGAGAATCAAGCTACCAATCATCACCAAATTCATTTAAATTGAAGAATCAAAGAGCCAAAATTCACAAATTCATCATACAATTTCTAAAATCCAAGCCTACCCATTACAAATCATCTTCACCCACATAGAGATTCATCACCAATTCACCCATCCTAGGACAAATCAAGCTTGTTCATCCATTAATTCAAGAGTGTAATTTCAAGGGTTGCTAAAGCTTTGAGTTGGGGGTTAATTGAAGATGACTAATAGAACAACAATCTTATCTAGCAAGAGGGAGGTGAAGAGTAACAAGGGATTGGATTTAAACAAGAAGAAATCAATTGACAAAGGTGCTAGTTCTAAATCAAAGGGTAAAGATAAATTGAAGAGTGGGAAACCTTCGTATGATAGTAATGGTAAAAAGCTTTATTATTATGCAAAGGAGAGAACACTACCTCAACAAAATCCTATACCTATAGAGAAGGCGGATACTTCAAAGGCTTTGAAGATTTCTGCGGAGAAACAATTAAAAGAACTACCTTTTGCCTATGAGAAAGTATTCAAGGAGGTAATTAGAGATGGAGAATACAAGAGATTCTTTGAGCTTGGTGAGAAATTGGGTTGGTCTACGTTCATGGTAAGCCGTTCTGAATTATGTCCTGAATTAGTTTTGGAGTTCTATCTAGGCCTCTTTAGCCGAGATAGTGATTGTGTCCCGATAAGAGGAAAGTTAGTTCCTTTCACAGTTGAGGAGATTAGGAACCACTTCAAGTTTCAGAATTTGAAAGGTTTTTGCAAATTTGAGGAAGCAGTTGCTAAACGAAAAATCTTTGATAAGGAGTTACTTTTTGAGCATGTTTTAGAGAAGGAGAAAGTGCAATTTCATAAAGGAGAATTGAAGGCACCTTGGCCTTACAAATATCTTCAAGCAGATGCTAGAATTTGGCACAATTTTCTTATCCCTAATGTCTTTGGAAACACACGAACTTTGGAGGTGACCATGAAGAACGCGCTACTGTTGGACTGTATTTTGAGAGGAGAAGAAGTTGATGTGGCACAGTTGATCTATGAGGAGGTGATACGATTTTCGGTCTCTCCTAAATCGGTTTATAATGTTAAATTTCCAACTATGATCACGTGTCTTGTGCGAAAAGCGAATGTAGTATTGGGTGAAGAAGAGAAACTCGAGTTTAAGACGAGTTATATTGATAATGCTTGGATCAAAGAAAGTCTTCGAAGAGCGGGTTCTACTCAAGTCTCGAAGGAAGAAAAGGAGCAATCTTGGCAAGAGAAGATGGAGGAGCGTTTAACGAAATTTGAAGCAGCTCAAACTTCCTTAGTCAATGATGTGGCACAAATCAACGCTAATCAAGTGCACATTATGAAACTCCTTGAGCAATTAACGAAAGGTCCAGAAATTCCAACCTTGGATATCAATAATGCGAGGCAATAGTCTCGAGAGTATGTTCTCTTTCTTCCTTACCATTTCTGTAAATATGCCTATCTGCTAATTTTAATTTCTGTTTTCGAGTCTTTTTCGAGTCGTGGGGACACGGCTCATTTTTGAGTTGGGGGTGTGGGGATTCGTTGTCTCTCATCTCCATTTTTCTGTTTTTGGGTGAAATTAAAATTTTTGATGCATGGGAATTAGATGTAGAGTGTGTTTAATAGCTTGAAAGCATGAGCTCAGTAGATTAATGATAGTAAGTGATATGTTTATGAGCTATGTATTTGTATGCTTTGAGTATTTGCAGGAAAACACACGTTGATAGTAAAGAAAAGATTAGTAAGCGATGCGATATAAAGTATGTTCGATCTCAGGGAACCTTGAGAAGTGTGTAGGCCGTGAGATCCAACCTAGTTGAAAAAACCATTTGATGAAAGTGCTAAAGGTAAGAAATTTTCTAAATTACATAGTCTAGAAAGTGATTAAGGCGGTTCTTTCATATTTTGAAGCCCTTGAAGCCTTTTTATACCTTCTCACCTTGTGATTTTTGATTTTATATGCTATATCCTTCTCAGCCCCTTCTAGCCTTTCTAGAGCCTTTTTATTGAAACACGTTATAAGCCATATCCTTTAGATTTTAGGACTTTTCCATATGACCCGCACTCGAATCGTGACGCTTAGACAGTTGTTTTAGAGCTTGAGTTTGGGGTGGTGGGTCCACCATTATGGGAATTATTATGTTGGGATTTTTGAGCTTATTATTGTGCTTTGTGCTTTAATGATGATTCACAGAATTGTATTGTAACCCTTTGCCGGGGTAATAGTGAATGAAAAAGAAGTTTCGAGCTAATATTGCCAACAAGGGCATTAAAAGAAAAAATATATATATGAGAAAATTAGCGTGATATCTCAACATTAAAAGAGAGTCATAGCTATAGAAAAGAGAATTGATTTGAAAAGAAAAGAAAAAATATATATTCGGACCGGCAAAGTGGATTTTTATGTGAACATCTTAAGCTTTAATTAAGTTATTGGGGATACTAAATTGTGCACCAAGGAATTCATTGGGTTGAGTGAGAACGTTTTATGAGAGTAACTCAAGCTCTAGGGAGA
The DNA here is from genome assembly GCA_029959085.1 of Nemophila menziesii. Classification (NCBI taxonomy): domain Eukaryota; kingdom Viridiplantae; phylum Streptophyta; class Magnoliopsida; order Boraginales; family Hydrophyllaceae; genus Nemophila; species Nemophila menziesii. The sequence goes on along the minus strand of JARWIR010000138.1, from coordinate 134,513 downwards.
TTCGTTGATGGCTAGTGAGGAGAGAGCCAAAAGCTCACTCCAAATTATCCAAATATATGATCATACCCGTCCCTAAGCCTACATTACAACCTTAAAGACCTTGTGATTCTTTGTTATGTAATTGAGAAGTGATTGAGCCATTAGAGATTAGTTAAGTGGATTCTTGGATACTAGTAAGGTTTGATGAACAATCTATAGCTCTCAAGGGGAACTGAGTAAAGTCCCAATCCTTCTTACATTGCGAAACTAATCTGATCTTGAATTCAAGCCGTGTTGACTGTGGATATGAGAAGTGTACAGGTATGTAGTTTATGAATATTATTACATGAGATTTTCTGAGTTATGTGCTTTAGGTTTATTCTATATATTCTGCTATGCTTTTCCCTTGTGTTGAGAATTTTATAAGTGTGTATTTCTAGACTTCCCTATGTTTTTATCTTTTATTGTATCGGGACGATACAACTTTGAGTTGGGGGTCTTGATGTCTCCTCATTTGTGATAGATTTATGTTAATATGAGACATCATTTTTAGTGTTTTAGAAGTCAATAATGTCGAGTTCCTTGAGTTTTAGTGCACTTTCCTATTTTGTGTCTTGATTTGTAGAAATAATGTTTTTAGAGCATATTGGGTTTAATTGTTTATTTAGTGTGTAGCTTTAAAGATAATTATGGAGATTAATTAGAGTCCAAGTTAAAGACAACAACTTATGGAAGGAGATATGCATGGTAATTGGAGATAAGGAAAGAATTGCTAAAAAGATGGAAAAGGAAAAGCTGCCTAAATCTGGGATTCTGCAAAGATAGGCGTTTTTACCTAATAAAGAGGCCGAATTTGGTAAATTACTCTAAAAGGGTCTAGATAATTCTGTTGCGATTCTTTTGGTATCTTGTGGAGCAAAATCGGACCAATAATAAAGAAGTTATGACCAAAACAACGCAGCAGTGTTTATCTTTATACGAATTTGAGTTGGGCTAGAAGTCCATTACCTTAACAATTCCTCAAGAAAACGAATTAGGTCTTCTAAACACTTATAAATACACCCTTATATCACTTGTAAATCATCCTTGCCTCATAGTAATTAGTTCTTAAGGTTTTATTCTTCCAGTTTATTGTAGAGAGCAAGATGATGTCTTTTGTAATTTCTTTTAGTTTATTTCCTTCAGGTATGAACTAAACCTCCCATAGCTTGGGTTTTGCATATGTATAATCTATGAATTCTAATTCTTCTATATAAGTTTCTTTGGGAATTACATGTTTTAATCTGATATTAGCTTCTTACTTTATATTTGCTTATGTGTTTTGATTTAATGTCTTTCCTAGAATTGATCACTTTATGATTGTTTTAATAGTAGTTAGATGGTCTCCTTGTAAGGGTGTTTAACTATTGAACCACCACATAATGTCTAGTGTCGATAGCAGTTCTGACAAAACATACTTCTAACTAGATAGTCATTAAGGTTTGTTTTAACCACAGTATCACCAAGACTTGCAGTATTTGCTTAGGGCCTTAGTGGCGTTTGATAACCCTATTTTAAATCACTTCTTGGTTGTGACGTAGCCCCCTTAGTCGCTCTCAAGGTCTAAGGTAGTGGAATTTAGAATCCTGACTAAGTATTACCAAGAGCTAATATTCTCCCTTATTAACTAGACTTATAGATAGAATTAGAAGGATTAGTGCATACTAGCAAAACCTAAGCTATACTTCTCATCTCATATTCTTAATCTTTTATTTTATTGTCTTTATTTTCCTAGTTTTAACTTAGTTTTAATTCATAAAATTCGAAAACCAAATATTTATTTACTGTCTTCTAGTTATTTACTTTTACTCGTTATCTGTTCCTACGCGATTAACACACTTAAGTCCCTGAGAACGAACTCTACTTATCATTAAAACTTTCATACGTCCTGTAATACTTGCAGTACTGTGCCTGTCTAGGGTGAGAGTGCGTAGTTTTCCATACTTAATTTGATCTTATTTTTATCACACCCTAGGCGACACCACTTCTTCCGGTGGACTTCTTTTTTCTTTGTCATAAACCCTTCAAGTTCTCCTCATGTGACGATAAATAAGCATTTTGCACTAAACTGAAAGGAAATATTCCTCCATCAGTTGTTTAAGACTATGCTTCTTTACTCGTAACAACCAACTTTATAAACAACCCTTAAACACATCAGATCCAATCTGAGTCTCGTCAATTAAAGTTATCTATTTATTTACATTTTATTTTATTTCTGCATTAGTTTTTATATTGTTTTACTGATTTATACAAATAAAACACAATATATGTTGCAAGTGAATATCATAGTTTCAACTTTGATTCTCAAAGAGGGCTTGGATGTCCAAAGCTGTAATATTGTGATTCGATTCGATCCATCAGCTACTATTTGTATCTTTATACAGTCGCATGTATGTGCTCGTAAACAGAGCTCAAATTTCATGATAATGGTAAAGGTATAATGACTGTATTACCCTTCAAAGATTATACATATGCAAAACCCAAGTTATGGGAAATTTAGTTCATTCTAATAAGAAATAAACTTAAAGATAGATAAATACTGTCAACTTGCTTCTATAGATGACTTCTAAGAGTAATAATAAGTATGACTGAGCAAGGACATGTTTACAATGATAAGAGGTTATATTTATATGTTCTAGCTAACCCTAGGTCGAAATATTGGAGTATGGGCCAAGTAAAGGAGTCCAAATCCAATTCAAATTTGTTTCCTAAAATATAGGACATGATAAAAACTGATGATTGATTTGGTCATATCTCCTTTGTTAATTATTGGATTTCAACATACTTTATATGGAAAAGACCGTGATTAAAATATCTATCTGCTCATAAAAGGGATCCTCTAAATTTGTAGACGACTTTCTGCAGTATCCAAAACACTAGACATCTCTTCAAGTTTGGCAGATTTATTTGGCAGCTTTTCCTTTTCTATTTCAACTTTGTTTCCTTCTAACTCTAGATTTTACCTTGGATCTTCTTTCCTTAACTCCTTGGAATTGATTTGAAATCTAATTATATTTCATAAACCTAAGAGATTCACATTTAACACACATATTATACCAAATATGCTCTAAAAGTAACAATCTTCCAAATCAAGGCATGATTTAAGAAAGTAACTAATAATGGGAAAAACGCAGTAACAATTAATGTAATGTACCTAAAATAATGTCTCTGAGTGGATTAATATATCACAAATATGGTGACATTAGACAATCAGGGTCCACAAAAGGATTACCATAGATAACTCGCCCCCTTCTCCCATGCTCAGTCACAAGTAACGCCTCGGAAAGCACAGACAAGCCACAAGCAAGGAAACTTGCACGTGTGGTTCTGGCCGGAACCTCAATATACTATACTAATATGCGTAGGCCCATATATACAAATATAAAGATTCGTTATAACTGACTCTTTTTATGTGTCAACGCTACTAAGGACATATAGGTTTGCCTACTTGACTTATGAAAGATAATGAGGATGGGTTTTTCAAACAAAAATGAAAAGGCGCTACTTAGTATTGCAAGATTTTGTCATTGTCAGCTGATGTCTCCTCTTTTGTGATAGATAAATATACTCACGAGACATCTTTTTAAGGGTTTTCGGGACCTAAGTGAGGGATATTTTCCTAATATTTTCCATATTTAACTTCTACATTCTCTTGGATAATGTCTCATTTATAGAGTTTTTGGAGAGAGTTGTTCCATAAGGAGCTCATATCATCTGGAAAATCATAGCTAGATTCTAGTAGTGACTCACTCTTAATTCTTTTGTTCCTGCTATATCATGTCCTTGGATGTCATACCATTGACTGAAGTTACACATATTATAATACCTTTGGCTTCCAAGAAGAAGAAAAAATACAAACAAAGAAGAGTAACCGCCAAAAATATAACAACTCTAAAACTATAAGTGCGGGCACAAAACAAAATATCACCCGCTTTTTTATGAACTATGGTCAGAATGAAACCCTTAAATCATCGGCTAAATATTTATATGAGACTAAGGCGGAATTTCATTCTTTCGGTTGATTTTCTTTCCTTGCAAAACTTCTTTGACTACATGGATCCACCCAAATTGGGCTTGAACTTCTTCAGGTGAATTTTTTTTATCTCTTTGACATAAACCCTTCAAGTTCTCCTCATGTGACGCTAAATGGGCATTTTTTGGGATTATGCACTAAACCGAAAGGAAAGCTTCTTCCATCCGTTGTTTAAGACTGCTTTTTTACTCCTAGCGACCAATTCCAGAACCAAATAGATTAAGATGCACATTACTTTGTATTCCACCATGCTAAAATGTGATGTTGCGTCTCGTGTTAACAAATATTATAGTCCATCAAGTAGTTTTAGTGACCTTTGTTCCTTTATTTGGTACAAAGAGGTTGTAAGTCCTATAGGGGGTGGTGGTAAATAGGACACTAATCAAATTATACCCAATTAAAAACTTAATTAAGAAAATTATGGGTTCGAAATCTTCGAAAAGGCTATTTATCAAACATTAATGGTTCATGCAATTAGATCGACTACAATTTGATAAATAAAATATGTAAGCAGATAAAAATGTGTAAAGAGATAGGGATAGAGAGTAATAATCATTTTTGAGTGGTTCAACCTCCTAAGGGCCTAACCCACCACCTAAGGTAAATCACCAAAAGAATTTTAAACTTCTCCAATATTTTTTTTGTGTTTCTTAAAGGTTAAATACAAACCGTCACAACGTGATTTTTTTGGGCTCAATCACAACCTTTTACATGATTTTTGCGGGATCAGTCACAAACTTAACACGTGCAGTTTTCAAACTAGAGAGCTTTTCCGGCTCAACCACAACCACCTTACCACTTCGATCGATACCACACATATCATTCTCTTTGAAATCACCTTCAATTATATAATCACTCTTCTCTGCTCTTGGAATCTTCAATTCCTAATATAAAGTAAGAGTAAAGCCTTGTATGAGTGATGTTACAAGAAGAAAGATAAACTTATAAAATGTAGCTAATACAATGGATAATAATAATCTTCTAAAGATTGGATAATATTATGAAGCATATCAAGTTATAAAATGATGAACAATATTCTTGAATTAGCTTGAGATCTCTTGGATTTGGTCTTCTTGAAAATATGAAAGTAAAGAGATGATTTATGTGCTAAACTGAGTATCCTATTTATATCGAAAATAATTCCCAATGGAGTGTGTCTGGCAAAGCAAATTCTGCAGAAACAACTCAAATTGACATACGATTTGTCCAGATCGACATTTTGATTTCCTACGGTAAGGACCAGAATCCTACGTGGCATTCTTGTCCAACTAGTGTTAAACAATTTCACTTCAGTCTTGATTGACACCCCGATAATTACTCAAAATTGGTTGTCCATTTTAATTGGCTTCCCACTTTACTGTAGACCGTTATCCCGATTTAGCATTTATACTGTGACATAAGACTTTTTTATAAGACCCTCCAATGACAAAACTTTCTTCACATGATATTTCAAAATAAAATTCCAGATAAGTTAGTATTCAATGGCATTTTCACATTCTTAGCACATAAGAAGTTATTGCACAAAATATATGTTCAGAATATGTAAAAATATAGATACATATTTTTGTATGAGAAAAGATGCTCGGATATTTAGACTCTTATATAAGATATGTTCTAAATGAGCATCACAACAATATTATATTTGAACACTTTCACTAATTCTATACATATGAAAAGTTATAGCCTAAAAAGTGTTAACTCGTACAGATACACATATAGTCAAAAAGTATTCATACTTTGGATGCTTAAAATTTAACGTGAGATATGTTCTAAATGTGATTTAATATATCAAAGTAGTTGACTCGTTTATAAAATTTAAGCACATAACAAAGGTTCGCATAAAGTATGCTCATAATATCAACATAAATAAATGTGCATTATGGCAAGTCGAATATGCATGAATGTTTTAGCGCTTAGCATGTGTATGTGTGTGTGTGTGTGTATATATATATATATATATATATATATATATATAGAGAGAGAGAGAGAGAGAGAGAGAGAGATATGCAAAAATGAATTTGTATGTAGTTGATCACATTTGTTAATTCAATTCACATAAAAAGTTATGATCTAAAGAGTGATCAACTCATGTATATTCACATGTAACGCGGATATTATGCCTTATGATGAATATACTAGTGACAAAAAATATGTTGTAAATATGGATACACATAATTATGTAATTAGAAGCATTACAAATATTAAATATATAAAAAAAAAACACCAAAAACACACTTAAAATGGTTATATGCCAACCAGGGTTGCTCAACACGCCAACGCGCTGAATCCGACCCTACTCTACCTGCCCTATTCGGTTATTTGAAACCCACAAATTAAATTGGGCCATAAATAAATTTTTTATTGGTTTGGGCCAGTCCATGAATTGGGAGAAGCCAAAACCACATATTCCCAATCTGATTCGCTTGGCTAGCCCATTTGTAATTTTATCATAACATAACAAAACCTAAAAAAAATATATATATAGTTGTCGCATTATTGCACTTATTCTCATCTTCTTTTCATCTTATTCTTCTCTCACACTCACTCTATTCTCTCTGATAATCTGAATCAGTGATATAGTTTTTACACGTCTAACTCTCAAATCAACCACCCTTTTGTTCTAAAATCCTATAAAATTCTGGTAAATTTCTTAAAATTCCTAATCTTTTTAATTGTATGTTGATTTTTGTAATTATTTTGGCCAGATCTATATGTTATATATATATATATATATATATATGTATATCATTAAAATAAATATCTTTTTATTGCATATTTATTTCATGGTAACAAAAAAATATTCACAGAGCAAGGCACGTCAATGGGTGGACGGATTCGTTCTACAATAGTGTTATTAACAAACATGAAAAAGTTGTGAGTACAAAGAAAATAGAATAATTTATCACCTTGTTTGAAATGAAAATAAATGTTAATTTTTTTTATTCCTCAGGGGGATTAATAATTTAAAAGGATCGATGGTCATGTCATTTCTCAATTTACAAAATATAAAATAGTAGAAAAAAAGGTGAGCATAATTTGGTCTTTTAACTTTTACTTTTTCTAATTGCATATTTCATTAATAAATTTGTTATACCTATCACTAAAGAATTGCTAGACCATAGGACCAATCTCAAATAATATTTGTGCTTTACAATTAACTAATTAGTGTTGAGTATACAACCTATTAATAGTAATATTTATTTTGAGCTATGAATTTAGGGCTACTGAAGTAGTTAACTAGTTTTCGTGAGTCTATTAACTAATGTCAATTATATTTTATAATTACTAGTTTTATGAACTTTTATTATATAATATAATTTTTTTATAATTGTTGTACTATAAATGGTGTAAACTTTTTATTTTTAAATAAAAGTAGAGCATTGACCAAAGCTTGGTCAAACCTGAAACTGCCCTGATTCCAACCAACCATAAATCTATTTTTTGTATAGTTATAGGGTTGGTGGGGGTGTTAAGAAAATACAAACTTGCACTCATAGGATTGGGTGGGGAATTTACCATTATGGGTCAATTACCGGTCCATGTGCCCTCCAATCGATTTAGGTAGTATTATTTTTCTTATAAATTTGATTATGTTAAAATTTGATAAATTACTTTAGAGATATTCTATTTTTATGGGGATTTTGTTAATAATTAATTTAACGATGATAGTTCATGATTTATTTAGATAATTTCTTGTAAAATGAACAAATGTGTGTATTGGTGGAACTAAGGACTAAATCACCTATTTAATTATAATTTTTTTAGTAATTATCAATTAAGTTTCCACATATGATGAAATATTTCTATTCTCTCGGATTTGTTAAATTCAATATCGATTTCTAAGGAGACGAAAGAAGCCACCACTTTGAGCCCTCCAAAATTGAATTATTTATAGTCCCTTAAAATTATTTTTTATATAAAAAAGAATTAGTTTAAAATAAATATCTTTTAAAAAAATTAAGTTAATTTATTTATAAAAGTTCAAGGCATATAAAAATGGTATGCCGTTTTTTTAAATTAAAAAAAACTAATTTATTTAATTTATTGGACAAATTTAAAAGCTCATTAATATTTTAAATGAAAAATATTAAATGTAACCTAACAACTTAGAATTGTTGCATTATTAGATGAATAATGATATAATTGACCCTAAATCGTACCATCCAATAAAACATCATATGACGTAGAAATCATGACGTGACATGATTTGATTGGAAGTTTTCATAAATCGTTTTCAATCGAATCACGACATGTCATGGGTGGTACACAGGGCTACCGAAAAATCATTTCTTGGCGTAATGTGATTTGAAGATTTCACAGAACGTTTCCAATTTATGTCACGCCATGTCATAATGGTATATGTATGATTTTAGGTGCTATATATCATTACTCCTATTAGGTATATGATATTCTCCTTTTAGTTCCCTTATATTTAACAAATATGTCACTATAAGTTACTTTTCTCTCTCTCTATATATAGTATAACATTGTGGTTGTTTGTTTAACTGGTTCTTACACCTTAGTTATTTTTTTATTCTAATTACAGCTCAGACACCTATTCCTTACCTACCTTCAACTCCCACTCTCAGTGATAATATAATGACAGATGATATTATATATTATTTATTACTAGTAGATTAATGCATAATATAGGACTTATAGTGCAATTAATCTATGTGTGGTGTTGATATCTTCTATCTTGGTACAAACTAAAAATCGTATTTATTAAAAATTAGACGAATTTATGTGATTAAATATGTTTAATTTTTGCATAATATAGGATTTATAGTGCAATTAATCCATGTTGTGGTGTTGATATATTCTACATAATTAAAATCAACTATAATTTTTCTGAAAAAATATATAGGGCTATTCTTTTATGAATATAGGACTTACACTGCATTATTTAATTAAATCTAAGTATGGTGTTGATATATTCTATCTAGTAAAAAAAGTGTATTTATAGATATTTGACTAATTTCTATGATGAAAAATAGGTTATTTTGCACAACATAGGGCTTAATAGTGCAATGAACCCGTGTATGGTGTTTGATGTATTTTATCTAGTAAAAATATAGGCTATTTTGCATGAATATAGGGACTTATATGCAACTTAAAAATGCACAGGTGGAGAGAGTGAAGGAAGATTACGGCTTTTACCAGATTTTTTGGTCATCTTAAAAAGATCTTCAGACATTGTTCTTGGAGTTATACACGAGGTTTTCTTGGTATGTATAGCTCTCTATAAACTCATGTTTGACCCCTTATTTTTATGGTTCTTCACTTGGCCCTCAACTTTTTAAAAGTATCGTTTTAGGCTTTGATTTGTTTGTTTTTTGACAAATAAAATATAGGTTTACTTGAAAAAAATACAATTTTTTTGCATAATAGAGGAAGTATATTATGCAAATATAATCTTTTTAGGTTTTAATTTTTTTTTACTTGAATTTTTTTTGTTGTTTCTATGATATAGGTTATTTTGCATAATATGTGTAGGACTTGGTGCAATTAATTAAAAAGAAAATCTAATACATCAACTTGTAGTGCCCTTTTTGCATATTAGTGCTATTGACTCAAAAAAATTAATATATGAACTTCTAGTGCAATTTTTTCGTAATATAGGGGACGTATAATGATTAGAACTCAAATTACTGCCTCCATCCCAGAGCTTAATGCTTAAAAGTCTTGGTATCTAGTACATAAAAAAATTAAAAAGCCCCCTAGTTTTCAAATTTTTCAGTGACCCCTTTAGAAATTATATTTACAGTTGTGAAAATACACCCGTGGGTACCTAGCTTTTCAAATTTTTACTTCTGGGTATCCAAGGTATTAAAATTGACAAATCAGTACCCAAGGTTTTATTTTTGTGACTCCGTTAGTACCAATTGTCAGTTTCTCCGTGAAGTGTCACGCGGTGCCTATGTGGCGCATACGTGGCGCGTGTGGCAAATTTTCCACCCACCACGTGGGCGCCACGTGTCATTTAACAAAGAAACTTACGGTGGGTACTAACGGAGTCACAAAAATGAAACCTAGGGTACTCATTTGTCACTTTTAAAACCTTAGACACCCAGAAGTATAAAACCAGATCTGGCGGGTACCCCCTAAGGAATTATCCCTTTACATGTTTATACCTTATAGTCCCCTAATATCTAGAGCATTCACATGGCCATTAACTTTCTAAAACTATTTATTTTGTCTTTCATTTATTTTGTTTTTAATAAATATTTTGTTGTTTCTATGATTAAATATAGGGTATTAGGAACTTGTAGTACTATTAACTCAAAAACATTTAATACAGGAACTTGTAGTGCAACTTTTGCATAATATATGGACCTACAGTAAAATTTACACCTTGTCGTATTGCAGGATGGTTCGTGTAGATTTGGGATCAAATGGTACTGGATAACTAATCATAACACTCTCCACGGACATTGATTTGGTGGTCCCCTGGAAAAATGAACACATCAAGATCACGGGTTGGGCCTATCGCAGATTCATCGTGAAGATCTACGCTATTGACTTTGTTGAAGCTGTGGATTTACAACATAAGTGGGGCAATCTGAAGAGCGCTATATAGGACCATTTACTAAAAGTAAGCCGTTACAACTCGCAAAAGCTTTATGAACAAACTGAAAGTTTAATTTGTTCACGTCAAGAAGAGGACCATGAGTCTTTGGTTTAACAAGAAATCCACTGATCGTGGAATGGTGAATTAATATGGATTTGGTAGTTGAGTGTTTTTCAAGGTGGGCAGAAATGAAAGTAGGTGACTGGATTATTTTAGACCAGCCTCGACAAACAAACTCCATTATATTGTAAACAACTTCTGCACGTAAGAAAATGAGGATCATAAATAAAATATCATCAGGAAGACAAAAGGAATATGAAATACTGCTTCTCTTCCTCTTATGATTGTCGATATGTTTCCTCTTCTGGGGGACCATATTGATGAAAGTTTACAAGGATTAGTGAAAGGGTCGTCTCCTTTTCCCTATATTTATAACTCAAACCTTAATTTATACCGTTGTGCTCTTAATCGTTGGTCAATATATCGTTTCAATCTGCCGCCTGTCTTCTCCTTTTAAAAGTAAAAATTCAAATTTAAAATTAGGTGTCATTTTCTTTTATCTCCACATTTTGTTTCATTTTTTGGCAACGATCATAATATCCAGGTTGGTGCTCTTTATATTTTCTTCATTATTATGTAAAATGAAGAATATATATATAAGATACGGGAGAAGATACATCTTAATTTAAAAAGAGTAATGATATATACCACCCAAAATCATACAACCCAAGTATACCACCCATGACGTGGCGAGAATTGGTTGACTATAAATAGTTAATCTATTTATTTTCTTGATCTGATTAACGATTTATTGTCAACCTGTTAGATATATGGGCCAAATTATTCTTTGTAAGGTCTGTCCATTTAGTTATTAACCTTAGTATCTCCTTTACCTATAAATACATTGTATTGTTTAGGTTATTTGTTAATACGTTCAATTAGCAACAACCATTAGACTCTCCTTTGTAATCAATCCTTTATAATAATATCTTCTCCTACTTCCGTGGGTTTTCCTTGTTTGGTTTTCCACGTATATCGGTGTTCCTTTCGTTTTCTTGTTTCTTATATTATATTTTATTTCGCGATCCCAATTCTACCAAAGTGGAATCATAGCTAAGGATTAAAAGAATAAAAGAAAAAAATTAAGGTTGCTGCCAGAAGAGGAGAAGATCGGAGAAGGAGATAAGGTATTATTGAATATTTATCAAATCGTAAAGATTTTTAGTTAAAAATATATATTCGTTTTCTTCGCCACGAAACGAATTTTTTGGGTATTAATATAATTTCGTTGAAGATTTTTTTGCCAAATTCGATATTGAGAAGAAAAAAAACAAATCATTAAATTTTTTGTTTAGAATTTTACTTCTTATCTCGAGATTTTGATATTATTTGTAGAAACTTATTGAAGAAAAGTTGTTCCAATTGTTCTTACAAACAAAGCGGCATATTATATGTCAAGTTTCGTTAAAAATCGACCAAGATAATCACAGATTATGATTTCGAAATTTTGAAACAAATTCGTTAATATATCTCAAGATTTAGGCGTTTTTTGTAGACATTGGTTCATTAAGATTGCTCTACTCATTCCAAGGATAAAAAAGGATATTTAATTGTCGATTTGCGTGCTCCACAAGTGAAGACAACTCCAGGTCTTTTTTTTTGGAGGGTCGGGTTACATTACTCCGGCGAAGAAGAAAGGTTGCGGATCTGGTGCATCACATTTTTTTTCGCTTAAATACAGCTAATCTATTGATCAATGAAGATTAAAAAAAATTATATGCGCGTAGCAGCGGTAGCAAAAAAGCATCGACACTGTTTGGTCAAAAAGTTTATCACCTTGCGTACGTGTGTATAAGCGAAAAAAAATCACTTGAAGCATTTTCAAATAATATATATTATTATATTAGTTAATAGTTAAGTATTATATATATATATATTGATTTATTTTTAAAGTTGTTGAAACCATTGACCCATATGCCCGTTGACTAATCCATTGACCACAGTCAACTATTGACCAATCATTGACAATGAATGATGTTGACTTTTTTGTTTATTTTCTTCGGCCCGACATATCCAAAGATTTTTTGACATCCCAGGCCCGTTCTCGATATCGGTTTCCCCGAAGTTGAGTAGATTTGCCACTTTTCTTGATTTATTCTTTAACCACGTTGATCGAAGTTATTTTATTTGTAGACCGAGGTGAGCAAAGATATTTCGAAAGTCTTTCGGCATCCTAAAGCCATTTTTCGAAGTCTGTTTATCTGATTTTTGAGTATTTTTTGCCATTTTCTTGTATTATTTTATTATTTTGTGCTTATTATAATCGCAAAATTTGAGTTTTCGCTATTCGACCGCAATACAAGATATTTGTTATGGAATATTAAGTTTACTTTGTCCTGTCAAGTTTGGATTCGTTGATTAAGGCGATTTTTGACATCTGACTGCATTGATCGAGGTGTTTCTTAAGATTTTTCGACATTCTGAGTACCATATTGAGACTTTTGTTTTTGCAATTTAAGGTACAAGATTATACCCGTGCATACAAATTTTGAAGAAATTTATATTGGAGTTTTTTAATATCATATCCCCGAACTTTGGACGGAATGCAAAGCGAATATGTTGAGCACTCTTCATGTTTAAAAGCCTTTTATGATATCACAAATCAAATGATTTGGATTATCATTTTGTTAGTACTCATGGTTATTTTGAATATTAGTTGACAATGGAGTTTGATATCTAGATCAAGTGTTGTTGGACTTTATTGGCGTGCGCCGTTTTAAAATTAAACCCTTCAGAGATTTTTAGTTATGATATTTAGGTCATATATTCCTTGGAACTAGGGATGCCATTTGTATTCAACCCTTCGAGGCTTTTTAGAAGAGGAGAAGTGATATTTGAAGACTGATGATTTATTTCTTGACTCCGTAGCGGATTCTTCGTCAAGATTTCCCTTCGAGGCTTATTCAGCCCTTCGAGGCTTATTCATTCCTTCAAGACTTATTTAGTCCTTCGTGACTTATTCATGTCTTCGAGGCTTATTCATTCCTTCGAAACTTATTTAGTCCTTCGTAACTTATATAGCCCTTCGAGACACATTCGGTCCTTCGTGACTTATTCGGCCCTTCGAGGGTTATTCAGTACTTTGAGACTTTTTTGGGAAGAAGAGGAAAGATATTTGAAGACTAGTGATTTATTTCTTGACTCCCTAGCTGATTCTTCATCAAGATTTCCCTTCGAGGCTTATTCAGCCTTTCTTATTTTATCTTTTTTATTTTGCCCTTCGAGACTTATTTATTCTTTCGAGGCTCATTTAAGACGGATGATTTATTTCTTGACTCCCTAGCAAATTATTCATCAAGATTGCCCTACGAGGCTTATTTTACCTTTCGATGCTTATTTATTCATTCAAGGCTTATTTTTCTCCTTTCGAGGCTTATTATGCTCTTTGAGGCTTATTCAGCCCTTTGAGGCTCATTCAGTCCTATGCGACTTCTTCAGCCCTTCGAGGCTTCTTGGAAGAGAAGGAGATATATTTTTGAAGAATTGTGATTTTATATCTTGACTCCCTAGCGGAATTTCGTCAAGATGGAGATATTGGTTCGAGCTGGAGATATTTTCAGGTTTTTGTGCGGATTCTTCGTCAAGATGGAGATATTTTTTCGAGCTGGAGATATTTGCAGTTTCTTGGCTTTTTTTACCGAATTTGTGTCAAGGTGGAGATTGTTAGATATATGACCCAAGATCTTCTTTGTAAGGTCTGGCCTATTTAGTTATTAACCCTAGTATCTCCCTTTACCTATAAATACATTGTATTGTTTAGGTTATTAGTTAATACATTCAATTGGCAGCCGCCATTAGATTCTCCTTTGTAATCAACCCTTTTTAATAATATATCCTCCTTTTCCCGTGGTGTATATTGGTGTTTCTTTCATTTCTTGTTTCTTATATTATATATATAATTCCGCAATCCTAATTCTAACACAACTAATTCACGTCACATCATGAGTGGTAATTGAACATATCACTACTCTTTATAAAAAAATGAGCTAGCAGTTATTAGTATATAAATAAAGAATAATTTTTTTTGGTTCAAATGTAAAATATAGATAGATAAAAATGAAAAAGGTTACAAAGTTTAGCCTATCCTATAGGCTCGGACTCATAACGTAAAATAGTGGTCAACTGGAGAGGGATACATGTATCCTAGTTTCCAAACAATGTGCTAAGCAGTTCCTGTTTGGCAACCCAGTCGCCCCTTCCTTTCTATCTTTCTTTCTCATCCTTCTTTCCCTCATGTGTCGAGCGTGGGACTATGCTTGATACTTTACTAGTCGACGATTCAGCTGTGATATCAGCTTCTCCTGCTTGAGCCACCAGACGAGCCACATTTAAATAGGGCTCGGCTTATGGGTTTAATTCAGCTATTATCAGGTGTGAAGTTTAAACTGCGCTGTCTGAAACGATCGCCGCCGAGTCCGCTACAATGTTGCGTCCTCATCTAGCCTCTCTGCTCTCAAACAACTCAAAACTTCAGTTGCTGACAATAATATTCTTATTACCTTGATTTTTTTTAAATTACTACTTTTGTCAAACTTTTTGATTTGAATTTTTAACTTTTAGGAATGAAATTGATTTTGATTTGATCGATTAATGTTTTTTGGCGCTGATATGTTTTTTATGTGATTTTAATAGCTAGATATTCATTAATTTTGATTAAGAATTTGTGGAAAGCAGGGCTGGCTCTGTGTGTAAGCAAAGGACGCGGCCTCTTAGGGCCTCCGGTTTTTCGTCTTTTCTTAGGAACCCCCGATCATCTAAATATATTATGTGTGCATATATGATAGCCTTAAATAATTATATAATAGTAGTATTGTTAGTTTAGTGGTAATGTTGCATGTTCTATTTTATGAGGTCTAAAGTTTGTTACTGCTAATAATATTTTTTTTATAGAGGGCCCCGTTTTTTGAGTTGGTTTAGGATTTTTAAAAATATCAAGATCAATCCTGGTGGAAAGATTAGATTTTTATCGTTGTTAGCAGGAGGATTTTTTAATCTAATGGGAAGAATGAATGATTAGCCACAAAAGTGTATAATTGGGTGTTCTTGCTAAAGTATGTGGCAAGATATGGGTATATAGGGTTACAGATGTAGTTGTTCAAAGGGATTTAAATATGAAAATTTTGCATTGCTTGGATTGTGTAAGGCTAGATCGTTAAGTTCCATGTGAATAGCCTTGTAACTATCCCCAACTAATGTGTTTTTTTTTTCAATTATATGGAAAGTCATAAAAGTTATACATTTAATCCTTGTGTTATACAAAAAGGCTTGTATTAACATTGCAAAGCTGGCCCTCCACATGGGGTACATTTGCTACTTCCGGAAAACAAGGGTTGTTAATTTTAGACAAGAGAAATTGTGAGTTGAAAAATCACCGTTTTGAAACGAAAAAGAAAGAAAGGCAATTCAAAACAAAAGAAATGTAAAATCAATTTAATGGTAAACTAACTATTACACGAATTGAAATTACAAACGAAAATCAACCAACTTACACGGAATATGAAAAGCAAAACAGTACACGAAAATAATCTTAGCGTTAAAAAGATATTCCGGGCGAACCGGTATCTCCAAACGACAAAAAGAAAGACTACTATTCTTATTTCGGAGAAGTGAGTATAGAGAGAGTTTTGCTTTTGCTTTGATTTTTCGTTGTGATTGGTGGAGAATGAGCTCGTATATATAGGGGTGAGGGGGTTTGCAACCTTTGACAATTTGTAACCGATCAATCAAGTCCATGATTCCCTCCTTTGATTGATTGACGGTTTTATAATTGATTCCTTTTAATCATACGTTTTAGTTGACTTCTTATTCCACACGTTTTGGAAGATTCTGTAACCGCATGTTGACTTGGCCATTTGGAATAATCTTTAACTGAAGCGTGATTGGTGGAGTCAGTTTTACGTTTTATCTTCTGATTGATTACCAGCGTCCCTATAATAGCTGATAGTAAAACTTGTTTCATTTTTCATTTTTCATTTTTTGACTCCCCAAACTCCCCACGAACTCACGAACTCACGAACTCACGAACCACGAACCACGAACCACGACCCACGCCGCCGTCGCCGGTGCCGGGCCGGGCGGGTGGGTGGTGGTGGTGGTGGTGGTGCGCGCGTGTGGGGTTTATCCAATACCTTGTCACATGCATGGAGTTGTGATCTTTGGAAGCTATTGCCATCACTTTGGCTAAAAGGAGCTTATTCTCCTCCTTACCCACCGATGTGGGAAAATGGAAAAACCTTTCTTTTCCACTTTAAATGTTCCAACAATCCCCCACACATTTGAAGTGTCAAAAGGTTTGGAGAGAAAGTGATCAGGTGTCCATGACTTTCAGCGTTTGGGTGAATTGTACTTAAGTGCCAATATCTTACGATTTGAATTGTCACGTAGTGAAGTGAGGCAACCACCGAATTCCGTTTAAGTGAACATACTCTTTAACTTTAACGGTTTTCGATAGAGGCCCTCACAACACATACTCTACCCTACTGAAAGTTATGGTTTCCTCGAACCTCACCTTTCAGTTGAGTTCATCAAGTCCTTCTCTAAGAACCACCCTTGTGGGCTATGAACTTTGTGGATACCTTTATTTTCATTTCGTTCAAGGACGTCTCCTTAACATTCTGTGTATAAAGGTTTGGGTTTTGCTACCACCCTTGAATTCATCAAGTCCTTCTCGAAAAGACCACCATATAGGCTATGAATTCTGCTTCATCAAGTCCTTCTTAAAAGGACCACCACAAGTGGCTATGAATCCATATTACTTTAGTTTTATGCCATAGGGTGAATGGAGATCACCTTGACTCAAGAGTCACATGTTCCCCATTGATGGGTCTCAACCCCACCCCCTTGACGTTTCCAGGACTACTCTCCTGGGTAGGCCTTTGGTAAATGGATCAGCGAGATTTTCCTCTGATCATACATACTCTAAGGCTATCACACCATTCTTCAGTAACTGTTTTACTGAGCCATGTCTGATGCGTATATGTCTCTTCTTTCCATTGTAGGCACTTTGATGAGCGACTGCAATGGCTGCTTGTGAATCACAATGGATGCACACAGGTGTGGCCTTACCTTCCCAAAGGGGCACATCTGATAAGAGACTTCTCAACCACTCAGCTTCTTGTCCAGCCATTTCTAGTGCTATAAACTCAGACTCTATGGTAGAGCGTGCTATACAAGTCTGCTTAGAGGACTTCCACGATATAGCACCTCTTCTTAAGGAGAAAACATAACCACTGGTGGAGTTAACTTCGTCATTGTCAGAGATCCAGTTTGCATCACAGAATCCCTCAAGAACTGCAGGGAATGAGCTGAAATGCAGACCTAGATCCATATTACCTCGCAGGTACTTTAGAAGACGACGAAGTGCAACCCAGTGGTCATTACTCGGATTATGAGTATAGCGACTAAGTCTACTAACGGCGTAGGCAATATCGGGTCGATTGTAGTTCATTAAGAACATCACACTACCTATGATTTTGGCATATACATTTTGGGATACAGCATCCCCAGAATTTTTTGACAAATGAATACTGGAATCATAAGGAGTATTTACAGGTGTCACCTCAAAGGAGTCGAATTTCTTCAACATCCTCTCTACGTAATGAGACTGATTTAGGGTAATTCCATTACTACTCCTAATGATTTTTACCCCAAGAATCACATATGCTTCTCCCATATCTTTCATGTCAAACTTAGAAGACAAGAAGCGTTTGGTCTCATTTATGGTATGAAGGGAAGTGCCGAAGATGAGCATGTCATCTACATACAGGCAGATGATGGTACACTCTGATCCTATTACTTTCGATTAAACACATGAGTCAGAAGTGTTGACCACAAACCCATTTGAAATTAGGGTACTATCGAGTTTTTCATACCATTTTTTGGGTGCCTGTTTTAAGCCATACAAAGACTTCTTTAGTTTGCACACTTTATCCCATTGACCAGGAACCACACCCTTCAGGCTGGGCCATATAGATCTCTTCATCTAGGTCCCCATTCAGAAATGCAGTCTTAACATCCATCTAATGTGTGACAAGTTTGTGAATGACCGCAAGAGCGATGAGGGTCCTAATGGTGGCGATTTTGGTCACATGGGAATAAGTGTCTAAGTAATCAAGGCCTTTCTTTTGGGTGAAACCCTTAATAACAAGCCTAGCTTTGAATTTTTCTATTGAACATCTGGTCTCAAATTTTTCTTAAAAATCCATTTGCTGTTGATGGGTTTGCTGCCTTTGGGTAAGTCAGTCAATTCCCACGTATGATTACTTCTAATAGACTCAAGTTCGCTATTAATAGCTTCTTTCCAAAAACTAGCATCTACCGATCTCAAAGCATCGCCATAAGTTTTTGGGTCTTCCTCCATGAGGAGACAGGTGACACCTGGTTCACTTATCAGGTCAATGTGAAAACCTTCGGTTAGGAAGGCGGTGATAAAATCAGGTCTGAAGCTGGACTCGGTCCTACGCCTCTTACTCCTCCTAAGTTCTTCCTCAGGAATACTACTAGGTACATAGGAGGTAGAGGGGTCAGGGGCACTATCACACAAAGGTATATTAACATCATCAGATAAGTTACTAGACGACAAAGAAGCATCAACAGTATTCATAGTTTTCAAAGGGAAAATGTTTTCAAAGAATTCAGCATCTCTAGATTCAAAAACGGAGTTATCATCAAGTGATAGGAATCTATAGGCTGCACTATTCTGAGCATACCCTATGAATACAGAGTCTATTGTTTTGGGTCCAACAGTGACTGTTTTAAAATCGGGTAGTTTGACTTTAGCCAGACAACCCCACACTTTTAAAAATTTCAGGTTAGGTGGAAAGCCTTTCCACATCTCATAGGGGGTTTTATCTAGGGATTTATGGGGTACCCTATTAAGGACATAACAGGCTGACAAAACAGCTTCCCCCCACATGTTCGTTGGTAAACCTGAACTTATTAGCATAGCATTCATAGTCTCTTCAAGGGATCTATTTTTTTTCTCGGCTATGCCATTTTGTTGGGGTGTATAGGGGGCACTAAGTTCGTGGATTATCCCATTTGTTTCACAAAACTCTTTAAGTGGATTAGAACTATATTCGCCTCCTCTATCTGACCTAAATCTTTTAATTTTACAGTCTAGTTGATTTTCTACTTCAGCTTTGTATTTTAAAAACGCGTTTTCCGCCTCGTCTTTAGTTTTAAGGAGATACACTTTAGTGAACCTAGAGTAGTCATCTACAAAGGTTATATAGTAAAGTTTTCCTCCTCTACTAGCGGAGTTTTTAAAATCAACTAAGTCAGAATGCACTAATTCTAGTAATTTAGTCTTTCTCGTGGTCACTGGCTTAAAGGGTTTCTTTGCAAGTTTGGACTCTACACATATTTGACATTTGGAAAAGTCATCTATTTTATTGAGGGGTATTAGTCCAAGTTCTTTAAGCCTTTTAATAGAAGATATATTAAGGTGACCTAGTCTACCATGCCAAGTGTCAAGAGATTCAACGACATAAGCAAAATCAGAGGCATTCTCATTCATTGGTACAGTATTTAAAACAAACAAGCCACCATTCATGTACCCTTTCCCCACAAACTCATCATTTTTGGTAATAACCATTTCCTCCCCTTCAAATACAAGTTTAAGGCCTACTTTATTAAGGAGAGCTCCGGAAACTAGGTTCCTACGGAGACAGGGGACGCAGAGAACATCATTCAACTCTAAGATTTTACCAGAAAGTGAGTTTGAGAGAAACCTGTCCTTTACCGAAGACCATGGCGGTTGAGGAATCACCCATGTAGACAAATTCACCATTTGTTACTTCTTCGAACTTCTTGAACATGGATCTAGTTGATCAGAAATGACGGGAAGCTCCAGTGTCAAGAATCCACTCGGTTTTGTTCTCAATTAAGTTTACCTCAACCATTACTGCAGCGATAACCTCTTCGGCCTCGACCAGATTTGTGGCAGGTTTGGGACCTTGATCAGCTCTAAGTTTGCACTCGAAAGCCTTGTTTCCTTATTTTCCACAACAGTAACAAGCTCCTTTGGGTTTCTGAATCTTACCAGAGGTTTTGAACCCACCGCCTTTGGAGTTGCCGCGATTCTTGTTTCCTCCAGATTTGGATTTGTTCTGGCCTTGTTGCTTTCCCTTTCCTTTGAACCTGTATTTGTTACCTTGACCAGAAGTTTCGACAAGGTTAGCTTTGGATGATTGAGGAGGGAAAGAGAAAGACCTGTCTTTGAGTCGATTTGCCTCCTCGACTTGCATATGACTGATTAGCTCTTGTAATGTCATTTCCTTCTTCTTGTGCTTCAGGTGATTGCAGTATTCGCTCCAGGAAGGTGGGAACTTTTCTAGCAATACATTGGCTTGGAGCACTTCACACATTTTCATACCTTCAGCAATCACATCCGCGCAAAGGTTCTCATAGACCTGGAGTTGTTCGGTCATAGGTTTCTGATCGGTGAGACGAAAGTTGTACCAAACCCCAGTGACATATTTCTTCTTACCCGAATCCTCAGCACCATATTTTTTCTCAAGTGTCTCCCATATGATCTTTGCCGATTTTTCTTTGGCAAGAAGATCAAATATGAGGTTCGAGACATTGTTTAGAATCCAACCCCGAGCCATAGTGTTAGCCCGTTTGAATTTGGCATCAAGAGCACGATACCTAGCATGTTCTTCAGTGGGAACTCCCTCGTCCACTAAAAGTGGAGGATCTTCGTATAAGGCGAAGTCCAGTTCGTACTGTTCAAGACAGATTAGGATCTTTTTTGCCCAACGCTTGTAGTTGGAACCATTAAGGGGCTCCAACTTGTTAGCATCGGGGAGGGCCTTTGCGTTCAATGGTGAAGCAACTGCCGAGTTTTGAAAAGCCATTTCAGAAAAAGAGAACGGTGATAAAAACAGATATATCTTTTTAAATTGTGAGTTGAAAAATCACCGTTTTGAAACGAAAAAGAAAGAAAGGCAATTCAAAACAGAAGAAATGTAAAATCAATTTAATGGTAAACTAACTATTACACGAATTGAAATTACAAACAAAAATCAACCAACTTACACGGAATATGAAAAGCAAAACAGTACCCGAAAATAATCTTAGCGTTAAAAAGATATTCCGGGCGAACCGGTATCTCCAAACGACAAAAAGAAAGACTACTATTCTTATTTCGGAGAAGTGAGTATAGAGAGAGTTTTGCTTTTGCTTTGATTTTTCGTTGTGATTGGTGGAGAATGAGCTCGTATATATAGGGGTGAGGGGGTTTGCAACCTTTGACAATTTGTAACCAATCAATCAAGTCCATGATTCCCTCCTTTGATTGATTGACGATTTTATAATTGATTCCTTTTAATCACACGTTTTAGTTGACTTCTTATTCCACACGTCTTGGAAGATTATGTAACCACATGTTGACTTGGCCATTTGGAATAATCTTTAACTGAAGCGTGATTGGTGGAGCTTGTTTTACGTTTTATCTTCTGATTGATTACCAACGTCCCTATAATAGCTGATAGTAAAACTTGTTTTATTTTTCATTTTTTTACTCCCCAAACTCCCCACGAACTCACGAACCACGAACCACGACCCACGCCGCCGCCGTCGTCGGTGCCGGGCCGGGCGGGTGGGTAGGTGGTGGTGGTGGTGGTGCGCGCGTGTGGGGTTTATCCAATACCTTGTCACATGCATGGGGTTGTGATCTTTGGAAGCTATTGCCATCACTTTGGCTAAAAGGAGCTTATTCATCTCCTTACCCACCGATGTGGGAAAATGGAAGAAACCTTTCTTTTCAACTTTAAATGTTCCAACAGGAATCACGAGGCAAAGGCTGCCTCTTTCTCAGCGGAAAAATAATTTTACTTAATTGCACTTATTACATTCATATAAAACTATGTACATAAAAAACAAATAAATAATCCTATTAGTATGAAATATTTAGGTTACACGTGTTAAAAACTTCTTTACAATCTTATTTCTTTCTTCAGTTGTCTATCACTAGTTTTTGTTGTCCGAATCAATTTTACTTGCGGTAGTAGTGACCGGAGGTCGAAGGAGACGGTAATAATGGTGGTCACATGGAGGAGAAAATGGTGGAGAAAGAAGATGAAAAGAGAAAAAATAAAGAAAAAGTAAAAATATTTTTGAGGGCTAATGATTAAGAACTCCCTTGAACTTTTTCTAAAAATATTAAATATCACCTAAACCAAAAAAAATACCCAAATACTATCAAAACTATTTTGGAAATGCTCAATCACCCCTTCCCCTAATTGTTGTTAGTTTGCTTAACTTTCATTAGTTTTAAAAAATAAAAAACCTATAATATTGTTAATTAATCTTTGAATTATAAATAAAAAAAATACATATTTAGAAAAAAAAAATCAACATTCTTCTTCTTCTTCTTCTCTGTTGCCAACATTGTTAAGATAAAAAAAAACTAAAACCCTTGAAAACAATGAAACATAAAACCTCAAACTCATATGTTCACCATCATTCATCATCAACAATGATTAAACCCATCAATAAGAATAAACCATCTAAAAATTTATTTAAGATAAAAAAAAATTAATTTTAATTCTTTTCAAAAAAATAGAAATTGATGGCTTTTCTTGTTTATAGGTGCAAACAGTATTGATGATGGTGAAGAGATTGAGTTTAAGGTATTATGTTTCATTATTTTTCAAACGTTATTGCATATCAAATATTTTTTTTATGTAATTTGGAATTTTGATGGTCTATTCTTGTTGATCGGTAGCAATAGTATATTGATGATGTTAGAGATATTGAGTTTGAGGTGTTTTGTTTCATTATTTTTCAATATTTTCAATTTTATACTATTTTTATCTTAAAATTGATTTTTTACCTTCATTTGGTGTTCGATACTCTATTCTTGTTGATGTTGGTTATAGATAATGTAGTTGACAAAAAAAAAGGTTATAGATAGTGTTGATGATGGTGAAGAGAATGAGTTTGAGGTTTTATGTTACATTATTTTTCAACGTTGTTGGGTTATATATGTTTTTTAGAAAAACTAATTTTCTAAAAATTTCATAGATGATTATGTTGACGTTGGTAGCAAGCAGTGTTGATGATGGTGAATGGAGGTTTTTTACTTATGTTAAAATATGTAATTTTATAATTATCAAACTTGTTTTATGCAATAACTTACTATGTATTGTCAATATGACAATACCATGAACAAAAAACTTATAGAATTCCATTATGAACATTTCTCGCGAAGAAAAATTCGTTATTCAAGCAACGATAAAAAATCCTTAAGTGTATTTACAGTCCCAAATCGGGAACCTGCTCCAGATAACACCTGAATTCCAATTTTGATCAAATACTGATTTTGATCAAATATTGGAATGCCAGATCAGGTTTTTACGACATTGTTTTAAATTTCATCTCAGATATAATGTTGATCAAGTACAAATCACGTGGAATTTGTCCATTAGGAACCAGACCGGGATTCTAATGCAGCCAAACTGGAACACCGATTTGGTCTATATTTAGAATTAAGCTTACCACATGGGTCATAGCAATTGGACATCGTCTTGCCTATATATGTAAATTATTTTTCAGTTTCATTACATCTCTATCAAGACATAATATTCACACCATCAAAGCATATCTCAAAGAGATCACAAGCTAAATTTTTCATGTTTCTTTCATTCAATTAAACTTGTTGGTATTCATTGTATTATCCACTCTTAAGGCGTCATTAATATTCAATCAAACACTAGATAGTACTATTACTCTAATTAGGAATTACATTTTAAGATTAGAGAAGAGATTTATTGGCTTTTGAAGAAGAGAAGGTTGTGTATTATCGATGAATTAGCAGTTGAGATTGAGTTCGAAAGAGTCGCATCGAGGTTGTGACAAAACCCATAAAATTCATGGTTTAGGTTTTGTATTGAACATGTCATAAATCACGGTTGAGGTTGTGACTAAGCTCGGTAAACGTCTCTTCTAATCGATTTGTATCTCACCCTTAAGAGATACCAAAATTTAATGAAAAGAGAAAAAATAAAGAAAAAGTAAAAATATTTTTGAGGGCTAATGATTAAGAAATCCCTTGAACTTTTTCTAAAAATATTAAATATCACCTAAACCAAAAAAAATACCCAAATACTATCAAAACTATTTTGGAAATGCTCAATCACCCCTTCCCCTAATTGTTGTTAGTTTGCTTAACTTTCATTAGTTTTTAAAAAATAAAAAACCTATAATATTGTTAATTAATCTTTGAATTATAAACAAAAAAAAACATATTTAGAAAAAAAATCAACATTCTTCTTCTTCTTCTTCTCTGTTGCCAACATTGTTAAGATAAAAAAAACGAAAACCCTTGAAAACAATGAAACATAAAACCTCAAACTCATATGTTCACCATCATCAACAATGATTAAACCCATCAATAAGAATAAACCATCTAAAAATCTATTTAAGATAAAAAAAAAATTAATTTTAATTCTTTTCAAAAAAATAGAAATTGATGGCTTTTCTTGTTTATAGGTGCAAACAGTATTGATGATGGTGAAGAGATTGAGTTTAAGGTATTATGTTTCATTATTTTTCAAACGTTATTGCATATCAAATCTTTTTTTTATGTAATTTGGAATTTCGATGGTCTATTCTTGTTGATCGGTAGCAATAGTATATTGATGATGTTAGATATATTGAGTTTGAGGTGTTTTGTTTCATTATTTTTCAATATTTTCAGTTATATACTATTTTTATCTTAAAATTGATTTTTCTACCTTCATTTGGTGTTCGATACTCTATTCTTGTTGATGTTGGTTATAGATAATGTAGTTGACAAAAAAATGGTTATAGATAGTGTTGATGATGGTGAAGAGAATGAGTTTGAGGTTTTATGTTACATTATTTTTCAACGTTGTTGGGTTATATACGTTTTTTAGAAAAACTAATTTTCTAAACATTTCATAGATGATTATGTTGACGTTGGTAGCAAGCAGTGTTGATGATGGTGAGTGGAGGTTTTTTAAATTATTAATATGGGCATATAGGTAACTTTGTGTATTAAAAAACTAAAAAAACACCTCCATCAAAAATATAAGGCGTGTGTAATGCATTCCCTGTCAAAAAATGGATGTAGGGGATGTTTCGACAATTTGTATATTAGATTATGTGGTATTTGAGTATATTTGTAGTTCAGGGGAGGGTTTAAGGTGTTCAGAATTAATTCAGGGAAAGTGTCAGTTATTATCCCTATATTTAAATGTCAAATGACTTTCTGAAGTTTTCTTATTTGGACAAAACTAAACCTAACAACTAATGTGTCTTCACTAAGTATTAGTCCAACCTAAAATGATAAAAAGGATAATGTTGACCCTTTAATGAAAATAAAGGGTTAAGAAAAATTTATTTGAGAGATATAAATAGGAATCTTGTCACCTTGAATAAAAATTAAGGGACCGTTTGAGGAAGAACTAAGGGACTGTTTGAGGCTATTATCGTAAAATTAAGTTATCAGAATATTGAAATAAAAATAATTTATAATATAAAATATTTCTTAATCTAATAAGAAACCCTTGAAATATATATATATATATATATATATATATATATATATATATATATATATATATATAGCCGCCACCATCACATTTCACCTGTTCTTACCTCTCTAATACCCAAGTTCTTTTAACTCATCACCACAATAAACATTTTAATCACCATTATCCTTGAATTCATCTATCAAACATAGCTTTGCCTATCCACCATCGATCTACCAAAATTCTCAATGCATTAGTATTTGTTTTCTTTCAAAAATTCGTTCTAAAAGTAATCAGATATAGTTAATCATGCATATTATCGATTTGAATGATAAAGGTAAGGAAAATTTAAAATATGTTGTTGTTGTTTTTACCTAATATATATGATTTTTTGTGTATTTTCTTTATTTCTTGTTTTTGAATTTTTAATGAAAGAAAAATATTTTAAAATTTGTGAAAATATTTATTTAATGGTTTTACGATAGACTTGCTAGGAGGACACCGAAACTTTCCAAAACTTTGTAAATTTCTGTTCATAAAACATTTAGGGTTTTTTATGTAAATAGCTAGATATGATTTTAATATATTATCTTTTCATGATTAATTATCTATATTTTTGTTCTAATTCATTATTTTATTATTTACATGTAGTTTGTTGTTTTAGTATTTCATTTTATCTAATATGTTCTATTAAATTTTTTATGTGAACAATTGGTAGAAGTGACCAAAATAAAAAATAATTGGCTAAAAAAACAAAGAAATAAAGACCGGTAGTTGGTGTAAATGTTATAGTTGGTGACCAAGAGGTCCTGAGATCGAAACATAACTGAGTTCAAATGACTCAAGTCAATGTGGATATCAAATGTATCAAAAAAATGAATGGGGGCTAATCTTTTTACTCATTCGATACAATTGTTTTTAAAATTAATTTGGTGGATTTGGACTCATCCAGGCCCACGTGGGTTGCATTAAAGAGTTTCCCTTGAATTTGTCCTTGGTCATGCGTCAATATTTCAAATGGTATGATACATAACATACTAACTAGTGACATTAGTTAGTTTTATCTTAATTTTTTACAGGTCATGTATATGCTCATATCATACTCTATATAGAGAAAAAGGTCGTTGATCATGTCATTTAAAAAAAAAATACTTTAAATAATGAAGAAGGTAAGATACATTACTTTCTAAATTTTTTGTCTTATATATTTGAATTTCTTGGTTAATTTTTTAATAGCATAATCCTTGTTGAAATAACTAAATATAGATTTTTACTTTATTATCTTGTCATAATTATTTATTGATAGGGCTGATTTATTTTATTATTTTATTAATTATATATAATTTTCTATTTTAGTATTTTATCTCATATATATTTTTTATTTTTTTATTAAATATACGGTGGATCTAACCTATATTATATATATATATATATATATATATATATATATATATATATATATATATATATATATATATATATATATATATATATGTGTGTGTGTGTGTTTTTAATTTGGGGTCAAATTCTTGTACAAAATTTAAAAAATATATGGATAAATTTGGACTACATCCCAAACTAACATTCATATATGTGTCCAACCAATGGCGTAGATAAACTAAGTCATTGCTTAGAGGCCCAAGTTGGAGAAGGGTACAATAAATTAAATATATCTAAGATATATAAAACCTGAACACTTGTTATTTAAACATATATGTACTTGGGCACACTCTAGAGGGTACAAAAAAAAAAAAAAAATCTAGCCCGAATTAAGATTGAAGATGATGTTAGAATTTCAGCATAGAAGATTGAGACTATGCTACAATATGTAATCAATTAATTTAATATTATTTCGTAAGATATAAATTATTCTTAGTTAGAAGAATGGAGATTGGGTCTTTTCATAATAATTGCACTAAAATAGTTTGTTTATTATGTTATAGATTTCATAATTTTTTCTTACCAATTTAAAAATTCCATGAATTTTCCATGTCCTCTTGATATCTATTAATTTTTTTGGATGTTTAGATAGTAATTTCAATAGTTATACTTATATCCAAATATGTAGTAGATAGAGTGGTTAAAGAATTGCATGACGAATACATTATGCTATTCAATGGGAGGTAAGTGTCAAATTTTAAATACAACTTTTCAATTGTTCAAATTACTTCAAGAAAATATTTGTCTAAATTGTTCCTTCATTTTATTTTGCAGGCCACTTTTGGGACGTTTGTGAATGATCCTACACATTCTGATGAGCCATCAAACTTTGTGGGGCATTTGACTATTGACAAGATGAATTATAAGTCTAATGAAAGGGTAAGACCTTTTATTCTTTGCAATTAAACCCTAAATCTATAAACATAAACAACTAATGATTTTGAACCATAATTACTATTTTGCACAGAGAGAAGTTGTGTCTACATCTCATTTTTATCAGCCAAACACTTTGGATTCGAAATGGCTATAGAATGGTTTACAGTACAAGCCAGATCAAAAGAGTGCTGGAAAAGGCTTTACAAGGTATGATGAGTATCGAGATTATTTGAGTTTTATTATTCTATATGCAAACTACTTACATTTTTTTGTGTTTGTTTAGGGCCAAGAGGGCGATATTGAAAATTTCAAGGA
Source organism: Nemophila menziesii (assembly GCA_029959085.1). NCBI lineage: Eukaryota > Viridiplantae > Streptophyta > Magnoliopsida > Boraginales > Hydrophyllaceae > Nemophila > Nemophila menziesii. Next base: position 105,700 of record JARWIR010000138.1, on the reverse strand, counting down.
CAAACTTGATTTGAAATGAGGATCTAACTTCATGTAATTTTCTTTGACATTTTCTTTGAATCTTTTTTGTTCGACTTCTTTATTGTTCATGACTTATTGTGCAGGTGGGATATAAGTTAGTGGTTGTACCAAAGAAGTAATTTAATGTTATAGAACAAAAAAAATTCTCTGAGTCATTGAAATGAGTTTTACTAGAATTGTTAAGTTTTTTTACTGTGTAAAAGTGTGTTAAGTATGTGTATGGAGAGAATATCGTGGAGCATATTAATCGTTTTTTCACTACTTTGTTTGAAATATCTGTTTGAGAGAATATTCGTGGAGTATATATATGTATATATGTATATATATATATATATATATATATATATATATATATATATATATATATATATATATATATATATGTAAATATTATCATCAAATCAATCTTTCTCATTAATTGGGTCTAACATACAAAGACGTTACAAACTATTCATGACCTTTATAAGTCAGGACTGAAATAAAGCAATATAACTAAACAAAATATAACCAAAATTACTATAAATAAAGAGAATATAAAGCATACAATTGAACTTAACAACCTATTCTTTAGACTCGGCATCAGAAGCTCACGTCAAAGAAATAAAAACATATCTTTCTTTGGAATTCACAACAAGCAAAACTGTAACTCATCAACCAGGCAGTAAAATCACCTCAATATGAAACAATCACCTGCAAAACCAAAACATAAAACCATCCATTGACTTTAAAAATTTCTATAGAATTCTATTAGACCAAGGGGAATTTTCTGTTCACGTTATAGCAACTTTTCAATAGAAGTATGTCTTTACCCTATCAAAACTTTCCTAAGATTTTTATTAAAGATTTTTAAGCACCATTAAAACATCAAACGCAAAACCATTAGCTTGCCTTCAAAAGTTTCTTCAGAATTTTGTTTGGGCAAGAGGAAATTTTGCTTAAACCATAGAAAATATAGGTGCTTATTCATAAAAGAAACTTGTCCTTAATCTCTCAAACCTTTCCTAAATTATTGTTGAGATTAATTATTGCTATACTAACACATTAATCAATTTTCCAGTTACAAACAATATCAACATTAGAAACTTTGATCCCAATTTTCATGTTCTTCAGCCTCAATGAAACTAAAGAGTGAATCTTAGCAGTGATTTGAGCTTCAAAAAGATTGCTTCAACAAACAAAAAGTTGATTTCTAACTTTTGCACTATGTTCATAAATTTTTTGAATTCTTTGTCATCTTGCTTGTTTTGGAAACGTGAGGGGAATGGTGGAGGAGGTCTCTTTTCTTTCACAACTACCTCCTTCTTCTTTAGTTCCTCCAGTGTCTTTTCAATCTTCTCATTAAAAAATCACTAGTTCACTTGTCTCTTGGACAACATCTTTTACCGTTTCTTGATTTGAAGTCAACTTTTCCTCTTACGTAATAATAAATGGTGTGGGTAGTTGCCTACCACTCCTTAAATCAATCGCGTTACAATCTTCATTATTCTGTGGGGTCTCATTATTGCTAGAGAGTTGACCTAGTGATTTCTAAGACAATTGATTAGCAATTTGAGATACCTGATTTTCAATCGATTTCAACACTACGCAAAGCTCATTCATCATTTCATTATTAAGCTTTCATGTCTCTTGATTTGACTTCAAATTTTCTTGGTCATCATCATAAATGAACTTAACGCTTGTTGTAAAACATTAGTGGTACCTTCTTGTGGATGTGATGGGAGTGCTCTTTGAAGAATATTTTCATTGTAAGCCTCTTGCGCATAACCTTAACCCTCTTGATATTAATTTTGAGCTCTAGCTTGGAAGTTATATCTTTGAGAGTGTGATTGATAGTTGCTTTGATTTAGCTCCCATTGGGATTTGATCTTTGGAATCTGTATTGATTACGACTCGGTTGACCATAGACTTGACCATCTAAAAATTGATTACCTCTATTTGATAAAAAAAATACGAATTTGGGATTACCTTGACATTATTCCCAAGCATGATTATCAACTCCACAATTAGAACATACATAAGATTCTTGCATAATTTTTACTTCTTTTTGTTTATTCTTGAATCCCTCTTGTACAATCAACGGCGACTGTATCATTTAATCAGCTAATGTAGAGAACTTGGCTTCTATTGCAGTTTCACCGCCAACTTATCTTAGTGTCAATAATTTTCATCATACAATTGGTGGCTTAAAGAGGATTAATTGATACAAAACAACCACCTCTAAGAGTATCGATTCTTATTCTTGAATTCCCATCAAGTGCCTTGTAAAATATGTAAACCTACATCATACGAGTGTACCCATGAAGAGGGCACCTTGTTAATTGTTGTTGGAATCTTGTCCATGTTGCTCCTAGACTTTCGTCATCTTCTTGTTTGAAATTAGCAAGATCTACGTGATCTTTCATCCCCATGCTTTATGGATAGTAATGGTCCAAGAATCGTACTTGAAAGTGCATCCCAATATGGGATTGCCTCAGATGATTGACGCTCGAGCCACTCACTTGTGTCCCAGTCAAAAAGAATAAAAATATAAATTAGTCCATTTGTTCCCTTGGAACGTCTTGGGTAATGTAGGTGTCACAAATTTGCATGAATTTCTGAACGGCTCAGACCAGATCTTGGTGTGTGGCTCCACTATAATTCCCATAACTCAAAAATTGACTAAGCATGCCCTGATTAGGCCAAAATCTCATGGCTTGAATAGTTGGAGAGCAAATCCCTAAAGGTTGAACTCGAAAAGGTATTTCCGACTCAGGGATACCTTGAACTTGATTATTGTGTGGGTTCGTTCTGTTCACATTCACAACTTCCATTTCTCACTTTTGATTGTTTAAGGTTAAACCTATTAAAACTTGTCGAGATACATAAATAAATGCAACGTAAAAATAAAAACAACTTAACACTAAAATACTAAGTAGACACAAATATATAACAATATAGTCCCTGACAGCGGCGCCAAAAACTTGTTGTCCCCAAGGGTGTGATATAAATCAACACCAAAAGAGGGTGACCTCCGCATGTGTATGGGTCATTGACAAGTAATAAAGATACGTAAGAGAGACTATCGTCTACACATGGACTACCAAAGTTATAATAATTGTGTTTTAAGAGCACGATAATGTAGAGTTGGAAGATAAATGGCAATAATATAAATGTAATAATTGTTTTGTTTTTGTGTAACACTAAAATTGCAAATAAGATAAATAATTAATTAAACTAAAAATATAAGAAAGGGGTGAGAAGTATTCTTGATTTTTATGGGAATTCCCCTAATCAACTATTTACGTGTTATATAACATTAGGGTGAACTGGTCTTTTCACATTAGATGGGATTCAAAAATCTTTCTAACTCATTTCGGTAGCTTAGAAGGCAACCTAAACACTACTAGGGGACTTGGGTAAGGACATAATAGGAAATTATTGGTGTATTAATTCTAACCCTATTGACTATCTAGCTAGGCAAGACCTCCCGGTTCACTACCACACACTAGACGCTTATATACTAGTACTGAAATCCGACCACCCTCCTAGGTGTTAGCCAAAAGTCTAATAGTATCCACCATGTGATCAAGGCAAGAATAGGAAACAAGCACTAATATATAATCAATGGAAAATAAACCTCAATTCATTTCAACATTAAAATATCCCAACTCCGAATAACATACAAAATAATTAATTAGGGGGCATACCCATTGCAAGCCTCAAGCACAAGAGCTTTAGTTCATACTAAATAAATTAAAATTAAAGCAAACTAATACCGGAATCATGTTTAGAACATAAAACATCATAAAATTAAACTAAAATATGGAATTAATTGGTTGTAGAATGGTTAAGAATGATGAACTTGGGTGGAAATGCTGCTTCTCTTCTCTCCAGGTGTTTTTGCTCTCCCTTCTGTTGAAATTTTTTGTATAATATGAAGTGTAATTAAATGGGAGCTTCTTGTTATAAACTAAAGGAGAATAATATATAGATATAGAGAGAATTGTGTTATTGTTATCCAAAAAACTAGTCATATTACAATGACTCATATTTATAGGGAAAAAAATGACCCTTAACTTGCCACATTTATAAACCATGAATAAGAAACATAAAACCTTAAACCTTCGGAAATTAATTATAGATAATACACTTATATTCATAATACCCCCTTTGGGTGTATCCAGCCATTAGGAAACATGTCTAATCAAAACCTTGCTAAGAAAAACCATGTGGGATAAAGACTTGGTCGAAGGGAAAAGAGTACATATATATATATGGAACTAATTATCTTGAAACACCGCCTCGCTAAAACCTTGCCAAGAAAAACCCCGTGGGACAAAAAAACTTGGACGAAGGAAAAAGAGTATAGTCTTGTTTATGCTGCACCTAGTGATGTCATGAGATCTCTGAGTTGTCGCATTTCAAAATTGTGGATCGACTTATTAAATGTTTTCATTGGAAATGATTTTGTAAGAAAATCTGTAATATTCTTACGTGATCGTCTCTGTCAAGTGTCAATATCCACATTCTTCAATAGCTCATGTGTGTAGGAAAATTTGCTCAGATATGTTTCGTTTTAATTACCTTTGATGTAGTCATTTTAATTATGTGTGATTCAAGCAACAATATTCTCATACAATACCATCGGTGTATTCTTGTTGAAGATAAACCACAATTCTGCTGAGTAATCCACTTAAATAAATATTTCATACCACTTCCCTTGAATATTCACTAAAGGATATGCCTCATTAAAACCTTATCAAGAAAACCCATTGGGACAAAACTTAATGAAGGAAAAATAGTACATCATTCCTTGGGATTCAGTCTGTCTTGTTGAAACCTTACCAGGAAAACCTAGAGGGAAAAATCCAGAATTTTAATATATTCTCTCCCTCATTACGACATCACATCTTTCCAAATACATCAAATACTTGCAGACTTGTACCTTGATGTCGTCGTTGATAAAACATTAATTAATAAATCTTCTAGATTGTCACTTGAGGGTATTGAGTGTTAGTGATATCATTATCTTGATCAATAAAAAGAGTATATACTTCTTTTGACAATGAATATTTGGCATGCCTCTTTCAAACCTTGCTAGAAAAAACATAGTGGCAAAAACCCTTAGTGAAGGAAAAAAATCACAATACACAAATATCGCATCCTCTTCATTATAACATTAATTATGAAAAAACTATTCCAAGTATCCTTTCATAATCCAGACACTTATCTCTTATGCTTTAGATAAATCATGTTCTTCAGGATCTTTTATACTCCAAGCACTTCTCCATTTTTAAGAACTTCATATTTAGACGCTATAAGTAATTCAGGAACCTATTGTGCTTCGGCCACTTGTTGTGCTTTCAAACACCTTTTGTGCTTGGGAAACTATCATGCTTCACGAACCTATGGTTCTTAGAGCAGCTATAGTGCGTCGATCACCTATATTGTCTGTCAAAAAACTTTAATATCAATCTTAATACCACTACACCTTATTAATAACATAAGAATGATGACGTCTCCCCATAATAAATCTAGGTTTCCGTAGGAACCTTTGTGATACAAGTAGGGTTTTAGATTTCAAAATTCACTATTATTCTTTCTATCAGTGTCGACATATTCACCACTTTGTGGTTTAGGATACTCATTATTTATTTCAAGCGCTATATTAAATGAAGATATATCCCATAAACTCTCTAACAGTTTAATATTTTCAATAGACAAATAATCTACATAACTTTTCTCGTATTTAGGTACCTAGGTCTCTTCAATGACCATTACTTCCTTTAAAATAAATGCATGTGCCAACATTAAATGTCTTAATAATAATGTCATATCACGTAGAGTGCATATTCCACAATATTTACCATTTCATATTTTACTCATGAGATCTTCTTCTTTGGGGAATGTTATACTTTGAACCAACAGGTTTACCACGATTCATGTGTTGTTTATATGCATTAAAAATCTAACATGATTCGTGTGTTGCTTAGATGCATTACATGTTTACCACGCTTCATGCGTTTGTCAGATTCATTCGCTAGAATTTTTTTTATGTGTGTATATGGGACAATAATATATGTTGGAGCGTTTACAACTTATTTTGGGATTTAAAAATATTCTACATACTTGCAAATGCATTAGGTATATTATTTACAATATTTTGAAAATGGATATTCCTTTTAACTTCAAGTTCTTATTATTAAGTTCGTGGATAGAAATGATATAATAAATTGTATTCCACGATACATCACGCAACTTCATATTGACTTGTCTCTCCCCCTAATAATGGGAAATCATCTTTTTAAAGTGACACTCCGCAGAGTGTGTTTTAATATATAATCTTTCAGGGATTCGAGATATCTAATAATTTAAAGAGAATCAAAATCAACATAAATCCCAAATCGCCTGTTGGGATAGTCTACAAATTTTACTGTAGAATATAAAACATATGAGTAGTCACTTGGTAAAAGAATCTCTTAGTTCTTCTAAGTAGAGACCGAGTAAGTTATCTATTATTCGACATATCATTACTATCACTAGGTAACCAAGTCAATCATGTAACAACACAAAGTTCTTTAAATTGTGACATCTTTTCTTTTGCATACTGTGTGTTTCAACTTCTTGAATATGTATATAATAAAACCCCAAAAAAATGTCAATTTTTTTCTCATACACACTTCTGGTGAGACTTCCAGAAAAAATTGCAAAACTTAGTAATATTTATTTCGGTAAATATCCTTAAACTTAGTAAATTCTTTCGGGGTTTATTAAAAATAATATAATGCGCTAATTATGTCAATTGTGTACCACAAGGTATCATAATTTTTGGGGCATCCAAAACTTTTCATTAGACCGACTAGATTGTTTAGCGTACAATAGGTAAACTACCAGTATGTAGTTCCATTGTATTGATAAAATCCAGCGTTATCATTTAGTGATGGCTTATCTTATGTGAACTTTTACTTTCGAGATATTCCTTATTATACTACTTCTGCTGGTAAGGATTTTTTTCTTAACAGTATTCAAACTACTATGAAATCAAGAGTTGATTCCTCCATAACCTTAACCTCGTCTAGAGTCTGGATAACCAAGATGTCAATTCCAGACACATTGGAAGCAATTGCATTTTCTTTAAGAAACACACTTCCATTCACTTCAAGGAATAGTTTTTAGCTAAGAAAAACAATAGTTAAGTTACTCAATTATTTCCATTATTGGATCAATTTTTATATAAGCTAATAATGATGCATTTGCTTAAAAGTATGTGATTCTATTATCTTCAGGAAATAATTGCTAATCAGGGAATATAACATTAAACCACTTGTTTTGTCATCCACACGTCTACTTATTTAGATAATAAAAAAGATTACATTCACTTCAAGAAATGTAGGTCCATACACTTCGAGGAATGAAACATTATAGTTTACAAGAAAATGTAATGTTAAACCATAATATCTTGCGAAAACTATACTTACGATATTACTAATCTAGGCTTATTTCCATGACATGAAATGTGTCAAAGGTCTTAACATATCTTTTTCCAAAATACTTCTACCTACAATAATATCTACTTCTAGAGATTAATTATGTGACTTTGAATTTTATAAGGATGCGGAAGTCACATTTTTCCCTTGTATTATCGTGAAATAATTAACTGGAGGTGGCAAAGGTATAATAAAATAATGATATAAATAAAATATTAACACCTTATACCACTACGATAAACTCAATACAAGTGCACAGATCATTTGCAAGTTATAATTTATAAGTAAGATTCGTCCTCAAAAACTACGAAAGTAAGCTATAACTAATGTAATTACTAAGTGCAATAAAATAAGTTGATTAGATAATATGCTAAAGACACTAAAATACTTATTGGGTTTTATAACTCTAAACATTTAACTAATTAAACTAGAACTATAAATAAATACAGTATAAAAAATACGAAGAGAAGTTGTATGAGAGTTTAGCTCGCGATCTAGCAAGTAATCCCCACTAGCCTTTTTCTATGTTTATTATCTAAGGAGAATTATGTGATACATTTGCAATAGCCATGATTCTATATTCCTCCTGATGTCTACCTATTTGTGATGATTTAATCGTAGTTGGAGACATAATTTTAAGTGTTTTTTGGAAGTCATTTACTATATTTTTATATATATATTATTGTATTTTCTTATTTCTTGTCTTGATTTGATGATTTATTATTTTCAGAGCATATTTGGTTTAATTGTTTGTTAATTGTGAAGCTTTAAAGATATTTAGTAATTAATTAGATGAGAAATATATTGCAAAAGATAAAGGAAAGAAGATAAACATAGAAATTGGAGATAAAGGAAATAAAAGATAAGCATGGAAAAATAAAGTTGCCAAATAAATCTGAATTTCACCAGCTACGTCCATAAAATTGATCATAACTCAAGATTGGCTGGGAATTTGGAAGAATCGTCTGATACAAAGTTATATAGATTTCCGAGACGATCAGTTCCGACATAAAGAACGTGTCATTCGGAGCTGTATTGAAGGAGTTACGGCCAAAACAAAACAACAACAGTTTATTACCTTTTATATATTTTAGGGTTACTAATTAGAGTTGGGCTAAAAGTCTAATTACTTGTCTTCCACTCCAATAAAACATGTTAGAGCTTCCTAAACCCCTATAAATACACCCTTTAAGCTTTGTAACCATGTCCTTGCCTCCCATTAGAGTCATTTAAGAGTGCAGTTGACATGATGTATCTTTATTTTAGTTTATTTCTTTAAGGTATAAACTAATTTTCCCATAGCTCGGGTTTTGCATATGTATAATCTATGAATTCTATTTTCTTTCTATCTAAGTTTCTTTTGGAATTATATGTTTTAAATTGATTCTAGATGCTTAACCATATATCTGTTTTATGGCTTTAATTTATTGTCTATCTTAAACCTGGTCAATTTAGGGTTACACTAATAGTAGTTAGGTGGTCACCCGGAATGGGTGTCTAATTATTGAAACACCACATAAACATCTAGTGTGTGGTAGTAATCCTAACGGGCTTGCCTAACTAGATAGTCATTAGGGTTTAATTTAATCATCGATCATCATTAGAAGGTCAGTCTCATTTAGGAACCTAGTGGCGTATGAGCACCCTATTTAAGTCCCCTCGTGATTGTGAGGTCGCCACCCTAGTTCGCCCTATGGGGATAAGGAGTAATTTAGAATCCTGACTACTTATCTAAGAGCTATTATCACCCTTATAAACATATATAAGATTTATAGAAGAATTAGTGCATACGAGCAAAACCTGAGCTATATTCTCTCATCTATATTCTTTCGTATTTAATTATTTGTCTTTACTTTTATTTAGTTGTTAATCTCATCTCTCAATCAATCATATTTATTTTCTATCTTTTAAATTATTAATTACTACTCTGATTTGTTTACCCATTCGTATAACACACTAAGTCCTTGAGAGCGAATCTGACTTATCATTAAAACTTGCATACGTCCTCTTATACTTGCACTACCGTGTTAAGTCTGGGGTGTTTAGTGCATCATTATCCGTATTTATTTATCATATTTTTATCACACCCTAGGCGACACCAAGTTTTTAGCTCCGCTGCCAGGGACTTGTGTCTCGTTAGCGTGTGGGTTATTTATTTTCATTAGTAGTAGTTTTTAGTTAAATTTTTATTATTATTTTTCAGATTTACGCTTGTTGGTTTGTTTTAGTCTTTTTCAGGTTTTAGCAGTGCATCCTTGGCCTCCTCTTGCGGAGCCCGAAAGGAGCTTCAGACCTTATAACAGACGTATCAGAGAAGACAGAGCCCGAAGAAGAGCTATGGCAGAACATCAAGAAGCAGTAGATCCACCACTTGGTCCTTTAGGACATATACCACCACCACCACTTGTAGGAGATAACAAAAACAATAATAGACTTGAAAAAGATCTACTAGGCTTGGGAGCACCTTTTCAAGTTCAACCATTAGGTTATCGTCCTCCAAAGATTCAGAATATCAAGTTTAGACCCGATCCGGGTATGCTCAGTCAATTTCAAAGTTTTGGACTCTATAGTGGTGCAGCAATTCAAGATCTGGTAAGAGCGATTCAGAAGTTTATGCAGATTTGTGATGCCTTTATTGCTCCAGGCATTACATGAGAGCAACTGTATTGTCACATGTTTTCGTTCTTCCTGGCCGGCAAAGCTGGTGATTCGATAGATAGACAACCACCAGGTGCAATTAATACTTGGACATAACATCAAGCCGCTTTCTTTAACCATTTTTATCCAAAGAGTACGAGATTTAAACACCAGAGCAAGCTTGCTAAGTTTTGTCAAGAGAATGGAGAAGAAGCAGGAGACGCAGGGACAAGGTTTCAACAGAAGTTAGCTAGATGTCCACTCCACGGTTACACCCCATCTTTACAGTTAGCTATATTTTATCAAGGTATCAATGCCGAAAGTAGATTGAGGGTAGATAATCTTGGAAAGGGAGGTTTTGTGTCAATGAAACCTACAAAAGCCCCCGAAGGTATGGAACGTATATAGAAACAGAGAGGAGTTGGCCACTTTCACGAGCTCCTGTTACAAACACCAAAGGTACGCTTCGATTAGATGCAGAAACTGCAAACTCAGCTCAATTTTCCGCATTGGAAAATCAAATTAAAGAGATCAAGCTTGATATGCAGAAGAATTTAGCCGTAGTGAATGTAGTGCAAGAAGAACAAGGTTTTCTAAAGTGTGAGGTACCGAATTATACATGGGAAGAATGCGAAGGAAATCCAGCATCTGTTTATTTCATATCCAACCGAGGAAATTACCGAATCCCAACTCCGAATAACATACAAAATAATTAATTAGGGGTCATACCCATTGCAAGCCTCAAGCACAAGAGCTTTAGTTCATACTAAATAAATTAAAATTAAAGCAAACTAATACCGGAATCATGTTTAGAACATAAAACATCATAAAATTAAACTAAAATATGGAATTAATTGGTTGTAGAATGGTTAAGAATGATGAACTTGGGTGGAAATGCTGCTTCTCTTCTCTCCAGGTGTTTTTGCTCTCCCTTCTGTTGAAATTTTTTGTATAATATGAAGTGTAATTAAATGGGAGCTTCTTGTTATAAACTAAAGGAGAATAATATATAGATATAGAGAGAATTGTGTTATTTTTATCCAAAAAACTAGTCATATTACAATGACTCATATTTATAGGGAAAAGAATGACCCTTAACTTGCCACATTTATAAACCATGAATAAGAAACATAAAACCTTAAACCTTCGGAAATTAATTATAGATAATACACTTATATTCATAATACCCCCTTTGGGTGTATCCAGCCATTAGGAAACATGTCTAATCAAAACCTTGCTAAGAAAAACCATGTGGGATAAAGACTTGGTCGAAGGGAAAAGAGTACATATATATATATGGAACTAATTATCTTGAAACACCGCCTCGCTAAAACCTTGCCAAGAAAAACCCCGTGGGACAAAAAAACTTGGACGAAGGAAAAAGAGTATAGTCTTGTTTACGCTGCACCTAGTGATGTCATGAGATCTCTGAGTTGTCGCATTTCAAAATTGTGGATCGACTTATTAAATGTTTTCATTGGAAATGATTTTGTAAGAAAATCTGTAATATTCTTACGTGATCGTCTCTGTCAAGTGTCAATATCCACATTCTTCAATAGCTCATGTGTGTAGGAAAATTTGCTCAGATATGTTTCGTTTTAATTACCTTTGATGTAGTCATTTTAATTATGTGTGATTCAAGCAACAATATTCTCATACAATACCATCGGTGTATTCTTGTTGAAGATAAACCACAATTCTGCTGAGTAATCCACTTAAATAAATATTTCATACCACTCCCCTTGAATATTCACTAAAGGATATGCCTCATTAAAACCTTATCAAGAAAACCCATTGGGACAAAACTTAATGAAGGAAAAATAGTACATCATTCCTTGGGATTCAGTCTGTCTTGTTGAAACCTTACCAGGAAAACCTAGAGGGAAAAATCGTGGTAGAGGGAAAAATCCAGAATTTTAATATATTCTCTCCCTCATTACGACATCACATATTTCCAAATACATCAAATACTTGCAGACTTGTACCTTGATGTCGTCGTTGATAAAACATTAATTAATAAATCTTCTAGATTGTCACTTGAGGGTATTGAGTGTTAGTGATATCATTATCTTGATCAATAAAAAGAGTATATACTTCTTTTGACAATGAATATTTGGCATGCCTCTTTCAAACCTTGCTAGAAAAAACATAGTGGCAAAAACCCTTAGTGAAGGAAAAAAAATCACAATACACAAATATCGCATCCTCTTCATTATAACATTAATTATGAAAAAACTATTCCAAGTATCCTTTCATAATCCAGACACTTATCTCTTATGCTTTAGATAAATCATGTTCTTCAGGATCTTTTATACTCCAAGCACTTCTCCATTTTTAAGAACTTCATATTTAGACGCTATAAGTAATTCAGGAACCTATTGTGCTTCGGCTACTTGTTGTGCTCTCAAACACCTTTTGTGCTTGGGAAACTATCATGCTTCACGAACCTATGGTTCTTAGAGCAGCTATAGTGCGTCGATCACCTATATTGTCCGTCAAAAAACTTTAATATCAATCTTAATACCACTACACCTTATTAATAACATAAGAATGATGACGTCTCCCCATAATAAATCTAGGTTTCCGTAGGAACCTTTGTGATACAAGTAGGGTTTTAGATTTCAAAATTCACTATTATTCTTTCTATCAGTGTCGACATATTCACCACTTTGTGGTTTAGGATACTCATTATTTATTTCAAGCGCTATATTAAATGAAGATATATCCCATAAACTCTCTAACAGTTTAATATTTTCAATAGACAAATAATCTACATAACTTTTCTCGTATTTAGGTACCTAGGTCTCTTCAATGACCATTACTTCCTTTAAAATAAATGCATGTGCCAACATAAAATGTCTTAATAATAATGTCATATCACGTAGAGTGCATATTCCACAATATTTACCATTTCATATTTTACTCATGAGATCTTCTTCTTTGGGGAATATTATACTATGAACCAACAGGTTTACCACGATTCATGTGTTGTTTATATGCATTAAAAATCTAACATGATTCGTGTGTTGCTTAGATGCATTACATGTTTACCACGCTTCATGCGTTTGTCAGATTCATTCGCTAGAATTTTTTTTATGTGTGTATATGGGACACTAATATATGTTGGAGCGTTTACAACTTATTTTGGGATTTAAAAATATTCTACATACTTGCAAATGCATTAGGTATATTATTTACAATATTTTGAAAATGGATATTCCTTTTAACTTCAAGTTCTTATTATTAAGTTCGTGGATAGAAATGATATAATAAATTGTATTCCACGATACATCACGCAACTTCATATTGACTTGTCTCTCCCCCTAATAATGGGAAATCATCTTTTTAAAGTGACACTCCGCAGAGTGTGTTTTAATATATAATCTTTCAGGGATTCGAGATATCTAATAATTTAAAGAGAATCAAAATCAACATAAATCCCAAATCGCCTGTTGGGATAGTCTACAAATTTTACTATAGAATATAAAACATATGAGTAGTCACTTGGTAAAAGAATCTCTTAGTTCTTCTAAGTAGAGACCGAGTAAGTTATCTATTATTCGACATATCATTACTATCACTAGGTAACCAAGTCAATCATGTAACAACACAAAATTCTTTAAATTGTGACATCTTTTCTTTTGCATACTGTGTGTTTCAACTTCTTGAATATGTATATAATAAAACCCCAAAAAAATGTCAATTTTTTTTCTCATACATACTTCTGGTGAGTCTTCCAGAAAAAATTGCAAAACTTAGTAATATTTATTTCAGTAAATATCCTTAAACTTAGTAAATTCTTTCGGGGTTTATTAAAAATAATATAATGCGCTAATTATGTCAATTGTGTACCACAAGGTATCATAATTTTTGGGGCATCCAAACTTTTCATTAGACCGACTAGATGGTTTAGCGTACAATAGGTAAACTACCAGTATGTAGTTCCATTGTATTGATAAAATCCAGCGTTATCATTTAGTGATGGCTTATCTTATGTGAACTTTTACTTTCGAGATATTCCTTATTATACTACTTCTGCTGGTAAGGATTTTTTTTCTTAACAGTATTCAAACTACTATGAAATCAAGAGTTGATTCCTCCATAACCTTAACCCCGTCTAGAGTCTGGATAACCAAGATGTCAATTCCAGACACATTGGAAGCAATTTCATTTTCTTTAAGAAACACACTTCCATTCACTTCAAGGAATGGTTTTTAGCTAAGAAAAACAATAGTTAAGTTACTCAATTATTTCCATTACCGGATCAATTTTTATATAAGCTAATAATGATGCATTTGCTTAAAAGTATGTGATTCTATTATCTTCAGGAAATAATTGCTAATCAGGGAATATAACATTAAACCACTTGTTTTGTCATCCACACGTCTACTTATTTAGATAATAAAAAAGATTACATTCACTTCAAGAAATGTAGGTCCATTCACTTCGAGGAATGAAACATTATAGTTTACAAGAAAATGTAATGTTAAACCATAATATCTTGCGAAAACTATACTTACGATATTACTAATCTAGGCTTATTTCCATGACATGAAATGTGTCAAAGGTCTTAACATATCTTTTTCCAAAATACTTCTACCTACAATAATATCTACTTCTAGAGATTAATTATGTGACTTTGAATTTTATAAGGATGCGAAGGTCCCATTTTTCCCTTGTATTATCGTGAAATAATTAACTGGAGGTGGCAAAGGTATAATAAAATAATGATATAAATAAAATATTAACACCTTATACCACTACGATAAACTCAATACAAGTGCACAGATCATTTGCAAGTTATAATTTATAAGTAAGATTCGTCCTCAAAAACTACGAAAGTAAGCTATAACGAATGTAATTACTAAGTGCAATAAAATAAGTTGATAAGATAATATGCTAAAGACACTAAAATACTTATTGGGTTTTATAACTCTAAACATTTAACTAATTAAACTAGAACTATAAATAAATACAGTATAAAAAATACAAAGAGAAGTTGTATGAGAGTTTAGCTCGCGATCTAGCGAGTAATCCCCACTAGCCTTTTTCTATGTTTATTATCTAAGGAGAATTATGTGATACATTTGCAATAGCCATGATTCTATATTCCTCCTGATGTCTACCTATTTGTGATGATTTAATCGTAGTTGGAGACATAATTTTAAGTGTTTTTTGGAAGTCATTTACTCTATTTTTATATATATATATATTATTGTATTTTCTTATTTCTTGTCTTGATTTGATGATTTATTATTTTCAGAGCATATTTGGTTTAATTGTTTGTTAATTGTGAAGCTTTAAAGATATTTAGTAATTAATTAGATGAGAAATATATTGCAAAAGATAAAGGAAAGAAGATAAACATAGAAATTGGAGATAAAGGAAATAAAAGATAAGCATGGAAAAATAAAGTTGCCAAATAAATCTGAATTTCACCAGCTACGTCCATAAAATTGATCATAACTCAAGATTGGCTGGGAATTTGGAAGAATCGTCTGATACAAAGTTATATAGATTTCCGAGACGATCAGTTCCGACATAAAGAACGTGTCATTCGGAGCTGTATTGAAGGAGTTACGGCCAAAACAAAACAACAACAGTTTATTACCTTTTATATATTTTAGGGTTACTAATTACAGTTGGGCTAAAAGTCCAATTACTTGTCTTCCACTCCAATAAAACATGTTAGAGCTTCCTAAACCCCTATAAATACACCCTTTAAGCTTTGTAACAATGTCCTTGCCTCCCATTAGAGTCATTTAAGAGTGCAGTTGACATGATGTATCTTTATTTTAGTTTATTTCTTTAAGGTATAAACTAATTTTCCCATAGCTCGGGTTTTGTATATGTATAATCTATGAATTCTATTTTCTTTCTATCTAAGTTTCTTTTGGAATTATATGTTTTAAATTGATTCTAGATGCTTAACCATATATCTGTTTTATGGCTTTAATTTATTGTCTATCTTAAACCTGGTCAATTTTGGGTTACACTAATAGTAGTTAGGTGGTCACCCGGAATGGGTGTCTAATTATTGAAACACCACATAAACATCTAGTGTGTGGTAGTAATCCTGACGGGCTTGCCTAACTAGATAGTCATTAGGGTTTAATTTAATCATCGATCATCATTAGAAGGTCAGTCTCATTTAGGAACCTAGTGGCGTATGAGCACCCTATTTAAGTCCCCTCGTGATTGTGAGGTCGCCACCCTAGTTCGCCCTACGGGGATAAGGAGTAATTTAGAATCCTGACTACTTATCTAAGAGCTATTATCACCCTTATTAACATATATAAGATTTATAGAAGAATTAGTGCATACGAGCAAAACCTGAGCTATATTCTCTCATCTATATTCTT
Organism: Nemophila menziesii; assembly: GCA_029959085.1. Classification (NCBI taxonomy): domain Eukaryota; kingdom Viridiplantae; phylum Streptophyta; class Magnoliopsida; order Boraginales; family Hydrophyllaceae; genus Nemophila; species Nemophila menziesii. The sequence goes on along the minus strand of JARWIR010000138.1, from coordinate 89,214 downwards.
TCGTATTTAATTATTTGTCTTTACTTTTATTTAGTTGTTAATCTCATCTCTCAATCAATCATATTTATTTTCTATCTTTTAAATTATTAATTACTACTCTGATTTGTTTACCCATTCGTATAACACACTAAGTCCTTGAGAGCGAATCTGACTTATCATTAAAACTTGCATACGTCCTCTTATACTTGCACTACCGTGTTAAGTCTGGGGTGTTTAGTGCATCATTATCCGTATTTATTTATCATATTTTTATCACACCCTAGGCGACACCAAGTTTTTAGCTCCGCTGCCAGGGACTTGTGTCTCGTTAGCGTGTGGGTTATTTATTTTCATTAGTAGTAGTTTTTAGTTAAATTTTTATTATTATTTTTCAGATTTACGCTTGTTGGTTTGTTTTAGTCTTTTTCAGGTTTTAGCAGTGCATCCTTGGCCTCCTCTTGCGGAGCCCGAAAGGAGCTTCAGACCTTATAACAGACGTATCAGAGAAGACAGAGCCCGAAGAAGAGCTATGGCAGAACATCAAGAAGCAGTAGATCCACCACTTGGTCCTTTAAGACATATACCACCACCACTTGTAGGAGATAACAAAAACAATAATAGACTTGAAAAAGATCTACTAGGCTTGGGAGCACCTTTTCAAGTTCAACCATTAGGTTATCGTCCTCCAAAGATCCAGAATATCAAGTTTAGACCCGATCCGGGTATGCTCAGTCAATTTCAAAGTTTTGGACTCTATAGTGGTGCAGCAATTCAAGATCTGGTAAGAGCGATTCAGAAGTTTATGCAGATGTGTGATGCCTTTGTTGCTCCAGGCATTACATGAGAGCAACTGTATTGTCACATGTTTTCGTTCTTCCTGGCCGGCAAAGCTGGTGATTCGATAGATAGACAACCACCAGGTGCAATTAATACTTGGACATAACTTCAAGCCGCTTTCTTTAACCATTTTTATCCAAAGAGTATGAGATTTAAAGACCAGAGCGAGCTTGCTAAGTTTTGTCAAGAGAATGGAGAAGAAGCAAGAGACGCAGGGACAAGGTTTCAACAGAAGTTAGCTAGATGTCCACTCCACGGTTACACCCCATCTTTACAGTTAGCTATATTTTATCAAGGTATCAATGCCGAAAGTAGATTGAGGGTAGATAATCTTGGAAAGGGAGGTTTTGTGTCAATGAAACCTACAAAATCCCCCGAAGGTATGGAACGTATAATAGAAACAGAGAGGAGTTGGCCACTTTCACGAGCTCCTGTTACAAACACCAAAGGTACGCGTCGATTAGATGCAGAAACTGCAAACTCAGCTCAATTTTCCGCATTGGAAAATCAAATTAAAGAGATCAAGCTTGATATGCAGAAGAATTTAGCCGTAGTGAATGTAGTGCAAGAAGAACAAGGTTTTCTAAAGTGTGAGGTACCGAATTATACATGGGAAGAATGCGAAGGAAATCCAGCATCTGTTTATTTCATATCCAACCGATGAAATTACCAATTTGGCAACAAGAAACATCTGGGTATACAATATTCAAATCCACAAAGGGCCGCTAATCCAGGTAACTACCAACCTCGTCCCCAGAAGAACCCTTACCAACCAAGAGGTCAAGTTCCGTATCAAGGAAACCAGAATTATAATCAACCTGCTCCTCCACAACAACCTTCCAATGATTCATATATCGATTCTTTATCTCAGAAGGCGTTACCACAATATCCTCAAGAGAGAGTTGTGGGAGATAAACAATTGAAGAATTTCATGGATCTCATGACCACTAATATGCATTCATAGAACGAGAAGTTAAGAGAACAAGAAGCTTCAGTTCAGATTTTAGGTACACAAATAGAACAAATGAATAAAGTTCTTACTAATATTATGGAAGTGAAATAATAGAAAGATATCGAAGGAGGTGTTGCCAATGTTGGGTTCGAAACTTGTAAGGCTATTTGCCTTAATATTGAAGAGAATAAGGAAGTACCGCATGTTGTAGAAAGTGTCGTGGAAGTTCCTAAAACTAAAGAAGAACCAACCAAGTCTAGCCCTGAAGACTCTGATTGTTCTGAGGATGAAGATTCAGACAAAAAATCCGACTTTATACAACTTCTGAGAGATATGAAAGAAGAGATTCGATCGGTTATGGAGTTACAAGCTGAAAGAGCTAAAGAGAAATAAGCCTCAAAAGAGCTGAAAGATGAAGTTGCGCCTGCTGTGCACGAAACGAAAGAAGAAGAGAATGTGGAATCACCACCAATTGTTCAAACAGTGTCACCAACCATTTCTGAGATAAATCCGAAGGTAGACATTGAACAAAATACATTTGTAGAGGCGTATACTCCTGAAAATATCAACGCCCAAATGCTTGATATTGCAAAGAAAGGTCTTGCACCACAACAAGTTTTCACACAAGTTATTAATGAGAAAGAAGTGAGTGCAAAAGCCAAGAAAGAGACAGTGGCTCATGGTGAGAGAGTCTCGAGAAGAGTAGAGAAAGAGTTACCATTGAAACTCAAAGATCCAGGAAGCTTTAATCTTCCTATTCAAATAAATGGTATGCTCAAGATGAAAGCTATGTGTGATATGGGTCCAGGTGTGAATCTTATGCCAAAGTTCGTGTTTGATAGACTTGGACTTCAGAAAACAGAAAAAGCTCCAGTGAAGTTGCAGTTTGCTACCAACTCAGATACCAAGACATGGGGAATAGTGGAGGACGTTCACGTCTGAACATGTAATATCACCATCCCCACTGACTTTGTTATACTTGATTTCGAAGCAGATAAGCAAGTTCCACTTATACTTGGAAGGCCTTTCATGGCCACCAGTCAGAGCATCATCAACTTCCAAGAAGGGACAGTTACCCTTCATGCTAAAAACGTATCTGAGACATTCTATGTATGGGGTAAGAAACCAAGGAAGTCAGATCCCACCATTCCCATCATCCACATCCTTTCACACCACAAAATCTCAGAAGAAATCCACACAGAACCTATGGATACTGAGCCAAAGATTGAGTTTGGGGTCGCCCATGAAGTTGTATGGAAAGCCCACAAACCAGAAAATAGGCCACAAAGTCACAAAGATTCGTGGATGGGACCATTCATCGTCACTGAAGTTGTTTCAGCTAAGGTGATAGAAATCAGGCCCAAGAGGGGCATTAAGCGAAGGTTAGTAGACGTTCATAGCCTTGCTCGTTTTCGAGGAGGCTATATTCGCAAATCTTGATAGAATTAACGCGTCTAACTATAAAAGACATTAAATAAAAGTGTTGTACGGAAGACAACCCGCAAATTTTTTTATGTTTTTGTGTCTTTAAATTCTGTTTAGTTTAGTTATTTTTGGTTGATATTGCATTATTGAGAAAGGTATGAGTGTTTTTAATTTTCAGGTACATAAGAAATCGAGTTAGGAAAAGAAATACGAAAATTTGGCAAAAATCAGACCACAACTGCGGTGTACTGCAGAATTAGTCTAGTATTACCGCAGGTCCAAAAACCGTGGCGACGGTTTTCACTACGGTATATTTCCGAGACAAGAGAGCCAAACCCGTATTGAGAAGCGCAAATACGGTCTGAACAGAACAAAGGTCCGACGCACCGCACCAAACCTCCGGTGTACCGCATGACCCAAAAACGTGGCAACGGTTTTCCAATAGGATACAATTACGAGAGGTATAAGACCGGTTATCCAAAATCGTATCGACAATTCGCGAACACGGCTTTTCAACCCTCGAGTCTGGTGTACCGCGCCTCACGTCTGGTGCACCGCACGGCGCCAACAAATCCAAATCCGAAGGGTTACAAGTTGGGTATTAAAGAAGAGATTAGTTTTTACATGAATTATTCAATACTTTAGCCTCTCTTTCTTCCCTAAAACTCTCCTAACTCCATTAAAGCTTCATCAAACCTTCACCAAACATCAAAACACTACCCAATCACCATAAAAATACATCCAATCCTTTCTCAGATCATTACAAAGAAGATCAACCACCCATATCATACCAAAATACTTTGAATCCAAGAATCAAAAGCCTAAATTTCCAAAGTTCATCCAAAAATTTCTTAGATCCATACTAATCAAGGAAGAATTCATACTATCCATATAGAGAATCACTCTCATAACACCTTTCCTAACCCAAATAAATCTTGTTCAACCTATAATCAAGAGTTTCAAATTTCAAGAAAGATTAAAGCTTTGAGCTGGAGTTCAATTGAGATAATGAAAAGAACAGAAACATTATCTACTGTTAGGGAGATAAAGAAAAATAAAATTAAGGTATTGGGTTCTATTGAGAAGAAATCAAGTGAGAAAGGTTCAATTTCAAACATAAAGGGTAAAACACATCCAGAAAATAGAGGGAAAGCTAGCTGCGGTAAATTCAAAGAGCAAAAAGGTTTCAACTTTGATAAGGAAGACACCACAACCTCTACAAATCGAGAGTCCTTTACCCAAGATTAATGAAGCTTTAAAGGTCTTGATAGCTTCTACTAACAAACACTTACAAGAACTTCCTTTGGCTTATGAGAGAGTATTTGAAATAGAAGTTGGAGAAGGTGAATACAAGAGATTCTTAGAGATGGATGATAAATTGGGTTGGTACACGTTCATGGTAAGACATTCAAATTTATGTAGAGAGTTAGTTTTCGATTTCTATTTAGGCCTCCTTAGCCGAGATAGTGAAGGTCAGGTTCCAGTTAGAGGCAAGTTAGTTTCTTTTACAGTTGAAGAAATTCGAAACCACTTCCAGTTTAAGAAATTGGTCGGACCATGTAAGTATAGAGAAGCGGTGGAGAATATCAAGACTTTCGGTTGGAATTTACTTTATAAGCATGTATTAGATAAGTATAAAGTACAATCACATAAGGGAGACTTGAAGGCACCTTGGCCTTACAAATATCTCCAAGCAGATACAATAGTTTTGAACCATTTTCTTACAGCAAATATCTTTGGAAACCTGAGAACTTCAGAGGTAACTAAGAAGAACGCAATCTTGTTGAATTGTATTTTAAAGGGAGAAGAAGTGGATGTGGCACATTGGATCTTTGAGAAGGTGATGCGATTTCGGTCTCTCCTACTTCGTTATATAGAGTGAAATATCCTACTATGATCATGTGTCTTGTTCGCTAAAGTGGATGTGATTCAGGGTAAAGAAGAGAATCTAATTTATAACATGATATATAATATTGACAACTTTTGAAAGGAGCGGGAGTTACGCAACTCTCGAAAGAAGAAAAGCATCGTATTTGGCAAGAAAAGATGGATGATTGATTGAATAAAGTCGAAGCAGCTCAAACTTTCTTAGCCGACGATGTGGAACAAATTAAAGCTAATCAAGTGCACATCATGACACTCCTTGAGCAAATACATAAAGATCCAGTTAATCCTATCTTGGATGTCGATAATGTGAGGCAATAGCCTCGATAGTATGTTCACTTTCTTCCTTACAATTTATGAATATGCTTTATCTGCTTATTTTAATTTCTTGTTAGAGTCTTTTTTGAGTCATGGGGACACACCTCATTTTTGAGTTGGGAGTGTGGGGATTTGTTGTCTCTCATCTCCATTTTTCTGTGATTTTTATGTTTTAGGTAGAAATTAAATTTTTTTGATACATGGGAATCAGATGTAGAGTGTGTTTAATAGCTTGAAAGCATAAGCTTGGTAAGTTGATGATAGAAAGTAGTATGCTTTATTTTGTATGCTTTAAGTATTTGCAAGGAAAACACACATTGATAGTAAAGTAAAGATTAGTTAGCAATGCGATAGAAAGTATGTTCGATCTCAGGGAGCCATGAGTGGTGTGTAGGACGTGATATCCAAGCTAGTTGATAAACCCATTTGATGAACGTGCTAAAGGTAAGAGAGTGACGAAATCGCATAGTTTAGAAAGTGATTAAGGCAGATCTTTCATAAGCACCTTGTTGCCTGTTAGCTTGCTATCCAATTTAATATTTTATATCCTTCTCAACCCCTTCTAGACTTTATAAAGACTTTTTATTAGCCACATTATAATCCATATCCTTTAGATTTTAGGACTTTTCCATATGACCCGCACTCGAATCGCGATGCATATACAATTGTTTTAGAGCTTGAGTTTGGGGTGGTGGGTCCACTATTATGGGAATTGTTATTGGGTTGGTATTTTTGAGCTTATTAATTGTACTTTGTTCTATATATTGATGATGATTCACAGGTTTATTATATTGTTACCATTTGCCGGGGTAATAGTAAATGAAAAAAGCTGAAAAGCATGAAAAGAAAAGAAAAAAATTATGTGAAAAAATAGCATGATATCTCAACATCAAAAAGAGAGCCATAGCTATACAAAAGAAAAAATTGATATGAAAAGAATATATTTGGACCGGCAAAGTGGAATTTTTATGTGAACATCTTTATGCTTTAAATTGGGTTATTGGGGATGCTACTTTATGCATCAAGGAAATCATTGGGTTGAGTAAGAACGTTTTATGAGAGTAACTCAAGATCTAGGGAGATTCATTGATGGCTAGTGATGAGAGAGCCAAAATCTCACTCTAAATTATCCAAATATACTTATCATACCGTCCCTAAGCCAACATTAGAACCTTAAACACCTTATGATTCTTTGCTATGTAATCTTGAAGTGATTGAGCCAATAGAGAGTAGTAGTTAAGTGGATCTTTGGATACTAGTAAAGTTCGATGAACAATCTATAGCCTCCTTGGTCAACTGAGTAAAGATCCTCTCTTTCTTACATTGCGAAGCTAATCTAATCTTGAATTCAAGTCGTGTTGATGGTAGATATGAAAAGTGTGCAGGTATGTAGTTTGTAAATATTATTACATGAAATTTTCTAGGTAGTTGCTTTGAGTCTGTTATATATATTCTGCTATCTTCTCTCCCGCTGTGCATAATTGACCTAGGTGTGTATTTAGAGACTATCCTTTGTTTTTATCTTTATTGTATCGGGACGATACAACTTTGAGTTGGGGATCTTGATGTCTCCCTATTTGTGATGATTTAATCATAGTTGGAGACATAATTTTAGGTGTTTTTTGAAGTCATTTACTCGATTTTTATATATATTATTGTATTTTCTTATTTCTTGTCTTGATTTGATGATTTATTATTTTTAGAGCATATTTGGTTTAATTGTTTGTTAATTGTGAAGCTTTAAAGATATATAGTAATTAATTAGATTCCAAATCAATTCCAAGAGATAAAGGAAAGAAGATAAACATGGAAATTGGAGACAAAGGAAGTAAAAGATAAGTATGGAAAGATAAAGTTGCCAAGTAAATATGAATTTCACCAGCTACGTCCATAAAAGTGATCATAACTCAAGATTGGCTGGGAATTTGGAAGAATGGTCTGACACAAAGTTATAGAGCTTTCCGAAACGATCAGTTTGCCATAAAGAACGCGCCATTCGAAGTTGTATTCAAGGAGTTACGACCAAAACAAAACAACAACAGTTTATTACCTTTTCTATATTTTAGGGTTACGAATTAGAGTTGGGCTAGAAGTCCAATTACTTGTCTTCCACTCCAAGAAAACGTGCTAGGGCTTCCTAAACCCCTATAAATACACTCTTTAACCTTTGTAACCATGTCCTTGCCTCCCACAACTAGTCCTTAAGTTTATTTATCATTAGAGTCATTCAAGAGTGCAGTTGACATGATGTATCTTTGTTTAGTTTATTTCTTTAAGGTATGAATTCCATAGCTTGGGTTTTGCATATGTATAATCTATGAATTCTATTTTCTTTCTATCTAACTTTATTTGGGAATTATATGTTTTAAATTGATTCTAGATTTTTAACCATATATTTGTATTGTGTGCTTTGATTTATTGTCTGTCTTAAACCTGGTCAATTTAGGGTTGTGCTAATAGTAGTTAGATGGTCACCCGGAAGGGGTGTCTAATTATTGAAACACCACATAAACGTCTAGTGTACGGTAGTGATATTGACGGGCTTGCCTAACTAGATAGTCATTAGGGTTTAATTTAATCAACGATCATCATTAGAAGGTCAGTCTCATTTAGGAACCTAGTGGCGTAGGAGCACCCTATTTAAGTCCCCTCTTGAATTTGAGGTCGTCACCCTAGTCCGCCCTATAGGGATAGGGAGGAATTTAGAATCCTAACTACTTATCTAAGAGATATTATCACCCTTATAAACAGGTAGAAGATTTAGAAGGATTAGTGCATACGAGCAAAACATGAGCTATACTCTCTCATCTATATTCTTTCGTATTTAATTATTTGTCTTTACTTTTATTTAGTTGTTAATCTCATCTCTCAATCAATCATATTTATTTTCTGTCTTTTAAATTATTAATTACTACTCTGATTTGTTTACCCATTTGTATAACACACTAAGTCCTTGAGAACGAATCTAACTTATCATTAAAACATGCATACATCATGTAATACTTGCACTACCGTGTTAAGTATAGGGTGTTTAGTGCATCATTATCTGTATTTATATATCATATCTTTATCACACCCTAGGCGACACCACCTCCTAACTCTCGTCAGGGTAGACTTAGGGGTCAACCTCAACACTACCTGGGGACTTGGGTAAGGGGACCTTGCAAAATGATCGGTGGTGAAATTAAACATTAGTGACTATCTAGTTAAGCAAGCCCGTCAAGAATACTACCACACACTAGACGATTATGTGGTGATTCTATAATTGAATACCCCGTTAAGGTGACAATCCAACAACTAATGGGGTAATCCTATATGTTATGCACCACAAGAACTACATACATTAAATCAAAGCACATAATACAGAGCTATCACTATCGATTTCAATTAAATAAAAAAGGACATCGCAAATTTGAATTAACATATAAAACAAGTCTAGGGTTCATACCCATATGATATTCTCAAACTAAATAGAATTAGTTCGTATTAAGGAAAGAAAAACAAAAAAAAAAAATATTGGGAAGGGTTGGAATGGAATGAACAATTTCCAAGCTTCTTCTTCTATTCTTCTCTCTTGATCTAGCCTTACTCTTGATCTTTTGATGATTATGGACTGACCAATGATGTAAAAGTGGATATGTATATAGAAGCTTGAACGAAATTAGGGATAAGGACTAAGTATTAGAGTCCAAATCCAACTAAAACTCATTTTCCTAAAATAGTGGACTGGTTGGCCCATTGAACTTGTAAAATTTATATCTTCTTCGTTACAACTTGAAATCCAGTGATTTTGGTATTGAAACGATCGAAATGCAAAGACCTTTCCGAATCTCAAAGGGCTCCTTCGAATTCCTTTTAAATTTTCTATAGAATTAAGAATATTACTCGTTTTTATAGCTAGACAACTTACTTTTACTTTCCAAATCTATCCAAAGTTTCTTTTTTCATCAGGATTAAGGGGTTTTCTTGCTTTCTTCGCTTCTTATCGTCATCCCAAGGTTTATTGGATTCCAAATACCTAAGTGATACACAAATAACACATAAGTTATGCGCAAAATCTCTACAAATAGCAAAACACCTAAAACTAGATAAGAAAGTGTAAAACATGAAGAAATGTGGAAAACCCCCGACGACGACACGCTTTTCTTCCTAGAAATTAATGACAAGAAAATTGAAGCGTTTCGAGAAACTATTGATAAATATTGTCGAGCCTTGGGTCAGAAAGTCAACTTCAGCAAATCGGCAATCATGTTCAGCAACGGATTCTCGAATGAAAAGGCGAACAAAATCTCAGCACGCCTAAACATAGAGGTCACGAAATCAATGGGTAAGTATCTTGGTATGCCGCTGACACTAAAAAGATTGAAAGTTGATAACCTCGCGTACATTAAAGATAGGATGGTGAATAAATCTGCCAATTGGATATCCAAACTCCTTTCGGATGGGGGGAAAAATACTTATTAAAGCCGTTATGCAAGCTATACCGAACTACGCAATATCTATTTTTTAGTTCCCCATTACTTTATGTAAAATGATTAGTAGTCTTGTCTCGAATTTCTGGTGGAATTCGAGAATAAGAAAAGAATTCATCGGGTAGCATGGAAAAAGATCGCGAAAGCAAAAAACATGGGAGGGATCAGCTTCACATATTTTCGTAATATGATTCTGGCAATGCTTGGAAATCAAGCATGGCGAATCCTTCATAATCTGGATTCTCTGGTTGCTTAAGTTCTTAAAGGTATATATTTCTCTAACAATGGCTTGTGGAAATTCTAAATTAAAAGTTAGACACTCTTGGAGCTGTGGAAGTATATTTAAGGGACTTGTTTTTCTTAAAGTAGAATGTATTTGGAAAATAGGGAATGGAATAAAAGTGAACGTTTGGGATAATGTTTGGATTCATAAGGGGTACAAGTTGGGAAAACCAGAAAACTATAATCTCAATATAGTCATGGAATATTTAAATCAAAATATGTCTAATTGGAACTTTGACATGATTTACAAATTCTGCTCAAGTCGAGATATTGCAGACACTAGGAAGATACATATCTTGTAGTTGGATAAAGAAGATATTATCATATGGCCAGAAACGAAAGACGGTACCTGCACGATTAAAACGGGTTATCATCGACTAGTATAAAAAGAATTAGAAAAGGAAGGTCAATCATCTAAAGAGGGGGGAAATTAATAAACAAATAGGGGATCTGATTTGGAAATCGAACGTCCCTTTGAAAAACATGAAATTTATTTGAAAAAATTGTAATAATGCTATCCCTACAAAGGCAAATCTGAAGAAGAGGAAATGTATGGAACCTGACATCTACGAATTGTGCAAAACGGAAGCAGATGCCATCGAACACATCTTCATCAAATGTCCTTTTGGTAAAGGTGTGTGGGCCAACTGTCAACTGCAATATAAAATTGAGGATAATTTTGGTGGGAAGATTGGGGATTGGATACAAGATACTATTATTAGCTACACCAAGAACGATCAGGACAGAAAAGTGGTCGCGGCTACGCTTTTTGGTACGCTGTGGAATATTTGGAAAGCTAGAAAGAAAGGTTTTTACGAGAAAAAAGTATGGAATAATTGAGAAATCAATGACTGGACTAAAAACCTTTTGAAAGATCTTTTTGGTAATAATTTCGATGTGGATAAGGGGCTGGGGACAGAGTCTAAAAAAATATAGGGATAAAGAACTCGCCGGAAACAATGAGGTTTTAAACGATGAGGCAGATATCATTTGGCTTAGTGAAACTTCTTTTTGTAAATCTTGGGAACCAGCTAGCATGGTGTCAATTGATATCAACAAACTCGGTGAAATCAAACACAAGATTACTAAGAGAGGTAAGATAAATTATGTTGTCGAGGGGGAAATGTGGATCGTTCTTTTGACCATGAAATTTGTAACAGATCTCAATTTACAGAGTTGTTGATAACCTTGAAATCACTCAAGGTATTAAGTCTAAAAAGGGAATTAACTGGAATATTCGCCCAACGATCAATGAGGCTTGGAGGTAGATAAATCGATTCCCGAAATAGAAAGTCGTTCATAACAAGAAAGAACCTAACTGTGTTGTGGATAAATTAGCTAAGTGCATTAGACTTAACATGGACAATTCAGAATCCTCGTATGAGGCGGTGATTGATTTCTTTAATAGTTTACTTATTATCTGTAAAAACCAAGGTATCGGTTAACCTTTTGTTTTATTGAAAAAAAAAAGTATTTATTTTCTAAGGATCTTGTATATCTTTTCTTTAGTTTACAATTTCTTTTTATTGGACAGCTAGGAAAAGAAAAAAAATCAAGATGGACAAAATAATATGTCACTAAAATATTTTCTCCTCACCCCTTTCTCTCCCGTCAACTTGGTCCAAGTATTCCCCTGTGATAATTAAAGGGTTAATGCCTAATAGGCACCTGCCACCTTACACCCTTTCCCATAAAAGACACTGTCTTTTTTAAAGAACAACGAGTAATGGGAAACTTCTCATTACTCAAAATTTGAGTAGTGGGAAGCTTCCCATTACTCAACGTTTGAGTAGTGGGAAGTTTCCCATAACTCAAACGACTCTTTTATTGGAAAAGAAAATAAAAAAGCAAAAATATGTGTGTCTTTTATGGGCAAAAAAATGATGATTGGAGTGATAGTGAATTAATTCTAACTTAAGGTGTTTCTTGGGCAATAATCCATAATTATTAAATATATACCGGCCTACCAGGTCAGCAACATTCCGCTTCTTCTACTAGTGTCCAAGTTGACTTCCGCTTCTTCTACTAGTGTCCAAGTTGACTTGCTCCTGTACAAGTAATCAAGTATGATGATTACATATATATTTTTCTATCCCAACGCTCTGAACACAATATAATATTTAATTTCTAGCTATTAAGTGCACCGACCCAGAACTAAGATGGAAAGCACACAACACTCTGAAGATCAGCAAGAGATACAGAAAAATCCACTTCTCACTCCTTACAAACTTGGCAATTTTCAGCTCTCACAGGTAATTCCATTCATCATCTCTATCCAAATTTATGTTTGTGTAATTAATTAACTGTCAGTTTATGTTAATTATATTCGATGTTTGTTGAATATCATATTTCACTTTAGTTTCTCGAATTTGAATGTTGGCCTTGCTAGATCTTGTGCAATGAAGGTCTCTGATTGATCAGGCCCCCCTTGCCCAACGGCAGAGTTATTTTGTGTGTTGTGTGGGCTGACTCATCCTAATTTCGCTACGGAGGGGTCGGCTATTAAGAGTCGATCCTTTGTAAACTCCATGGTGGATCTCATCTAACTCATCTTAGATATTTCTTTTAGAGTAAATGACACTTTTGCCCCCTGGGTTTATACGCGATTGACAGGTTGCCCCCTAACTCTTAAAATGCGCCTCGTTGCCCCCTAAGATTTGTTTTTGTGACCCGTTACCCCCTACTGCGTGTTCCGTCCATTTTTTCCGTTAAAAGTGACGTGGCATTTCCATGTCACAATTTTTTTTTTTTTTTAATCCAGATGTCAATTAATTATTTAATTAATTTAAACCAAGGGCAAAATGGAAATTTCATTAATAGGTTTTATAATATTAAATATAATTAATATAATAAACCCCCCCCACCCGCACCCCCTACCCCCCCCCCCCTCTTCTTCTTCCCCATTCTTCTTCTTCTTCCCAACACCTGCAACTTTTCTTAAAAAAAAAAAAAAAAAATTCAATTGATGCTGGTCGAATTCTATTCAAGATCTACCTAAAACTACCTTTTATTTTGGGATGGATAAATTTCCTTCTACATATGAGTTTGGATGATTTGGAATTGATGCTTGAAGTGTTTTAGAGATCTCTTAGCTTTGTTCTTGAATCTTTCAGTTGCCTCTCTTTCTCCATTAAAGTTGTGGTGTGGATCTTTATCAACTCAAAACTCAACTTGAACTTTGATCCTCTTGTTCGGTGCAAATGAAGTGAACATCTCCATTATTTGGAGTGACTTCAATCAATGGTGTTCTAGAACACCTTAGGTATAATGTCAACAGAGCTGACCTTAGGTATTCGCACGAGAGATGGTAAACACATGACCAAATCAGTATATCATAGTCAGGTAACAAAAGCGACTGGAAATAAGCCACAAACATCTTCAGCAGGAAGGAACATAGAAAATGGAATTTGGAATCTGATCTAGAAGAATAACTTACGAGATGAGCCGAGATGAGCTCCCAGCCATTGCTTCATATCATAACCAGGTGGTCCATTGTTTTGCAGCAGCAGCGCTCCATTTTCACTGTCCCAACTCGTATACAATCTCGAGGTAAAAGACTGGTGTAGCAGTAATAGTTCCCACGACAGCTCGGTTTTTCCACCAGCAGCTCCAGCTCACGTTCAGCACCTGTACAAACATTTTTTTTTTTTTTAAGAAAAGTTGCAGGTGTTGGGAAGAAGAAGAAGAATGGGGAAGAAGAAGAGGGGGGGGGGGGGGGTAGGGGGTGCGGGTGGGGGGGGTTTATTATATTAATTATATTTAATATTATAAAACCTATTAATGAAATTTCCATTTTGCCCTTGGTTTAAATTAATTAAATAATTAATTGACATCTGGATTAAAAAAAAAAAAATTGTGACATGGAAATGCCACGTCACTTTTAACGGAAAAAATGGACGGAACACACAGTAGGGGGTAACGGGTCACAAAAACAAATCTTAGGGGGCAACGAGGCGCATTTTAAGAGTTAGGGGACAACCTGTCAATCGCGTATAAACCCAGGGGGCAAAAGTGTTATTTACTCTTTCTTTTAACTCAATTATGGTGTGTGACCTCCATAATATACCAAGGACCTACAAAAAGTTAATTGTAATAGCGTGGATGTAAGATTGCCTAGACCCGTAGTCCATAAATTTGATCACAAAAACTACTTATCCTACCACAATTACCCTTCACTATTAGGCCTGTAACTATTTGAGGCATACTATTAAGGACCATTTGCTTTTCTTAACAGGATTGTTCTAGCACCTCTGACAATGCAGAGATCTTTCAAGAACATTCCTCAGCCACATTCTATCTTGCATTACTCCCAAAGAACAACCAGCGGAGGTCTTCTCATAGCCGAAGCCACAGGAGTTTCTGATACTTCCCAAGGGTAACTAGTAGTCCTTGTATTTACTTCAAAAAAGTTATACTATATGTGTTCTTGTGTTAAATTTATATTCTAGTCGGTCATATACTAAAAGTTTTAATATTAATTGAAGGTATGCAGATACACCGGGTATATGGACAAAGGAACAAGTTAAAGCATGGAAATCTATTGTAGATGCCGTGCATGCCAAAGGTGGAATATTCTTTTGCCAAATTTGGCACGTTGGGAGAGTATCAAATTATGGTAAACCCTTGACAAATGACACTTTTTTTTTCAACAAGTGAGTTGTGATCTAGATACTACAAAGTCAATATTCAAACGAGATATATATCAATCACTATAAGAAATAGTAGCATTAGCGGGGAAGCTATTGCGACAACAATTAAAATGGCCTCTAATGATAGTATTAGCGGGAAAGCTATTGCGGCAACAATTAAAATGGCCTCTAATGATATTTTTAAAAACCAAAATGGCCTCTAATTATATTTTTAGCGGCAAACATTGCCGCTAAAGATAAAGTTAATAGAGGCAAAAACAAATAATTTGCTACTAAAGGTATCTTTAGCGAGAAACTTATAGAGGCGAAAAATAACGACTATTAGCGGCAAAATTAAGATTTTTAGTGTTAAATTTTTTGCCGCTAAAGATACTATTTCTTGTAGTGAATAATAGTCCATCTAGGACTAGTAGATTTTACAATCAATATACAATTTCCAGTAATTTGATATATTACTTTATGAGTACTCATTACTTCTATGTTTTCTCTTCATTTATACTAATTAATTAAATATATTCAGGATTTCAACCCAATGGACAGGCTCCGATTTCTAGCACAGACAAGTCACTGGCTTCTCAAATTCAACCTGTCAGTGTTGATGTCGCGAAATTTTCTGCCCCACGGCGGCTAAGGACAGATGAAATTCCTCTAGTGGTCAATGACTTTAGGCTCGCTGCTAGAAATGCCATAGAAGCTGGTAAGTTTAATGAAATATATAGTTTCCATTATAAACCAAATATCTAAAAGGAATTTTGATCTAATTTTAACCGATCCATATTATAATTTATAGGTTTTGATGGGGTGGAGATCCATGGAGCAAATGGTTATCTTATAGACCAGTTTCTGAAAGACCAAGTCAATGATCGAACTGATCAATATGGAGGTCCACTGGAAAACCGTTGTAGATTTGCCCTCGAAGTAGTTGAAGCAATTGTTAATGAAATCGGACCTGACAGAGTTGGAATTAAGCTTTCACCGTTTGATGACTCCATGGAATCAAGAGACTCAAATCCAAATTCTTTAGGTATGTATCTAGCCAAAGCATTGAATAAATATGGAATTCTTTACTGCCACATGGTTGAGCCGAGGTTAAATCCCCGGCTGGAAATAATGGAACGCCATGATAGTCTTCTGGCGATAAGAAAGGCATTTGAAGGCAGCTTCATAGCTGTCGGTGGTTATGATAAGGAAGATGGCAATAAGACTATAGCTGAAAACCGTGCTGATTTGGTCGCTTATGGTCGGTTGTTTCTCGCGAATCCAAACTTGCCTAAGCGATTTGAGCTTGATGCTCCTCTTAATTAATAAGTATACACCCCTATGAGTAAGGATAGAGTAATATTATATATCACCCAAATTTATATCATCAGAATATAACCGCGTCTTACATGGTATGTACACATAATTACTCTGTTTTTATAATTTATTATTATACTTAATATATTTTAAATTTTATTTATTTTTAGTATCTTAATTTAATATCTTACCTAAAATATCTATCACTAATTCAATTCAATTACATTCAATAATGGCAGCCATTACCTTCCCCCGCCTATATTACATTCAAAATCAATGATTATTTTCCAAATTAAATCAAATCTATCGTCCGTCGACAATGGCAAAATCACTCAATTCGAAAAAGTAAGAAAATACTTTTTCCCTAAAGAAATTAAACAACCAACTATTTCTTTTTTAAATAGAACTCGAATGGTGAATTATGTCAAGAAACTAATATTTAAAGGTAATGTAAAACTAAGATATAAATAAAATGATTTTATTCAATTCTTTTAAGTTGTGTAAACTACAATTGTAGGAGGGTCATATATTCATAAAGAGTAATGCTAGGTATCACCCAAAAAGTGATCACCCAATATCACCTTCCTAGGTGATCCAATTAAACTGTTTCTCTTTCCTGATTACTTTTTTTCTCTCTCCTATATGAAACAATTTAATTGGACCACCTAGGAAGGTGATATTTGGGTGATCACTTTTTGGGTGATACCCAGCATTACTCATTCATAAAAGATATATGATATTTCATATTATACAATAAGTGCTCTCATAAAGATGGAAATATGAGAGGTCCATAAACCCAAAGGATATTCACTTTAGTATTTATAATACTTCCCCTTGGGTGTTCGTTCATTATAAAATATGTTATATTAAAACCTTGCCAACAAAAACCATGTGGGGTAAAATTTGGGCGAAAGAAAAGGAGTACATATACATATAACTTATTATCTTAAAATACTGGTTCCTTAAAACCTTGTCAAGAAAAACCCAATGGAATAAAAATTTGGACGATAAAAAAAGAGTACGGTGTCTTGTTCATTCTCCCCCGATACTGGTAAGAGATCTTTGAGTTGTTGTGTTCCAATATTGTAGAGCAACTTTTTGAATGTTGTTGTTGGCTATAATTCCTAAATAAATTTTCAAATTGTTACATGACTGTATCTGCTAAATGCCAATATCTCCATTCTTCTATACTTCGTGTGTGTAGAAATTTTTTTGGTGAGATATGTTCGTTTGTCGTCTTTGATAGCCATTTTGAATTTATGTGATACACAACATTATCCTCATACAATACCGTCGGTATATTTCTTATTGAGGATAATTGACACGTCTCTTGGATATGTTGAACTAGAAATCTGAACGATATATGCTCTACTTGCTTCATGTATTGCCAATATTTTAGAGTGATTAGATGAAGTATCAACAAATCTCCATGATATTGCAATGCCACCACAAGTAAAAACGTATCCACTTTGAGATTCGCCTTTGTAAGGGTTTGAAAGATAACTAGTATCAGCATAGCCTACTATTTGTCGTTCTAAATCTTTGGAATAAAAATAACCCATATCAGTTGTTCCATTAAGATAATGCAAGACATGTTTAGTTCCATTCTAATGTCTTTTTGTTGGTTCAGAGTTATACCTTGCCAATAGGTTAACTGGGAATGCTATGTCAGGTTTTGTACAATTTGCAAGGTACATTAATGATCCAATGACACTAAGATATGGTACTTATGGATGTAATAATTTTTCTTCTTCTCGTGGACAGAAAAGACTTTTATTTGTATCTAGTGATCGAACAACCATAAAATTACTTAACGGGTGAGTTTTGTCCATATAAGATTTTTTTCAAAATATTTTTTGTATATGTTGACTGATGGATAAAGATCCCAATTGACAAGTTTTTAATCTACAAGCCAAGATAAAAAAAACTTTAGTCTTTTCAAGATTTTTCATCTCAAAATCTCTCATTAGATAATTAGCAGCCGCGTTGAGTTTTTCTGGAGTACCCACGAGATTTAAGTCGTCCACAAATACTACTATAATGTCAAATCTAATTTTAGATTTCTTGATAAAAACACATGGACAAATTGTATCATTGATGTATCCTTTCATAATAAGGTATTCACTGAGACGGTTATACCACGTTCTTTCAGATTATTTTAGTCCATACAGGGATTTTTGTAACTTAATTGAGTATAAAACCAGAGGTTTTTTATTATATACATCATTTTCGTGATTCTTTCAATGATGTTCATATAGATATCCCTACATATACAAATATGTGGTGACAACATCCATAAGACGCATATCAAGTTATCATGTGGCTGCTAGATTGATCAAGTATCGTAATGTAATTGCATCGATTACTAGAGAATACGTTTCATTATAATTAATCAAAGGTATTTGCAAATTACCTTATGCCATGAGTTGTATCTTATATCTTTTTTGTTTTAGTCAAAATCCTTATATCTTTCAATTTCATTATTCTCATTCTGTTTTTGTACAAATACCTATCTGTATCCAACTGGTTTCATATTGTTAAGTGTTTGGACTATTGATCCAAAAAAGTTGATTTTCTAAAGATTTCAATTCAGCTTGTATTGTATCTTTCCATTTAGGCCCATCAATTCTATTTTAAAAAAATTTCTATTGTTGTTGGTTCATGATCATCATTCACAATATCTAGGGCTATTACATATACAAATACATTATCTACAAAAACTTTTTTCTATCTCAACTTTCTCTTGTATTTAAATAATTTAAATAGATCTCTTCCAATATATATTTTCATCCTCTGTCTCTACGACAAATTTTTCTTTCGACTCATCAGCCACACTTTTATAGTTCTTATTTCTTCGGGAGCACTTGTTTCTTGTGCCCTTTTATTTTGAAAATATTTATCTTTTTCTCCAATAGAATTTCCGAGTTTGGTGCTCAAACTTACCAAATTTTTTAAGTTGTCTTTCAGAGATATCAACCCGTATTGGTGTATTGGCAGTGGTTATATGATATTTTGTTACTTTCTTAATATCAATGAACGCGTACAATAATTGATTTGCAATATTTTGTAAATTAATTATCCTTTTTACTCCTTGCTCAAGATGAGAGAAAGATGTCACATTCCATGTAAAAGTTTGTGATTATTAAAATGACACTTTTTCTTCCCCTAACGGCGGGAGAGTTGTCCCATCAAAATGGCAATCTGCATATCTTAATTTAAACAAAACACCCGTTAGGGGCTCAATAAGTCTTATGATGGATGGGAATTCAAAACCAACATAGATTCCAAGACATCTTTGAGGATCCAACTTTATTCGTTGTGGTTGAGAAATTGGAACATAAACCGTATATTTTATTTTATTTTTAAAATGAGACACATCTGGCTACTGACCAGTAACAAGTTGTAATGGTGAATATTAATTTTTACTGAAGTTGGTTTAACACGAACCAATGAAACAACATGTAAATTTGCATGCCTCAAAATAGATGGGTAAGTTAGACCTTAAAAGTAAAGGAATAGCAATTAGTTGTAATCTCTTAATAAATGACTTTACCAGGACATTTTGAGTGTGTACATGAGCTATAGAATGTTCGACATCAATTCCTATTGACATGCAATACTCATTAAATTCTTGAGATGTAAATTCACCGGTATTATCCATACAAATAGTTTGTATTGGATAATCTGGAAATTGTGCTCTCAATTTTGTTATTTGAGCAAGAAGTTTTTCAAAAAGCAACTGTTCGTGTTGAAATCAAACTCACATGTGACCATCTTGATGTTACATCTATTAGGACCATAAAATAACAATAAGGTCCACAAGGTGGATCAATAGGTTCACAAATATCTCTTTGAATTTTTTGTAAGAATGTTAAAGAATCAAATATAACTTTCACTGGAGATGAACTTATAATTTACTTCCCTTGTGAGCAAGAAACACATACACATCCACGAGATAATAAAATCTTCTGGTTCTTTAAGGGATGTCCAAGTGAGCTCTCAATAATTCGACGATTATTGATCTAGGGTGGCCAAGTCGCTCATGTCAGCGTATAAATATTTTTTGGGTCATTGAACTACGGGTTCATAACAATATTCGATTCCACAATTCTTATAATTTTATAATATAACCCTAATGAGAAAAATTGGGAGACTTTCTTTCACTTGTTAATGCAAAAGATATTATTTATTCCTTCATTCATAATCTTTATATGAAAATTATTGAGACGTGTGTCCTTGAAACTTAATAAGTTTATTTTGGATATACGACAATACAAAACTTCTCCCACTAATATATTTGTTTACCCTGACAATATTATGTTTTCTCTTCCAAAACCCTCAATCAGTTTAGTTGTACTGGAAATTGTACTAACATTTTCCTTTTTTCAATTCAAGTTTAAAAAATTTATCTCGAAGTATTGCATGTATTGTTCCACTATCGACTAAAAATATCACTGCTACTAATGTCGACTTTGCTCATAGCATTAACATTTTCCGTTCTCAATAAATAAAATAAAAAATATAAGAAGTACAATATGAATAAGAAGAATGACCGTGATAACACAAAATTTATTAGAATTGATAGATTACATCGAAAATTACTTAAATAAACTACATTTTAAGTAAAATTATTATGATGATAATGAAAAATAAAGTAAAGAAACATCCATTTAATCATTCATGGTATTTTCGATCTCATTATTAGTGTAACCAACATCAAATTCAATTCCGTCCATTCCTCCTCTTGGTTTGTTTAGAAAAACATAAATATTAAAAAGATTAAAATTTACTTTTTCATTTTAAATGATGTTGTGCAAATCCTCACCTTCAACAGTATTGGTAAAATCACCAAATTTTCTTTTTTTCCTTAACCATTAATAGATGCTTGATAGAGATCAACACAAATACTTTGGTGTACGACATGTATGAGACTAGTGTCCTTTCACCCTACACCTATAGCAACCATCATCGTAATTTTTAGGGGTATCATGATCACATCTTTACCTCTCTCTTGTCTCCCACCATAAGTGGTGTTCCAGTTCAAGTGATTGTTTGGCTATGTCCACGACCGTGACCGCGACCACGACCACGTCCTCTTCCAAAATTACTTACATTCACTTCTGAGAATAATGCATTTGCATTTTCTTTTGGAAATGACGGTGATCTAGTTGGACGTGAGTTATGATTTTCCGTAACATATAGTTGTTATACTCTGCAACAAGGAGATGAGAGGTCAAATCAGTGTAATTATTAAATCTATTTACATGATATATGATATTTACAACCATGTTAGTTGGGTAAAAGGTAAAGAATGTTTTCTCGAGCATATATTCTTATGTAATATTAAATCTGCCCAATCTAACTAAGACACAATTTTGAACAAAGCCGAATTATATTCACTCTCGGTTTTATTATCTTGTAATCTCAACTGAATCTAGTCATAATGAGACTTAGGGAGTATCACTCCCTTTAGGTGATCATATTGTTTGGTTGAGTCTTTTCACAAAATAGTTGGATCCTTGACACCCACATACACGGATTATATCCCATCATCTATGTGGTGGCAAAGAAAACTTATATTTTTTATTTTGTCTTGCGTACTAGTAATCTTGTTTCTTTTATTGTATTACCAAAAACTCTTGCTCTTAAGTAGATCTCAATATCGAAGACCCAAGTTAAATAATTTCTTCCAAAAACATCAAGAGCAACAAATTCAAGACTTATTATATTTGTCATGATATTGTACAAAACTAGTAGTATTTTAGATTAAAAATCGTGTCATAACTCAATTGGTAAAATATGTTGTTCTATTTAGATTTGGGCTTGGTTCAAATATCACAAGTGCCAAATATAATAAATTTATGCTTCAAGCATAAAAAAAAATTTCAAGGTTTTCAGACCTTAAAATTAATATTATGCTTCAGACGTCTCTCTCTCTCTCTCTCTCTCTCTCTCTCTCTCTCTCTCTCTCTCTCTCTCTCTCTCTCTCTCTCTCTCTCTCGGCTTCGAGACTTATAGTGTTAGATTTCAGATCTAAAAACGAAAAAATTATACTTCAGGGATATATTTTTCTCTCTAGGCTTCAGGCCTATAACATTACATTTCGAACCTAAAAATTAGTTTATTTTATACTTAGAGCATTTTTTTTAGACTTCGTACCTATAACATTCGATTTAGGATTTAGGCCTATATGATTAATTTTATGTTTTAGCTATATGATATTTTGTTTTAGGTTTCGAGTCTATAATATTCATTGTAGACTTCAAACCTATAAGTAAATCGATTCATTTTCAAGACTTTAAAACAAAATTTAGGTTTCAGCTTATATATGTATCATTTTATTACAACAAATCTCAGACTTATGTACATGTGACACATGTATAATAACTTATCTTAAACTTATGTTTTAAATATTTAATGTAAGATATAAGTGCATATAGTGTTCATTTCTGCATATTATATACATGAATTGTACTATATTCTTTATACCACAATATTAGTTTCAAGATAACCTCCAAAATCAAACCTAACTTCTCTTTGATATCAAGACATATTTTTTCCCATGTAATTTGATAAACCAACAAGACTCTTACGCTTTATAGATGAGGTGACAGAGTGACATCGTCGATACCGTCAGAGGGGTTGCTTAGAACTCACTGGAGGAAAACTAGTTTTGCTCTTTTGACTTAAGCTTCCAAATGAAGTTTCATGCTCAAAGGATAAGAGCGAGATATATCGAAATGAATAGTTTTATACATATTCCAATATCATTAAATATTTTAATTTCTATCCTCCAAGATAAATTCATATTCCATTCTTGCATGAAATATAGATTTATTATGCTATTAACTTAACGACATTGCCCCAGACCTATATCTTCAAGTTAATATACTTAACAATTTATCTTTCCAATTTTGTTTAGTCTCTATTGAGAAAATATGTATATGGCTCCACTCTTTGGAAAAATAACTTTATAATTTTAGACAGTTTGTAGGTTTTTGATTTTTCTCAATTTCAAAAAAAATGCACAAATACACTCAAACCATCTATACTATGACGTGATTATCAACTCACCCCTAAATAACCCATCCCAATCAAATCCATCGTTTTTAACTCCTCATAAGATCCATATTTTTTTAGTTTACCATTTTTACCCCTAAGTCAGAATAAATGAAATAAACATAACATTATATAAATATATATATATATATATATATATATATATATATATATATATATATACTAGGTATGAACTCATGCCTGAAAGCACTCTAACAATATTAATTTAGAAAAATAAATATAACACATATGGTTAGAGGCAAATAATTCTTGGGATAAAAATAAACTAAAAAAATATTCAACCAAACACAAAAAATAGAATGCATTTTGCACAAAAAGCTACATAACTATAAATCAATCAACTAAAATATACTAAAAAATAAAAATCTCAAATAATCGAGATGACATAAATATGAAATAGCTCATAACTGCTAAATGTCTTTTTTCTTGAATTCTTTCAATATTGTTATGTATTTGTTGTGCGTACGTTTCATAACTCTACAAAACGTAGATATATCAACTTACATACATCGCTCAACAAAATCTAATCGATTTCATCGATACCAAAGTGTACGTCATTCTTGGTCCCGATAACTTGCCGCTTCACTGTAAAACAAACAAAAAAAAGTAGAATAATTATGTGAAGGATCTTACCTAATATTTGTCGTAGAGATAAATTATAAACACCCATTCGTCTCATAATTGTATAAAACGTGGATATATCAACATACATATATCACTAGACAATACCAAAGAAATCTGATCAATTCATCGGTGCCAAAACGTACGCCATTCTTGATCCCCGTAACTTGCCACTTCACTGTAAACAAACAGAAAAAAAGTAAAACAATTATGTAAAGGATATTACATAATAATCGTAGAAAAAAAAAACTCACACAACATCCTTTTACTTCTCCTACGGTAAAAGGCTCTCACTGGTCATAAAATGGCCATTGTAGGATTTGTATAAAAAATAATAAAAAACACAACTATAATTATACTTAAATAACATAATTCTGAAAATTATAAAAATGGTGAGATTAGGTTAAAAGTAATACGACATCATTTTTTATATGGTAAACAACTTTCAAATGGTCATAAAATAGTCGTTGTATGATTTGTATAAATAAATAATAAGCAAAATAATATAGATAATTTAATTAAAAAAATTAGTGAAAAAAAAAACTCACAGCATACAACAACACCGCTTCTCATACGGTGAAACTCTTTCAATGATCATAAAATGGCCTGATCTGTATAAAAACGTAATAAACATAACTTAATAGATATATTAATTAAAAATAAATAATAAAAAAACTTACAGACACAATACGCAACATCATTCTTCATATGGTAAAAGCTTCAGTAGTCATTGTATGATTTGTATAAAAAAATAGATATAATAATTAATAAAAAAATATAGATATATTAATTAAAAAGAAATAGTAAAAAAAAACTCACAGCATACAACATCACTTTTCATACGGCGAAAGCTGCAGTGGTCATTATATGATTTGTTTATATGATTTGTATTAAATAAAAAACAAAAAAATAGATATATTAATCGAAATAATAAAAAAAACTCACATAGCGCAGCATCACTTCTCATACTGTATAAGCTTCCAACCTAAAATGATTTGTATAAAACAATAATAAACAAAAGAAAAATAGATATATTAATTAAAAAATAAATAGTAAAAAATAAAAAACTCACAATATTCCCTTTCCGCATCATACTTCTCATAATTTTTTTTGGCAAACATCACTCCTCATACGTATAAGGCTTCCAATAGTCATTAAATGGCCATGGCATGATTTGTATAAAATGACTGTAATTATACTTGAATTCGATAATTCTAAAATTTTTAAAAGTGATGAGATTAGGTTAAAATAATTCAATTTTATAGAATTTCAATGGTAAAAATTAATTTTTTACCTTAATTTAAGTTCTTCGATTATTGATGGTGAAGAATGGTTCTCGAGTGGCGGCAATTTTCTTGTGCAGGAGAGCGGCTTGGTGGGAAGGTGAGTGTGAAGAGACTTCTTTTTGTTTTTTGTTCCAATGCTATGCGAGTGTGAAGATATGAGTTTTAAATTCTATGTTTTGAATATTTCAAGAATATAAATTAGTTAAGCTATTTGAGAATTTTAACGTAACAATAAAAAAAATTGCATGATTAAAGATAAATGAATAAATATAAGATAGATCTAATGGTTGGAAATTATAGAAGGAAATCAAGACACTTCAGACCATCGATTTAAATTAAACAATCTAAACCATTAATTAAAATTGATCTAAAGGCCGAAAATCATACGAAAAAAATCCGTCGGTTAAAAAATATGTAGAAGAATAGGAGACATTTTGGGCCGTTGACCCTTCTCCCATATTATATAGATATACATACTATTTGTGGAGTATGATTATATTATTACAATGAATGTTTATTTATGGCGCACGAATGTAAAATTTTAGGCCTTAGAATATGTTCCTTAAATCATGGAGAGTCTTAACCAATTATTGGGCTAAAAATACATTTGATATGTTATCCATTATCTTATTCCATTACTTAGTCTATCACAATGATATACATTTGTGAGTTCTTCAAGAAAAGGTTCACTAAATTATTTTTGTAATACGGTACAAGTATTCTGCATTTCATCCAATATAGTGTCGTTTTGCCCCTTCTTTTTCTATTTTTGTAGTACTTTTATGTAGTTTTTTTCATTTCTTGATACATTTCACGTGGTTGTCTTCTGTTCGATCATGTCCGTGTTATTTGATTTGCTTAAACAATTTTATCATCTTTGTGTTGTTCAGTAATGGATTCATGATTATTTTATTTGCAAGTAAAAAAATTATGTGAATATATATGTTATTGATGAACACATGTATGTATTGACTAATTTATGGATTTAGTTTTAATGTTAGGTGTGTTATTCTTTAGTTGATAAGTTGATGTGTGTAATTTCTCATTATTTTTATAACACAACATGTTATTTTAGGGTTTTTGCAATTTGAGCATGGATTTTTGCTATATGACCCACCAACTTGAGCCATCAAACCACTTATTTATACCGGTACACCATCAAGTTCATTACAACTCAATATTTTGTTTTTCACGGTTGGGTCGATGTTCATGTAAACCATTGTTCCACTTTTGTTTATGGATTTACCAGGGCGTTAAATGACATCAAATGAATTGGCCAAGTCTGTGCAACGCAGGATGCGTATCGACTGTCCCACTATTTTGTTTAGATAACCCATTGTTTTTTATACTATTAACCCACTACTTTTTAGTTACATTTTTAGTCTTCTTGATTTCTATTTTTTTTTGTTTTGTTCATACACAAGTTATAGCTTCGAATATTGTAGATTTTGGCGATTCAAAAAAATAATTTAATTATTTGTGATTGAATAAAAAACATTATGTAATATCTAAGTTTAGTATATTGTAATTATGGAATGATATAATTAATATAATATTGTAGTTATGAATTGTTTTGTTTATAAAATATTTTAGTTACCGAAAGAAAGTGGATATTGGTTATGAAATGTTGTGTTATTGATTAAGATATCAAAAGGTATTTTAGTCATTTATTTGGATCGGACTTGTTTGTCTATAATTGTTGTGTCATGGATTTTATAAGTAAATCACTAGTTTATAAATCAAGATTTTATAAAAAAAATTACAAAATTTATGGATTAATTAATGTAAGTGTGAATGTTTAAAAAATTATTGAAAATTTAATTTTAATTTTTCAAATTTATGAGTGAAAATACTAATTTAAAAATGATTTAAATTAATTAAATATTATATAATATTAATAATTTAATAAAAATAAAATATGAAATGTTAATTAAAGCATAAAATTAATTAATTCAATTTAGATTTTATTGTAAGTTGGTACTAATATGTTAGTAAACTTGTATTTACTTAAAATAGAAGAAATGAGTGGTAGGAGAGAATGAGAATAGTCCAAACGTGCAAAATAGCAACTATGCCATCTTTCGCATGTGATGACGTGTTCCGATCGAAAAAGGATGAAGAAAGGTACGCCATGACGCACGCTGAGCTAATGATTCAAAATTATTGAACTGTACAGTCTACCTTTTCATTTGATTAATTTAATTTTACAAGAATGGTAAAAACGGTCGCCTCAGTTATTAGCCAAAAAGTCTCAAAGATTTTTCTTCTTCAACGATAAAAGTGTCCAAGTACACTTGCTCCTCTTCTATATATAGCTCTTGTATCCCAACACACCATATATCTATCTTACTTTTCCATTAACTGAGGTAATACTAAAATGGGAAGCACATCACACTCTGAAGAAGATCAGGCTCAGCAAAAGCCACTTCTAACCCCTTACAAATTAGGCAATTTTCAGCTCTCACACAGGTATTTTAATTCACCATTATCTCTATGCTTATTTATAAATCATAATTTGATCTTCATAATTTTGGATGTCTCTCGAATTTGATACTTCAATTTTTTTTTTTTTTTTGCTCGTCAATTTAGTTTCTAGGTGTTTGATTTTTTTCCGTATGAAATTATGTGGTTTCGGATGATGATGATGTTTACTTTACTGAGATTTTCCTTTCTACTAGTTACCGTCTTGTGTTCATATCAACCCTACCTTTCTCTGAATAATTTAATTCTAGTACTGGGTTATTTAATTGTGTCTTATGATCCAAGAATTAAAAAGCATTGAATCATCTTATGAAGGACTATTTGCTATTCTTAACAGGATTGTTCTGGCACCTCTGACAAGACAAAGATCTTACGGGAATGTTCCTCAGCCACATGCTATATTGTATTACTCACAGAGAACAACCAAAGGAGGTCTTCTAATAGCAGAAGCTACTGGAGTTTCTGACACAGCCCAAGGGTAATTAAATCAAAATATTTTACAATGCTCTCTTATGTTAATTTTATATCCTTAACTTTCATATACTCAAAGCTTAATTATTTAATTGAAGGTATCCAGATACACCTGGTATATGGACAAATGAACAAGTTGAGGCCTGGAAACCGATTGTAGATGGTGTACACGCCAAAGGTGGAATATTCTTTAGTCAAATTTGGCATGTTGGGAGGGTATCAAATCGAGGATTTCAACCCAACGGACAGGATCCAATTTCGAGCACAGATAAGACACTGGATTCTCAAATTCGATCCAATGGTATTGATGTTGCAAGATTCTCGCCACCTCGGCGAGTAAGGACAGATGAAATTCCTCTACTGGTTAATGACTTTAGGCTTGCCGCTAGAAATGCCATCGAAGCTGGTAAGTTTGATAAATTGAAATGCTATCATTTTAACCAATATGCATTTAACTAATCCATATGTTATTAATTAACAGGATTTGATGGAGTTGAGATTCATGGAGCTCATGGTTACCTTATCGATCAATTCTTAAAAGACCAAGTCAATGACCGAACAGATCAATACGGAGGCTCATTAGAAAACCGGTGTAGATTTGCGCTTGAAGTAGTTGAAGCTATCGTGAATGAAATTGGAGCCGATAAAGTTGGAATAAGACTTTCACCCTTTGCAAATTACATGGAATCGGGTGACTCAAACCCAAAAGCCCTCGGTTTATATTTAGCCGAAGCATTAAATAAATATAATATTCTTTATTGCCACATGGTTGAGCCGAGGATGAAGACCGTAGGGGAAATAGCAGTATGCCAGGACAGTCTTTTACCAATGAGAAAGGCGTTTAAAGGAAGTTTTATAGCGGCTGGTGGGTATGATAAGGAAGATGGGAATAAAGCTATAGCTGAAAACCATGCTGATTTGGTCGCATATGGACGTTTATTTCTCGCGAATCCAGATTTACCGAAACGATTTGAGATTGATGCTCCTCTTAATAAGTATAATAGGGATACATTTTATGTATCTGATCCTGTTGTTGGGTATACAGATTATCCGTTTCTTGAAACCTCCACATGATTACTAAGAGGATGATTGTTCTCTCTATTATTTAGCGTTATGTTTCCGTTACATCCCATTGTTTGTGTACTCTGATAGCCTTTTGTCTATGCTTAACAAATAATGACACGAGAAGTCTGTTTCACGTTTAAATCAGTTGGTATTTATTGTTGTTGTCAAATTTTTTGATGTTCTGTGATTAATTTTGTGATATTTAATTCCGTTCACGCAAAGCAATTTGAATTGAAATATGTATGGTAAAATGTTGACCAATGGCTCTCATTTGTCCATACAAAATGGTGGACTATTACCCTTGATGTCAGTTGTAGGACACCCCGTGGCTTCCTTACAGCCCTTCAAGACCCAAAGTAAATGTGCTGGGAATGCGCCAAATCACACATGAGTGGACATTTGATGGATGACACTGACAGTGGTGTGGTGGAATGATCTCTTGAGGCTCTCACAGCTTTTGAGACCGTGATTAGGGATGGCAACGGATCGGATATCCTCGAAAAATTGTATAACCACATCCACATCCATTAAGAAAAATGATAACCAAATCCGCATCCATTAACCATCGCATTTTAGAATTATTTACCAAATCCGCATCCGCCGCGGATGCGGTTTATCCACGGTTAATCCGTTTCCGCAGTCGTTTAAAATAATTTATTAAATATTTTAAAGTTCTAAAATTAGCTATAAAATTATTGGAAGATCATAAAATGATATAAAAGCAATATAGTAATAAAGTATATAATACTCAATTAGGTAGTTTATGTATAGAATATTTATATTTGGTCAATAATGTGTAAGAAATTTGCATATATAAAATATCTTTATATATGGTATATATATTTTAGTATTTTATTTTTATATTTTATTCGGATTTCGGATTATCCGTTGGATTATTGTAAAAGACCGAATCCTAACGAATAATCCACCGGTTACCTTTTGTGAGGACCAAACCCTCATGGATGCACCATCGGTTCCACTAACGGATTTATTATCGAATCGGATATCCATCGGTTACGGTTAATATTTGAACCATTGCCATCTCTAACCGTGATGTCTATATCTAGTCGGCAACCTCACAACGATATCAAAAAGAGGAAACTACAAATTGAAATTGAATTTTTTTAAATCCTAGTTAAAAAATAGTTCTAAGTAAGGTCTGGTTTCAAATTCTGGTTGGATTTTTTCCAATGTTACCCTTTTTCTTTTTTTTTCTTTTCAGAAATTCGCTTTTTAATATTTCTATTCTTTACATTTAGCGAATGGGTCCGTACATATAGGTACAGACCTATATTGGGTTTTCGTTTTTTAAAGTTGTGTGAAATTTTTTTATAACGTCCAAATACACTAAGGGTTGTACTAGAGTTCGTTTTTTTTTTATAAATTCATACTTATTAAGTCAAAATGTGTCCATTATACACTAGAGGCTGTACCCTAGGGATTGTACAGTGTATGAATAATTTTTTACATCCCTGTCCAAGTGTATATCCAATGAAAACCCTATACCATAGGGGTTGTACCCTTTAAAAAAAATTAAGGCTTTTTCTTTAAAAAACTTGACTGAAATGGGCTGGACCATGGCTTTAAAAAAATTGACTGAAATGGGCTGGACCATGTCTTTAAAAATCTTGACTGAGATGGGCTGGACCATGATGGGGGGCTGGACCATGATGGGGGTTGTACCATGCTTGGGGGCTGTACAATGCTCGACGTGGACCAAGTCAATTAAACAAAAACCGAGATCTGAAGGCATGGTGGGGTAGATCTGAAGGGCCACGAGGAGGCGCTGGTGTTAGGTAATGAAGGTAGGGGAAGAGTCACGCAGGGCTTGGATTCGATGGCTCGTCGTCGTCGTGGTGGTGGTGGTGGTGCAGTTTGCGTTCACAGCGGCGTGGTGGCATCGCATTCACAGCGGCGTGGTGGTTCACGGTGGTGCTGCTGTGCGTGGGGCGGTTTTTCGCTGCAGAAGAAGGTACTGCAGATCTGCTGCAGTGGTGCGATCTGGTGGTGCTGCAGTGGTGGGATCTCGTGTCACTGCTGGTGGATCTAGGTGAGAATAGAAAGAAGGAACGGAGCAGATCTGGTGGTTGTCCTCGTCACAGCGTCCAGATCTCGTGGTGGTGTTGATAGCTATGTGGTGGTGCGGTGTGTTTGTGCAGGAGCGGCAGTGGATCTGTGGTAGTGCGGTGGGTTGCTCACGTCGACGAAGCAGTGGTGGGATGTCAGAAAATGTGGCGGCGAAGTAGTGGTGGGAAGGTGGGAAGGTGGTGGGAAGGTGTTTCGGTGGTGGGAAGGTGTTTCGTGCTACATGTTCGTGCTCGTGTGGTGTTGCTCGTGTACAGCAGCGCAGCGAAGGTGGAAGGTCAGATCGGGAACGGCTCAGTGGTGAAGGTGTATAGAGGCGCAGAGAGAGGAGAGTGGTTTTTGGATTTCACAACCCTAATGGGGTTTTTGCTTTGGGTATTTTGTTTCCAGCTGTATGAATAAGAAGGGGAGGGGGTAATTGATCTTTTGTGTAGGTTTTAGTTAGGGTTGGATGTTTAGTTAGTAGATGAAAGGGGTTGGGCCTTATTTTATTAAGGTCATGTTGTGTAAGTCTTATTTTCTAAATCCCCCTATTAAAAACTTGGTATGGGAAATCGTGTTCCCTGAAATTTTGCCACAAGTGTACTAGCCATGAGCAAATAATACAATGATAAGTGCAAGTTTTTTCCAGGGATAAGAAATTAACCTTGTGGTAATGATAAATGTTACTTTTCTATATCACTCTTTATGTGTCAATTACATGATTAAATGAAAAAAAATATAAAAGAAAAAATTATTCATTAAATAATATAAGCGTCACATAAAAGATGATCAATGAAATAAAAAAATAAAAAAATTTAATTATAAAAGAAAAATTAATTCATTAAATAACGTAAGCATCACATAAAATCCGATCGAAAAAAATAAAATAAGCCTCACATAAAAGATGATAAAAAATGACATGAAAAGGGATGGTAATAATATCACTTGTTGTGAAATAATATAAATTAAGAAAATTAATGTTTTGTTTTCTTAAATAAAGTACTACTTGACTAATATAAATAGTTTCTAACTAACCAGTAAAACAGAAAAGGTGTTGATTTACTCTCGAAGCTTATCCTTTCACCGACAACTACCATATTCATCCAAATTCAACCTTCAATCCGATAGCAATCAACCATAGGTGTAACTGGATTAACTATCTAACACAGCAAAGATTATCAAACCAACACAAGTTTTATCTCTAAGCATACTTATGACTGAATTCTCGGACGGTGGTAAAAGAATAATACAAGAACACAA
This sequence comes from Nemophila menziesii, assembly GCA_029959085.1. NCBI lineage: Eukaryota > Viridiplantae > Streptophyta > Magnoliopsida > Boraginales > Hydrophyllaceae > Nemophila > Nemophila menziesii. Next base: position 56,789 of record JARWIR010000138.1, on the reverse strand, counting down.
AAGTACATGAGATATGGAAACGGTGACAAGTTACACTACAGGGTAGCGGCAACAGAAGTGGAGCGATTCTATAACAATATGAAAATTGGGGTTATGAGGACAGCACAGACTTACTATGAGGATGGACAATATCAGTTTCAACGCAACAGGTATAGAACGGATCGAGAAGCTCGAATTAGCTATAGGCCAGAAGAAGAGTGTCGAATAAATTATCACGAATTGGACGAAGGCTTTATTGGTCATGGAAATACAGGTACACACTTATCACTTTTATATCACTTTCGTTTGAAGAAGTGGCAATTTTTTTATAGGAACTTGACTACTAGACAACATGAACATATAAATTGGGAAAGCGGTATGTTAGCTAAATATAATTGTAAGGGTTATATAGATAAAAGGAAGACGTATAGAAATAAAGAGATATATGCATATATTTGTAAGATTATCATTAATATTAGGAATAATATGGGTCTATACTGTATCTGTACTTTTAATATGAAAACTCAACCAAGTAAACAGAGACTTTGTATGTATATATATCTGACTTTGTGGGTTGTTCCGAGGAAGAAAATGGTACAAAGAAAAGTGCAGGCGGCTAAGAAACAGGGGAAGGGTTGCGTTAAAGCGAAGAAGAAGAAACAGATCTTGTTATGGGCTTGGTACACCGTGGGAATTTGGGCTCACAAAGGGAAAAGTAAGTGTGGGCCTGCTCATGTTAACATTGAAAATAAAAACAATTATATGGGATGGGTTAGAGTTAATAAAAAAGGTGGAATTTGGAATATGAGAAATTTAGGTAAATTACTTAAGAATAGTTTGACTTTTGGTTTCGTCAATTTTAAGGTTTTATGGGATATCCGGACTGTCCCCAAGATGTCCGAGAAATTTAAATGACGACATGCGTCTGGAACTGTCAGGGGATACGGGCTCCCTTGACAGTTGCTAGTATTAGATCCGTATTAAATAGATTTAAACCGGGGGTTGCTTGTTTTTTTGAAACAATGCTACGTGCGATAGATGCCCCTGAGGTTTTACGTAATTTTAGATATGCTAATCATTTTATTCAGGACCCGATAGGGAGTGCTTATCATTCGGGTGGCATTTTGGTACTCTGGCAATCGGATGTTAAGCTCGAAGTTATTAGATCTAATCACTATTTCGTAATATTATATATTAATGAACCGTATTTTCCCTATTATATTGTTTGTGTCCATGCGCCGAATAACTTAAAAAATAGATTAAAAGTGTGGGAAGAAATAACTATATGGAATCAAAATGTTAACAAACCGTGGATCTTGATAGGTGATTTTAATGAAATACTTAAAAGATGTGAAAAACTAAGTAATACACCCCCTGATAATAAACGAATATATGAATTTAATAAGTTTATCTCGAATAATAATTTAAATGAAATCCAATCTCGTGGTTGTTATTTTACATGGTCTAATCGTAGAATTGATAAGCCAGTCAAGGTAAAACTTGATCGGGTATTTGCGTCATGTGATTGGTTGCAGAGTTACAGCAATGCACAGGTATATATACCCCCAGCTATAGGATCAGATCATTGTCCGCTAATTTTACAACAAGAGAAAACGCAAAACAGGGGATTACAATGGTTTAAGTTCGAGACAATATGGACAGAACATCCGGAGTGTGAAAACGTAATTAAAACAGCATGGGGAGATACAGGGTTGGTGGAATCTTTACCAATTTTCGTGGAAAAGAGAGATAACACAGTTACAGCGTTAACAGGGTGGAGTAAGAGAACGTTTCGTAATAATGCATTAAGAATAAAGGAATTAACGAAAAGAATGGTTGATATAGAGAAAAAGAATATAACCAAAGAGTTACTTGAGGAGCAAGCTCAGATTAAGGAATTATTGAAGCAAATGTATATAGCCGAGGAGAAGTATTGGTATGATCGTGCAAGACAAAGCTGGATAAAATATGGGGATAAGAATACGAAGTTCTTTTACTTGACAACAATTAAACGGCGTCACCTGAATAGAATACTAAGGATAAAGAATGAGGAGGGAAATTGGATGGAGGAAGTCTCGGAAGTTAGAAATAGCTTCCAGAACTACTATGAAAATTTATTTAAGGAAACTAACATGGAAGAGATGGAAGAAGCGTCGGAAGCTATACGGTGTAAGGTTACAGACGAGATGAACGAGAAGCTGACGATGACACCAACGATGGAAGAAGTAAAAAAAGCGGTTTTTGATATGTCTCCTTCAAAGGCACCAGGGCCGGATAGACTGAATGGGAGGTTTTATCAGGATTACTGGCATATAATACATACCGACGTCCATCTAATGGTTCAAGATTTCTTCTTGAATAATATATCTCTCGAAAAGTTAAATGAGACATTGGTAACCCTAATACCGAAAGGGGAAACCCAGGAAGGTATTGGGGATTACCGACCTATATCATGTGTAAACTTTGGATACAAGATAATAGCGAAGATACTAGCTAATAGATTACAAGGCATTATGGACATTATTGTATCTCCAACTCAATCTGCGTTCATAAAGAATAGAGCTATACAGGACAACATCTTGATAGCCCAAGAGATATCTTTTTTCATGAAACGTAAAAGAAAGAATTCTAAGCCTATGGCCGCGGTGAAACTGGATATGGCAAAGGCATACGATCAGGTACGTTGGGATTTTCTTATTTTAGTACTACGGAAATTAGGTTTTTGCGATAAATGGATAAGGTGGATTGCAAATTGTATATCTTCTGTCACCTTCCAGCTTAATTTCAATGGAGAACGACTACGTAAATTCAAATCTGAAAGGGGCCTTAGGCAAGGGGACCCACTCTCCCCTTTCCTTTTTTCCCTTATGTCGGAGGCCCTAATCAGTCTTATTGATCAGAAAGTTGAACAAGGTTTACTGAAAGGTATACGGATAACTAGAAATTGTCCGACAATAACCCACTTATTATTTGCAGATGATTCACTATTTTTCTTAACAATTGATGATCTCGAAATTCAAACTTTTCGAGAATGTGTATCTAAATATTGTGCAGGGTCAGGCCAGCGAATTAACTTTACGAAATCCTCAGTCTGCTTTAGTAGAGATACACCGGCAGAGTGCAGGTCACAGGTTTCTTCAGACATCAAAATACAGGAGAAAGAGGATTTGGGGAAATACTTAGGAATACCACTATGTCACAAACGATCAAAGATACAATCACTTCAATGGATCGCAGAAAAAGTGTTCAAACATACTGAGGGATGGAAGGCACAACTATTATCAGATGGTGGAAAAGAAGTACTTATTAAAGCCATTTTACAAGCTATACCGATATATGCTATGTCAATTTTTTCTTTTCCTATAACCTTTTGTAATAAGTTAATATCGGCAGTCTCGAATTTTTGGTGGAACTCTAGAGAAAAATCTCGAATTCACTGGTTATCTTGGGAGAAATTAGCGGTGAATAAATTGATAGGTGGAATGGGGTTTAAAGATTTTAAGAAAATGAATACAGCTTTACTAGCAGCACAGGCATGGCGAATTTTGAATAATCCGGACACTCTAGCAGCCAAACTACTTAAAGGTATTTACTTTCCTAAAGGTAACTTTCTCAATGTTAAATTAAGACAATCTCGAACATGGTCATGGGCCAGTCTGATAGAGGGACGCGACTTGTTAAAAAAATACGGTAAACATCAAATAGGCAATGGAGAGAATACTAATATTTGGACAGATAAATGGTTGGACACAACATGGAAATTAGAAAAGCCAGAGCATTGTACGATATTTAAGGTAAAGGACCTTTTGCAAGAGGGTTCGGCGGAATGGGATACGGAGGTGATCGATGAACTGTTTCCAACGCCGGTCATACCGATTATATTAAGGGAAAAGGCTGGAGGAGGAGACCTACCAGACAAGTTGATATGGCCTTATACAACGAGCGGGGATTACGTAACAAAGTCAGGCTATAGGATAATTGCGGAGGCAGAGACTAGGGAGGCACCTGGAAGTTCAAATACAGTTCAGAAAGAGAGCAGGTTATGGACCACGGTGTGGCACTCAAATGTACCTACGAAGGTTAGGATTTTTGCTTGGAAGGCTTGTACCAATGCTATACCAACAGGGAAGAATCTGATCCAGCGTCATTGTGAAGTGGATGGGGAATGCATGTGGTGTAAGGCGGAACAGGAAACGGTGGAACATTTACTGCTCTTTTGTAATATAGCTAAGCTTGTTTGGGCAGGGTCCGCGTTACAAATAAACATTGGTCAAACGGTGGAGAATCTGGGAGAATGGATATTAATGATTATAAATACATTTGTACAAGGGGGATGGAGACGAGAAGTGGTCATATCTTATGTGTTGTTGATAATCTGGAACTTATGGAAGTCCAAAATGAAGAGTCGGCATCAAAATTATATTATTGACACAGATGACGTCATCAGATCAGTCAACAAACATATGGATGAAAGGTTTGGCAGAGATTGGATGGAAAGCAAAAGTCCGAGTAATATTCCAACAGACACAAGAAATAGAGCAGCTACTGATTTAAGTTTCCACACGCAAATAGCTTATACGTGTGACACATCTTTTGAGCAACCTCACCTACCGACCGGTATTGGCGTGGTCAAGATAGTCAAAGATACGGGCTACAGAACAGATCACTCCGGGATAGCTAAGTGTAATACGAGTTTAGAAGAGAGGCTCAAGCGGTGGTTATAGCGCTGAAGCAGGCTATTAGGGACAGAAACGAGGGGATTACGGTCTTCTCGGATAACCTCGACTTGGTACGGGGTATTCAGCAGGTGTCGGCTGCTAATTGGAGGCTTCGACCGTGGATTCGGCAGATTAACAGACTGGCAGCAATGGTAGCCCCAGTCTTTTTCAAACACATCCCAAGGCAGTTCAACGGTCGAGCAGACAACTTAGCCAAAAAAGCCAGGCACAGGGCACAACAAGTGGAAGGAAATAACTATGAGTTACTCGTTACTCACTTTTCTCGATTAGGAATCGGATAATTGGACTGTTATCTTGTTTAAATGTATTATGCGTCCAAAAAAAAAAACAATCTAAAAGTGGTGCATGGAATGTTCAATTTTCTAGACTAACAATTACTTCCTCCTGTCTACTTTTTTTTTTTGGTTGAATTATATATAGGGTCTTAGAGACATTATTTTTTCTCTATAGAGTAGTGTCTTGAAAGTTGTTATTCTTAGGGACCTCATTTTTTACAATAGTCTTTCCTACCCTTACTAACACTAAAAGACAAAAAAGTATGATGACACTGTTTCTCTCTCCTCTACCACTACCCACCTATCTCCGACCTCCGACCACCGACCTCCGACCACCGACCTCCGATCACCAGTCACCGGTCACCGGAAAAAACATAGAGTGCTCTAAGAAAAACATAGAGTATTCAGAGAAAAACATAGAGTACTCTATATATTTTAATGAATATTCTAAAAATCCGACCACCTACCTCCGGCTGTCAGAAAAATGCAGAGTACTGTATAAAAATGTAGAGTACTCTAAGAAAAACTCGGAGTACTCTAAGAAAAACTCGGAGTACTCTAAGAAATTCTCGGAGTACTCTAAGAAATTCTCTGAGTACTCTTAAAATTTGGGAGTACTATTACAACACACAAAGAGTATAATCGGAAATTCTAAAAAAATAAATTATTGAGTATTATTTAAAAAAAACACATTTACACATTTTATTACAAGGTAAAAAAAAAAGAAAAAACCTAACTGGTTTGACCAGATCTAGATCTGGTCAACCGTTTACAAAGAAAAAAAAAAAAAAAGGGGGCTCGATCTGTCTTCATCACCGAACATATCTGCATCACGAAATGGAAGCAGAGCTCCGCCGAGGCTCTTCATCTGTCTTCATCAGCGAACCAGATCTGCATCATGAAATTGAAGCAAACCCGATCTTCATCTGTCTTCGTCTGACTCCACAGCGCCGCCATGGCTCGGATCTAGATCGACGAAGAAGCAGCAGCAAACCATGGAAATCACGGAATGAAGCTCCACAACTCCGGAAATCTCGAAATGAAGCTCAACAACTCCGGATCTTCAACCACAGGAAGGCGCACGGTGGTGGTTGCCTTCGCAATGGCGGTTTTCAGGCTTCCAATGGCGGTTTTCACCTCAGCAATGGCGATTTTCGTTCCTGAAGCTCCATAGCCGTTGCATTTCTTATCTAGCTTTACAGATCTGAACTCCGGTGCTTCTGTTCTCATGCCGGTGGTGGTTGATGGAGGTGGTGGTGGCGGTTTGGGAGATGGGGGAGGAGAGAGAAATAGGGGAGGAGGGGATGTGAGATTATAATGAGTTGAAATTAGAAATGGGAATAATTAGTATATATAGGTATAGAAAAAATAAAAGAGGGGTAGTCTAGTAATTGGGGTTTTGGGGTTCATGTGTTAAAAAGTTGCTGAGGTCTTTAGTAAGAAGAGGCTCTAGGTGGGGGTGCTAACTCGAAGAGGGGGGTGTGGTCAAGACCCTAACTGTCATTATCTCTTTTTTTTTTGGACAACTTCCCTTCTATTTTATTTGTCCTATTTTTTAGGTGGCACAAAAATTAAAAAAGATATTAAATATATTTTTTCTTTACTATATTGCCTTTATTTATTAAAAAAAATATCATTTAATGCACCATTACTTTCAGTTAATTAACTAGGGGTGATATCGAAAAAATAAGAGAAAAAATGTCTTAACAATATAAAAAGAACAAATATTATTGGACACCTTCTTTTAGAAAGAAGATAATTAAAAGTGAACAAAGAAAGTAACAAAATTATATAGGATTGGTTTTGATAAAAGGTTAAGTGGACGAAGTTGGATAACTGGTTTTTTTTCTTTCGATGTTGTAACTAGGTTTTAACCAGAAACTTTTAGTTATAAAGGCCTTAAACTAATTAGTAATACTCTCAAAGTTCCCTTATTGGTGTCGCCTAGGGTGTGATAAAAATAAGATAAAATTAAGTCAAGAAACTACGCACTCTCACCCTAGACAGGCACAGTACTGCAAGTATTACAGGACGTATGCAAGTTTTCGTTAGTAAGTTGAGTTCGTTCTCAGGGACTTAAGTGTGTTAATCGCGTGAGTAGAAATAACGAGTAAAAGTAAATAATTAAAGACAGAATATAATACATATAGAATTTCGAAAATAATTAATTAAACTAAGAAAATAAAAGACAATAAAGTAAAAGATTAAGAATATGAGATGAGAGATATAGCTCAGGTTTTGCTAGTATGCACTAATCCTTTTAATTCTATCTATTGATCTAGTTAATAAGGGAGAATATTAGCTCTTGGTATACTTAGTCAGGATTCTAAATTCCCATACCTTAGACCTTGAGAGCGACTAAGGGGGCTACGGCACAACCAAGACGTGGTTTAGAATAGGGTTATCAAACGCTACTAAGGCCCTAAGAAATCGCAATAATCAATTGGTGATATGGTGATTAAAACAAACCCTAATGACTATCTAGTTAGAATCATGTTTGGTCAGAACTAATATCGACACTAGACATTATGTGGTGGTTCAATAGTTAAACACCCTGTCAAGGAGACCATCTAACTACTATTAAAACAATCCTAAAGTGATCAGTTCTAGGAAAGACAATAAATCAAAACACATAAACAAATATTAAGTAAGAAGCTAATATCAAATTAAAACATATAATTCCCAAAGAAACTTAGATAGAAGAATTAGAATTCATAGATTATACATGATGCAAAACCCAAGCTATGGGGAGTTTAGTTCATACCTGAAGGAAATAAACTAAAAGAAATTACAAAAGATATCATCTTGCTCTCTACAATAAACTGGAAGAATAAAACTCTAAGAACTAATTACTATGAGGCAAGGATGATTTTACAACTGATATAAGGGTGTATTTATAGGTGTTTAGAAGACCTAATTCGTTTTCTTGAGGAAGAGATAAAGTATTGGACTCCTAGCCCAACTCAAAATCGTATGGAAATAAAGATAAACACTGCTGGACCGTTTTGAGCATATCTTCTTCGTTGTTGGTCGGTTTGAGCTCCATAAGATACCAAAAGAATCCTCACAGAATTATCTTTGTCCCTGTGAAAGGAAATTACCAAAATCGGCCTATTTCTTGGGGTAAATAGCACTTCTTTAGGCGTGTACTGCAGAATCCCAGATTTAGGCAACTTTTCCTTTTCCATCTTTTTAGCTTTTGTTTCCTTATCTCCAATTACCATGCAAATCTCTTTCCATAAGTTGTAGTCTTTGACTTGGACTCTAATTAAGCTCCATAATTATCTTTAAAGCTACACACTAAATAAACAATTAAACCCAATATGCTCTAAAAATATTATTTTACTAAATCAAGACTCAAAATAGGAAAGTGCACTGTTTTTCAAGAAAATAGACATTTATGACTTCTAAATCACTAAAAATGATGTCTCATCTTAACATTAATCTATCACAAATGAGAAGACATCACTTATTAACCATTTCAGTTGAAATCTAACTTAAAAAGAAAAACACCCAAAACATCCTTCCTTCCTATATTTGTACATTTTCTAAAAAATTTCTACAATCACTTCTCATATCTACAGTCATAAACATCCTTCCTTCATAAACTACATACCTGTACACTTCTCATATCTACAGTCAACACGGCTTGATTCAAGATTAGATTAGTTTCGCAATGTAAGAAGGATTGGGACTTTACTCAGTTCCCCAAGAGAGCTATAGATTGTTCATCGATTCTCACTAGTATTCAAAGCTCCACTTAACTACTTTCTAATGGCTCAATCACTTCTCAATTACATAGCAAAGAATCAAAAGGTCTTTAAGGTTGTAATGTAGGCTTAGGGACGGTATGATAGTATATTTGGATAATTTGGAGTGAGATTTTGGCTCTCTCCTCACTAGCCATCAACGAATCTCCCTAGAGCTTGATTTACTCTCATAAAACGTTTCTCACTCAACCCAATATATTCCTTGATGCACAATTTAGCATCCCTAATAACCCAATTAAAGCTTAAGATGTTCACATAAAATTCCACTTTGCCGGTCCGAATATATATATTTTCTTTTCTTTTCAATTCAATTTCAAGCTATGACTCTCTTTTAATGAGATATCACGCTATTTTCTCGTATATATATTTTTCTTTTACTGCCCTTGTTGGCAAAATTAGCTCGTAGCTTCTTTTTCATTCACTATTACCCCGGCAAAGGGTTACAATAAAAATCTGTGAATCATCATCAATATAAAGCACAAAGCACAATTAATAAGCTCGAAAATCCCAACCCAATAACAATTCCCATAATGGTGGACCCACCACCCCAAACTCAAGCTCTAAAACAACTGTCTATGCATCGCGATTCGAGTGCGGGTCATATGGAAAAGTCCTATAATCTAAAGGGATATGGCTTATAACGTGTTTCAATAAAAAGGCTTTAGAAAGGCTAGAAGGGGCTGAGAAGGAATCAGCATATAAAATAAAAAATCACAAGGTGAGAAGGTATAAAAAGGCTTCAAAGGCTTCATATATGAAAGAACCGCCTTAATCACTTTCTACACTATGTAATTTCGTTATTTTCTTACCTTTAGCATTTTCATCAAATAGTTTGTCAACTAGCTTAGATCTCACGGCCTACACACTTCTCAATGTTCCCTGAGATCGAACATACTTTCTATCGCATTGCTCACTAATCTTTTCTTTACTATCAACGTGTGTTTTCCTGCAAATACTCAAAGCATACAAATACATAGCTCATAAACATATTACTTACTATCATTAATTCACTTAGCTTATGCTTTCAAGCTATTAAATACACTCTACATCTAATTCCCATGTATCAAAAATTTTAATTTCTACCTAAAAACAGAAAAAAATGGAGATGAGAGACAACGAATCCCCACACCCCCAACTCAAAAATGAGCCGTGTCCCCACGACTCGAAAAAGACTCGAAAACAGAAATTAAAATTAGTAGATAAACATATTTACAGAAATGGTAAGGAAGAAAGAGAACATACTCTCGAGGCTATTGCATCGCATCATTGACATCCAAGGTAGGATTTGCTGGACCTTTCGTTAATTGCTCAAGGAGTTTCATGATATGCACTTGATTAGCGTTGATTTGTGCCACATCATTGACTAAGGAAGTTTGAGCTGCTTCGAATTTCGTTAAACGCTCCTCCATCTTCTCTTGCCAACTTTTCTCCTTTTCTTCTTTCGAGACTTGCGTAGAACCCGCTCTTCAAAAGATATCCTTGATCCAAGCATTATCAATATAACTCGTTTTAAACTCGAGTTTCTCTTCTTCACCCAATATAACATCCGCTTCTCGCACAAGACACGTGATCATAGTAGGAAATTTAACATTATAAACTGATTTAGGAGAGACCGAAAATCGTATCACCTCCTCATAGATCAACTGTGCCACATCTACTCTTCTCCTCTCAAAATACAGTCCAACAGCAGAGCGTACTTCATAGTCACATCCAAAGTTCATGTGTTTCCAAAGACATTAGGGACAAGGAAATTGCGCCAAATTCTCGCATCCGATTGAAGATATTTGTAAGGCCAAGGTGCCTTCAATTCTCCCTTATGTGATTGCACTTTCTCCTTGTCTAATACATGCTCAAAAAGTAATACCTCATCAAAGATTTTTCGTTTAGCAACCGCTTGTTCAAATTTGCAATAACCTTTCAATTTCTTAAACTTGAAGTGGTTTTTAATCTCCTCAACTGTGAAAGGAACTAGCTTTCCTCTAATCGGAACACAATTACTATCTCGGCTAAAGAGGCCTAAATAGAATTCCAAAACTAACTCATGACATAATTCAGAACGTCTTACCATGAACGTAGACCAACCCAATTTCTCACCAAGCTCTAAGAATCTCGCATATTCTCCTGTACCAACTTCTTCCTTGAATACTTTCTCATAAGCAAAAGGTAGTTCTTTCAATTGTTTCTCTGCAGAAGTCTTCAGGTCCCTTGAAGTTTCCTCTTTCTCTGTGGGTGTAGGACCTTGTGGAGGCTGTGTTTTCTCCTTTGCATAAAAGTAAAGCTTTTTACCATTACGATCAAACAAAGGTATCCCACTCTTCTCCAATTTATCTTTACCCTTTGATTTAGAACTAGAACCTTTGTCAATTGATTTCTTCTTGATTAAATCCAATCCCTTGTTACTCTTCACCTCCCTCTTGTTAGCTAAAATTGTTGTTCTATTAGTCATCTTCAATTAACCCCCAACTCAAAGCTTTAGCAACCCTTGAAATTTGAACTTGTTAATTATTGGTTGAACAAGCTTGATTTGGCCTAGGATAGGTGAATTGATGATGAATTTCTATGTGGGTGAGGTGGATTTGTAATGGGTTGGCTTGGATTTAAGAAATTGTAGGATGAATTTTGAAGATTTGGCTCTTTGATTCTTTAATTTGAATGGATTTGGTAAGGATTGGGTGTTTGATTCTCTCTTGTAATGATGTGGAGAGAAGATTTGATGTGTTTTTCTTGATGATTGGATAGTGTTTTGGTGATTGGTGAAGGTTTTGATGAGCTTCAATGGAGTTGGGAGAGTTTTGGAGAAGAGAAAGAGGCTTTAGGTTTATAAAATTCGGAATAATGGCTTAATACCTCCTTTATACACTCAAATCCCGTTTCTTTCTCTCTCTGGCGGCTCGTGCGGACCATGCCTGCGGACCATGGGTGTACCGCGGGGTACACCGCAGCATCTGATGCTCGAAAATTTTTGACCTTCTGGATGGTACACGTGGTAGGACCCGTGGCACGCGTTTTTGGCTCGTAGACCATGGTGTGGACCATGGGTACACCGCGAGGGTACTCCGCGGCCTCTTCGTCAAAATACCCGTGGATCTACCCCGTGGCACGCGTTTTTTACCTGCGGACCAGGGCACGGTGTAGGCGGGTAGTCCGCGGGGCCTTTTTTCTCGGTTCCGGGTAAAACCCGCGGTGCAACTCGTGGTACGGGTTTTTACCCTGCGGACCATACCTGCGGACTAGGGGTAGTCCGCGGGGGTAGTCCGCGCAGGTCATTCTTCCGCTCCAAAAAATTTCGTTTCTTCCCTAACTCGATTTCTCCAATTCCTACACACCAAAAACACTAATACCTTTCTCAAATATGCATTATCAACTAAAAACAACTAACTTAAACATAAATTAAAAACGTAAAAGACATGAACACTAAAAAAACTATGGGTTGTCTCCCGTACAACACTTTTGTTTAACGTCTTTCAAAGTTAGACGTGTTACCTCTGTCAAGATTTGCGAATATAGCCTCCCCAACAACGAGTAAGGCTATGAACGTCAACTAATCTGCGCTTGACCCCAGTTTTGGGGCGAATTTCTATCACCTTGGCTAAAACAACCTTAGTGACAATGAATGGTCCCATCCACGAGTCTTTGAAACTTCGTGGCCTATTCTCGCGTTTGTGAGCTTTCCATAGAACTTCATGGCCAACCCCAAACTCAATGTTTAGCTCAGTATCCACAGGCTTTAAGTGGATCTTCTCAGGAGGGACTTTGTGATGTGAAAGGCTATGGATGACAAGAACGGTGGGATCTAACTTTCTTGGTTTCTTACCCAAGACATAGAAGGTCTCGGATACATTCTTTGCATGAAGGGTGATGGTCCCTTCTTGGAAGTTGATCACACTTTGACTTGTGGCCATGAAAGGCCGTCCAAGTATGATCGGAACCTGCTTATCTGCATCAAACACAAGAATAACAAAGTCAGTAGGGATGGCGATATTACCTGCACGGACTAAGACGTCCTCCACTGTTCCCCATGTCCTTTTAACTGAGTTGTCAGCAAACTGCAACTTCACTGGAGTTTTCTCTGATTTCTGAAGTCCAAGTCTCTCGAACACGGACTTAGGCATGAGATTCACACCAGAACCCACATCGTACATCGCTTTCACCTTGAGCATACCATGTAATTGAATAGGAAGGTTGAAACTTCCCGGATCTTTAAGCTTTGTTGGTAGCTCTCTTTCACTTCTTCTAGAAACCCTCAGGTTCTCTCTTGGGATCTCTACACTCGCCTCTTTCTCAGGAATAACTTGCGTAAACACTTGTTGTGGTGTAAGTCCTCTCTTCGCCATCTCAAGCATTTGGGCGTTGATATTTTCAGGTTGGTACGCCTCTACAATTGTCTCGAGTACAGTGTCATCTGTTGGATTTGTATTAGGAATAGTTGATGACACTGGTTGAACAATAGGTGGCGATCCCACCTTTTCTTCGTCTTTCTCCTCTTGCACAGCAGGTGCAACTTCATCTTCTGATTCCTCCTTTGAGGCTTCTTCCTCTTTCTCTTTAGCCAGCTCAGCTGCGTAATCCACAACCGATCGAATTTCCTCTTGCATCTTTTTCAGTAGCTGTATAAATTCGGCTTTCTCTTGATCGTCCTCCACATAAACCTCAGAACAGTCAGATTCCACGGGGCTAGACTTGGTTGGTTCTTCTTCGGTACTCGGAACTTCCACGGCACTAACGGCAGCATGCGGTGCTTCCTTTTGTTCTTCTTCAATTTCAAGGCAAATAGCCATGCAAGCTTCGAACCCAACATTGTTTTCACCTCCTTCGATTGCCTTTACTTCCTTTTGTTCTATTAAATTTGTTAAAACTTTGTTTAACTGTTCAACTTGAGTACCTAACATCTGAAGTATGGCATTGATGTCTCCTCATTTGTGATAGTAAAATACACTCTTGAGACATCATTTTAGGCTTATTTATTAGTCTATAGGTTGATTTTAGCTTAATCTAGTGCACTTTCCTATTTTGAGTCTTGATTTGTAGAATTATTATTTTTAGAGCATATTGGGTTTAATTGTTTATTTAGTGTGAAGCTTTAAAGATAATTATGAAGATTAATTAGAGTCCAAGTCAAAGATTACAACTTATGGAAAGAGATATGCATGGAAATTGGAGATAGAAGGAAACTGAGTTCAAATAGGAAAAGGAAAAGCTGCCTAAATCTGGGATTCTGCAGAACACGTCTAAAGATTGGTGTTTTTACCTAAGAAATAGGCCGAATTTGGTAATTTCCTTATAAAGGTCCTAGATAATTCTGTTGCGATTCTTTTGGTATCTTGTGGAGCAAAATCCGACCAATAACAAAGAAGTTATGACCAAAACAACGCAGCAGTGTTTATCTTACGAATTTGGGTTGGGCCAGGAGCCCATTACTTGAAGTTATCTCCAAGAAACGAATTAGGTCAACCTATACCCTATAAATACAGCCTCTTAACACTCTTAAATCATCCTTGGCCAGACCCTAAGGCCAAGAGGAAGCTGCAACACAAGAGAAGAAGTCTGGAGGGAGCTGTGCAACAATCATGTCTCCTTCAACCTCTTATTTTGTAATTCTTTCTTCTTCTTTTCTTTGTATGAACTAATTCTCTTAGCTTAGGTTTTGCATAATGTATAAACTATGAATTCTAGTTCTTCTATCTAAATTCTTTGGGAATTATATGTTTTAATCTGATATTAGCTACTTACCTTTATATTTGATTATGTGTTTTGATTTAATGACTGTTTTCCTTGCTAGTGCACGAGTATAGGATTACCTTAATAGTAGTTAGATGGTCACCTTGTAAGGGTGTTTAACTATTGAACCACCACATAACGTCTAGTGTCGATAGCAGTTCTGACAAAACATACTTCTAACTAGATAGTCATTAAGGTTTGTTTTAACCACCATATCACCAAGATTGCAGTATTTGCTTAGGGCCTTAGTGGTGTTTGATAACCCTATTTTAAATCACTTCTTGGTTGTGCCGTTGCCCCCTTAGTCGCTCTCAAGGTCTAAGGTAGTGGAATTTAGAATCCTGACTAAGTATACCAAGAGCTAATATTCTCCCTTATAAATTAGATTTAATAGATAGAATTAGAAGGATTAGTGCATACTAGTAAAACCTAAGTTATATCGTTCATACTATCTTCTTTTCTTTTCTGTTATTTATTTTCTGTCTTTAATTTAGTAGTTTAGTTTTCTTATTAAAAAACCAAATAAATATCTATCTTTCTCTTCTTTCTCCTTGCGTATTATTATCTATCTTTAATATCTGCACTTGATAATTTGCATAAGTTCTCTCTAACTTTCGTCAGTCCCTGAGAACGAACTCTTCTTATCATTAAAACTTGCATACGTCCTGTAATACTTGCAGTACAGTGTTAGTTTAGGGTGTGTATTTGCACTTATTTATATCATTATTTTATCACACCTTAGGCCACACCAAGTTTTTGGCGCCGCTGCCGGGGACTACATCGTTAGTCCTTGTGCAATTATCTTGTGCTTTTATTTTAGTTAGTTCTATTTTACGCTTTTCTTTTTAGTTTTTGTTTTACAGATTTTTTTTAGGCGAGAGCAGATTTATTAGGAGATAGAGGTTTTGTGCTATTAGATCCTGAAGAAGCTAATTCAAGATGGAATCTCTAAAGCTCAAGGAGTTAAGCCGACAACTTGAGGAATTACGAGAACTATCGCAACAACTAGTTCAGAGGAATCTAGTACATACATCACCTTCATGTCCTAGTTGTGGAGCAAGAGATCACTCGTGGGGACGTTGCATGAACAATCCAGCCTCAATTTCCTTCATGCCTTATCAAAGAGACCATTATTATGATGGTTATTATCAATCTCAAGGAAATTACGCTGACTATCAAACCCCACAGAGTTACAATTGGGTCGGAGATCAACAGCCGTGTCATTATGATAACCATTATCATGATGATTATTATCAACCACGACCACAAGCTTATTATCCTCCACAACCTATCTATCAAGAAGCGCCGATTTATAATGAAGCTTATCAAGAACCACTTCCTTATTCAATGCAGCAAAAACAACCTTCGAGTTTGAGTTCAAGTTTGGCTCGACTGATGCAAACACTTGATAATATAGAGAGTCGCCAGCAAGAATCCCAAGACTCGCAGAATGCGCTTATGGAGAAGTTGCAGAGAATGTCACAAAGGATGAATGAAACTCTAATCCCTGCAGAAAGGCAACTCCGAAGTGATACTACTGCTCCAGAAAACAAAGTTTGTCATGCAGTTGAATTAGGAAGTGGAAAACAACTATCTCCAACAAGACCAGAACCAGAACCAGTCCCTATTCCAGATCAGAGGGGGGAAGAAGCAACAGAAGATAAGGTCGAAGAGGTAGTTGAACAAGAACGTGTCCAAGAAAAGACACCAGAAAAGAAAGAGAGCCCAGTGGTAACCAATACATGTCCTCCTCCACCATTCCCTTCACATGTCAGAAAGGACAATGACCTGGAATTCAAGAAGTTCGTTGACATGATGAACAAATTGAAGATCAGCAGCCCGTTTGTAGAAGCTCTCACAAGAATGTCAAAATACGGTCAATTCATGAAGGACATTCTTTCTAACAAACGAAGATTCGAGATGAATGGATTACCAGAGGAGTGTAATGCTACACTTGGAATTGAGTTACCACCTATTCCCACGACATCTTGGATGGCACCATCCATGATTATAAAGAATCGAGCTGAAAAGTTCGTGGGAATTAAAGGCAAAGGGTGGAAATTTCGTCATCCTTAATCGAGGTAACACGTCTAACTTTGAAAGACGTTAAACAAAAGTGCTGTACGGGAGACAACCCGTAATTTCTTTTATGTTTTTACATTTTTAGTTTTTAATTTATATTTAGTTTAGTTAATTTGAGTTGATATTGCATATTTGAGGAAGGTATTAGTGTTTTTTGGTGTGTAGGAATTGGAGAAATAGAGTTAGGGAACGCGAGGAAAATTTTTAAAGCAAAGAAAAAATCCACGGACTAACCCTCCGGTACACCGCGCCATAGTCCGCGAGGTCAAAACCCGTACCACGGGGTGAGTACCACGGGTATTTTGACGGAGTAGCTACAGATACCGCGGGGTACCCTCCGGTGCACCGAACCCTAATCCGCGAGCCAAAAACCCGTACCACGGGGTCCTACCACGGGTTTAGGTCAGTGAGCAAAAATTTTGGAGCATCAGATGTGGCGGTGTACCGGACCCTTTGCGCGGTATACCGCCCACACTCGCTGTGTCAAAAAAAAAAAAAAAAAAAAAAAAAAGAAAAAAAAAACAATTTGACACAATCTGAGAAAACTTCGGCAAGTGATATCTTTGCGCCCGGGTATCGGAATCAGGTGATTTTTGAGCCTAAAGTGCATAACTTTTCGAGATCTAGTTGATGGGGAGGTTGTTGTCACGTGCGGTACACCGGACCTCAGCCGCGGTGCACCGCAAGGTCAAAACCCGTACCACGGGTTGCCACCGCGGGTTTGATCCAGAAACGAAAAATTTCGAAGACAGAACTCCGGTATACCGGGCCCCAAGGCCGGTATACCGCCCGGAACTGCTGGAGAGAGAGAAAAAACGCGTTTTTTAGGTTATAAGGGTGAGGAGGTTGCTCTATTACGAATTTTTTTAATCCTTAAGCTTCTCCTTCTTCCCCAAAACTCTCCCAACTCCATTAGAGCTCATAAAAACCTTCACCAATCATCAAAACACTACCCAATTACCATGAAAACACATCCAATTCATTCTCCACATCATTACAAAGAAGATTCAACCACCTATATCATCCCAAAACACCTTGAATCCAAGAATCAAAAGCTTAAATTTCAGAATTTCATCCTACAATTTCTTAAATCCAAGCCAATCCATGAAGAATCCATCTTACCCACATAGAGAATCATCATCAAATCACCTTTCCTAACCCAAATTAAGCTTGTACAACCAATAATCAAGAGTTTCAAATTTCAAGAGTGGTTAAAGCTTTGAGTTGGGGGTCAATTGAGATGATTAAGAGAACATGAACATTATCTACTGAAAGGGTGATGAAGAAATCAAGGTATTGGATCTAATTGAGAAGAAATCAAGTGAGAAAAGTCCTAGTTCCAATTCAAAGGGTAAAACAAGTCAAGAGAAGAGAGGTTAGCATGCTGTGTTGATGAGCAAAAAGATTCCAACTTTAGTGAAGAAGACAACACAACCTCTACAAATCAAAGACCTTATACCCAAAAGAAAAAGAGAAAGCTTCAATGGCCATGATAGCTTCTCCGAAGAAACAATTAAAGGAACTACCTTTTTCTTATGAGAAAGTATTTGAAGAAGAAGTTGAAGGTGAATACATGAAGGTTCATGGGGATTTGGAATGCTTTGGGTTGTTTGTGAATTGTATTTTGTGAAGAGAAGAAGAAGATGTGGCACAGTTGATCTATGAGGAGGTGATACGAATCTTCGATCTCTCCCATGACGTTATTTAATGCAATATCCTATTATGATCACGTGTCTTGAACGAAAAGCGAATAAGAAGATGGGTGAAGAAGATACATTAGATTTAATCCGAGTATCGTCTAGGCGAGGTAAAAGCCTCGAAGAGTATGTTTTCTTTCTTCCCTACCATTTCTTTATGTGCAATATGTATGCTAATTTTAAATTTTATTCTTTCTTGAGTCTTTTTCGAGTCGTGGGGACACGGCTCATTTTTGAGTTAGGGGTGGGGATTCGTTGTCCTCGTCTTCCTTTTTGTTTTTCATAAAATTTAAAATTTTTTGGGTTGAATTAGGCATAGAATATCTTTGAATGTACCTATGTGAGCATGATTTTATTAGGTCAATGATAGTAGGTAGTATGTTTTTGAAAGATGCAACAAATTTGTTTAGATGCATGTATGAAAACAGGAAATAAAAGATAGAAAAGTTAATGAGCAATGCTAAGAAGTATGTTGAAACTTAGGAATAGTTATTTGGTGTGTAGAACGTGAGGTTTAAAATTAGTTGAAAACCCACTTATCTATGAACTAGTAGTGAAAAAGTAACAAAATCCGGTAGTTAGAAGAATGAATAAGGCGGTTCTTTCATGATTAAAACACTTGAAGCCTTTATACTTTCTCACCCTTTTATTTGATTATTGTCATTTATCCGTCTTAGCCCTCTGAGCCTTTCTAAAGCCTTTTTATTGAACCACATTATAATCCATACCCTAGTTTTAGGACTTATCTATATGACCCGCACTCGAATCGCAAAACCTGAGACAACTCGTTTTAGAGCTTGAGTTTGGGGTGGTGGGTTTCATCATTAGGGAACTTTGGGATTTGGGTATTATCTTTGTGATTTTATTGATGATGAATTGGTATTATTGTAACCCTTTGCCGGGGTAATAGTGAATGAAAAAGAAGCTACGAGCTAAACTTGCCAACAAGGGCATTAAAAAGAAAGAATATATATATGAAAAATAGTGTGATATCTCAACATCAAAAAGAGAGTCAGAACTATACAAAAAAAAGAAAAAATTGTTATGAAAAGAATATATATTCGGACCGGCAAAGTGGATTTTAAATCATCAAAGGTTTTATTTGGATTAATTGGGGATGCAAATCAAAAGCATCAATAAATTGGGTTGAGTGAGAACATCTTCGAGTGAAAATTCAAGCTCTAGGGCGATTCGTTGATGGCTAGTGAGGAGAGAGCCAAAAGCTCACTTTTCATTATCCAAATATACCACACCCGTCCTTAAGCCAAGTTATGACCAAAGACCTTAGGATTTCTAACTACTAGATGGAGAAACAATTGAGCTATTAGGTAGTAGGTAAGTGGACCATTGGATGCTGTATTTGGGACCTATGAACAACCTATAGCCATTATCCTGAACTAAGTTATCATCCTCTCCTTCTGGCATTGCGAAATTAATCTTAACTTGAATTTATGGATTGTTGATTACATGTATATTAAGCATAGTTGTGCATTATTTCTTAAGCATTACTACATGAGACTTTTTATATATTTTGCTCTAGGATCATTCATTGTGTTCTGTTCCTATTCTCCTCCTACTTCTTCTTCTTGACTACCCTACTGTTCTTTACTTTTATTGTATCGAGACGATACAACTTTGAGTTGGGGGTCTTGATGTCTCCTCATTTGTGATAGTAAAATACACTCTTGAGACATCATTTTAGGCTTATTTATTAGTCTATAGGTTGATTTTAGCTTAATCTAGTGCACTTTCCTATTTTGAGTCTTGATTTGTAGAATTATTATTTTTAGAGCATATTGGGTTTAATTGTTTATTTAGTGTGAAGCTTTAAAGATAATTATGAAGATTAATTAGAGTCCAAGTCAAAGATTACAACTTATGGAAAGAGATATGCATGGAAATTGGAGATAGAAGGAAACTGAGTTCAAATAGGAAAAGGAAAAGCTGCCTAAATCTGGGATTCTGCAGAACACGTCTAAAGATTGGTGTTTTTACCTAAGAAATAGGCCGAATTTGGTAATTTCCTTATAAAGGTCCTAGATAATTCTGTTGCGATTCTTTTGGTATCTTGTGGAGCAAAATCCGACCAATAACAAAGAAGTTATGACCAAAACAACGCAGCAGTGTTTATCTTACGAATTTGGGTTGGGCCAGGAGCCCATTACTTGAAGTTATCTCCAAGAAACGAATTAGGTCAACCTATACCCTATAAATACAGCCTCTTAACACTCTTAAATCATCCTTGGCCAGACCCTAAGGCCAAGAGGAAGCTGCAACACAAGAGAAGAAGTCTGGAGGGAGCTGTGCAACAATCATGTCTCCTTCAACCTCTTATTTTGTAATTCTTTCTTCTTCTTTTCTTTGTATGAACTAATTCTCTTAGCTTAGGTTTTGCATAATGTATAAACTATGAATTCTAGTTCTTCTATCTAAATTCTTTGGGAATTATATGTTTTAATCTGATATTAGCTACTTACCTTTATATTTGATTATGTGTTTTGATTTAATGACTGTTTTCCTTGCTAGTGCACGAGTATAGGATTACCTTAATAGTAGTTAGATGGTCACCTTGTAAGGGTGTTTAACTATTGAACCACCACATAACGTCTAGTGTCGATAGCAGTTCTGACAAAACATACTTCTAACTAGATAGTCATTAAGGTTTGTTTTAACCACCATATCACCAAGATTGCAGTATTTGCTTAGGGCCTTAGTGGTGTTTGATAACCCTATTTTAAATCACTTCTTGGTTGTGCCGTTGCCCCCTTAGTCGCTCTCAAGGTCTAAGGTAGTGGAATTTAGAATCCTGACTAAGTATACCAAGAGCTAATATTCTCCCTTATAAATTAGATTTAATAGATAGAATTAGAAGGATTAGTGCATACTAGTAAAACCTAAGTTATATCGTTCATACTATCTTCTTTTCTTTTCTGTTATTTATTTTCTGTCTTTAATTTAGTAGTTTAGTTTTCTTATTAAAAAACCAAATAAATATCTATCTTTCTCTTCTTTCTCCTTGCGTATTATTATCTATCTTTAATATCTGCACTTGATAATTTGCATAAGTTCTCTCTAACTTTCGTCAGTCCCTGAGAACGAACTCTTCTTATCATTAAAACTTGCATACGTCCTGTAATACTTGCAGTACAGTGTTAGTTTAGGGTGTGTATTTGCACTTATTTATATCATTATTTTATCACACCTTAGGCCACACCAGGCATCTTGTCCTCGGACCTTCTCTTCCTGAGCGTTCATAGTCGTGGTCAAACGGTCCAGAGCTTGTGCTATCTGTTGATTGTCCATAGATCCTTCTTGAGGATACTGAGGTAAAGCTTTCTGATCTAATGAATCGGTATAGGCATCTTGAGCAGGTTGTTGTGGGGGAGCAGGCCTATTCTGATATTGATTTTGATACTGACCTCTCTATTGGAAAGAGTTGTTCTGGGGTCGCGGTTGATAATGACCAGGATTAGCGGCCCCTTGTGGATTTGAATACTGCATACCCGGATGGTTTCGGTTACCCCATTGATAACCTCCGCGGTTGGATATAAAGTAAACAGATTGCGGATTTGATTCGCACTCTTCCCATGTATGATTGTTAACCCCACATTGTTGACAACCTTGTGCTTCTTGTACTACGTTTGCAGCGGCTAAATTCTTTTGCATCTCTAACTTCAGCTCTTTGATTTGATTTTCTAACGCGGATATTTGAGCTGAGTTCGCAGTTTCTGCATCTAAACGAAGCGTTCCTCGGGTCTTTGCTACAGAAGCTCGCGTTGAAGGCCAACTTCTTTCTTGTTCCATAATATTTCCTAAAACCTCGGAAGCTTCATTGTGATCCATGGACACGAAATTTCCCTTTCCAATGTTATCCACCTTCTCTCTACCTTTATCATTAAGTCCTTCATAGAATATAGCAAGTTGTAGAGCAGGTGTATAACCATGGAGCCGACATCTAGCTAATTTTTGTTGAAACCTTGTCCATGCTTCTCCCACTGTTTCTCCATCTTCTTGGCAAAATATTGCAAGCTCGGTTTGATCTTTAAGTCTCATGCTCTTCGGATAAAAACGGTTAAAGAACGCGGCTTGAAGTTCTCTCCAAGAATGAATGGTTCCATGTTGTTGTCTCTCTAGCCAATCGCTAGCTCTACCAGTCAAGAAGAACGAAAACATATGACAATACAGTTGCTCGCGTGTAATGCCCGGAGTAATGTAGGCATCACAAATCTGCATGAACTTCTGAATCGATCTTACCGGATCTTGAATTGCTGTACCAGTGTAGTGTCCAAAACTTTGAAATTGACTGAGCATACCGGGATCGGGTCTAAATTTAATATTCGGAATCTCTAAAGGGCGGTAACCGATTGGTTGAACATGGAATGGTACATGAAGGCCGGGAAGGTCTTGTTCAACTCAGTTCTGTTGATTATTAAGGTTATTCTGCCCATTACCTACTCCTACTGGTAGTTGTACACCAGGTGGATCTTGTTGTTGGATCCCTGGTGGTGGACCTCTCGGATTTACTCCAAGGTCATCAAGTGGTGGATCACGTTGATTTGCCATAGCTCTTCTCAAAGATCTTTCCTCACGAACACGTCTGTTATAAACTCTAAAGCTCCTCTCAGGCTCCGATAACGGAGGGCAAGAATTAAACACTGTGAATCCTGAAAAAGACTAAAGCAAACCACAAGCGTAAATCCGGAAAAATAAAAACTAAAAACTTGAAAAATAAAAACTAATTAAAAACTATTACTCGAAATAGTTAACCCACACGCTAACGAGACACAAGTCCCCGGCAGCGGCGCCAAAAACTTGGTGTCGCCTAGGGCGTGATAAAAATAAGATAAAATTAAGTAAAAAAACTACGCACTCTCACCCTAGACAGGCACAGTACTGCAAGTATTACAGAACGTATGCAAGTTTTAGTTAGTAAGTTGAGTTTGTTCTCAGGGACTTAAGTGTGTTAATCGCGTGAGTAGAAATAACGAGTAAAAGTAAATATTTAAAGACAGAAAATAAAACAAATAGAATTTCAAAAATAATTAATTAAACTAAGAAAATAAAAGACAATAAAGTACAAGATTAAGAATATGAAATGAGAGATATAGCTCAGGTTTTGCTAGTATGCACTAATCCTTATAATTCTATCTATTGATCTAGTTAATAAGGGAGAATATTAGCTCTTGGTATACTTAGTCAGGATTCTAAATTCCCATACCTTAGACCTTGAGAGCGACTAAGGGGGCTACGGCACAACCAAGACGTGGTTTAGAATAGGGTTATCTAACACTACTAAGGCCTTAAGCAATCGCAATAATCAATTGGTGATATGGTGATTAAAACAAACCCTAATGACTATCTAGTTAGAATCATGTTTTGTCAGAACTAATATCGACACTAGACATTATGTGGTGGTTCAATAGTTAAACACCCTGTCAAGGAGACCATCTAACTACTATTAAAACAATCCTAAAGTGATCAGTTCTAGGAAAGACTATAAATCAAAACACATAAAAAAATATTAAGTAAGAAGCTAATATAAAATTAAAACATATAATTCCCAAAACTTAGATAGAAAAATTAGAATTCATAGATTATACATGATGCAAAACCCAAGCTATGGGGAGTTTAGTTCATACCTGAAGGAAATAAACTAAAAGAAATTACAAAAGACATCATCTTGCTCTCTACAATAAACTGGAAGAATAAAACTCTAAGAACTAATTACTATGAGGCAAGGATGATTTTACAACTGATATAAGGGTGTATTTATAGGTGTTTAGAAGACCTAATTCGTTTTCTTGAGGAAGAGATAAAGTATTGGACTCCTAGCCCAACTCAAATTCGTATGGAAATAAAGATAAACACTGCTGGACCGTTTTGAGCATATCTTCTTGGTTATTGGTCGGTTTGAGCTCCATAAGATACCAAAAGAATCCTCACAGAATCATCTTTGTCCCTCTAAAAGGAAATTACCAAAATCGGCCTTTTTCTTGGGGTAAATAGCACTTCTTTAGGCGTGTACTACAGAATCCCAGATTTAGGCAGCTTTTCCTTTTTAATCTTTTTAGCTTTTGTTTCCTTATCTCCAATTACCATGCAAATCTCTTTCCATAAGTTGTAGTATCTGACTTGGACTCTAATTAAGCTCCATAATTATCTTTAAAGCTACACACTAAATAAATAATTAAACCCAATATGCTCTAAAAATATTATTTTACTAAATCAAGACTCAAAATAGGAAAGTGCACTATTTTTCAAGAAAATCGACATTTATGACTTCTAAATCATTAAAAATGATGTCTCATCTTAACATTAATCTATCACAAATGAGGAGACATCACTTATTAACCATTTCAGTTGAAATCTAACTTAAAAAGAAAATCACCCAAAACATCCGTCCTTCCTATATTTGTACATTTTCTAAAAAATTTCTTTTCACACCAACTTTTCTGCACAAGAAAACCTTCATTTGTGGGCCATTCTCCTGCGCCACACTTGCCAAAGACAACCACTGCCACCTTTTCAGATCTCACCTTCTCCACTGGCGCTATAATGCACAAGTAACCGCCGCCTTGGTGGCCCATTCTCCACTGTCGTTGTTACAAGAAAATCGCCGTCTTCGTGAATTGTTTTCCACCGTTGCTGGCAAACACCCCCCCCCCTCGTGGCCTCCATTCTTCACCGTTGCTAACACAAGATTTTTTTTTGTTTTGTTTTTTGTTCAAATGGTGATAGTGTGAAAGAGATTTCATTTTGTTTTTTTTCCAATGAAAAATGTGAAGAGATTTCTTTTTGTTTTTTGTTCGAATGGTGAATCTGAAGAGATTTCTTTTTGTTTTTTGATCGAATGGTGAATGTTGAGGTGAAAAGATTATTTTTTTTGTTTTTTGTTCTAATAGTGAGGTGAAAAGATTTCTTGTTTTTTTTTTCTAGCAGTGACCCTTCTCCACCTTATCATTATCATGTTTTTTTTGGATGCATATCATTAACATGTTTCATTGTTTTTGTTTTAAAAAATAAAAAAAATATTTCATTGTTTTCGTCGTTTAATTTTTATAAATTCAAAGTTTAATTTTTTATCATTGTTTTTGTCCAAGCGAGTCTGGCCAGCCGAGATCGTTTTCACCATTATTATTATCATGTTTCATTGTTTTTGTTTTGGAAATTAAAAAAATATTTCATTGTTTTCAATGTTTAATTTTCACATATTCAAGGTTTAATTTTCCCTTTTTTTATTGTTTTTGTTTAAGCGAATCTGAAGAGATTTCTCTTTGTTTTTTGTTTCAGCAGAGCGTGATGAGATTTCAATTTGTTTGGATTTGGATCTAACTGGTTCGTCCCAAACAGATCTGTTTGGTACATACCAATTGAGTTTTATGGTGAAAATGTTATCTTTTTGTTTTTGTTCTAATGCGAGTTCATGTTTCGTATTTTTAAAATTGTTTTTGCAGAAAAAATTTGTTTGGCATGTACTAATCGGACCTTGACACGGTAGCTTGACACTTACCAATTGGACCTTGACACGGTAGCTTGGCACTCGCTAATAGGACCTTGATACGGTAGTTTGGCATGTACCAATTGGACATTGACACAGACATTAACCTTGACATGGACAAGAACCATTTTAATTTACACAAATTCTATTAGAGACCTATGATGAAATTTTATGCATAATAAAACTCTTGAATAAATAGCTTAAAAATACCTCACAGACAAAATAGATCTAATACTAATTTACCCAAAGAATAGAGATGGAGAAGTGTTGAATTGATTTAGTTAAACTCTAGCTCTTGCTTCTTCCTTCTCTAGATCCTCCTAGTTGCTTCTATAATGAATTATGTATGTATATTAAGCTTATGCAGCCAAGAGATGATTTTCTAAGGTTTAGAACTGATATATATAGGTGCTAGGTCGAAATCATGGAGTAGAGACCAAGTAAAAGAGTTCAAGCCCAACTATATTTCGTAAGTAGATAAGGATAATTACTACTTACTTGTTTTAACCATATCTCTTTTGTTACTGGTCCGTTTTTGGCCCGTAAGATATCAAAAGAATCCTCAAAGAAAGATCTATCTACCTCTTAATAGGATCTTCCAGAATCGTCCCGTATTTGTATTTATCTTGACTTCTTTGGACGTAGCTGCATAAATTCAGATTTATTTGGCAGCTTTTCTTTTCCTAATTGAACTATGTTTCCTTCTATCTCCCGAATTCTTCAAGATCTTCTTTCCTTATCTCCTTAGAATTGATTTGACCTCTAATTTATTCTCATATTATCTTTAAAGCTTCACATTAACACACAAATCAAGCCAAATACGCTATAAAATAATAATTTATTAAATTAAGATAAGAAATAGGAATATTACGAATTAAGCACAAACGTCAATATTAAAAGACCATTTTCTACCTAAAACGATGTATCCTAAGGATTATATTTAGAACAATTAGGGAGACATCACATAATGAAGTATTTCAAGATATTTTGTTGTAGGATATAAATTTAAAAAGAAAAAAATTAAATCGTTTACCTAATCTTGGATAATATCTTCTAATTGATGGTGTAAGAGTAAGCTTTGACTTCTTATAGTGGTGGTACTTGTGGTTAAGTATTGTCATAAATTGGATTGCGTCGTGGTAGTGGGATAAGGTAAGGTCCATTTAGTTTATAAGGCCGGTTGACATACCCCATTTACAATAAACATCCTCAAGCCCAAGTACTAGTTGGGTTCCAACTAAAAGAACAAAAATTCCCAAATAGCCCAAAAATACCCTTATATAACCCCACCCATCCCCTTTCTCCTCCAACAACATACCCGACCTCCCCTCCCCTCTCCTCTCCTCCCGTTCTCTGATCAATCTACCCCAACCGGCACCGCAACAACCACCACCAACCCACCACCTCCTCCTCTACCCTCTCTAATCAAACCACCACCAAACCCTGTCATAGCCACACCACCACCAACAACCCCACACAACACCAGCATCACTGCCACCGTCTGCATCACCATGGCCACCATACCCACCATCATCGGCGTCAGATCCACCCCACCCAACTGAAAACCAACTTCCCCACCATCAGCAACATCAACCCAACCCACCCCACCATCCTGAAACCCATCTTCACCACCATCACCGCTGATATTGATCTCACAATCGAAGCTTGGCTAAGCCCAAATCCACCACCGCGATGCTTCACCACTGATTCACTGTCATCTTCACTGAGTCGTTCTCCTATATCTTCTAATGCTTGGGAAACCCTAACCAACACCATCACCGCCGTCGCTAACCCGCTCTTCTCCAGCACAGGAAAACCCAGCGAATTCAATTTTCCGCCATTGAAGCTCGATGGGTCCAGCCCAATCGTAATACTACCACGGGTCCGAGACAACATTTGAAGCCTTCTAGTGATGGGTCCAGCCCAATCAAACCAACACGGGTCCAGGCATTTGAATCATTCGAGTGACGGGTCCATACCGTTGAGGCGCCGCTGCTTGATGGGTCCAGACCGTTGACGCTGACTCTTTACTATCTCTCCATCTAGAAAAGGTACAGGAGAAGCTAATTATAATTGCTAATTATTAATTTCATTTTTATATATAATTGCTAATTATTAATTTCATTTTTATATATAAACAACGACCTTCAAAGGTAAACCCTAAGCTACTCGATATATACATACATTATATACATATATGAGACACGGTTTGTAGCTAATGTTGAAGAAGAAGGTGAAGATTTGTTTATTTATGAGAATTGCGGGAGGTACTGCTGGAATTCTTCTCTGGTAAGTTTTAAAACTCTTTACTTTCCAATTCTTGGTATTTGATTTTGTAATTCATTTGAATGTTAATTAATGATTGTTATTATTGTTGTCTCAGTGGATTTAGAAACTGGTGATCAAGTGGATTATCATAAAAAGACATTCATGGAGCTTGAATCATTTGCAGTCCAATCATTTACTCAGGGAGATTATCCACACATATATAGCAGCTTGGCTCATATTTGGGTTCTACTGTTGGTGTTGATGGTGCCAGATAGTGTATTCATAGGATATTTGGGTTCTACTGTTGGTGTTGATGGTGCCCGATAGTGTATTCATAGGATAAGTCCCATTATGGGTTCTTTGGAGCACAAATGTTCATTAGATTGTTAGGGAATTTTTGGTTTTGGTCTTTGTTTCCATTGATTGTTGTTAAAGACTAAGGTTTTGTTTGTTTGTAAATTAATTTGGTAAATGCAGTGATTGAATACTTTGTTTTCAGTTTGTGTGTTCATGGTAATTGTGTTAATTTGTGTGGATTTGTGTTGAGATTCAGAATGGGGTTGTTTTTATGGGTTAGGGTCCGTACCCACCTATTTAATAAGCGCGATGGGGCTGGGCTGTATGGAAGGTGACTTAACTTAAACACCAACTTTCACGGGGCCGTACCCATCACGAGCAAGGGTAAAATAGACAACAACCTAACCAACTAGTTAGACATTGGATGTAAATAGGATTGTTTTTTAGTTAGGAGGTATATTATAAAAGTTGGAAAATGTTGGCTGCAAAAAGTAATTTCCTCATAAGGTAAAGGCAAAATGTAGCGTGCAAAAGAAGAGAATATTTTTACTTTTATGTATATATATAACAGTTGGATCAGAGTCTTTTTAATATTTATATATAATACATTGGTCTAATAATTTCGGTTCACCTTTTTGGTACTGTTTAAAATAGAAAAATCGAACCGAACTTAATTTTTTTTAGTTATTTAAAAAAGCCTATACTAAACCGAGCTATTTTCTCGGTTTTTGTTTTACTATTTGTTTTTTTGTTTTTTTTAGGATAGTCTGTTTATTGAATTTTGTTTTTCTCGACCCTCTAGGTGGTATGCATCACAATGACTACTACGAGTGATGAGCAAAATCCATCTTTAGGCAAAATATTTCAAAAAAACCATTTTTAGGCCAAACACATTAAAATGTATTATTTTTAGGCCATTCAATAATTCGTGAGATATTTCATAAATTTTAAAAGTAATTTAGAAATTTCAAATAGACTTCTAGTTTGTAATGTGGTCCAATAAAGATATAATTTAAATTTTTTAAACATTAGAATAAAATATATTTGATCAAAATATATGTATTAAAAATATTTTGATAAATTATCATATCTATCGGAACATGAAAAAATAATAATAAGAAGAAATATACAAATATTTACGTCTAATGAAAAAATTATCATTAAATTATAACATTGTACTTATAGAAAAAATTTACGTCTAATGAAAAAATTATCATTAAATAATAAATTATCATATCTATCGGAACATGAAAAAATTATCATTAAATTTTTTAATTGTTTTTTTATGCCTTCAATAATCTTATTTATAAAAAAATGTCTAATGAAATAATTATTTATAGAAAACATCCCTTTTATATTTTCTATACCTTTACTAATTCCATCACATGCGCGCGTCCGTGAATTTTTTTTTAAATCGTCATAACTAATTCAAAAAAAATCAGAAAATTTAAAAAAAAAAAATTGAATAAATCTAATTAATATTTACGTCTATGATTTTTTTGATTTTTTTTGAATTTTTTTCGAATTTTTTTAATTTTTTTTTCGCAGACACGGAATTCCATGTTTTAAACCGTGAAATAAACATGAAATTCCATGTTTTAAACCGTGAAATAAACATGAAATTCCATGTTTTAAACATGAAATTTCGTGTCTGCGAAAAAAAAATTAAAAAAATCAAAAAAATCAAAAAATTCAGAAAATTCCGAAAAAAATCATAGACGTAAATATTAATTTGATTTATTTAAATATAATTTTTTTTGATTTTTTTGATTTTTTTTGAATTAGTTATGACGATTTTAAAAAAAATTCACGGACGCGCGCGTGTTAATAGTTTTTTTCTTATTTTTTAATTGTTAATTATAAGGGTAATTTGGGATGGGGCTATTTTCAATAAATATTTTTTTCTAGGCACCTTTTTTTAAATAAGTTTTTTAATAGGCATCAATTAACAATTGACTCTTATCTTATTTTTATTAATTAAATCAATAATTTGGATGTCGTTGTCTTAACTTTTTTCACTATTGTATATTGTTTTATAATGTAATATTTTCTTTGACAGAAAAATAAAATCTTTCTCTATCTTATACAGGGGCGGAGCCATGCATACCCCAAGGGGGTCCATGGCCCCCCCTGACTTTTAAAAAAAAAAAATTTACTACTTATTTTAAAAAAAATAAAAATTTATTATAGTTATTTATTACCCCAAAATTTTATAAAATCGTCTTTTGGCCCTCCCCTAACTTTTAAAATTTATTTTATTAACCTTATAATTATATTATTTATAGAATAATTAATTTAAAAAAAATTAATATTAAGATTTATAGTGCAATGTTTCTTTAATATAAGACTTATAGTGCAATAATTACCTAATATAGGATTTATAGTGTAATTTTGTAAAATATAAGGACTTATTTTACTGTTTTACTTAATATAAGGACTTATATTGCACATAACTCGGAAAAAAAAATTTCGGGGCCGTTGCCCCCTAACCCCCTTGGCCTCCCCTAGTGACTAATCCTGGCTCCGCCCCTGATCTTATATTCATTAAACAAATCAATCATCTAAATGTTTTGGAGCATTTTATAAATTATTTTTAAGCCAGCATCCCATTATTTCACTACAAGAAATAGTATCTTTAGCGGCAAAAAATTTAACACTAAAATCTTAATTTTGCCGTTAATAGTCGTTATTTTTCGCCTCTATAAGTTTCTCAATAAAGATACCTTTAGTAGCAAATTATTTGTTCTTGCCTCTATTAACTTTATCTTTAGCGGCAAATATTGTCGCTAAAAATATAATTAGATGCCATTTTGGTTTTTAAAAATATTATTAGAGACCATTTTAATTGTTGCCGCAGTAGCTTCCCCGCTAATGTTATTATTAGAGACCATTTTAATTGTTGGCGCAATAGCTTCCCCGCTAATGCTACTATTTCTTGTAGTGTTTATTAAAGAGATTAATGGACAACCCACCCATCGTTCACCATTTTGACATATTCAAGCGTTGAATAAGAACTCTACTAATGGAGAGAGACGAATCAAAGAGAGTTGTAAAAAAGAATCAGAAAATTAAAGAACGAAAAAAGGTTACTTAAATATATTATAATTACTTAACATGTTTTGATGGAAAAAGTCCTAAAACTTGTATTCTTTAATTGACTCTCAACACAGTATTTTCCAGTATATTGAACTGAAATGGAAAACACAGGAAAGCCGCTACTCACCCCTTACAAACTGGGGGGATTCCAACTCTCTCACAGGTACATATTTTTTATCTCTATATTTACAGTTCAGTAACTCATATGTGAGCGAGTTATAGTTAGTTTCAAACATATATGGACGATTTCAAACTAGTTTTTTTTCACTATATAATTTAAAGTTTTCGTATGCTCTATCCAAAATTGGTAAAACCACTTTGTAATCTTAAAAGGATTGTTCTGGCACCTCTCACAAGGCAGAGATCTTTCAGTAATGTTCCTCAGCTACACGCTGGTTTGTATTACTCTCAGAGAACAACCAAGGGAGGTCTTCTCATAAGCGAAGCAACTGGAGTTTCTGATACGGCTCAAGGGTATTAAACTCTGGTTATATCTATGTTTAGTTCATAATTTATATGCTTACAGTTTTATTATTAAATGAAGGTATGACGATACACCTGGTATATGGACAAATGAACAAGTTGAAGCCTGGAAACCTATTGTAGATGGTGTACACGCCAAAGGTGGAATATTCTTTTGCCAAATTTGGCATACCGGGAGTCTCATGCCCCCAAACGCAAACAATCAATCTATTCATCTAAACGGTATCTAAAGAATTAAATTCTCAACTTTCATTGCTTTTACATATCTTTTCTTAGTAATCCTAGTCAACTTAGAGGAATGTGGTAGTGTTAGGTCATGTGATGGCTCCCGATCTGTTGTAGACACTGTTCGTAAAATGCTACTACACCTATTAATCCAGATAACTTTTGTTACTTCTGACTTTGAAATCAAATAAACTTTTCAGGATTTCATGTTAATGGGCGGGATTCAATTTCGAGCACAGATAAGCCACTAAGTTTCGATATTGAAGAAATTTCGCTAAGGACAGATAGAATTTCTCTAGTGGTCAATGACTTTAGGCTCGCAGCGAGAAATGCTATTGAAGCTGGTGAGGTTTGATATAATTGTTAAATCGAAGGTTAATCCACTAATCTGTTAAATATTAGGTTTTGATGGGGTTGAGATCCATGGAGGTAATGGTTATCTTATAGACCAGTTTCTGAAAGATCAAGTTAATGACCGAACAGATCAATACGGGGGCTCATTGGAAAATCGTTGTAGACTTGCACTCGAAGTAGTTGAAGCTGTTGTTAATGAAATTGGAGCTGACAAAGTTGGAATAAGGTTTACACCCTTACAAGATGACTCAAATCCTCAGGCTTTGTCTGTGTATTTAGCAGAAGCTTTAAATAAATACAAAATACTTTACTGCCACGTGATTGAGCCGAGGATGAAAACTGTCACGCAATCATCATATTGCCACGATAGTCTTCTGCCGATGAGAAAGGTGTTTAATGGCAGTTTCCTCTCAGCTGGTGGTTATTGTCAGGAAGATGGTAATAAAGCCATAGCTGAAAATCGAACTGATCTTGTTGTCTTTGGTCGTCTATTTCTCGCGAATCCAGACTTGCCGAAGCGATTCGAGCTAGATGCTCCTCTTAATAAGTATAATAGGGATACGTTCTATATATCGGATCCTGTTGTTGGAAATACTGATTATCCATTTCTTGAAGCCACAATATGATTTGATTATATTCCCTAGTGGAATATGAACTGTTTTCATTTTTGTATTTCCTTCGTCATATTACACAGAAAAGTGATGAATCAAAGCAGTATGTTCTTATAGAAGTCAAAGTACATTTCTACATGTACATTGTTAAATAATGTTGTTTGAATTTAAGCCCGGCTCATTCTTGACGTGTAATAAATAAAACACTTGATTTCCACCTCCAGTTTCATTATTTGGTACGGACATCGAGCATAAAATTGTTATAGCTTCACCAGGATATTTGCTCAAATATCCTTGGTGAATGTCTGAAGCAGAGAATAATTAAGTACATAATACACCCACTAAACTCTTCCATAAGCCTCATTTCGTGCAATGCATCAAAAGTTGATCGACAATATGGTGAACAACATACTTCGAACAGAAAAACAACTCATACGTCCTCTGATACTTTAATCCTTTGATGCATTACTACATCGTGTTTTCTTCGCGACAAATCTTTAAAGACGATGTTTAAATGTCTACGCAAATGATCAAATACACTACCGACGCTATTGCTTTCTCGCTAGTGTCTTCATTTGTGATGATTTTTTTGTTAGTTAAATAAATTAAAAAATCAAAGACGTCTCTATTGATATAATTAACTAGGGACGAAAATATGTCGTTCCAAATGATCAAATAAACTAGCGACAACATTGCTTTCTCGTTAGTGTTCTTATTTTTGATGATTTTTTCGCAATTTAAAAAAATAAAAATCAAAATCAAAATCGTCTCGATATAACTTACTAGGAACGAAAATTTGTTGTCTCTAATGATATCATTGCGGACGTGTTTTTATATATGACTTAATATTCATTCTTACTTACTTTCCTCCCTAATCCTAAACCTTAGAATTTGTTTTCAGACTGAGAACTTCCAACTGCCACGTGGTCCCTGTCACTTCATTACGGAAGGATCCAAAACTCAACCTCCATGTGTGAGAATCATTTTAACATCAAATTATCCTTTAATTTTCTTGAAATTAGCTATTTTTTAAAATTTAATTTTTTATTTTTTCTAAGTTTCTCAATTTTTTAATCGATTTATTAGGATAATTTCAAAATTAAGTCTAAAATCTAACATTTCTTCTAAAATTAGATCAAACATTATTTTAATTTTTATTATAGATCTTATTTAATTCTTCTAAATGTAAGCCATTACTAATTTTTCTTACTAAAATACTTTATAATTAATATATTATAAATATATATTAATTATTTATTTTATCACCATCACCGTTGATGGACGGTCAACTCCGACGCTCAACGGTGGCAACTCCGGCGTGTTTTTTTGATTTTTATCTTTATCTTTTGGAACGGTTGCTAGTCAACATCGGTCTACTCCGGCGAGTTTCTTTTAACCTTTTTACAGTTATTGGATAAAAAATATATCAATGCGATTTTTTTCGAATTTTTCAGATTTTTTTCTAACTCCGATGAAAAATTATACCAAACCTATACTAACTACAAGTACAATATTGTACTTGCATGTTGCTGTAAGTACTATATTGTACTTGATGCAAATACAGTATAGTAGTTGTGTTCTAAGGATAATATTGCAGTTACTTCAAGTACAATGTTATAAATGCATAAGTTTAATACTGTACTTGCATAATTAAAATATTGTACTTGCACAAGTATAATTATAGTTGCATTTCCGGTATAACTATTCGACAGAATTTGTAGGGAGCTGTAAAAATTTAAAAAATCAAAAAAAAAAAAAAAAAAACAGTGATATATTTTTATCCGGAAATTGTAAGAAATAAAAAAACTCGCCAGTCATCACCAGAGTTGATTGGTTACTGCCCCAAAAATTTAAAAAAAACGCCAGAGTTGACAAGTGGTCATCCCGGTTTTTTTTTTAAATCGCAAGAGTTGACTATTGACTGTCAAAGTTGACCTGTTGACCGCCAATGGCCAGCAGTGGTGGAGGTGATAAACTAAATATTTTTTTGTTTTATTATTTGTTATATTAGTTATTGTGGTCAAAGGGTCTATAATTGGAAGAAAGATTTGTTTGGCATAATTCTTTTTTAAAAGTTTGGTATTTAGGCCTAATTAGGGAATTATCCCTAATTTATTGTGTATTATGTGAGAATTTTAAAGACTATATATTACTTAATTTTGTGCATTACAAAAAAAATTAGACGAATTTGTGTAATATAAGAGTTAGATTATTTGGTTATATTATTTGATTTATTGTTTTCCGAATTTGTTTACAATTACTTTATATTTTTATTTTAGACGCTGAGGTCGGTTGGATTAAATTAAAAAATTTGTGTCCTCGTCAATTTGTGATAGGTGTTAGGAAATTTTTAACATTTGTAGAAAATAACATGGATAAAATGGCTCATATTGTTTGTTTGTGTAACCGTTGTATGAATAATGGAATAATTTCATAAACTTTGTACAAGTGGATATTTTCAAGTTTGGGTTTTTGTTTACGTATGAAATTTGGACAAAATATGGTTAAATAGAACCAATTCTCGTGAAAACCTTTACCCATATTGTAGATAATGAAATGATGGAAGTATTTGATGATTTGAGACCGAGTATAACTATTGAGATAGGTGACGAGAATATTCAAAGGACAATCAGTGGTTGTTTCGATACTTTTTTTGAAGCAATAGAGACTTAGTTATACCCCAGTTCCACGTTAATGGGTTTATTGAATTTCATTTCTAAGTTGATGCACATCAAGGTCAAGAACAAATGGACGATTATTTCTTTCATATAACTCCTAAAACTGTCGTGTCGCGATTTTCGCGAAAGGCATGCATTGTCTTCATCGTATGAGGAGTGCAGTAAAAAACTAAAAAGTTTAGGTATGAGATATAATACAATCGGTGTTTGTTTAACTTAGAGTATTTTATATTATAAGGAAAATGAAAAAAATCGACCTGTGTCCAGTATGTGGTGAATATAGGTGAGATCCAAAGAAGAGGAAGTAATACCCATACAAGAAACTACGATATTTCCCTATTTTGCCAAGATTGCAGCGAATGTACGTTTGGAGGCACACCACCAAAGATATGATCTGACACCATACCAGAAAAAGTGTGTGTGTGTGTGTGTGTGTGTGTGTGAAGAAGATGAGTTGGAAGTATGTGAGAGGTGTGAGAAAAAAAAAATTTAGGGGCTTAAGTTTGATTTTTAAACCATATAAGATGAGTTAGAGGTAGGTTGGGAGGTGTGTGAAAAAATTAATAATTTTAAACAGTTAATTTTGATCTTTTAAATATTATGAGTTAAAAAATGATTTTATATCATTTAAAAGGATTTAATGATAATTTAACAAAGAAAGATGATAGATTTCGTCCAAAGGGGGTATTATGGCATAGTTTTGAAACTACTGGATGAGAAGATATTTCATAAAAAAAAAGGTAAATAGTCCGTCGAGGCAAAGTAGATATTAACTCTAACTTAGTAACTATTCTTTTTTGTACTTACACTTTTAATAAAATTAACGTACATCCCTTTTAATGACTACCTACGTTAATTGCTATAAATAAGGTTTCTAGTGGTCACATTTTTGGCGTTATAATTATTTAAAGTAATTGCTAAAAGTCATGGCTTTTTACGACTAAATTTTTAGGAATGACACTAAGCTTACATTTAACAATCACTATTCTAGGATCACCTATTACTAACTCCTTGAGTTTGCTAAAGACAATTTCTCTCTTTGGCGACCACTTTCAGGGTCTTTGGCGACATAATGTGGTCGCTAAAGATGCGTCGTGTAGTGATGAACTGATAAAAATGGCTACTAAAGATATTTCCTGAAGAAGACAACTATTCGAAAGAAAACTAGTCGTTGAAGTAAAAAAAAAAAATCTTTATGGTCCATAAATAACTTAATAAATTAAAATGTAATTAATTAATTATTAATTCTAGTAACAAAAAAGTTATTACTGACAAACCACCCCACCCTACCTCTAGCGCGAGTATTTCACTATAGAGAGGTTTAGGTCCTTCCTCTTTTATAATAATGTGGTTCTTAGATTAATTAATGATTCTGGTACCAAAAGGATTAATATACGCAAGCACCCCATCCCACCATGAGCACGACTATTTCACCAGTGAGGGGATTAGGTCCTTCTACTTTTACAAAAGTGTAGTACTTAAGGACACAAAGTACTTAAGTTTATAGTAACTTATCAAAACATTTTAATCTTTAAAAAATTTCAATGTGGGATTTTTTCACACCATAAACCTTAATATCCCACTCACTATATAATAGTATTTTTAAATGTATCTGAATCATTCTGAGTTACCAAAATCAAATTAATTTTAATATAAAATAAGTCATTTATAATGTACTAAACCCCTTTTTTCCAACAAAACACTCATTAACTAATAAAGCTACACAATGTCTATGAAAAAAAGTTTAATTTGAAGTCCAGACGGAATGCTTGATAAATATATTTTATTTAACTATGTCGTGTGTTGGAGTCTAATATTTCACTAATATAATGTCTTCTACTAATAGTTTGGACTTTTGGTTGAGTCGACAATTTAAATTGTCGAGTGCATGATTTTCATAGAAAATCATGGATAGCATTCGAACTGTTGGGTAACTTCCTTCCCTTCTGGAAAGGCTTCGGCTACTGCACTTGTTTTATAGGTATGTTATCCACAGTATCAAGTCTCTATATTTTTCGTTTTACGAGCGGTTACAAATAACAATATTGCAACTTGGTTTAAGTTTAATTTGATGGAGGAGGTGAAAGGGAGCATTTGAAATAGGCGAAATATCTTCTTCTATGCTATATTCATTAGTAAAATCAATTATTTTAATGAGTTTGGACCACGTTATAACTTTTCATAGCTAAACCAACAACCTTTATTCTTTATTACAGTAATGGAGAGAGACGAAGCAAAGAGAGTTGACATTATACCCATCTAAATAATTAAAAATTCCAATAATAATTGATGAGAAAAGAATCAAGAAATTAAAGAATGAAAAGGTCAGCATGACACAGGGAGACTGTATGTTAGGAAACTACATGGTGTACTAGTTCCATGTTCCGTTCTTTCAGGGCAATATTTTATGATTCGTAAAAATGTTTTAATGGAGAAAGTGCTAAACTTATATCCTTTGACTCTCAACACAGTATTTTCCACGAACTGAAATGGGAAACACAGGAAAGCCGCTACTCACCGCTTACAAACTTGGGAATTTTCATCTCTCTCACAGGTAATGTTTTTCTAGTTAGTTCCAAGCATATATGGACAATCTTCAGACTAGTTTTTCACTATCTAATTTAATTCTCTAATGTTCTATCCAAAAATTGTAAACCACTTTGTAATCTTAAAGGATTGTTCTGGCACCTCTGACAAGGCAGAGATCTTATAAGAATGTTCCGCAGCCACATGCTGCTTTGTATTACTCTCAGAGAACAACCGAAGGAGGTCTTCTCATAGCCGAAGCTACTGGAGTTTCTGATACGGCTCAAGGGTACTAAATTGTGGTTGTATATATGTTTAGTTCATATAATCATATGCTTAAAATATTATCATTAAATGAAGGTATCCAGATACACCTGGTATATGGACAAAAGAACAAGTTGAGGCCTGGAAACCGATTGTAGATGCAGTGCACGCCAAAGGTGGAATATTCTTTTGCCAAATTTGGCATGTTGGTAGGGTGTCAAATCGAGGTAAATTAGATACCGACTATCAATCATAAATTAAGTCATTATCAAGATTTTACAAGTCAACATTTAGATTCTACACATCATTATGTTTATCAGATATTGGACTAGTTCCTATCTTGTGTACCAAATAAACAACGTGATCAATTAATTATATATCAGTTTGCTTGTTACTTCTAAAATTGTTATCGAATTATGTTTTTCAGGATATCAGCCCAATGGACAGGATCCAATTTCGAGCACAGATAAGCCAATAACTATTTATCCTGAAGAATATTCTCCTCCTCGACGGGTAAGGACAGATGAAATTCCTCAACTAATTGAAGACTTTAGGCTTGCTGCCAAAAATGCTATTGAAGCTGGTGAGGTTTGATAAAATTATTGCATTGTTAAATTGAATATTAATCCACTTGTCATTAATAACTCAATTAATGTTTAGGCTTTGATGGGGTTGAGATCCATGGAGCTCATGGTTATCTTATAGATCAGTTTTTGAAAGATCAAATCAACGACAGAACAGATCAATACGGTGGCTCATTAGCTAATCGTTGCAGATTCGCGCTCGAAATAGTTGAAGCTGTTGTGAATGAAATTGGAGCTGACAAGGTTGGAATAAGGCTTTCACCCTTTGCAGATTACATGGAATCAGGCGACTCAGATCCGCAAACTTTGTGTTTATATCTAGCCGAAGCATTAAATAAATATGAAATTCTTTACTGCCATGTGATTGAGCCGAGGATGAAAGTGATTTGGGAAATATCAGAATGCCAGGATAGTCTTGTGCCGATGAGAAAAGCGTTCAAAGGCAGTTTTATCTCAGCTGGTGGTTATCGCCAGGAAGATGGTAATAAAGCCATAGCCGAAAACCGTACTGATCTCGTTGCGTATGGACGTCTATTTCTTGCAAATCCAGACTTGCCAGAGCGATTTGAGGTAGATGCTCCTCTTAATAAGTATAATAGGGATGATTTTGTGATATCAGATCCTGTCGTTGGATATACTGATTATCCATTTCTTGACGGCACAACATGATTATGAGTTGGAGTACTCTACTGTTTTCATGTTGTGTTTCCTTCAACTCTTCCCAAAGCATTATAAGGAAAGGTGATAAATCAAAGCAGTATGATCTTGAGAAAATCAAAACACTTTTCTATATGAATATTGATGTTGCTTTGCCTTGTAATATGATTCCCTGTTTATTATGCTTGTAATACATATGAGTTTGTGATCTCTTATTTTGAAGGTCATCTAGTATTCCAAAATTTGAAATTCCAATGATTGTACTTTATTGTCTTTCTAATTTTCAATGTATCATTTTAATCACTACTTACATATTAGACTTAGTGATTGATCAAACAACATTTACAAGATAAAAGGAAAAGGAAAACTCAACAAAATCTTGTTTTTGAGATTGCTTCCTCCAAAAGTAGAGACAGAAGTAGCGACAAAAACCCTTGCGTTCAGAGAGGGTTTTTTTGCTTCTAAGTTTTTTAGCTAGACTAACATCCCTTGAGTTAAAATTTCTAAGAGCATGACAAAACATGTACCTGCCTGCGATAATAGAATAATCTTTCATCAATTAGAACCGAATAGTCCATCTAGTATTAAGAGGAAATTTAACTTCATACTAGTTTCTTGGCAATCTGACTCTATAATAGTAGAGACAATGTTAGTCTCATTTGCTCAAACACAATGGCTTTGCCTTCCAGGGACAATTTGCACTTCAAATTAAATGAGTCCATGATTTCTCCCCTTTAGTGAATACACATAACCACAATATAAGTAGTTCATTTGGAACATGAAAGAAGCATCACATTGGATTTTCACCCTGTTGATGAGCGAACAAAAAGATGTAACATTGTCTTGCCTTAGGATAGGAAGTTCAGTCAAGGGGGAAGATTAGCTTCGTGTTTGTAGAATTCAGCACGACTTCTCCTAGTTATGGTATGGATAATTTTCTTAGTTCAACTGGCATTCACAAACTGAACTTGTATTCAAGATTTCCATAAGTTCCAACAGGATAGCATAATGAAGGAAAAAACATAGTGTTTCGACCACAAATGAAGAAAAAGAGTTAGGATCAAGGCAGATTTGCATGACTAATTGATTCTAGTACTTTCAACAAAAAGGATGCCTCAAAAGGATATGTTCTGCCGTCTCGTTCTCCATAACACATCAAGAGCATCTAGGAGATGCCGAACAATAATGCTGAAAAGGCTGGCTTTAGACAGGGTTGCATTTCTTAGGCATTTTAGAAAGATGCCCTAACCTTTGTTGGGACTTTATCATATCATTTTCCAAAAAGAGTGAGTAACCACTTACTTCAATTTAACGATGTTGGATGCCGTTGAACTATCATTGGATGAGGAAAAAGAAATATCCAAATTTGTTAGAGTACTCACCCGACTTTGTGAAAGGTCAAACCTTAAGGTCATAAGATAAATATCCTGAAAGGGAAAATTAATGATAAGAGGGGCCACATTTGGGTCAAAAGATTAATTGATAACATCATGGTCTCAGCCTGTTATTCCTTGATAAAAAGAGCCAAACCAATCTAATAATAGAATCTGGAATTTGTTTAACAATAAGGAAGTTGAGAAGCCAATTTTCATCCCAATTTTCCTAATGATATATGTCAATTACTGAGGGGAAGTGGTATTTAACAATGATGGTAAGGATATTTTAAATGGAGGCCCTTGCAACATTGTTAATGATATAAATGACACTGCTAGGAGAGTAGCATAAGAAATACTAATGATAACGATATGGTAATTAAAAAAGAACGGATTAGCTTAAACCTTCTATGGATATGATCAAAATTAATTGAGATGCCTCTTGCATCCAATACCTTCTTACTCTATATTTTTGTATCGGATGCCTTTGAGTATCATTTTCGTAACTACTTAGCCTTTTTGAATGAAAGCCGTTAAAAATATCTCCATTAAATGGTCACGTATAGGTCATGTGTTTTATTTTTTTTAAATTAAAAAATTATTTTTCTGAATTACTAAATAAAACTCATTTTTTAACAAGGATATTCTTATTATTTCACAATATTTTAAAGTATAAATACACAATTAAAAACCAAAAATTAAAAACATATAATCACAAATCCATTCCAACGATTTGGGGGAAGGTGGAAGAACCCTAATTTCTGAAAAAATTCCAATCTTCTATGTTGTAATCGATTATTGTCTGAAATAAGCCCCATTTATCATCAATGATGTCACCCCATAATGCCCAAAGTGTGGTCTCAACTTCTTCTCGCGCTCTATATTGCAGGTGTGGATTTGTTGTAGCTAAGGTTCACACTTCTTGGTCCATGTAGGAGGTTTTACAGGTGTATGTATTGGGGTTCTCTTATGGATATCAACTTCTTTGTTTGGTTGGATGAGCAGATGGGTGAACGAAGTGGTTCAGTAATTCGTGGGCTATTGCGTAAAAGCCAGAATTACGTGTTAGAAGTTGATGCAATGGAGTCCAAAATGAATTTGTTAGCAGCTGATTTGGATGAAATGGTTCAGTTAGAAAAGAAAGCTTGTGATATATTGAAGATGGAGTCTGCAAAAGAGAATGTCTTGAATACCTAGATGAAACTAGTAACTGAGGATTTGGATGAATTGAAAGAAAAAGAAAAAATTGCTTCTAAAGCTTTGAACCTCGAGTCTGCGAAGGTGAAGGTGGTTGAGGATGAGATGATACGTCTTAAAGCAATGATGACCAATGTAACACGAGAGAACTTGATTCTGAAATGGGGTTGCTTTGTGTTGATCTTCATCTTCTTCTTCAACGTCTGTGGTTTTAGATGTTTGTTGTAGTGTTAGTTTGAGTTGTTTGATGTATTAGGTTTCAGTTGTATTGATGTATCAGTGTATCAGATTGTTGAACTGTTGAATGTGTAGTTTGTGTTAGTTTGTGTTGTTTGTTAATTTGAGACTTGTTACGTACGGTTTTATCTTGTTTTCAATGGAATTGATCGTTATGTTGTTATTTTACCTTGATTTTTAGTACGTATAAAGTGAATGAATTTGCAGTTTGATTAAAGTATACAAAAAGTACATAAGCAGACAAAAAAATGGATACCACCTTGCTGGCATTACATAGAACTTTTCACAAAAAGTCGATATTCAAATACAACTTGCACAAAGTTACAAAAACCCACAGCCTTCACTAAATTCTTTACCAACCAAAAAACCCTACATATAACTACTACCACCACATAATGAAGTCACTTAACCCTAGACTATTACAACCCCAATAGTTCTGGAGTGTGCACAAAATAAAGTTATAAACACATAAATATTAAACAATCAAGAGTTAAATAAATCTGTAGATTCAAATATCTGATGGAAAACAAGTTCATTTTGCTCCCTTCTCTAGAGGAGCTGAAGTTTTGACAGCAACTTTCCTAAGCGAAGGTCTGCGGCAATTGTCACGAACCCAGAATTTCCCTCTCTCATTACTACAACTTGTTTATGCTAGATGAAGGGTTTATTTGCTCTTGGTTCCCCTTTGTTTTTATCCTATCATAAAAAAGACAAGCATCACCATCTAAATATAGTCATTTTCATCTTAAATATAGAAAAATGAATGAATGACCTACCTGAGGTCCATCTGTAGGTAAATTCCTTTTAGATATGGTTTGCGCAGGTGTTGTTTGATGTTTAAAGACCACCTGGAATTTTAAAGTAAACTATGTCAGTCATGTTTAGGTGTGAGGGGTGATTTATCAATAAAGTAAAAGAGTAAGGGGTAAACTGTCAATAGTATATCAACTTACCCCTCGGATACGCCTTAATGACCTTAGCTTTGATGGCACATGTCGTGTTTTTTCCTTAAGCACTTCCTTGCTTGTGTCAGTAGCAGGCTGGATGAAGGGCTTTTTTTCTCTTGGGTCCCCTTTTTCTATCCTATCACCATAAAAGACAAGCATCACCATCTAAATATAGTCATTTTCATCTTAAA
Source organism: Nemophila menziesii (assembly GCA_029959085.1). NCBI lineage: Eukaryota > Viridiplantae > Streptophyta > Magnoliopsida > Boraginales > Hydrophyllaceae > Nemophila > Nemophila menziesii. The sequence goes on along the minus strand of JARWIR010000138.1, from coordinate 13,043 downwards.
TATAGAAAAATGAATGAATGACCTACCTGAGGTCCATCTGTAGGTAAATTCCTTTTAGATATGGTTTGCGCAAGTGTTGTTTGATGTTTAAAGACAACCTGGAATTTTAAAGTAAACTATGTCAGTCATTTTTAGGTGTGAGGGGTGATTTATCAATAAAGTAAAAGAGTAAGGGGTAAACTGTCAATAGTATATCAACTTACCCCTGGGATACGCCTTAATGACCTTAGCTTTGATGGCACATGTCGTGTTTTTTCCTTAAGCACTTCCTTGCTTGTGTCAGTAGCAGGCTGGATGAAGGGCTTTTTTTCTCTTGGGTCCCCTTTTTCTATCCTATCACCATAAAAGACAAGCATCACCATCTAAATATAGTCATTTTCATCTTAAATATAGAAAAATGAATGAATGACCTACCTGAGGTCCATCTGTAGGTAAATTCCTTTTAGATATGGTTTGCGCAGGTGTTGTTTGATGTTTGAAGACAACCTAGAAATTTAAAGTATAATCTTTCAGTCATTTAGATGTAGGGGTGATTTGTCAATAAATTAAAAGTGTAAGGGGTAAACTGTCAATAGTATATCAACTTACCCCTGGTGTGTTTTCCTTAGTCACTTCCTTGCTTGTGTCAGTAGTAGGTTTCTTTATCTCCACGCTAGTTTTCTTTACTTGATATATTGGTGGGTCAGTCTTTGATGGCACATGTGAGGTTTTTTCATTATTAATTTCTTTGCTTCTCTCCACATGCTTTTTCTCTGCTTGATGACCTGGTGGATCCTTTTCTATCTTCACCTTCTACATTCACATTAAACCACAAAAAATGTTAACAACTTACTGATTTGTTATTAAAGTTCATTTGTTAATGTGTAGTTACCTTAAGTATTGACTGGGAGAGTATTGTTGTCTTTCTCAGATGATTTTCCTTTCCCTTTTCCTTTGTCATCATCCTATTTTCAAAATACAGACAATACACAATTAGGTAAGAATAAATAAATGTATACACCCCTAAAGACATGTACTTACTATGGTTATTGGTATTATGCTTGAACATCCAGAGATAGTCTTAAAACCCATAGTCTTCAATTTGTTGCTTTGTCTTGTAGGGTTTTCCTTTGTTGTTTTTCCCCGTGTTTCAACTGGGCCTTGGTATATTTGGTTTTGTTCTACATCGCGTCGGTTTTGCAATGACTGATTCTTTTGCAGACTCACTTTGTGTACAAGGGGTTGCACAATGTGCAGATGGTTGTACTTCAAACACATCAAAAAGTCTATTAAGCTCTTCATCAGGTGTCTCATCCACACCTTGAACATTCACACCTTGAACATTCACACCTTCACCATTCAAACCTTCAACATTCACACCTGTAACATTATCACCTTCAACATTCAAACCTTCACTTTCCTTTACACCCTCAGTTTGTATATTATTTAATCCCTCATTTTCATTATCTTTATTTTTGGTATCTCTTTACATGTCCTTGTGTTATTCCCTACTTCTCCGCAACTCTTGCATCTCACTGCCCTACCAACTCCAGATGCCTTTTGAACACCTATAATTGTGTGTTGTTTTCTCTACTTTTTTACTTGATCCTCATCAACCTCCTTTGTCCTAGCCTTTTTTGGTATGCCAACCAATTTAAAGGCCAGAGGAGGTTCAACAAACACATTCCTAGTAGAAGGCCACATTTAAGACCCATTAAGTGGGTATATCATTGGTGTATATGTCTTCATATACATATTTTTTGTGTAGCATTCATGCACGTATTTCTCTGGATCTTTTCCAATGTATTGAATACATGTGATGGCGTGATAGCATGGTGTTCCAGAAAGCTCCCACCTTCTGCAAGGACAACTTTACAAATCCAAGTCCACAACAAATGAATCTGTTTCCAGGTTTCTCACTTCAAACTTTATTTCTCCACAAAATACGACATGCCATTTACCACAGTTTTTTAGCTTTTTTGACTAAGTGTTTTATCTTAGGACAGATGTCACCATCATACTTTGCCATCCAGAATCTCTTTGATTCAAGTCTTTTCATGTTATACACCCTTAGACCTTCTAGTATAAGAATTAGAGACTTGTCCCTAATAATTACACCATACATGACCTTCTAGTATAAGAATTAGAGACTTGTCCCTAATAATTACACCATACATAATATGTAATAGTGTAGGGGGAAGGTAGACATAATATGTAATAGTGTAGGGGGCAGATAGACATTAGATATAATATTCTAGGGGCAGATAGACAGAATCTATAATAGTTTATGGGGTAGTTAGACAAAGAAATACCTGACTTTTTTTATTGCATTGTTATAGCTTTCGCAAAGGTTGTTCAGAAGAACATCACAAGTTGTAGTAAAACTGAAGTGTGATCTTGACCAAGCCTTAGGATTCAAGTTAGATTTCCAGTTAAAAGCACTCTCATCCATATCTTTGATAATTGCCATAACTTCTACAAATCTTTTCACTGTTGGGGCCCTAGCAGCTTCCCACACCTTGTCCTTTTGAGCCAACCCGAGATGTTTTCTTTTGAAATTATTATACAAATGTCTAACACAGTGACAATGCTCAATATCTGGTAGCATGTCACTGAGTACCTGTAGTAATCCCTACAAAGAAACATACAAAAGGTCAAACAATATTCATAGAAAAAAACCCAAATGGAAGTAAATATTTAACCAAAAAAACCAACCTTTTGTCTATCAGATATGAAAGTCCATTCGTATTGATTATAAATACCAAGATCTTGTAACAACATGTTCAAAAGCCATCTCAAAGAGTTACTGTCCTCTTTTTCAGCTAGGCAATATACAATTGGGTAGATACAATTGTTCCCATCTATTCCTACAACTGTCAAAATTACACCTTGATGTGGACCCTTTAGGTGACATCCATATATACCAACAAACTTCCTACAACCCTCTAAAAACCCTCTTCTACAACCTTCAAGACAAACATAAAGCTTTGAAATATTTCAACACTAGTCTCCACTTCCACAGTACTACCAGGATTACTTCTCCTAATTTCCTCACAATAATCATAAACTTTCTTGTATTGATCCTTGTATTCAATCTCTATCATTTGTGTAGCTAAGTTATATGCCCTGTAGCATGTTCTTGTGCTAACATTGACTGAAAAATCTTGGTGCACTAACTACTGAAACTCACTAACATTACTATACAAATTCAATCTTACCATATCCTTAAATGACCTTGCCAAGAACTTTGCAGACACATGTTTGTGATTTATATTTTAATCATATTCATGTTGGTTACAAAGACTTACTATTACTAAACCACCAACCTGTTCTTTGTAGGATCCATACACAAACCAACCATAACCCGCTCCTTCACAAACAACCCTTATTCTATACCAATCATTTTTCACATATACTTTAACCACCTTTTTTATTGAATGAGCTCTAATTTCTTCTCTTAGCTCAGTATCATTTGAAAATTTCAAACCCAGTACAAACATTGGCGTCACCAAGTCAACTGAAGGACTAACCTTGGGTACTTCACCTTTTGTTTCTTAGGGCATTTTGGTTTCCCTTCTTCATCTGGACCAGATGAATCACTGGCTATATCTAACTGATTGAAATCTTTGAAACACTTATCTGACTTAGTTTCACTAACATGTTTATCACTATTAACTCCAGAAGTATCATCATCATGTGCTTCATCTTGCACTCCTTCCCATTCCACCTCCTTGTCTATATAGGTGTTGTAATCTTGGTCATCTTCACCCTCACTCAAGTCAATGTCACTGTCATACATAAAATCTTCATCACTTGTTGAATCATCTTCAACCCTACTCTTCCTTTCTTTACGCATAGGCCTACTACTTCTCTTATAACTTTCTTCCTTGGTACCATTAGTACCAATACCACCCTTTTTAGTTTTTTTCATACTTGGCCTACCCCTTGTCTCTAAGTAAGACATATTATTCTGATATTTTTTAACAATTTTTTTTGATTTCTTCTTCTTAAATGTTTGGGATAGTACTTCATCATCATCAACATCTTCACCATCAGGTACATTGATTATCTTGTCATTTTTTTACTTTTTGTTATTAACTCTAGTCCTGGTCTTTTTTTTACATAATTCCTTCTTCTTCTTCAGTACCTCAGAAAGTAACTCATTATCACTCACTTCATCATCATCACTATCATTAACCTCAACCTCTTCCTCTTCCACATCAGGGATATTGAAGTCACTGTTAGAGTCATCAGTTAATTCTCCATCCACAAGCTTGAAAGGCACTGGTGATTTCCTTTTTGACCTCCTAACAGGTCATCATCATCTATACCCTGACCACTATTCAAAGCACTCAGTATTCTATCCAGTAGAGCATCCACAAATTTCTCCCTAGCTGAAACTTCTTCATTAGACACTTCTTCAAAAATTTCTCCATTAACAACCTTGTTTAATTCTTTATCTTTCTCATGTTGTACTGCTTTCTGACCTTCTTTATCATCAACCTTCTTACATTCCTCTTCAACTACATTTCCACCCATTTGAACACAATATTCACTTTCTTTCTCATCAACTTTCTTACCTTCATCTTCTACCGGATTCTCATCCAATTTGAACATAGTTCTCACTCTCTTTATCAACCACCTTCTTACCTTCTCTTCTACTCGATTCTCATAAGTTTGAACACAATTATAATCTAACTTTTGACCTTCCTCTTCTGCTGGTCCCGCATCAACTTCAACACATTTCTCACCTTCTTTCTCTTCTAATTTCTAACCTTCATCTTCTACTAGACTCGCATCAACTCCAACACACTTCTCACCTTCATTCTCTTCTAATTTCTAACATTTTTCAACTACATTTTGAACTCCTTCTTCATCTGACTTATCATCATCTTCTTTCTCATCTTCTAAATTATTCGCATCTTGCCCTTCAACTAAGTTCAGAGCTTCTTCTTCAGCTGGCTTATCTGGAACCCATCCTTCAATTCATTGTATTAATACAGGCATGAACGCAGGGGTTTGCACAACATGTCCTTCATGCATCTCTGGTTCAGAAACAACAAACAGATCAACTGTTTGGTTTTGCTCTGTCACACTACACATTTTCATAACCTTCTTATCGCTATCTAAATAGACTAGACCGTCGGGAAGCTTTTTGCCCAAATTTACATAGTAGAAGTCTAATTTACCCTATATCCCCAATTTCTCACAAGCTTTCCAAAGAACATGTACACTAAAACTATCATAATGACAGCCGACTAAATTCTTGAGCTTTACCTCCGTGTACTCGCTATTATCTTGATTAAAGAAGCCACCAAAATTAATACACAAAGAGAATTTCTTTGTTACACATGAAATTTCGAGTAGATTAGTTTACCCATTTAAGTAGGCACCAATTTAAGCAAAAAAAAGTAACGTGTAAACAACCACTACGAATATGGTAACGAAATCCCTAAATTTTATTCCATTAATAACAAAATCCCGACATTCAAGCACTATTTCAAAAAAGACCCTACATTTACGGGTTCAATAAATCAACTTCACCCCTTAAAACCCCAACATTTACGGGTATAGATTAAGACACTTACTCCATAACGAAATAGGCGGCATTGAATCTTTCCAGAAGTTACGTAAGCTAAGGCTGAAGAACTCTGATGAACTCACTCTCCACTGATGCACTCTTTCACCTTCCCCGATCGTTGGTATGGATTTGTGATTATTTGTTTTTAGTTTTTTTTAATTATGTATTTATACTTTAGAACATTGTGAAGTACCAAGAATACCCTTGTTAAAAAATAAATTTATTTAGTAATTCAGAAAATGATATTTTAATTTTAAAAAGATAGAGCACATGACCTGCACGTGACCACTTAACAACGATATTTAACGGTGTCTGTTAAAAAAGTCTAAGTAGTCAGGAAGTGATACTCAAGAAGCATCCAATACCAAAAAATATGGTAGAAGATGAACGGTCAATCCAACCATAATTAAGAAGATATTTGATGTATTTACTTCAATAAATAATGTGCAACTTTGCTTGTATTTTCAGAAATCAGGAAATCTAAAATAAAGTTTTTGGATATAAGTGTCTATTTTTGTGTTGCCGAATTTACCATTGAAATAAAATTGGTTACTCAAATCAAAAGGTCAAACTAAAAACTGTGAAATAATTATGAAACCTTTTAAAAAAACGATCTTATAAAAGTTTTTAGTATTTGTAATATTACAAAAAATATTTTACCCCCTGAACTTTGGCCCGATTGACAGACTGCCCCCCAAAGTTTAAAATGCGACTAGTTGCCCCCTAAACTTTAACTTCGTGACTCGATGCCCCTTGTGACCATTTTCCGTCAATTTTTTCCGTTAACTCGCAACATGGGTGCCACGCGCCGTTAACTCGTGACTCGTTGCCCCCTAAACTTTAACTTCGTGACTCGTTTGCCCCCTGAACTTTTTTTCAGAATTATTTTGACTCGTTGCCCCCTGAATTTTTTTTTTTCAAAATTAATTATTTAAAAAATCATTTTAACAGGGGCAAATTTGGTATTTCAAAACTTCTTCTCCATGATCTTCTTCTCCAAAGCTTCTTCTCCATGATTAAAGCTTCAAAGCTTCAAATCTTTAAATCTTCAAATCTTCAAATCTTTAAATCTTCGAATCTTTAAATCTTTAAATCTTCAAATCTTCAAACCTTAGATCACCACTACGAGCTTCTAAATTACGCTATAATTAATACAAAAATCCAGTCTCATCTTCTTCCTTTCTCCCTGTCGGTCTTCCTGGCGCACGTTAGCAACAGCTACCCCATTTTCTTTGCTTCGTGATCTCTCAGATTCATTGTCGCCAGGTACGGTTTTGTAACAATACCCAACATCGAAAGTTTTCCATTTTCTCACTTAGATCTGTAATTTTTCTACTTTTCTTCTTTAATTTTGTATATTTTTCTTGAATATATCATTCATTTAATTGAAAATCAATACCAGAAAGAATAGATTAAAAATTTGATACAAATCGTGACTTTTTTTTGGGTCTCTCATTGGTTTTACAAAAATTGATATAATGAAACATAACATGTTCACGTTTAGGTTGACAATATCAAGAATCAATATCAACTGTACAATGTATTGTAGCAAAAACCTTGACTCGAATTACAAAAGTAAAACGAAAAGATCTTGCGTTTTGAATATTGGATGTCAAGTTTAATGAATATTGGAAGAAGAATTTAAAGAAAGAAGGGTATGAAATTAATGAAGAGTTTATTCATGAAGATTTTTTTTATCAAACTTTCGCCACTAAAGAAGAAGAAGTGTAAAATACCCAAAATACCCATCTTTAAAAAAAGGATATAATTAACAATTAAAAAAAACTGGGGGGGCAACTAGTCACGAAATTAAAACTTTAGGGGGCAACTAGTCCACGCGCGCGTGTAATGCACGCTGCGACTTAACGGAAAATTTGGACGGAAAACAGCAAAAAGGACTAACGAGTCACGACATTAAAGTTTAGGGGGCAACTAGTCGCATTTTAAACTTTGGGGGGCAGTCTGTCAATCGGGCCAAAGTTCAGGGGGTAAACAGTGTATTTACTCTATATTTATTTGCTATTGAAGTTTGTAACCCGCCTACGGCCTACTTACTTCTTAAAGAGAGAGAACAATAACTTGATGGGTTGGCTACTTTGTCAAACAAATATAATTGGTAGACTATTATTCTCATTTTATCTCTATTTAGGAAGTTTTTGCTAAAACATATCTATTTTTTTTGGTCGGAAGTAACGGTGTCATGTATTCTCGTTAGCCAATGCATAGTCTTCTAAATTAGAGGGTTAGCTGAATCTGTTGGCCCCTCCATGCTGCTTGTTGTCTAAATTTTCGCGTCGCTCTGTCAGTTCATCCATTATGTCGTCTTGATATGTGCATGGCGAACATGTTCCCATGTTCCTCAGCAACGCCGGATCTGCTTAATGAATGGTCTGATCTTCCACCACGCTACTGGCAACGATATGATACCTTGAATTAACTCAAGGTTGTCGGAGCAGATTACCGTTTTCCTGCCTGTATCCTGTCTTGCTAGTTAGGGTACCTCGTGAACCGCTAATGCTTCCGCCTCAGCCGCCAAATCAGTCCAGGCTGGTTCGTGAAAACTTGTCTCGTTTTTACCAGGACCTCTCTTCGAACCACGACAATACCACTTTGCTCCGCTTTCGATTTAAAAGAAGCGTCACGTGTAAAAATAACCTGAGTATCCTCTTGATACACCAGATCCGACGTTGAGGTCGTCTGCCCACCTCTGCTCTGATTACCGGCGGTGGGCATCTGACTCCATCTTGTCCAAAAAGATCTTTCATAGTTATATTAGTAAGAATTAGAACCATATTAAAATTAAGTGACCCTGTTTCATGTAAACATTTCATTTTTTATTTCCAAATGTTCCACATTATAAGCATTAGGTAGGCTGTAAGAATTCTTTTGTCCCAAATAGAGTGGTCGACGTTGCCAATTACTTTGGTAAACCAGACACTGATGCTGCGTAGTTCCTCCTCTAGAATTCTAATTTGTAATGCTGATCCCGCCCAAACCTATCTATAAAATCACAAAGATGAGTACTTGTTTTCGTGATCTCGCCGCACCAATAACACCAGTTGGAGTCGCTGCAGTGCTTATGGTGCGGATTCTGGCGTGTAGGTAAAATATCCCAGCACGCCTTCCACATGAAGTTTTTGACTTTCGTAGGAACATTGGATCCCCCAAACTTTATTCCACAATTCTGGATTTCGTATTTTTATTAAAAATACATAATTATTAATTTACTTTATAAAAATAACCCTTCAATCTTATTAAATATATATTACCTTTATTATTTAATTAGTTTTAATATAATATTTTATTTTTTATAATGGAACACCTACACCACCATTACCATCACCACCATCACCACAACCACACATACTACAACTAATTACATCACACGCGCGCGTCCGGTAAATTTTTTAAAAAAAATTCAAAACTAATTCTAAAAAAATAAAAATTTGATGGATGAGCCAAATTAATACTTTACGTCTATGATTTTTTTGAATTTTTTATCGCAGACAAGTATTCATTGTTCGAAACACTGAATTTCATGTCTGCGAAAAAAAAATCAAAAAAAAAATCCATAGACGTGAATATTAATTTGCCTAGTTCAAAATACAATTTTCTTATTTTTGGATTTATTTAGAATTACTTATGATGATTTTAAAAAGAAAAATTGGAAGCGCGCGTGTGATGAAATTAGTAGTAGGTGGTGGTGGTTGTGGTGGTGGTGGTAATAGGTTAGTGGTGGTGGTGTTGTAGTGGCGGTGGCTGTTAGGGATGCACACGGGTCAATTAACCGACCCGAAGTGCTAAACACTACACCCAACCCAATAATTTTGGATTTCAGTTATGTAAACCCTAACCCTATATTTTTTTAAAAGATCGCGGATTGGGTTAGTGCGGGTTGGGTCAGATTAGGGTTGGTTTCGACTTTGGTCAAGAAAAAGTCAAACAACATAAAATACTTAAAAAATATTCAAAATTCGAAAAAACATTCTTTAAATAGTAACTTATCCAAAATAGTAACTCACTATATATAGTAAGTTTCCGAAAATAGTAATTTGCATAAATTTAATTACAAGCCAATAGTAAAATATATGCTTCAGATTACAGTCTCTTTACATTGTAAGCAATACAAGTCTAAATACAAAGTGCAGATTACACAAAACTAGTCCACATTCAAGTCAATCATTAGTAACAAAAACACCACCAATAGTTCTTAACATTTCCTGTAATAGCCTCAGATTATTAATATTATCATTGGCTACAATTAACTAGGCCTCAGATAAATTATCTTCATTGGCTCTATAGGGACTAGGGACATTGATAACACTCAAACACCAAACTACCAAATCTATTAGGGTGCCTACTCAATAATAAACTTCCATATATAAGTAATAATATCACTTAATAGCAAGTTCAATAGAAATGCAAACCTAGTAGCTAAAGCAACAAGGTAACAAGTTAGATTCATACATCGAAAATTCAATCTGATTAGGGATTTTTTCCATCATCTTCCACGTATATTCGCTTGAGGTACATTGGAGGCACCCACTGTGGAAAGAGAGAGAAATATTACAAGTTATTTTATAAGTAACAAATTAACTTGAAATGGAAAAGCATCACCATAAAATGAAAATTTCTAGGAAATTGTTTTCATCTAATGTCTCATCTCGTGCATACTCTGCATATCATTCAACAAGCTTTCCTAGACCAAGAAATAATTAATTGTTTTATACTTCACTAATTCAATCAGTTAAATATTTCTTGTATATTATAACTAAGAAATTAGTTGAGGCCAAGTAAGCCTCACCAAAAAGTAAGCCAAGTAAGCCTTACCAAAAATTTCAACGATACAGAACATATACATAGATTTATAAGATGCTTATCAAAACAAAAGGTTAACGTTACAGATTGGTACCAAGCAGGCCAATTGCGATATACATATAACGAACCTAAAAAGTTTGGAAATTTCAAAAAAGAAAAATTAAACACGAGGAAGAATTAAACACCATCAAACATTTAACTAATATAATTTTGACACTAAACCATTTACGAATATATTATCTATACATTTATATTATGAACACAAGAATATAAAAACACATAATGTTTTAAGGTTTAAATCATTTCAAAGAATCATCTATATTATCAATAAAAATTAATAAAATTATAAAACACGCTTAATCAAATATATCTATACATACAATCACTTAATATAATTATAAGAATATAAAAAGTAGAGTTTTCGAAAAAAAATTCATTCCTAGAAATGTGTTTTCAAATTATGAAACCCTAAATCGTTGCTTATATAGCCAATTTAGAACCCATTAAACAAGGATTAAGACAAGTAACCATGGTATCCTATCAAATCTAATGTCATTTAAACAAGCAATAGAATAATCTGATATTTAATTGGAGTTAAAAGGAATTTTTTAGAAAATTACCTAAAATGGATATGAACACATGGCTTTTTTGGTAACCATCTTAGAAGAATCAAGTACTCAACTAAACAAACAAACAACTTAACAAGGTTGAAAAAGGATATAAACATCATTGATAATTACATAATAGTCATACATAATTATACTAATAAAATATTATTAAATATAAATATAAAATCTTTTATAATAATATTAATTAATAAAATATTAAAAATATTTACCTTTTTAGATGGTACATTGCACAAATTTTTTCTGCTACCACCAAAAAAATTCTTAGTTGATTATTAGACTAATTTTTTGGAATTTTAATTTTGAAACCTTTATATAATGATCAATTGTATATATAGCAAATTTTTAAATATTTGATTGTTGAAAAAACAATCAATTATGTATTAATATTTCATTTAAACTCAAAAACCCCTATATAGTCACATAAACTCCTAAATATAACAAATTAAATCTAATTTTATTTTTAAAGCCAAAAAATTATTACTCTGCAATTATGAAAATCTCTAGATTTAATTAATATTTACAAATAATATACAATTACGAATTACTAATTAATATTATTACATATTTCTTTATTAACTAAAATAATCATACGAATTATTACATATCAACAATAAAATATTATTCACAAAATATTACGAAATATATTTAATACAAATTACCAAATAAATATTATTATATATTTGTTTATTAAGTTATATAAAATTAAAAAATATTAAATATTAAATAAAAATAAAAGTAATCATTCATAAAATAAATAAACATAATGAAAACTTAACAAAGTTTAATATGTTTTTAATTATATAATATTGAATGACAATATACTCATAAAAAGGACTTAAAGTGTAATTAATACGAACTTACCACTTGTCATGTTCTTGTTTGTCTAATAGACCACGTGTCAACATTCTATTAGTTACTAGTCAAATTCCACCTCGTTTATAAAAAAGTTACCAAGTGGGATAGTGGAGTAATGCAACAAATGAGATGAATGACAATTAATTAAAGTTTGTGTTTGTACCAATCTTCTATTAGCTCACTTGTCAATTTATGCCACATGTTGACATCGTATTTGGCCTCTACATGACACATTCTATTTACCAAAAGATATCATGTTCCGTAATTTAAAAATGTCTAATTTATTTGAGAGGAAAATACAAATTAGATCCCAAAATTCACCAATTTTCTAATTAAAATTCTAGTTAGAAAAAAATCTTTTTTAGGTTCTAGTTCTAGCTTTGCTGGTTTGGCACTTTCCCATTTTACCCCTTTTCGTTATGGGTACGGACCCATAACGACTAACTATCACGACTACACTATAACGTGATGGGTACAGACCCAATACATTTTGCAATGGTTTTTTTAATTTTTTTTATTAAGTCCAACACGTTTTTTTTGCCCTTATTTCTGCTTTTTCTTTATTTGTCTTACAGTAGGGTTGGCCCCAGAATGAACAAACACAATAAGAGAATGGCCCCATACAGAACAAAGACTTAAACTGGGTTATTTATAATTTTAAATGGGTTGTACCCATAATGCAAAATAATACACCTTAAATCCATATTGGGCCATCCCCATTACCAACAAACTAACTAGAAGGGGCTGGACCCAATTACAAACAACCTAACACAATTCCTATCGGGGCTGGCCCCAGTAAGCATAACAGGAAAAAAAAAACGCCAAACTCGATCTGGAACTCATGGCTGATTTGCGCGCTAATCGAGGAGGTGCAGCAGCAGGCTCGGTGGATCTCAGCGGAGCGTGGGGTTTCTTCTGCACGGCGGAGGGTGGGGTTTCTTCTGCACGGCGGCGGAAGGCGGGGTTTCTTCTACACGGCGGCGGGACAGTGATGGCTAGGATCGGAGTGGTGGGTTTTCGATCTGGGATGGTGGGGGTGATTGGTGGCTTTTCTGGTTGAGTAGTTCGCCGGCGAGGTCAAGGAGGTGGTGGTGAATCTGGTGGCGCGAATCTGGCATTGTGGTGGAGAAGGTGGGGCTCCGAGATGAAGGCAGATCGGCGGCGGTTTTCCAAGGATCGAG